>JAQISU010000364.1:2500-667500 GCA_029339505.1 Unio delphinus | reverse complement strand
CTATCTATCTATCTATCTATCTATCTATCTATCTATCTATCTATCTATCTATCCCTTAGTCTTGCCGACCGTTGGGGCATCACTGATGACCTGACAACCAGCTTCTTCCATTCCAATCTGTTCTCTGATACTCTCACTGTGTCACTCAGCTTCAGACCTGTCCACTCTGAGATGTTATCCTCCCATCATTTCCTCTGTCTTCCTATCCTTCGCCCTCCCTGCACAATACCTTGCATGATTGTCTTAGTAAGCCCTGTTGATCGAGTGGCATGTCCATATCATTTATTTTTTGCGTTTTATATCACAATTGTCAGTAGCTCTTCATAGGGCCCAATAGCTTGCTTAATTCTGTTTCCCACTTCCTCATTAGTGACATGATCTCTATATGTAATGCCGAGCAAACTTAGAAAGCATCTCATTTCAACAGCTTGTATCCTCTTTTCGAGATCCGCTGTAAGGGTACATGACTCACAGGTATATAGGAATACAGATGCAACCAAGGAGCGCATCAGTCTGATTTTTGAGCTGACTGAGGTGTTTCTGTCTTTCCAAACTGTCTTCAGCCTTGCCATTGCTGTTATTGTCAGCGCAATCCTGGACAATATTTCTGGTTTCGATCCCTCGTCTGCCACGATGGCTCATTAGTACTTGAATCTATTAACTGTTTCCAGTGTTTGGTCACTAATCATGATGTCCGTGCTGATGCCACTGGTGCTTATGGTCATCAATTTGGTCTTCTCTGCACTGATTTCCATACCAACAGCAGTAGCTGTCCTGTCCAGTTTTTCCATCAACTGAGCTAGCTCGTCGTATCCTGCAAGGTCATCGATGTCATCAGCAAAGCGCAGATTCGTTCTAATTCTGCATCCAATACTGACAGTTCCTTCATGGCCTTCCAGTGCATGTCATGATTCTTTCAAGGAAGATGTTGAAGAGAGTAGGTGAAAACAAGCAGCCATGTCTGACTCCCACAGTTGTCCTAAACCGATCTCCTATTTGAACGTTGACGAGTACTGCTCTGGTGGCCTTGCTGTAAAGGTTTTATATGACATTGACCAGGTTAGAGTTGATTTTCTACAGCTTCATGGTAGACCAAGGGGCTGCATGCCATACCCTGTCAAAAGCCTCTTCAAAATCAATAAAGATATGATAAAGGTCTTGTTGGTGCTGTAGGTATTTCTCACATAGTATTCTCAGGTTGAAAATCTGTTCAGTTGTGCTTCGCCCTGGTCTGAAGCTTTCCTGTTCTTCTGCTATGATTTCCTCTGCCCGCGGCTTCAGTCTGATTAATATGACTTTTAGCATGACTTTGCTTGGGTGGCATATAAGACTGATTGTACGATAGTTCTGACATTGCTGCGAATTGCCTTTTTTCGGGAGAGTTACTATGAGTGACTGAGTCCATGGTGTTGGCCATTCCCCTGTCCGCCAGCTCTTGTTGCAGATTGTTAGTAGGGCGCTTATCATGGCTTCACCCCATTCTGGGACTAGTTCTGCAGGCATGTTGTCTACTCCTGCTGCCTTCTCTTTTTTCAATGCTTTCACTGCAGCCTCTACTTGTTCTTGGAGGATGGGGTAGTTGTCAGTGTTGGTCACTGATGGGGTGTTGTGTATGTCTGGGACCCCTGTAGGTCTGTGGTTGTACAGGTCTGAGCAGTATTCTGTACATCTCTTAAGAATGTCTTGTTCTTCTGTAAGACATTTCCCTCCATTATCTTGAATGATGGAGGAGCGTCCTTGTTTTACACTGGTCAGGTCCTTTACCAGTTGGTATGGTTTTTTGCTATTATTTTTCTTTTCTTCAATCCATGTGTCCCTTGCCTTTCTAATGCTTTTCTTGGTAACCTGGTTGATATCCCTGTATTGTTTTGCTCCTTCTAGTTCTGACTTCTTCTTCTTCAACTCTCGACGCTTGTCACACAGATCAAGTAAGTCAATTGTAACCTAAGGTTTCTTTGGTTGTCGATGTTTGCCAAGGTTCTCACTGTCTGTTTGGGTCACAGTGATATGTTAAATGTGTCGATCATTGTGACTCATACACAAATATACAAATCTCGATTGTTATTTACCAAAGACGCCCTTTTAAACATCATTCAGTGGCTTAATTGATTCGTTTCTATATGAATCTGATATTAAGGTCCCAGAGCACACAATTGCCTTAGACGTAAATCATCGGGATAAATATCTTCATTAACTATAGAACAATTGTACCAGTTCAAAATAATCATTGACTCGATGTGCTTGACTTGGACGTGATGGGTCTGGTGAGTCTGGGCAGAGCATGGTTATCGAGCAATGATAACACGCGGCCATATTATTAATTTAACTGTTATAGTCTCACCAGGCTACCAGTGCTAAACGATGATCGATGCGGAACAACAAATACGCGATGATATCACCTTGAGAAGTGCCATGCACGAAAAATACAAATACCTGACTTCGGCTGTAGATGTTATTTGCGGAAATTTTCCACGAAACGATTGTTTACCCTAAATTTGCTTAAATGTAATACACATCAACAGTCGTTGTCACGCCAGTTGGATTTATTGTCGGATATGTAATAATACTAACCGTTATCGTGGTCGGTGCTATTTAATCTATATACAACTGCGTTCTCGAATACAGATACATTCATACGTCCTCGCGGCTTACCAAAGCAGTTCCATTACAATTAGTAAGTTATATTCTGTTGGAATAGATGATCAGTAAAAAACTACTGCCGCTTTATCTGAATAATCAAACTTTGAATAGTAAGTTAATCAAATCCTGCTACCATACGTTTAACAGGATAGGTATATTTCACAAAACTAGTATTCGGATTTCATTTCTCTTCCATATATAAAGTTTCTTAATTTACATTTTGAAGAGTTTAGGTTATCGTGAACATTATCTTAACTGAGTTCATTCTAACATTCCATTATACTTTACAATTTCACTTTAAGCTATGGTAATTGATATGTTTATTTTACTGTATACGTATTCAGCTTAAGCTACTTTAATACTATCGGATCGATTTACTATTTCAAATTAAAGATATAATGTTGAAGTAAAACTGTTTGAAAATTGAAGTATTATTTATTTTGTACTTTTTCAACAATATTCGGTTTGTTCTTCATCTGCATCAAGTCTCTGAGTAAAGTATTATTATATTATCTTTATCTGCCTGTGGATTTTACCTTATTCGTCATTGTACCTATCGACTCGACAGAAATAGTGTTGCATGAATGATAACCCAGCCAACGGTCATGCCAAGTCCACTGATAACATGAACTGAACTCACATGATATGGGTTTCCACGTGAACGTTACGTGCGTTGATGTAGAATACGATATACAGGATGCGACCTTCATTTAGTTTATTCTCAAACGACGCGTGTACCTGTATTTCCTTGTCTGATCCTGTGATATTTGATTTTATCTATATTTACATCATAGGGCAAAATCTCATTTCCAGAGTTTACTTAACTTTAAAATATACCGGACACATCAAGTTAAATAAAGTCTCATTCTTTAAATCAATTAAACAGAACTTATCAAGTGGCGATCTTACAATTGGGTGCCACCTTACATCAGTTCGCAACGTGTAAATCTTATGCTTTCCTTGGCGAACCTCAGTGACTGTTTTGGTGTGTTTGAAAAGGCAGTTATATCGCATTGTCTCAACAATAAACAGTTTCACTTCACGTGCTAATATTTACGTTTAAACTAACCAATCAACCCTCTGCAATTAAAAGAAGTGCAGAATTTCATACTGCACATAAAAACTCTTTCACAAATTTGAGCGTGACAAATGATCCGCACATCTATAATGGGTTGCATTAATTATTCGTATGGAATTAGTAGCACCATTTTAATATCTCGCGGCAGCCAATCACAAAATTTAAACCTCATACATGTAACCACATGTAGTATTAGTAGTAGTAAATAATTCAATGTAAAAAAGTAGCCGTATTGGCAAAGTAAGTTTCATAATGTATCGTTCCTATTTTTTCACATGTGAAAAAATATCCGTATGCCTTCTTAAATGTATATCCTTATATGTTCACATGTCACAAATATATCCATATATTTTCACATGTCAAAATATTAGATTTGCCATCATGCCGTGCCACACCTAACTGTGTGAGCCTACAAAATGTGAACCTTCAACAAGCAAACGAGACTTTTATATAGCTGAAAATTACAATGGTGAATGATTCCTATAGAATAAAAGCACAGTGCGTGTTGTCGTAAACATTCATCTGTTCTGCCAGGGGGATTAATTTAATGTCAACAAGGTGAATTGCGGTAACATAACAAATTGTAAGGCAAACCAGGCAAACATTTATGAGGTCTACGACCATTTTCCAGAAGAGTTATTAATAAAGATGGACTAGAGAGAATTATATCAAGTATTATAGGAAAAGCATGCAATATATAGTTGTATTGATGAGTACAGAATCAGTTGTTTTATCGTTATACAATTCGTGTTGTCCATGAATTTCCTATGATACGAACTGTGTGAATATGTATGTTGGCTATTTTAAATGATGCTAATAATTGATTTTTCAAATTTCTGGAAATGCATGTCAATGAATTGTCAATTAGAAAAGTAACGTAGTTAGTACAAGGAATAAAGTATATTAATTCCTAAGTAATTACGTTGTGTGTTTCCATCAGCAGAGAATTGAGGTGCCTTTCTACTATCAAAGCTCATCTGGTAATTTATAACCATAGCAGGTTGTGATGGTTTATCTAATGATGTCTAATTATGTCATGGTCTCGGTAGGAATGCGAGAGAATATATAAATACCTAAATGCATCTTAATAGGGTTGTGCGTATTTATTAGATGCGAAATGACCTGCTTAATATCGATAGTCCATGTATAAAAGAGAAAAATGGGACAAATAGTTTGACCACAGGAGAAGAAAATCCTGACGTGTTTATCAAGGGTACTATGGTTTTAAAATAGGTAAAAATGCCTCAATACCATTATTGAACAGTTTAAAAAGAGCAAATTCTGCAACCAAGAGATTGATGACCCGAAAAGGCTATGAGAGAGAGAGAGAGAGAGAGAGAGAGAGAGAGAGAGAGAGAGAGAGAGAGAGAGAGAGAGAGAGAGAGAGAGAGAGAGAGAGCGAGAGAATGCGTTTAAATATGGAAACGCGGACCTATCATCAGCAATGATATGGAAAGGACCGGAAGCATCAGGTGATGCGATCATTCAGGCAATCTAAGTTGGATCAGTGATGATGAAATGTGTTTTATCTTATAACAGAACGGCTGCTTGAATTTTGTTACTCTGTTTCTGAGCGAAAGTGAATCATTCAAATGTCATTTTGGATTCTATATTGTTTAGGCAATTCTAAAATCTTATATGTTTTACACGCAGGGACTCGTGTTATTCAATATATGTGTATATATATGTTTCCTACACAGTAATATCACATTTGATTCTATTCTTAGTTCGATCTCGTCTCTCAAAGAACAAGAAACAAAACCAATCAGGAGCAGATAGAGATCACACATTGCCGTCACCTATTCACAGAGATTCATTTACATGGCTGCGTTAATCTATATCGACGTATATTTATAAATAGAACAGTGAATTTAAAGTATTCATCAGTTTTATGGACTGTGCGAATAGCCTCAGGACAGTTAAATTAATGTATCTGTCAATATGTATCGTCTGTTTGGGTAGACATTTCACAGTAAATATAATGCATTCATAAAAAATGTAGACATAAACGTACAGTCACTTGCCACTTGAATTGTAATCATGGTTTTTTTTTGAGAGCGCTTGTTGAGTATCATGAAGACTTTGAGTAGATAGAGACATATAAATAGACTTGTGATGGGGTTCCCATTCCAGGAAAGTTAGATTTTTATGAAATTTTGGAAACTCTCCCATCACCCAACAAAAAGAAACAAAACGAACCATTTGACTTTATAAGGACCTGTATATGATATACTTGTTTTAATGATTCTATTACAGAACGTAAGTATATAAAGTAATGATATACGTAAGAATGCATGTATATAACGTAAATACGTACTAATGTACATATGTATAGTAAATATGTATAATTGGACATATATAAAGTAAATATATGTTAGTACTATTTTTGTAAGTCTTGAGTTTCACTCAGCCGGGTATCGAACCCACGCCCTCCCTCATTTGAGGCAGACGCTATAACCATTAAGCCACCATATTTTATGTATATTTTTACTATATACAACATATTTGGGCATAAAGAGCAAGAACAGATTAGAAAGAATGACCTCTGAAACATACAGATATACAACATATTTGGGCATAAAGAGCAAGAACATATTGGAACGAATGACCTCTCAAACAAACAGATATACAACATATTTGGGCATAAAAAGCAAGAACAAATTAGACAGAATTACCTCGCAAACACACAGATATACAACATATTTGGGCATAAATGGCAAGAACAGATTAGAATGAATTACGTCGATAACAGACAGCATGTAATATTAAAGTAAAGCTCTGTGCCCTTGGATGCAGCTATATGCCCTACACCGTTATCTGAATAGCGATATCTTCTATTTAAAGTAGATGTCAGTCAATACATCTGCTTCTCTCGTCATTCGTCTTGCCCATTTGTTCCAGATAAGTACACTTGATATCTTGCAATCTGCAAATTAAGTTATTGTCGTCTGTTGCGATGTCGTTTGTAAGGTAAGATAAGATCATTTATATATTTTAAGTAAACGTTGCCTAATATATTGAAACGTATGTTGGTTGTGTACTGAATGTGTGCTATATTCATGACGTATATAGGTTGTGTACTGAATGTGTATTATAGTCATGGCAAATGCTGGTTGTACACTAAATGTGTATTATATTCATGACGTATGTTTTTTGTGTACTGAATGTGTATTATATTCATGGTGTATACTTGCTATATACTGAGTATGTATTATACTCCAGCCAATACGTGCTTCGTTACTACTTTAAGTCTGCATCGAGGAGAGTGTTAGCAGCAGTGTGAAGGAACCATGTAATATAAAATGTGGCAGTTTATGGTGATATCTAGCACATGGTCATCATGCCGCAGGCTTCTAGTTTATCTAGGATACAATAATCTGACTCTGGTGATATAAGATGAAGATGTTGATGATGAAGAAAATCATAGGTGACAGGAAGGAATGTTTTATTTATTTATTTTTTGTGTGATCTCTTAAATGACAGCAGCGCTCTGGTTGACCTAATTGTCTAAAACTATCGCCTTTGCTTATGACTTAGGCCTTTACTTATGCCATTTCAACATGCGTGAGTTCGAGTATCGGAATCGGTTAACATGGTTTGCCAGTAGCATTCAGTGGCTCGGTGGTTCTTCTCTGTTTCGAGTCGCGTATAAGCCAATAAGAGTATATGAAAAATATTGCCAGTAGAATTCAGTGGCTTGATGGGACTTACCGGGGTCTTTCCGGGCTCTTCTTCCACAATGTATCCTTGCTGTCACGTATAGCCTACAAATTGCTGAACAACGCTCTTAAGAACAAGCTAACACGGTCGTTATTAACAGAAGTAAAATGTTGACATCTCACATGTAAACACGCATAATTATTTTATACATAATGAATACATGCTATGAAAAAGAACGTACTTCGACTTGTGTAGATTTTTCCGTATGCATTATTAATATAATTACATTTTTTCTTCTCGCATGGGATAGAATACTTCTCTGAATATCAGCACTTTATGACCCTGGCATGCCGTATATACCCAGGGTGTTTGTTTTGCCGAAGCAGAATTGCGGTATTCCATAGGAAAACGTTTGCAAATGAGGGGCGTGAACAACAAACCGCCATTTGAGAGTGTTAGATTTATGTCATACAGAATTAGTAGCATCAATGCAGTATCTGGCTATAGTCACTAAAATGGAAAATATCAAACCAATAATTACTAGTAATCCTCGAGACCCCATACACCAAAGGTTGTTAAATACATATAAAGTCATGTAATAACTTGATTATCTGTTCCATCATATCAAGTCATACAACCCCATCTCTATACAGTGACTTATGATACAACAAAATGTCATGGACATGGGTCATTTCCAATGGAAATTTTCATCAAAGGCGTAAGCAAGGTATGGCCTGTTTACTTAAATTGTAGCAAAAAATCAACCTGACAACAATCGGTTAGGCAATGTCTTGAAATCAAGTCCAAGGAAACTGGTTATGTACAAAATTACAATTATCTTACATCATAATTTACATTCATGTACAAATTACAATTATATTACATCATAATTTACATTCATGTACAAATTACAATTATCTTACATCATAATTAAATTCATGGACAAATGTTGGCTATGAAAAATGTTATTTATGGATGACCCTTACAAAGTACGAACATGGATACATTTAAATACATTATATATATATATATATATATATATATATATATATATATATATATATATATATATACATATATGTATATATAATGTGTTTAAATGTATATATATATACATATATATATATATATATATATATATATATATATATATATATATATATATATATATATATATATATACCGAACCTATCATATGTAATTTCGTTTGGCGTGTCCCGAAGTTGATGATACTTTCCATGCTTTCGCCTCGCGTATAAGTCGTTAGTTTAGAAATATAAGCAGGCAACTTTGAATAATGTTCTATTGTGGCCACTTTCAGTTATCACGTATCCTGGTGGATTAAAGAGGAGGAAAATGCGTAAAGTCATAGAGCCAAACTGTATGATATTCGGACCAGGACACAAGATGATGACTTAGGGTGCATTCTCACTATAGAACAATGATATAATTGTACAATTAAGAGAGCTGAATAACAGGACTTGAATCAATTATGTTTATTGTATTTCGTTTAACATTTTTCAACACGAAAAGTTGGTGTTTTTAAGGATGCGTGAGTGTTTGCATTATTAGTGTTATATGTCAATACAATTAATATTACTTGTGTATTTTCTGCTGTAGTTCTTCCTTTTGAGTGATTATCGCCTGTCCTAAGCATTCACTCCCTTGTCTTAAGCATCTAAGTGCACAAGAGTTAGTGAGTGAGGACAGAGAATAGTGTATTGATTAAACTTAGGACAAAACAATGAACGCATCCATCAATGTATATCTCAGAAATGCTATCATGCAATACTTGCTCTGATGTTCAATTCCAGGTTGAAGCAAATTCAATTTACACACGAATGTTTAATCTCACCCACCACGGCGATATTAGTTTCTTCCCGTTATGTTAGTATTTCCCTCGTGCAATTTACTCATTCCCTCGTACTCGTTATTATTGCACCAGGCAAGTAAGGTTCCACTATTTTAGCCAGAAGTCTTTGATATAGTTAAGTAGGTCAGACCACAAGAAGTCTTAGATACAATAATGTATGGCAGGCTACCTGTAGTTTTAGAGATAGTAATGTATGGCTGACAACGATAAGTCTTAGATACATTAATCTCTGGCAGACTACGCGTAGATTTAGAGAGAGTAATATTTGGCAGACTGCGTGTAGTCATAGAGACAGTAATGCATGGCATAATACGCATATTCTTAGAGGCAGTAATATATATATATATATATATATATATATATATATATATATATATATATATATATATATATATATATATATATATATATATATATATAAGAACTATATGTATGTATGTATGTATGTATGTATGTATGTATGTATGTATGTATGTATGTATGTATGTATGTATGCATGCATGCATGCATGCATGCATGCATGTATGTATGTATTATTATTATATATATATCGTTGCTGTATACTTATTACATTATCTGTAATGTTTGATTTGTTTGTTTATAGCAATGGGGTTTTGCACAGAAGCATAGACGAAATACAATGTAAACCCACCAATGTTAGATTTTGAGGGATTTATATACATTTTGTAAGCACCAATCTTCCTAATATGATTATAAAATTGCAAAATACACAATTTTATTACCTGTGTTGACCATGGGGTACTACTGTCTAGTCAATGTATGTTGCTGGTCGGTTTCACGAAACACATTCATTTCACCTATGTTCCTTGAATAATTGCTAAATTTAAATATAGTTATATATGTCTATTTCGGGAGCACGTTTGCTGTACCTTTTGCAGCCCAGGCCTTAACGTCGCCACTGTCTTAGATGGACAACTCACTTCGTCTTAGAGTCAACACTTGTGTATCCACAATTCCTTGAAAAGACAAGATGGCTATTGCAGGGTCAAAACAGGCTATTTGCAGTATAGTCAAAGCTGGCACTTTGGAACTAGAAACAGAAGGTATGTAATATATGTCATATATAACAACCATTATGTTTTATTTTTACACTTTAATATTTAGACATGGTATTTCCTAATGTACTAAACACAAAATGATATACCGTAGTCAACATTTCAATAAGCCTAAATCAAGATTACATAGTTATATTAGCTTTGTTACTTAAGGTCTAATATAAGTAATGAAATCTTTGAGCAAATTTTCACTAAGCACACAGCATATCATTACCGTCATAACCTCACGGAGTGCGTGGGAGGGAAACGACCATTCACAACAGTTCTCCAACTGTGTGAATGGATGTAAAGTGTTAATTATATTCCGCATAACGACTGTATATATCTTATTATTGTTTTAGCTGTCTTATATCAGATATCATGTTTGGAAGGTACTATGCGTAGCTTAAAATCATTTGGTAATGAACAATTAAAAAAAACAACTATGCCCTTGACTGACTATGTCGGATTTTTGATCATTAGTATATTTTCAGTTTTCCCCTATAATGGTAAAGTTACTATATAGTATTGCCTTTTAATCTACTACATTAGTTATGAAACATAAGATGCATTTAAGTGATGATACACTTCGTACGGGAAAACTTGCGACAGATTCTACATTGTCGATCAAGTGTTACGTGTTTAGGCTCTAATAAACAGTAACATAGAAAACGTGAAACCAACAAGCTTGGTTAAAGTTTAACAAAATAATTTGTTTCTCTGGGTATAGATTGTAAAAATGGAAATATAATTACAGTTTTAAGAATCAAATCCGAAAGTAATCAAAGAATAGACCAGGAATTAAATTAAAAAAATCATAGTAATGAAACTTTCCAATAAATTCAAGTTCAAGACCTTTTGGAAACTCCAGGATGGAAGATGATGACGTATGCTGTAGTGGGTACTTTGTGTATCTACGGTTCCTTGTAAATTCACAAGAATTCACAAGAATTCACAAGAAATCCGAATAAAATTTTGATAAACAATCTCTGTCAAAGAATTATATATGAGCACATAAAATATTTATCGAGATACGTATTAATCATTTTAAAATTCAAATGAACTTAAGAAAATTAACATGGATTCAAACATTGGCTACAACAAAAGAAAATGACTTAACTTAGATACTAATTATATTTTAATAAAAATTAATTAACTCGTATTCTAATGCTCATAATTGAAAGCATCATCAACTTTTGCGAGAGAAAAAAGACAGTGGTCGCATGATCGTGTTTCTATCACGTACTTCTGGCATGACCATGACCAGAAATAATTATTTAACTTTAAGAACAAAAAGTTGTTTACGTTTTAATTCACAAGTCTGATCTTGACCTTGACAACAACCAATCATTTTACAATTTAAAAAAAACCTGTGTACGTGGTTGCGGTTAACCTGAATAAAGGTCAGACTTTAGGTCATCATTACTTGCTTATCAAAAAATAATTATGTCAACCGATTTTCTGAAGAGAAAACCATCATCAATAAAAGTACATTACAATAGCATGTAATGAAAAATGAAAATTATTCAAATCGGACAAACAAACAATTTATATTAAAACATATATAGGTGACACAAGTCAATGGCAGGGTTCCATTTGCACAAGTAAACGCCGCATCAACATGATTATATTTGTGTCGTACATTTGCTTTCATTTGTTAGCATGAACAGAAATACAAAGTTAAAACCGGGCTAATATTTACCTTATTTCAGCTCTCAAAAGCCGAATACAGGTGTCGTAGCCCATTGCGTCCTTTTCTGTTCAATAACGCAACGCGTCAATGAGGTTTATTGACGTGACGTTATATGGCATTGGTCTATTGGCCGTTGGTAGATGTTGTAATGGGGAACGTATGTACCTTTCTATAAATTCACTTATAATGCATAGCTGTTATAGGATAACATCATCAATCCTAATGGATAAACACAGAAAAACCAAAATCCTATGGGTTAGGCATATATAACATGATACACCCTATTGGTTATACAAATATAATATGATCTTCCTTAATTAGTAGATGCATGTTATAGTATCCGTCATAATGGTTAGACACAGAGATTAGCATCCATCATAAGGTTTTCATACAGACATATATATAATAGCATATATCACACTGGATCGAGTCAGACGCACAGATAATATCATCCATCACAATGGTTAGATTCATACACACATATAATAGCATCCTTCATAATTGTTTCATTCAGACACACTTATAATAGCATCCATCCTAAGGGTTAGATTCAGAGACACACATAATATCATCCATCCAAATGGTTACATTCAGACACACAAATAATAGCATCCATCGTAATGGTTAGATTTAGAGAAACGTTGACAATTGCATCCATCCTACTGATTATATTCAGACATAGCTAATAGCATCCCTCCTAATTGATTTATTCAGACATACAAGTAATATCATCCATCATAATGGCTAGATTTAGACACACATTAATAATAGCAACCATCCTAATGATTAGATTCAGCCACACAGAGATAATAACATTCATATTAATGGTCAGATTCAGGCACACAGATTATAGAATCCGTCCTAATGGTTAGATTCAGACACACTTATAAGAACAGCCATACTAATTGATATATTCAGACACACAGATCATAGCTTCCATCCTAATTGTTATAATCAGACACACAGATAATATGATCCATCCTAATGGATAGTTTCAGGCACATAGGTTATAACATCAATCCTAACGGTTATATTGAGACACATATGATAGCACCCATCCTAATGGTCAGATTCAGACACAGATTAAAGAATCTATCTTAATGGTTATATTCAGAAACGCAGATAATAGCATCCATCCTAATGGTCAGATTCAGACACAGATTAAAGACTCCATCTTTATGGTAAGATTCAGAAACACAGTTAATAGCATCCATCCTAAGGGTTAGATTCAAAGATAATAGCATCCATCCCAATGGTTACATTCAGACACAGATTAAAGACTCCATCTTAGAAGTTTAAAGATTAAAGAATGGTTAGATTCAGAAAGGAAGATAATAGCAGCCATCATAATGGATTCAGGCACAGATGACGGAAACCATCATAATGGTTAGATTCAGACTCACTGATTCTGGCATCAATCCTAATGTTTAGATTCAGACACTCATATAATAGCATCCTTCCAAATGGTTAGATTCAGATACAGTTAATAGCTTCCATACTCAAGGATTCAGACACAGATGATAGACACCATCCTAATCAGATTCCGACATTACATAAAATAGCAGCCAGTATAATAGTTAGCTTCAGATACATGGATAATAGCATCAATCCTAATGGTTAGATTCAGATAATAACATCCATCCAAATGGTTAGATTCAGATACAGTTAATAGTATCATTACTCATGCATTCAGGGACAGATGGTATAAACCATCCTAATTGTTAGATTCAGACACACTGATAATAGCATCAATCCTAATGGTTGGATTCAGACATAAAGATCATAGTACCCATCCAAATGGTTAGATTCAGACACACATATTATAGCATCAATCATAATGGCTAGATTCAGATAATAGCATCCATCCTAAGGGTTAGATTCAAAGATAATATCATCCATTCCAATGGAATCAGACACAGAAGAAAGAAACCATCCTATGGTTAGATTCAGACAAATATAATAGCGTCCATCCTAATGGTTAAATTCAGACAAAGATAATATCATCCATCATAATGGTTAGATTTAGACACACAGATCATAGCATCCAGCGTGATTGTTATATTCAGACACATATATGATAGCATCCATCCTAATTCAAATCCTAATGGTTAGACTAAGATACACAGATAATATCATCCATCCTAATGGTTAGATTCAGATAATAGCATGCATCATAATGGTTAGATTCAGACAATATATAGCATCCACCATCATGGTTAGATTCAGACACATATAATATCATCACTTTTAATGGTTATATTCAGACACACAGATAGTAGCATCCATCCTAATGGTTAGATTCAGTAGCTTGTTGGGTGAATGGACCACTTTTAGAAGGCTTCAATCGCTTCACCTACCTTTCCATAATACCAAAGGATGATACATTTGTGAGCGTGTGCCAAAGCATACACGGATACCGATTTGTGTTGCGTCCTTCTTGCTGCTATCAATTAAAATTTTGATCAAGACCGATTCATTAACGTGTTCGATGATCACGCAAATTTATTGTTATAAATCAATGCGGAGTCGCCCGAGCATGACTAAAGAAATTTCGGAAACGATTATAATCCATGTCTCCGTTGCTCTAAGTCTGATAAATATTTATTAGCGTATTGTATTAAACACAGCAAGATTACTTTAGGTATTGCTGTATGCCATTGGGTAACATGAACTCACGTCCGCGTTTTATTTCTTTCTCGAGAAAATATCAGGGCTGGATTAGATTGTTTATCCAGCGTAACATCATCATATACTACTAAATTATTACTGCTCCCATCAATATCATCCATCATAAATAAATATGGATTTAAATTGTGTAAACACAAGAGGTGTGCTTGTACAGGTGAATTAATGACAGAATGAAACAAAAAATATACCAGCGCTTACTGTTAGGTGTGTACGCTGTGGTACAAAAACTTACATTTAGCCCTGCTGATAAGTCGGGTTTCAAACAAATACAACACGGAGGTGATGTTGCAGCCAAGTTAGCCAAACTACCGGGAATTCCACGGGTCAAATACCCATGGGAAAAAAAAAAACACTTTTCATGATAGCAATTAAACCAGACTTGATATCTTACTTGACAACCAAGAGCAACCAAACCCTGGTGAATGTCCAATAAACGCTCATGATGTAGCTTATCGATCAAATGATCGTTAGCTGCAATACATCACATATGTGAAATTGATTCACGTGTTAAATTCCGTTTCGAGGAATCAATGGCTAACTGCTTATTACAATTCGCAATGAATCGTAAACTAGTATTAAGGGCTGGCAATTAATAATGGATTCAGTTTGTTATTCTCCGAGCGGATATTTGGGAGGTAGCGCCACGATTACTAAAATTGCTGGAGCTCTAGGTATTGACAAAGCCACCGCAGCGGCATGGTTAGCCCGACAACCGATATGGCAAATGTATATACCACCGCCTACACGAATGCAATGCGCACATTTTCATGTTTGCGTCCCTAATGAATTTCATCAGGCTGATATTTTATTTTACCACATTATACTAGACGTCGTAAAACATACAAATACGCATTAAGTGTTGCTCATTTTGCAAGCAGATGCAAAGAAGCAGAACCGTTATGACATAAACAGCTAGTGAAGTAGCTTCTACGTTTAAACAATTTATCAAGGAGGTGGTCTACGATGGCCACAGTTGTTACAAGTTGATTCTGTCAAAGAATTTCAAGGCGCAATATCATCGTTGATGAAACAATACAACGACAAAATACAGGTCATACTGCAATTCATCGTGATCAGGCCATTGTTGTGCAATTTTAATTAAACACTTGCTGAGAGGTTATTTGGATATCAATACGGGAAGCAGTTAATTCAAAACAAAATATCTCGAGAATGGGTTTTTAAGATTACCAAGTGTGATAGCTGCGCTAAATAATGAAATTACTCGAACAATGAACATGAAACCTGTTAGCGCAATCATACTCGCGCATATACCTGTGCAACATGATTTTTCAGCATATCCAGTACTGGGTAATGTCACCGTGAGGTATTTATATGAACCTGGTGAACTTGAAGGTGGTAAAAAACAGAGCGACTGATCCATTCTGGAGTATGACAACACACACAATTTAAAGCGTGGTTACATCCACGGGTAGACCTGCAATCTACAGATTAGATTCGACTGCTCTTCAACGTGGATTTACGCGTGAACAATTATAAGTAATTCCCGAAGACACGCAATTGTCGTCCTGATCGCTTAACTAGCAACTTGACGTCAATTACACTCAATAGAAGTTAACATCTTATTTGTGCATGTATGACCACAACTGTTAACTTTTCTATCCATGGCAAATTGTTTTAAATCGTTTTTCAGATATCGCCATAACAATAAACAATTACATCTCAAACAGTGATTATTCTGTTTCTGCTTCAGTGTCATGATAAATTCGACATCGTTATCAGAATCTCGATTATTTTTTTATCACTTTGCTTATAATTGGCTAATTGTATTTTTTATAGCGCTATCGTCGGTTATATCAGCTGAGATATTCTTCTATCTCGAGACACTGCCAGAAGAACAAAACAAATTTGACCATTCTACATGATTATCTACGATCCAAACTCAAGTATCAGAAACAGTTAATCCCTGAGATCAGTGAATCGTCATCGTGTATTCTAACATCCATGGAGATTTGTCCACGCAAAGCATCCGCAACAATAATAATATCAACCAAGACAATATCGTTTAATACTAGATTTTGCTTCTCCATTCGTCCTGGTAAATTAACGTTGATGTTTTGCCGTCGCGTTTCAGCTGTTCTATAACACAATGAAGTTGGTAGAGTCAGGAACATTTTCTTATGCTACTGAAGAAATTGCTGCTGAAATGTACCACAAGTTAATTTTTTACTTGCTACAATTAAATTGTTTGGAGCCCACGTTTGCAAGAAATCATCCATTCTCTTATTAATGTGCCTAATGCTCTACACTGATTTTTTTTTTACTACAGTCTGATTAAATTTTTAAGTTGTTTTATAATTTATCATCAAATGATCTGTGGTCGACATCGATTTATTCGTAATAATCAACAAAACGTTTAAGCCAATCATGTTGTCGTGATCGCCACACATAATCACAGCTGTGTGTTCCGAAAACACCCAGTCAAGAAGCAGTTGTAATGTGTCCAGCGACTCTGTGCATATCTGAAACCAAATAATATTCCCGGGAATATATATATATATATATATATATATATATATATATATATATATATATATATATATATATATATATATATATATATATATATATATATTATTACCCAGTGTGTCAGGCGTCCAGGCACCACCGTTGAATCTGAAAAAGTTATGATAAGTACACGAAATTACTCTTCTCCCTGGCAAGCCTATGTGTTGGTGTTAATTCGATCTTCCACGTTGCCTTGCCACAACAGCTAGGTCCATTCAAATAAACAGTTTTGTGCCTGGATACCGGATCATGCACGGACGCTGCAAAAAATTTTTGTGATATCTGATCACCTTGATCGCAGTCCAATATCGTAACAATGGCAGTTGGGTTATAATTGCACAGCTTTTCCTGCTTTATTCTCCATGATCTACACGATGCATCCTCCCTGATAAACTGAGATAACAAGTATTTCATATTGATATAAAACAAAATCCGTGGCAATTCTGACTGTGATGAGAGGAAATCTGTTTATCATCGTTAATAAATTTATCGAGACATATGGGAGCAACGAAGCTCTTCAATGTGTGTATTGAGGTGATTCGTATGGATATAACCAGTAACACCTACTTGCGTTCCGTCAGACAAGTAGACGTTTTCCTTGAATGATAGTATTTCTTTCGTCGCCGTATCAGCGACCACGGTTTCATATTCGGCGGAATCCACCCTGAGTAAACTTTCACATTATGTTTCTACCAAGATCCGTTGCGGTTTATTCCCACTGTTTTTGAGTTTCGTCTCGAGAATTGTCGGAGCTCCATTGACAATATGATCAATTGGAGTATCTGGTCAATTATCGATAAATCGCTGATGACCTTGTCGTGACGAATACACTCAGGTGTAGATAAATAAACTTTGGTATGCGCGTGATAAGATATAATTGCTACATTGACCGTCAATATTGTTAATATTACAATATCAAGCATGTATTGTAACAGCACTATGAGAATTCAGCGCGCTTCTGAAAAATGTCTACCAAACCAGACATAACAAATCGGATGAAGATCCTTAGCGAACTCGAAAGACACTATACGGATAAACCCGGTCAGGTCAAAATCAGGTAATGATCCACTAATCGCCACTTGGGTCATCTCATGCGTGTGATGTCCAAACCGCGACAAATTCCCGGCGCATTCGACTTTTCCTAAAATAAAATATCCCGGGATAACACGCGGAAATATCAACCGAACTGACGTCTTTGCGATCATACCGGGTATTCCACAAACCAGCATCTCTGTATTCACAGCAGCTTAACTTAACATCGCTGAGAAATTGGGCATGTGTTGGCTTCCATTTCTTTCTTTTTCGTGCGAAATGAGCTGCGACTGACGCAATCGTAAAACAATTACTCAGTAATTCGTCAACGTTGTCAGATGAAAATCTACATTTCATCACGAGAATGACTACGATATAATTTGCCGTCGGGTCGAACAAATTGATTTGTTTTCCATCATTGGAACTCTAAAGCAGCCGTACAGACACATGGTCGTTTTTACTGATTTGGTGAATAGCATCAAATATAACTTCCGAGTCTGGGTAAAATTTTAAAATTCGATTCCGTGGAAATATAGTCACCGCGCTAGTCCACATGTGTGCGTTATGATCAACTATGTTTTCATTGGAGCTCTTCTATTTGCTCCGTAATGTTTTGAATCATACAGAAACCTCTCCTGTTATCATTGTTACAACTATTATCTTTTCCTCCAATCTGGAAACATCATTTATTGTAGCTCCGGTGTTTTTGACAGATTCAGCCTAATTGGCTATTTTTTTCACGTCGTCGATCCTCCGTTAACTCGTTACTCAGCATCGCATTTGCAAAATGTTCAATTACTCACTCAGCTAGACAATTCAGCCTTGACGAAATCAACGATAAAAATCTCATTCGTGCTAGTCAGTTAATATCAGGTTTACTTATTGGATAAATTCCGTAAATTAGAGCGTTTTCCGGATATCATCGATTATAATAATACTTGTAGCAGCAGAGAGGGTGAATCCTACAACGTTTTCAGACAAAATTTGATTGAAATCCTAAAACGAGCCGTCTTATAATCTTATTTTAACCAAAAAAAGGCGAACCCTACAACGTTTTCAGACAAAAAAATTGATTGAAATCTCCCTACGAAATCATTTTAACTAAAAAAATGAAAACGTTTTTTTAATTAATTTTGGTCGCAACTTGTTGTCATCCACCCTCTCTGCTGCTTAGTGATTTCATCACTGGGTTAATAAAAATAATAAAATGATTTTAACCGAATATTTGATCCAGTCCGATACGATATCGTGTCCGAGGATCATGTAAATTTATTGTTGCGAATCCGTGCGGAGTCGACTGAGCATGACTAAAGAAATCTCTAAATTGATTGAAGTCCATATCAGAACACCATGTCTGCCAAATATTTCGTAGCGTATGAGTATCAACTCCGTTGAATACAGACAATAAATTGCAGTTATCTCTGATCACTTTTGGAACCTGAGTGTAGCGTTGAGTGACATATATCACGTCAGTGTTTTTGTGACGCCCACGGGAAAATATTCTAGCAGGATTTTTTTGTTTATCCAACATTATATCGTCGTATACGACTAAATTGTTAATATCTCCATCAATATCATCAATGCTCGGTGCTTCATCGATATCGGTTACAAAATCAATGGCGTTCTCACCCTTAATTTCTGATGCATTCTCGTTAAAATCTTTTAGCACTTCATAACATCGTTGATCATCTACGCTAGGGGCAATTAAATACAACTTATCCCACTTCATCCATCTCATTATTAAATTGAGCAACAATTGCGTTTTACCGGATCCAGATGGCCCGATTATAATCATCCGGATAGAGTTTGGTAGCGCTGCATGATGCTTAATTGGTTCTCTTGTTTTAGTCGCTGAAAAATCAATTATATCCATATTTCTATACATAAATTATGGATCTATATTGTGTGAAGTGTAAAACGCGTACTGGCACAGATGATGTGACGACGATTACAACAAAAAATAACCGATCAGCGCTTTCTGGTAAATGCGTGCAATGTGGTACAAAGAAATTTAGATTTGTGTCTATGAGATCTGATTTAAAAAAAAACGAGGAGGTGATATCGCAGCCAAATTGGCAAAGCTCCCTGGAACCCCATGGGCAAAGTACCCCGGAGAAAAGCACCTCCCAGGATATAGCTACTGTGGACCGGGAACCAGACTTGATATCAGACTCAATAATCAAAATCAACCCAACCCCGGTGAAGAACCAATAAACGCCATTGATAAGGCCTGTCACCTTCATGATGTTGCTTATAAAAGCAGCAATCTGCAACACAGGCATCTAGCAGATGTGAAATTAATTCATGCGTTAAATGCTATTCCTGATAAATCCTTCAAAGAAAAATTGTCTTCATTTTTGATAAAATCGGCTATGAAAAGTAAATTGATGTTAGGTGCTGGTAATTAATAATATGGAATCAATTTATTATTCTCCGAGGGGATACTGGAGGGGTAACGCTGCAATCAATAAACTCGCTAGAGCTGCAAAAGTGAAAAAAAACACTGCGGCTAATTGGTTATCCAAACAGGCACTATGGCAAATTTATCTACCACCGCCTAAACAAATTCAATTCTCGCATTTTGATGTGACCGCTCCTAATGAAGTTCATCAGGCTGATATATTATTTCTGCCACATGATCGTGGTTACAAATATGCGTTAACCGTAGTTGATGTTGCGAGTCGATACAAAGAAGCAGAACCGCTGAAAACAAAATCGGCCACTGAAGTCGCTTCTGCATTTGAAAGGATTTATCGACGAGGTCCTCTGCACTGGCCAAATCTGTTACAAGTTGATCCTGGCAAGGAATTTCAGGGTGCAGTGTTATCTACAATGAAACATCATAATGTCACCATACGACGAGGGCATACTGCGCTACATCGCGACCAGGCCATTGTAGAACGATTTAATCGGACGATTGCTGAGCGGTTATTTGGATATCAATACGCAAAAGAATTCATTCAAGAAAAGCGATCCAGTGAATGGGTTAAAAGATTACCATCTGTGATTACTGCACTGAATAACGAGATTACTAGAACAATCAACATGAAACCTATCAACGCGATTAAAAAGAAGTCAATACCCGTACAACCACAAAAAGATTTCCCTAGAAACGCTAGCGTTTCCCAACCAATTCTTGGTAGTAATGTCATTGTGAGGTACTTATACGAACCAGGAGAGCTTTAAGGGGGTAGAAAAAGGGCTACTGATCCTATTTGGAGCGTCACTACGCATAAGATATCTAGTATAACACGATCAACTGGTAGACCAGCAATCTATAAACTGGATTCAACTGCTCCTCAGCGAGGATTTACTCGACAACAACTGCAAGTGATTCCCGAGGATACTCAATTGCCACCGCATGGTCTTAACTAGCGCCGTTGCGTCTATTGCACTCAAGACAAGTCAACATCACATTATTTCTGACATGACCGAGATTGTTATTTTTTCTGTCTACGGTGAATTGGCGAGGATCCTTATCCGAATACTGCCAACGCATTATACAATTGCAACTTGCGCAGTGATTATTCTGTTGTTTCTTCAAAGTGATTATTAATTTAGCATCAATATCAAATTCTCGTTGTTTTTTTTTTGTCCTGTTGTTTGTAACCGGAGAGTTTTTTATTAATGATGCTAACATCAATATCACTTATTGTTGTGTCATTATCATCACCAATGATTTCATCATCGCCTGACTCTGTCAGGACAACTCTTCGAAGTTGATTTATTTTTCGTACTCTGGAGACTGCGAGATAGACTAAATTTGACCATTCGATGCGATTATCCACCATCCAAACAATTGTATCCGATATAGTCAATCCCTGTGAAGAGTGTATTGTTGCTGCGTATCCTAGCGTCCACGGGGATTTATTAGCACGCAATGCATCTTCAACGACATTGATATCAACCAGCACAATATCATTTAATACCAGAATTTGTTTTTCATTCTGTCCTGGAATATCAACTTCAATATTCTGTTTTCGTGTATCCGATGGCCTATAACAAAGGGGTACTGGAAGCGCTGCAAATTTTTCTTTATGCAATTCAAATAATTTCATCTGAAGTGTATCCCTGACTATTTTTCTACTTGCAATGATCAAATCGTTTGGTCTCCACGCTTCCCAGAAATCATTCATTGGGGTTTCTGAAATCACTGCACGCGCTATTTCGCATTGGATTCTATCCGGTTGTAATCTAATTAGTTTCTTAAATTCTCGTAATCGTTCATCAAGTGATCTATAATCAGTGGTGATTTCTTCATAGTAGTCTACAAAACCCTTTAGCCATTCATGTGGAGATGCACCGACAAATGGTGGTGGTTGGCCTTGATCCCCGCACATGACGACTTTTGTGTTTTTGGTTAACAACCACTCAAGAAATGTTTTTAATACATCTAATGACACTGTGCATATTTCATCCCAGATTATGATTTCAGGAATGAATTTATCACCCATTCGATCAGGAGTCCATTTGTCACCCTTCCATCGAAAGAAGCTGTGATAAGTGCAAGCATTTACCCCTCGTTGTATCATCTCTCTGGCGAGTCTGTGAGTCGGTGTTAGCACAATCATGTTAGTAGAAATACAAGTATTTCCACCACCACGAAATAATTCAATTGCACGAGTTGTCTTTCCTGACCCACCACAACCGTTTAAATAAACTGTCTTGTATCTACATACTGGATCAGATACCGGTGGTGCATTAGAAAATTCTGATTGAATTTCAATACGGTTACAACAAAGATATTTATCATCCATGGCAACGTCTGCGGATTCACAATACTCATGTAGCATCTCTTTTTTAAATCGCCAACGCCCCCAATTTTCTTCGGGATCTGTGAATGCCGCTACAGCTGATTTGTACTTATTGTGTATATACATCGAATCAGTGGCTACTCTAACCGCGGTATTAGGAAATCTATTTATCATCGAAAATAGATTAATGCAAGCATAGGCTAGCATTGAACTTCTCAAATGTGTGTACTGGGAATTATATCCATCACAGTAGGTAACAACCGTACCTAATTTCTCACCATTGGATAGAAAAGCATCCTTACGGGATACAAGTTTTCCCTGTTTCATTAAATCCGCTACAATAAAATCGTATTCAGCGACATCTATGATCAACCGCGAAGAGTATTTTGCGTTATCGTATCGTCCACCCTGGGTAAATTTACCGATTATTCTTCTTCCGAGATCTTTTGCTTGTTCTTTTTTAATTTCAAATAACTTCTTAGACCAATTTATGATTTCTTCTTCACTGAAATCTGGAAACTGTTTTCGTAGTTCGTTGATTATTCTATCTAGATCGGGTTGTGGTAGCCAAACTTCTTTCTGAGCTCGATAGCATATAATAGCCTCGGAAACAATCAACGATCTTAGCATACCACAATCAATCATATATCTCAATAGCACTATTGGCATCCAGTGTTTTTCAGAAAGGTGTCTACCGAGCCAAACATAACTACACGGATGTAACCCTGTAGCTAATTCGAATGATATCACACGAGCGAATCCGGTTAAATCAAAATCAGGCAATGGTCCATTAATCGCAACACGAGTCATTTCATGCGTGGGGTGTCCAAATCGTTTGAAGTACTCAGCGCATTCCCCATACCCGAGAAAACTTCCAGGATAACACGCGGCTATATCAATTGAAATCATACCATCACGTGAGTATTTCGTATTCCACAGTCCTCCATGACCAAATTCGACGCAACTCAATTTAACATCCTCGAGAAAATCATTTCGTGTTGGACGCCATGAGTTTTTTTCTCTTGCGAAGTGAGCTACCACTGAT
The DNA here is from genome assembly GCA_029339505.1 of Unio delphinus. Classification (NCBI taxonomy): domain Eukaryota; kingdom Metazoa; phylum Mollusca; class Bivalvia; order Unionida; family Unionidae; genus Unio; species Unio delphinus. The sequence goes on along the minus strand of JAQISU010000364.1, from coordinate 643,456 downwards.
GGAATAGTAAAACTATCCGTGAGTAGTTTTTCATGGGAATTCTCCGGTGAAAAATCACTAGCGATTTTTCTCATTCTGTTATCTAATTCTTCAACGCGATATAATTCACCATTTGGTTTTACAAATTGATCGAATTCTTCATCACTTCTAAGTAACCACACTGACACAGGATCATCTTTACACAACGCATGAATAGCATCGAATAATCTCTCTTCATAGAAAACATCCCCGACGAACTCCTTAGGGATATATTTCACGGTTCGTTCTCGTGGAAATATTGTTACCGCAGGTGTCCACGCGTGTTTGTTATGATCAATAATCTGTATTGGTGCTCCATTTTTGTTATATTTCGGTTCGTATAAAACCTCTCCGGTTATCGTCATAACGGTTATTGGGAATCGTAATGATGTTTCTAATTTAGCTATATCAGAAATCTTTGCACCATGCTGTTTCACTGTCAGTTCCCACTCGGTTATTTTCCTACGTCGCAGATCAGTTAGTTTATTTCCTCGGGATGCATTTGTGAAGTGTTCTATTATTCGTTCTGCTACACAATTAAGCCCTGACGAATATTTCATAGGAGCTAGTTTTGCGATATCGGGTTTATCATTTAACGGATATATCCCATAAACCATTGCTGTTACGGGATAAGATCTTTCGTAGTATGGTTTATCAATGCCGGTTAGAATCCCTGGTTTGGAATCTCTACTCACAATGACAGCTTTTTTATTCTTGAGGATTGGTTCAAATTTATCCTTAATAATCCATTTGCCTTCGACTTCGATAATGAATTTGATTCGGAAAAAATGCCGTTTTTCCCCAACACGTGAAATTATCACTGCTGCTTTTTCATCATTCATGGTAGCATCAACAACACCATCAATTCGAAATGTTGACCAACAATAAGATGCTCCATCACGCTTAAATTCATTAAAACAGTCTCTGATTTTACTAATCATGGCTTTATCAAGAATTGTATTCTTTGGTGTATTAGAAGCTATATCGAGATTGAATTGAGCATCTTTCCAGGGGTAATCTCTCTTGGACGTTTTTTTTGGTTTATCGAGATTAAATTTGTTACGTCTTTTTGGTTTATCGAGATTAAATCTAGGACTGATTTTCAATAATCTCTTAAACTCTTTCATGTTTCCGTCTCTTGGACGTTTGTTACGTTTTTTGGGTCTATCGAGATTAAATCTAGGACTGATTTTCAATAATCTCTTAAACTCTTTCATGTTTCCGTCTCTTGGACGTTTGTTAGGTTTTTTGGGTCTATCGAGATTAAATCTAGGATTGATTTTCAATAATCTCTTAAACTCTTTCATGTTTCCGTCTCTTGGACGTTTGTTACGTTTTTTGGGTCTATCGAGATTAAATCTAGGACTGATTTTCAATAATCTCTTAAACTCTCTATCAGCATTAAATTTAGCATTTCTCGAAGTCAATCTCTTGAACTCCATCATGCTATAATTAAAACAAGCATTTAAATGAAAGATTTTTATATAATGAATCACTGCAAGTGGCTTATGATTGGATCAGTAATCCCGTGTAACAAATCATGAAGAAATGAGTTCTGTGGGTATCATATGCAAAGCTTTCGTCGTGGAAGCCTTGGTCCGTTACCGTGCATACGATGTGGAGTTGGGGTTAGGGGGAAATCACGGTTGTGTTTGAATTGCGGTGGTAAGCGATACAGGGAGTTGAAGCGTTATTATGATAAAAGAATAAAAAATGGACAATCAATCAGAAATTATGACCCTGACGCTGACAAAGTCAGTATTCTTGACGCTGACAAAGTCAGTATCCTTGACGCTGACACTGATAAAGTCAGTATCCTTGACAAAGTCAGTATCAAGGATAAAATCATAAGAACTCCTCAAGACTACATCGAAAGATTTATCATTAAACCAAACGATGAATTAGACAAACAATAGTATTATGTATACGAATGAACCAAGAATTCAGACAACACCCTGTGATCACAAATTATGAAGCATCCAGTGATGGTGTTGTAAGAAACCGCAGACTGAAGAAACCAGTTGGTTCTGTGAATAATCAAGGGTACTTGATGTTTACTGTTGGCGGGGAGAAGAGATATCTCAATCATCGTTTCGTGTATGAGTGTTTTTATGGATTGATCGAGGATGATTTTGTTATTGATCATATCGATTCTAATCCCAAAAACAATTCTTTATCAAATCTGCAGGCTATCACACAAAGTGAAAATTCCGAACGAGGGGGGACTGGGAAATACTCGAAAAAAGCGAGACCTGTGAAATCTTTGAATACGATAACTAACGAAGAAAAATTATTTCAATCAATGAATGAAGCCGGTAAATTTTTCGATATTTGTATATCCTCTGTACGATTCGTTGCAGAGGGGATAACCAAAACGGCGATTTCAAAAAAGACAGGACAGAAAGTTAAATTTAGTTATGTCTAATACGTCATATTTTTCATTTAGAAATATATCATTGTTATAGAATAATGAATTCTGAAAACATGAATAGCATCATATCCGAGATTTCAAAATTGAAAGGTTGGGATATTGAACTATCAGATGGGTTAAATCCTGATCAAATCATGTCTGATTTTCAGGACATAGAATACGGAGTTAACAACAATAAATATATGCTACCAAAGAAGTATGCGCTCATCAAAAGAATTCAGAATTCTATTAAGGACTCTCTCGCATTTTCCAGTGACGTAAGTGTGTTCGCTCCGTTGTATACCATCGTAGAACGAATACGAAAAGAATTGGGGTACGAATACGAATTGAAAAAGGAGGTTAATTCTAAAGTTAGAAACCTACGGGCGTTAATTCAAGAAAATGAACAATTTTGATTGACCAACCATTTATCATTATTTGATTGTGACCGTCCCTCATAGAGATTTTAATTTTTTTTTAGCATTTTTTGATTGAAAATGTCAAATCGATAGGCCGTTAATGGTTGGTTTAGTCGATATGATGATTCCGATTGAGTTGAATCCATAGATGACTGAAGTGCCGGAATTACTAATAAAATAAAAATTTTAATTTAATACTGGCACTTCAGTCATCATCGATAGAGGTATTTATTCGACTAAATAATGCTTCCATGATCGTGTTAAAAATCATCCGACATGTCTGACATGTAACAAAAAGTGTTTTCGTCTATTAGGTCGGGATTGAAAAATTGTTTTGCAATTGAAAAATTGTTTGCGATTTCAAATAATGGTCAATGAAGCATTAACAACCCGATTGGCTCGTGAACGACTGGATGCAATCAGGAGATTTGTACCAATTCGTGACTCTGTACGGAATAAACTGCAACAACGACAGAGTCTTCAGACTGATTTTGCTGCGGAATCTGAAGAATTGTTTAAACCAGTAACCACAGCAACGAAACAGATAGTGTCAACAATCTCTGAAGAAGGAAAAAAACAAGAAGACTCTTTTCTTCCTGTGTTAGAAAAAATAGCAAAAAGAACTAAACAAACAAAAAAATCATTGAAAACACTTCCTCAGGATATATCAACCGCTTCAGAACAACAAGGAGAACTTCAAGAAGATATCCCCCCACCCGAATTTCAAGAAGAAGGGGAGGATACTACTACTAGTGGACGAGTTGCATTCAATGAAAAACTTCTTCCCGGTAAATTAGATGAATTGAGAAATAAAAAATTTGATTCTATGGAAGAATTAGCCCAATTTGTCACTAGGAGTTTTCATCAGAGAAGAAAATATATTTACGATAATTATAATCTTCCCCCTAAAAAAGATTGGTATAGGGGGTTATATCGTATACTATCAGGTTCATCTCAAGCAAAAGGAGATGATAAAACATTTCAGGAATATATGGCAGCAATAAAAAAAGCTGAATCATCTATAGGGGAGCAATCGGATACCGGATTTCTTAGACTACCAGAACAATCAAAATTTATTGATATAACACAATCTCCCCAACAGATGAAAATAACGAGAGAAGCTGATCATGAAAAAGGTGCAACCGGTATCACTGATAAAACCAAAGGATTTTCAGGCAGTGGTTTAGTTGGAAACTCTTCGAGGGAAAATCCAAGGATTTCATGTCCTGGTAGTGTTATCAATGATATATCACGATTAGAAGTTCTTGTAGGAGGTTTCCGAGCTGAAAATAACTCACCGGAAATAATTAATGAAGCAGCTGATATCTGTAGACGGTTATTTGCCGGCGGTATCATGGATATCAAAACATATCGAGATTTCATTGACGAGTTAGTGGAAAGTGGGTATCACAGTGATTAATCACCGAGACTGAATAAAAACGCTAGCGTTTCCAATTGAAAAATGGTTTCTGATTTCAAATAATGATCATACACTACAATCATGATAAACCAACCCCCGTCTACGTAGTTAATTCACGGTTTCCAGTTTATAGAGCATGCTACGGAGATGGTTTAGGCAATACCATTGCAGGGTTATTTGCGAGAATGGCTCCAAAAGTGATGCCGTTAGCTAAACAACTAGGAATGAAAGCAATTGAAGTTATTCGTGATAAGGGTATTGGTGCTGTTGGAGATCTTGCTGGAAAAGCGTTTTCAGCCGCGAAGAATAAATTAACATCATTAGTGAAATCACGAAAAAAGAAACCGTTACCGTCTACAGCGGAAATGCCTGCAAGTGTTAGTAGAATTATAAATAACGCAGTAGACGAAAAATTAGCGTCGATGATAAATCAAGGGGACCAAAGCAATATTGCAAATATGATAGCAGGAAGCGGCTTTAAAAAACTACGTCGATGAAAATCGTTTATGATTTCACGATTTAGACTCTGATAAATAGAATAAAATGTTCAAAAAATCACATGATCCGGCGTTTGATATAGACGCCCCAGTTGGCAAGGATGATTCTGTACGCGATTATCAATATTACGCTTATCATGCGATAGACGCAAATAGTCGATCGCGAATTGAACTTCAAGTCCATGATACCAGTAAATACTTTTTGCCCTGTGAAGCGTTTATTGAAGTAGAAGGAGAACTTGTAACAGCTGCTGGAGCATCATATCCAGATGGTACTCAAGTCGGTTTTGTCAATAATGGTATTATGGCATTATTTGAGAGTGCAAGATACCTCATTGATGGAAAGGAAATCGAGTCGATAGATCGCGATGTTGATGTGGCTACAACAATAATCGGGTTAGCGAGATATTCCGATGATTATACAAGATCAGCAGGACCTTCTATGATGTTTGCAAAAGATGGTAGGAATAGCGCTAATGGAAATCCATTTGTTGTAAGACGACCAAAAAAACATGCTGGTGATGCTGATGTTGATGTCGAGGATATGATTATAAACAACGACCCCAATTTCAATCTAGGAGCTGCAACACGAAACTCAATGTTGGGAGCAGGGCGTAAATCATTTTCATGCGCGATTCCACTACATCATATATTTGGATTCTGTAGAAACGTCCGAAAAGTTATTTATGGGGCGAAGCATACAGTATCGCTTGTACGAAAGGGTGATGATAATGACGCAATTTGGAGGATTCCAGCAAACACAGCTGCAGATCATGTAAATGATGATGCCGGTAAAGTTATTTTAACAAAAATATCATTGTGGATGCCAGTGTTGACTCCAGCAATCACTGCAGAAGAACGATTACTATCATTTATGGACCAAGGAGGAAAGTCGTTGTTGAGTTGGCTAACCGTGAGTACAGATGTGAAGCAATCAAATATCAATGGGTTATTCACGTGGAATCTAGCATCAAAACAAGGCGTTTCTGCGCCACGTCATATATTTATTGCGTTACAAGATAACGCACGAGTTGGTGATCAACGTTTCAGTCATATGATATTTGATCAATTAGGTGTGAAAGACGTCTCACTGAGAATAAATGGCCAACAGGAACCATCCGAGGATATACAACTTAATTACACAGAAAATCATATTGCACGCGTGTATCATCGTCTGCTGTCATTTATGGCACGCGATCAAAATGTCGATACTGGTTTGCAAATATCACAATATGATTTTAAAAATCTGTATCCGATCTATTACTTCTCACTGGAACATCTCGATTTGACAAGACAGTCAGTTGTTGATATACACTTTAGAGCTAATGTGACTCGTGGTGCTATTGCTAATTATAGAGCGGTTGCTGTCATTCTCAGTGATAAATCAATGCTACTTGAAGGTGTTGGAGGAAGAATGAGAGTGGTAGATGCACCAGTAGAAAATCTTTGATTGATTTTTCATTGAATTAGAATCAATCAATTATATATAATGTCATATAGTGTTATTAGTGTTGCGTTAACTCCCGGTCAATTAAAAAAATTGCAATCGGAATCGGCTAAGCGATGTGGAACCACAATCACGTTGAAACCCAACCAAATGACTGGTGGTGCAAATAAACTATCGCTGACAACTCGTCAGGTGAAACATTTCAATGATGCACTTGCAGCCAAAAAAGGTGTTCAGATTACTCTTTCTGCGGCTGCTATCAAAAATATGATTAAAACAGGCGGTATATTTCCGTTGTTAGCTGCGATTCCAGCATTGATTGCAGCAGCAGCCCCAGCGGTGGCTAAAGCGGCAGCGTTAGGAGCCGTTGGTACTGCAGCAGGAATGGCACTAAAGAAGGCAACTGGGAAAGGATATAAAAAAAAGGGAAAGGGTCTAAGACTACCAGGAACCCCGTATTCGTGGTACAGCGGAAGATCCGTGAACGGATCGGGTCTAAGACTACCAGGAACCCCGTATTCGTGGTACAGCGGAAAGGGTTTAAGACTACCAGGAACGATTTATTAATTCAGGAATCGAAGATTCCTATGTCCAATTTTGATTTAATGGATGCGGCTAAAAAACTAGTGATTAAAAATTTCAGAGGTGTTTTTATGAAAGATCAATTACCACATCAACCAAACAAAACTGAAACCGGAATCATTAATTTAGATAACAGCACCGGACCCGGAACTCACTGGGTTGCATACGCTATTGATCCACGTGGGATTGTTTATTTTGATTCATATGGATTAGCCCCACCAAAAGAGTTTATGCGGTATATAAAAACCCTTCCAATGAAGACTTGGTATTCTACGCTACCAACACAAACGATGATTGACCCACCAATATGTGGCAGCGAAGTATTAAATGTCCTTGACGCTATTTCTAACTCCTTGGGTAACCCAAGCGGAAAACCACCACATATTGTCGTAAATGACTACACCAGCAATCGCTTTTTAGAGAGAGAAAGAGTTTTACAATAACATGATTGATATTTGGGGGAGATCTTTGAAACCCAAACCCGATGGCACTGCACCACCTGATTCTGTCAAGGATATAACAAAAAAAATTAAAGATGAAATCGCTGAGACGTTGAACTTAACAAATGTTGATCCTAATGAAATAGTTGTATTTCAGGACAAACAGGGTAAATTGAAATCTAGTAATATTTCTCTGGATGATATTTTAGTTAAACAACAAAACGCAATCGAGAACACCGTTGCGTTATTTTCGGATCAGGGTAAATTGAAAACCAGTAATATTTCTCTGGATGATATTTTAGTTAAACAACAAAACGCAATCGAGAACACCGTTGCGTTGTTTTCGGATCAGGGTAAATTGAAATCCAGTAATATTTCTCTGGATGATATTTTGGTTAAACAACAAAACGCAATCGAGGATACTATCGCGTTATTTTCCGATCAGGGTAAACTCAAACCGGGTGTACTCGTTTCGACGATTACAGATCGATTAAAAACTCTCAACGATGAGTTAAACAATTCTCTGGCTGTACTAAAAATACTTGAATCTAAAATTGAAGATAACGGAAAACAGTTTATATCATTTCGTAGAAATATCATTGATAAATTTATTGGAACCCAGTTGGATAAAATTGAAATAAAACTCCCTGATATTAAAAAATCCATCGATGAGACGAAAACTTTCATCGAAGCCGTCAAAGGTGATTTTTCGAGGATGATAACAATCATTGAAAAAACAAAAATTCCTCATGAGAAAACCAATAACGTAGTATATACAATCCAACACGGATCATTTGAGTGGACACCTACAAACAACAAATTAGATATCACTGCAACCGTTAAAGGTATTTATCGATTAACACTAGTAGCACCAATTCAATTTAATATATCATCGTCGAGTTCATCCGGGGTCAACAATACGATTTCAACGATCATCGACAAGGATAAAACTGAACGGTTAACGATAAAAGCCGATGATAAAAGTTTGGCTAAGGCATCAGTAACATGGTATCTGGAATTCGTAGCGGATTTAAGTAAATAACTAAATTGAAAGGATTTCACAATTGAAAACGCTAGTGTTTTTAAAATAAAAATGATTTCATCAACTCAATGTCGCTATGATCAGGTCAGAGAATTTCAGAATAGACTCAAAACCCTCACTGAGGAGTATCAAATAAAAATAAAAAAATACCGACGAAGAATCACCACAATTGATGTTATTATATACTCGGTGTCAAGCGTTCTTACTGGTGCCGGAATAATACTAGCATCTGTTACAATGATTGCCCCGGTCGTAGTTCCAATTTGCATTTCTGCGGTGGCTACAATCGGGGGTATATTAACCGGGATAGCAAAAAAGATATCATCATGCAGCCAGAGTAAACTGCAGAATTACTTACTTCAATTTCATATTGCATCAACCGCATATTCGCAATTATCATTGATGATATCGTCGTCACTCGATAATACGATTATATCAGATATTGAATTCTCAGCGATGGTCAGTATTTTTGATTCCGCGATATCGAAATTAGAGCGACAACATGAGTATAATAACAATGACAACACCGATGGAATCAGAAAACACGAACCCAAAAAACAAAATGATCTCAATAATATCAACATTACCAGATTGTGAATTCTCAGTGATGGTCAGTATTTATGATTCCTCGATACCAAAATTAGAAATAAATCATGAGTATAATGACGACACAGATGGAATTACTTCAACGAGTAGTGGAGAACACGAACCCAGTACAAACGAGTATGATATCAATAACATCTACGAAACCCGAGTTTAGTGTGAATTTCCCCTCTCCGGTTCCAGTGAAGGAGATAGCGCTAGCAAAACTACGAATGTATCACAGTTGGCCTAATATCAGATCGGTAGCATTTGGTGGTCAACAACCCAATAATTCACTGGTGTTCTCGTATAAGAATAAAGACGACGGTACCCCAGACTGGAATGTTGTTTCGATACCAACAGGGTCATACCAAATAGAACAAATCAATAATGAATTCGCGCGTAGAATAAAATCGATTACTGGAGTAGAGTCAAAAATCGCTATAACAGTTCATGAACCGACGCTATCATCCGCGATTGAGATAAGCACAGAAGGATACGTCGTAGATATCTATAACAGCTCAATAAGAACCGTACTAGGATGGCCTGAATTACCACCCGGGGGAAAAACTCTGGAGAGAATCGTTGTTGTATCACCCAAACCTAAAAAATCTGATTATGTCACAGACAGGATAAAACCTGATAATCCAGTAAAGAGTTATAAAGAGTTCAGTGTAGAATTTTTTGGGTCAGTGCACCAACATTCTGTGGGGAGTGGACAATCGAGTGTGTATCATTTTGTTAAAGAATATGAAATCGATGAAAATTTCACAGAGATGAATAATGATTTTTCACTGTTGTTAATATCTCTTAAATCCGGTTCTCTCACCCGAGATGAATTTATCAGTGTTGTAGAAACATGTAACAAAATCATCAATGACATGGAAACATTTAATTCACAAATTATTCGATTTATACTCGATCAAACCCCCACAACGAGAATAAGATTTGCAGCAGACTATAAAATCCGCGTTGAAGATATCCCAACATTTAAACTACCGGGATATAACGTACCAGAACTACAAAAATCTCTCAATGATGCCATCGATGAAGGTTTCCAAAAAATCTATGACGCATGTGAAAGGAAATTAACAGAACAACAAACAACTATCCTCAAACATAATAATGATCCAGATGGTGGTGGTAGGCATATCGCTCCGTTCAACGTGAATATTTCAACGGTGATTGCGCTTAATTTAGTGTGTGATGTTATCGAAGGAAGCTATCAAATTAATCTCGAACGATCAAATCAAGCTCAGCAAGGATATATTCTTTATTCATTTGCACCAACAGCTCCTCCAGGATTCCTAATTATTGAAAACCCAATTAATCCTGTCTACATGCGATGCCATAATAATTCATTAACGAGAATTAATTTCAAACTCACCGACCAGTCAAATAATCTGATTGATTTACAAGAAGAGGTGTTAGCGATTAGTCTGTTTGTGAAATCCTAAATTGCTTTGCAATTTCAAATGATTTTCATCCTAAAGACTCGATCAAATCATTTCTTATTTTTGTTAACCAGAACTGAAATCACTAAGCAGCAGAGAGGGTGGATGACAACAAGTTGCGACCAAAATTAATTAAAAAAACGTTTTCATTTTTTTAATTAAAATGATTTCGTAGGGAGATTTCAATCAATTTTTTTGTCTGAAAACGTTGTAGGGTTCGCCTTTTTTTGGTTAAAATAAGATTATAAGACGGCTCGTTTTAGGATTTCAATCAAATTTTGTCTGAAAACGTTGTAGGATTCACCCTCTCTGCTGCTCTTGTCTATCCCATCCATCATTTATGGTTTAGTTTAAACGCTGATAATCACATACTCACCTTGCATAGTCCTTAAACGATCGCGTGTTTTTTTTTTGTTTTGTCTTAATTTGCCACGTTCGCGAGCTAAATCGAGCAAATGTTATTTGCATGAAATACCGTTTGTCATCGGTGAAATCTATATCGGAGACGATTTCACCAACAAATTGATCATTCATTGTCGCGGCTGTGTTTTTAACACTATGTGTCGACCAGGTCACGTGGCATCGTTGCTATAAAACACATAATTTTCATAACAAATACAAATATGCTCACGTCTCTTCACAATCCAGGGACGTTATTTAAAGAGGGTGGGTGAGTATTTAGGTGGGTAATTTGTATGTTTTGTAAAAAGTATGTAGCCTATATACAAAAATTAACGAGCCCGTCAACAACACCCCCACCCCCCATGTGAAAACAATTGAAATGACGTCCCTGTCTGCATCCACTATAGATACAACAGGGAAAGTTTCATTTGCTTTTATGGTTTAACGCCATTTTTTTAGCACAAAATAGGCTACCTATGGCGGCCAGTATTAATAGTGGAGGAAGAACCCGGAAAATCCCGTAAAGAACTACCGACCCACGAGAAGCTACTGGCAAGCTTTCTCACATACCCATATTGGCCGAACCCGAGACTCGAACCCACGCAGACAGAGGTGAAATGGCAGTGGTCCGTAACGGTAAGCACTTTAGACCACTCGGCCACTCGTGGCCCCTACAACAGGGAAAAAGTAAATTTTAAAATTAAGTTAATTTGTCAAACTAGCTATTCAATAGTAACAAGATAGGTACATATTGAAACTTATAACAAACTAAGACTTGTTCAAAAATATAAAACCGCTCCGGTGGCCTAGTGGTTAGAGCGACTTACAAAAATGGTACTAGCAGCTGCCTTGCTTGGTGCTCAGAATTAAGAGGTTAGTGTTAGGACTGGTCGGCCTGGTGTCAGGATAGTGTGACTGGGCGGGACATCAAGCTTCATGTCTGCGGCATGATTCCCCAGTGTTAGACGTCACTATTAACTGCCTTACTGCAGACATCGTAGCGATATGTCTGAAAAATTGTTAAAGCTACATTAAAAATCATACTCTCCCTCACTCCCTCACTCAAAAATATACACATGCTGCTTATACTGTGAGAAAGTAATTATAGACAACAACCGCGAATATATAATTTGTTAATGATGTACATAAAACAGTACCTGTATCTCGCTTTGATAATCAATGAATCAAATTATGTTTTATATTTGAAAATGTAATGTATCATTCAATTCCTATTTAAATGTATTGACGTCATGTAAACCTCTGATTCAATCATTTATTTTTGAAAATATAAGTATCATTCAATTATTATTTAACTATAATTACGGAATGAAACAATCTGATTCAATTCCTATTTAAGTATACTTACGAAATGTAACAATCTGATTCAATGCGCCTTTTTGGAGAATTCTCATTTTTCAGCTTGTCCAAAATATCCCAAATATTGAAAGCACCAATAAAAGCTCTATTATCAAAGCCCTGTCTACATTCCACAAAATCGGGCTTGAATAATGAGCCAAATTGTTTTTACATATTTTCCATATCCACTCGAAATCCGTGTTCAAAAGACTGCGCTGTCTGATTGATGATTCTGAAAATGAGTGAAAAGTAGTGTGTCCCGTGTCAAGACTGTAGTCTAATCTTTAAAAAATAAGCAAGAACTAGTGTCCTTTCTAAAATGCCCTGTTATCTGATGTTTCTAAATATCAGTGAAAATTATGTGTCCTACCAGCAAGACCCTGCTGTATGATGTTTCTTAAAACTGGTAAAAATTACTGTGTGCCCGGTTTTACAAGACCGTGTTTCTAAACACAACAGAAAATTACATTGAATTGTACGCGGTTTGGGCATATGTTCAAAGTGAATTTGAGTGGCGTAAAAGAGTTTCTTGTGTAGCACATATTTCGAACATTATTGTGTATTTGACTTACTGAGACATTTAAAATGACTAGATACATTACAAAATATGCCAAATCGGTAATTTCTTACATACGCTCTAAGTGTGATAAGATAATATCTCTACAGATTTGTTCAAATGACTAAAATATTTACTTTCTACAAGTGCATTTTAAAAATGCCTTGTTATGCATACGATGTTTGTGACATATAGTTTAAAAGTGTGCATTGTCCGTGACATGTAGTATAGAACTGTGCAGTGTCCGTGACATGTAGTTTAGAACTGTGCAGTGTCCGTAACATGTAGTTTAGAACAGTGCAATGTCCGTTACATGTAGTTTAGAACTGTGCAGTGTTCGTGACATGTAGTTTAGAACTGTGGAGTGTTTGTGACATGTAGTTTAGAACTGTGCAGTGTCCGTGACATGTAGTTTAGAACTGTGCAGTGTTCGTGACATGTAGTTTAGAACTGTGCAATGTCCGTGACATGTAACTTAGAATTGTGCATACAGTGTATGTGACGTGGGCTTTAAAACTGTGCATACAGTGTTCGTGATATGGGCTTTTGAACTGTGCATACAATGTCCGTGATACGGGGTTATGAATTGTGCATACAGCGTCTGTTATATTGGGCTTTAAAACTGTAAATACATTGTCCGTGTCACGGGGTTTATAATTGAGAATACAGTGTCCGTGATATTGGGCTTAGAATAGAGCATACAGTGTCCGTGATATTGGGTTTAGAATAGAGCATACAGTGTCCTTGATATTGGGTTTAGAATAGAGCATACAGTATCCGTGATATTGGGTTTAGAATAGAGAATACAGTGTCCGTGATATTGGGTTTAGAATAGAGCATACAGTGTCCTTGATATTGGGTTTAGAATTGTGCATAGTGTCCGTGATATTTGGTTTAGAATAGAGAATACAGTGTCCGTGATATTGTATTTAGAATAGAGCATACAGTGTCCGTGATATTGGGTTTAGAATAGAGCATACAGTGTCCTTGATATTGGGTTTAGAATAGAGCATACAGTATCCGTGATATTGGGTTTAGAATAGAGAATACAGTGTCCGTGATATTGGGTTTAGAATAGAGAATACAGTGTCCTTGATATTGTGTTTTGAATAGATAATACAGTGTCCGTGATATTGTGTTTGGAATAGAGAATACAGTGTCCGTAATATTGGGTTAGTATAGAGCATACAGTGTCCGTGATATTGGGTTTAGAATAAGGCATACAGTGTCCGTGATATTGGGTTTAGAATTGTGCATAGTGTCCGTGATATTGGGTTTAGAATAGGGCATACAATGTCCATCACATGGGCTGTATAACTGTGCATACAAGTGCATACACTTGTCTGCCACATACCAAAATCTGTCACGCTGCCCGAACCTGAAAGCTTTTTACCTCCCATAGCATTGTATGCAGGAATAAGAACTCCTATCGATGCTTTGTAAAATATTAATGAATATGTGTCAGTATATTTGTTTTATTTGTAACGCCCCATCCCATAATAACCACTAGTTAATATTTGGTTATATACATGTTACAGTAAAAGTTATTAACTCCTTGATACGTTATTATTACTAATGTATTGTGATTAGAAATGCCCCAACCCGAAAACGATGTGCACCTATGTTTTAGTGCACGTGGATCGAGTATTTTTGCACGCGCACACACACACACACACGCGAGAAATAAGATATTTTAACTACGGGATGAGAAGAAGGCTTTGTGACAGATATATTCTAGGTTTTGTGAACTTATTCTGAAGTGAACCAGTTTAAGAATTACAAAATTATCATGTCAACATCAAGCAGTCAGCAACAAAAACGAAGACGTAAAGGAATACAAAATAGTCTACTTGGTTGCTTAAATGCAAGCTTAGGGCCATACAAGCAGCCCACTTGAAATAGTTTTATTTTAAAGATTTATTATGATGACTAGTTGGTCTCAAGTGAAAATATAGCAATCTGATATCGACTGTGACCACACTAGCAGCCATTTTAAAACTATTGGTATCAGTATTCCTCTTGAAAAGATGGTCATATTAACAAGGGGTTTTCACTAAAAGACTTATTATGTCTATTCGGGATTTTTTACTAATAAAATCAGATTTGATGAACAATATGTCTTTTTACTGAAACTTCATCTGATTTAAGGAAACATTTAACTGTCTTGCTGGTCTTACTTGTCCTAAACACAAACGGTTTCGTTTGCATACAAAATGACCACCACAGTAGCCATCTTAAAAATATTTATATCGCCACTCATTCTTAACATTTACCATGGTGGCCGAGCGGTCTAAGGCGCTCGCATTTATAGATAACTCATATCTCACCTCTGTTCGCGTTGATTCGATTTTTGGACTGACCCAAGTGGGTACGTGAGAATACTTGCCAGTATCTTTCCGTGGGTCGGTTGTTCTTCATTGGGTCTTCTTGTGTTCTACAAAATATACCGACCACCAAGATTCAAATACAAGAGACCACATACTTATAATATGACTACCACAATACTCATCTGCAACATTTTGTGATTGTCATTCTATCAAGAGACATCTTACGATATCGTGTTGGTCCTAGATGAGCATTGTGCCAGTTCGACATCCAGTATGCCCTCCATCGCAGCCAATTCAAACTCTAGTTATCGAGAAGGAATATTAAAGCTGATTTTAATATACATTTTGCAATAGAATAACACAATCTAGCATTCAACTAATATGGACTAGTCTGGTACATTATAGCTTTTAACTGAGATGCAATATAATGGTGTATTCCAGCTTTAAACTTAGATGCAATAGTCTGTTCAACTGAGATGCAATAGTCAGGTACATTATATCTTGCAATTGAGATGCACTAGTCTCGTACAGTATAGCGTTCAACTTAGATGCACTAGTATGGTACAGCATAGCGTTCAGCTGAGATGCACCGGTCTGGTACAGTATAGCGTTCAACTGAGATGCACTAATCTGGTACAGTATAGCATTAAACTGAGACGCACTAGTCTGTTACAGTGTAGCGTGCAACTGAGATGCACTAGTCTGGTACAGTATGGCATTCAGCTGACATGTACTAGTCTGGTACAGTATTGAATTTAACTCAGATGCAACAGAATGTCTAGCATTCAACTGAGATGTACTAGTCTGGTAGATTATGGCATTTAACTGCGATACACTTCTCCGGTACATCATAGCAATTAACTGAGATGCAATAGGATGGCACATTCTAGCATTCAACTGACATGTACTCATCTGGTACAGTATTGCATTTAACTCAGATGCAATAGAATGTCTTGCATTCAACTGAGATGTACTAGTCATGTACATTATAGCATTTTATTGAGATACACTTCTTCGGTACATTATAGCAATTAACTGAGGTACAATAGAATGGAAAACTAGCATTCAACTGAGATAAGCTATTCTGGTACATTATAGCGTTTAACTGAGATGCTCTAGTATGAGGCCTTATCGCATTTAACTGAGATGCATTAGAATGATACACTCTAGCATTCAACTGAGACGCACTAGTCTGGTACATTATATCATTCAACTGAGATTCACTAGTATAGTACAGTATAACATTAATCTGAGATGCACTGGTCTGGTACATTATAGCATTCAACTGAGATGCACAAGTCTGGTACAATAAAGCACGCAACTGAGATGCACTAGTCTGGTACATTATATCATTCAACTGAGATGCACTAGTATAGTTCAGTATAACATTCAACTGAGATGCAATAGTCAGGTACATTATATCTTGCAATTGAGATGCACTAGTCTCGTACAGTATAGCGTTCAACTTAGATGCACTAGTCTGGTACAGTATAGTTTTCAGCTGAGATGCACTAGTCTGGTACAGAATAGCGTTCAGCTGAGATGCATTAGTAGAGTACAGTATAGCGTTCAATTGAGATGCACTAATCTGGTACAGTATAGCATTAAACTGAGATACACTAGTCAGGTACATTATAGCATTCAACTGAGATACACTAGTCCGGTACATTATAGCGTTCAACTGAGATGCACTAGTCTGGTTCATCATAGCAATTAACTGAGATGCAATAGGATGGCACATTCTAGCATTCAACTGACATGTACTCGTCTGGTACAGTATTGCATTTAACTCAGATGCAATAGAATGTCTTGCATTCAACTGAGATGTACTAGTCAGGTACACTATAGCATTTAATTAAGATTCACTTCTCCAGTACATTATAGCAATTAACGGAGGTGCAATAGAATGGAAAACTAGCATTCAACTGAGATAAGCTATTCTGGTACATTATAGCGTTTAACTGACATGCTCTAGTATGAGGCCTTATCGCATTTAACTGAGATGCAATAGAATGATACACTCTAGCATTCAACGGAGACGCACTAGTCTGGTACATTATATCATTCAATTGAGATGCACTAGTATAGTACAGTATAACATTAATCTGAGATGCACTGGTCAGGTACAGTATAGCATTCAACTTAGATGCACTAGTCTGGTACAATAAAGCGCGCAACTGAGATGCACTAGTCTGGTACATTATATCATTCAATTGAGATGCACTAGTATAGTACAGTATAACATTAAAATGAGATGCACAAGTCAAGTACATTATAGCATTCAATTGAGATACACTAGTCTGGTGCATTATAGCATTTAACTGAGATGCAATATAATGGTGTATTCCAGCTTTAAACTTAGATGCAATAGTCTGGTACATTATATAGCATTTAACTGAGATGCACTAGTGTCGTACATTGTATCATTCAACTGAGATGCAATAGACATGTACATTATATCATGCAACTGAGATGCACTAGTCTCGTACAGTATAGCATGCAACTGAGATACACTAGTCTGGTACATTATATCATTTAACTGAGATACACTAGTCTGGTACCTTATCGCAGTTAACTGAGATGTAATAGAATAGCATACTAAAGCATTTAACAGAGATGCAGTAGCATTGTGCACTATATTTCAACTGAGATGCAGGATATTTTAAAAAAGCGTTATTTATCACAAACTAGGGACGCTCCATATTATGCTATGTTTTATATCCGCGATTTATTTTAACGAATTACGTTTTCTTTTCCCTGTCGAGTCGTTTCTAACTTGATCTTGTAAAGTTATAAAATCTTGAAATCGTACAGTTCATTAAGCCAGATGCAAGTATGTCTACCAATCTGCATCAACACGTAATTTATTCCTTCATCATAGCACACCATATAAATAATCTCGCTCTCGGGATTGATGCTGTTTATTTCAATCTTAACAGTCTTGCTATCAGGGTTGACGCTGTTTATTTCAATGTTAAGGGTCTTGCTATCATGTTTGATGCAATTGATTTTAATATTAACAGTCTTACTATCAGGGTTGGCGTTATTGATTTTAATGTTAATGGTCTTGCTATCAGGGTTGAGACTATTTATTTTAATGTTAACAGTCTTGGTATCAGTGTTGATCTATTTATTTCAATGTTAACAGTAGTGCTATCGGGGCTGACGCTGCTAGCAATCTTATTATCAGCGTTAACGAAGCTTATTTCAATATTAGCAATCTTGTTATCGTTGTTGAAGCTGCTTATTTCAATGGCAGCAATTTTGCTTGTATGTTAATGCTGCTTATTTCGATGTTATCAACCTTGTTATCAGGGATAATAATAATAATAATAATAATAATAATAATAATAATAATAATAATAATAATAATAATACTTATACTTCTAATAATAATAATGGTAATAATAATAATAATAATAATAATAATAATAATGAGAACTTTGTATAGTGCCTAATCTTTAGAAGCTCTAAGCGCTTTACAACATCTATAATGAAATGACTACATAAAAGCAAAAAACTAAAAGCCATGAAATTGGAAAACGTAAACAATGCTGGAAATATTTATGGCAAAAAACATTATTAGGTTTTTAAGTTTGTTCATGCAGTCGAAAAGGTGGATTTCAAGAGCACTCTTAAAAGGGATCACTGTGTATTTGTGTCTAATTTCAATGGGCAATTCGTTCCACATTGATGGGCCCTGGTATGCAAAAGAATGTTGTCCATATGACTTCGTTTTCATAGTGGAAACAATGAGTATATGATTGTTAGAAGAGGAGCGTAAGAATATTGCTGATGTATAGACATGGGTGAAGCCGAATAGGTATGTTGGACTGGAATCTGTCAGTGAAACATAGCACAGAGAACAAATGGTATGTTTCATTCTCAATCAAATGGATAGATATTATAGGGGACAAAGCAGTGATGAGGTAGGCTCTGATTGAGGTACTCTAAAGATGATCGGAGCAGCTTGGTGTTAAAATTTTTTAAGTTTCTGGCGTAAATATTGAGACGAACCATACATAACTGAGTTACAATAGTCCAGTATTGAAAGTAATAATGAACACACAAGTGGTTAAGTGGCATCAACTGAAAGCGAATGGAGCTGATGCATCACAGCTCAAGATGTGCAGCCTTGCATATGTTCATGACATGCTGGTGCAATGTGAGAGTACTGTCTAGAGTACCACCTAGGTTTCGTACTGACTATGTGAATTTAATGTTGGTTTTGCTAATATTTAATGTTTGAGGTAATGGGTGTGAATGAGAAAGTATTTGTGTTGTGATCAGATGGCTTCAGTTTTATCATCATTCATCTTCAGCATCTTACATGTCATCCATGATTTCACATCAGACATCCACATCTCTACTGATTAGATGATATCATCATCTTCAGTTGTGTGGCTAGACTTGTATATTTGGGTGTCATAAGCGTACAATTGGTGAGACACTGGGTGATGATATATGACACTTGAGAGCCGCTGAGTGTATATAATGAAGTGAACAGGTCCAGAAACAGATCAATGAGGAACACAAAGCAGAGGCGTAGCGAGGGGGGGGGGGGGGGGCGGGGGGGTACATATGTCCCCGGGCGCCAAGGTACAGGGGCGCCAAAATGAGGCTTGCAACGTTACATTATAAAAGAAAACAAGGGTAATAAATCTGTCGCAAGATCGCTGGGGCGCCAATTTTATAGTTTGTCCCCGGGCGCAAAATATAATCGCTACGCCTCTGACACAAAGTATATCAATTTGGCTGTAGTGTATTCCATTTGCACACTTTGTGTCCTGTTGACTGAGTAGGACTTGGACACCTCACTGTAATGCTGTATTCTGAATGCCAAATACATGCTAGAGAAGATGAAGTAATATATCATGGTCTATTGTGTCAAATGCTGCATACAAATCATGGGTTAAGACTGTAATCATTCCGCTATCCAAAGCAGAGAGAATGTCATTAAATACTTTCAGAAGAGTAGTTTCAGTACTGTGGTAAGGGCGATATGCAGACTGTACATTGCTAACAAGACTGTTTGAATTCAAATGAGATACAAGTTGGGTTAGAACAACGTTTTCTAAAATGTTTTATATGAACGGGAGATTAGAAACTGGGCAGTAGTTCTTTAAATCGTTATGGTCAAGTGTTGGTTTCTTCAGCGGAAGCATTACTATGGCAATTTCGAAAAATGATGGGAATCCCCCGGACAAGAGAGAGATATTAATAACATCAGTTAGTGAAGACAATATTGGGTCTAAGCACTCAAGCAGCAGTGTTGTTGGAATTGTATCATGTTCACATGATTTATGTGCACTCTTCATCACGACATTCCGTACTAAATCCATAGAGACAGGTTCAAATGCTCCTAATGGTTGTCGCTGTAACTCTACATCATAACTGTTTGATAATGAGTCAATTGAAATTGTGATGCCAGGCGTATCTATAACGGGTTGTACTTTGTCACGGAAGAAATTTGCAAATAGGTCCGGATGGTCCACTGGAGATAAAGTAGTTGGAATTGGTGTATATTTATTCCTTGACATTAGTTTGTTATTTATCACGAAGAGCTCTTTGCAGCTGGAACTCGCCGTGACTTTAGTACTGTAGTGGGATAATTTGGCTAAATGGACTATGTTTGTGACGTTCTTCTTAGCGACTTCATAGATTTGTTTATGAATAGTAAGTCAGGTGGAAAGTCAAAGCTTCTCTGCTTTACGACGATGTCTTTTAGCAGTGAGAAGCTGGTCCCAAAAACTGCTATATCACGAAGAACACTATTTTATTATTGATACTCTGCATTTGGTGGATGGGACCTGCTATTCAAGCAATGAAACGCAGGCAGTCATCGGATTGTTCTGCTGTAGGAGGTAAGCTTGTTGTTGGGTTTTATTGGATCTCATGCATTAGTTTGGTTCTATTTATCATACGGAGGAGTAGCAGGAATGGCTTACCCACTTCTTCCGTGTTGACCTCTATTTGATAAAATAATTATTATTTTGAATTTTTGACGGTGATTAGTCATCGCGGTAAAATATCATATATTCGAAAAAAACTGCGTTGTGAGACCCTAGGATTTCCAATCACAGATTTTCCAGATTAATCATCGCAGAGAGGATTTACCCACTGAAATAAACCCTGGGAAAGTTTCTAAAAATTGGTCTGTACAAGGATGTTCCCATAGACGCTCAAAAAAATCCAGCGATACTCCAAATTAACCGCATATGCGATCTAGTCCTATCCGATATCGTGTTACAGGGTCGGATAAATTTATCGCTGCAAATCCGTGTGGATTTGCTTGAGCACCACTAACTAAATTTTTTAATTTATTATAATCGTAATCGTAGCACCAGATATTTCTAAGGGTGTGATTATCAACTCCATGAAACACCGCTAACACGTTGCAGTTATCTCTGATCACTTTTGGAATTTGAGTGTATCGTTGAGTGATGTAAATCACATCAGTGTTTTTGTGTCTTCCTCGGGAAAATATCTTAGCGGGATGCTTTTGTCGTTCCAACATGGAATCATCGTACACGACAAGGTTGTTGATGTATCCGTCGATGTCTTCTACGAAAGGTGCATCGTCGATGTCTGTGATAAACTCAATGAATTTTTCTCCGGTGATCTCCTAGACTCTCTCGTTATAATCTTTTAACACCTGACAGCAGTTTTGATCGTCAACGCTCGGTGCCACTAAATATAGTTTGTCCCATTTTAACCATTTCATAATCAAATTGAGTAACATTTGTGTTTTACCGCTACCCTGATGGTCCGATGATAATCATTCGGATGGAGTTAGGTAGCATCGGATGATGTTTGACAAGTACTCGTCGTTCCAACGAGGAAAAATCTGCAATCTTCATTAAATATAACTTACTAGTATTATGGATTTATATTGTGTGAAATTTAAAGATAGCACAAAAACGATTAACTCAAAGCATTCCACAACAAAAATAACAGAGCAGCTATCACTGGCAAGTGCGCGGTGCGGTGTAAAAAAATTCAGTTTTGTTAAAAAAAATAAAGCGGTGGTGATATCACATCCAAGATAACAAAACTCCCAGGGGCGCCATAGGCGAAGAATCCAGGAGAAAAACACCTTCCCGGATATAGTTGTGGTCCCGGAACACGATTAGATATTAGACTAGATAATCAAGATAATCCTCGCCTGGGTGAATATCCGATAAACGCTATCGATGAAGCTTGTCGTGTTCATGATATCGCGTATCGTAGTGGGCGATCTTGAAGAAAATCATCTCGCGGATGCAAAATTGATTCACGCGATGAATTCAATTCCGGATAAAACCTTCAAAGAAAAATTAGCATGCTGGATAATAAACACTGCCATATTCTCCGACCGGATACTACATGGGAAAATCAGCTACCGATAAATTAGCTAGTGTTGCAAAATTAAACATGATACAGCAGCTGATTGGTTAGCCAAACAAGCTATCTGACAAATTTATCTACGTCGTCCAGCAATAATTCAATACGCGTCATTCGATGTTAATATCCCAAATGATGTTCATAAGTCTGATATATTTTTTCTACCGCATGATACTATCAAAAAACGTGTTTAAAAATACGCGTTAACCATCCTCGATGTCACGACTAGATACAAAAAAGCTGAACCGTTATCATCAAAATCGTCATCCGAAGTTGCCTCCGCGTTTAAAAATATTTATCATCGAGTACCTCTGCGATGGCCAAATCTTCTTCAGGTTGATTCCGGCAAGGAATTTCACGGTAAAGTATCATCAGCGATGAAACAACGCAACACTACGATCACACTGCAATCCATCGCGATCAAGCAATCGTTGAGCGGTTTAACAGAACTCTCGCGGATAAATTGTTTCAGTATCAGTACGCGAATGAATTCATCGATGATAAACGATCTCGCGAATGGGTCAAACGATTACCGGAAGTAGTTGCATTGATCAACAATGAAGTTACTAGGACGTTAAATATGAGAACGGCCACCGCGATAAACAAATATGTAAAACAACAAAGATTTTCCATCGCAGATCTTACCTAGCAATGTCACAGTGAGATACTTATATGAACCTGGTGAACTTTAAGGTGGTAAAAATTGTCAACTGATCCGATATGGAGTGTTATCACGCATAAAATATTTTCCACGGTAAGATCTGAAAATAGACCAACGCGTTACAAACTTGATCCAACTGCGCCAAAACGGAGTTTTACACGTGAACAGTTACAAGTAATCCCAGACGACACTCAATTACCACCGATTAATCTCAAATAATAGCAATTCTCCGAAGTTGATTTATTCTTCGTACTCGTGACACAGCGAGATATACTAAATTTAACCACTCGATGAAGTCATCTACGATCCACATAATTGTATCAGTGATGGTTAATTTTTGTGATGAGTGTATCATCATCGCGTATCCCTACACCCACGGAGATTTATAAGCGCGTAACGCGTTTTCAACTACGGCGATTTCAGCGTATACAATATCATTTAATACAAGTTCTTGTCTTTGTGATTTTCCTGGAAAATCAACTTCTATATTTTGTTCTCGTGTATCCTTAGGCCGGTAACATAACGGAACCTGTTCCATCGGAAATTTCTCTTCATGGATTTTAAACAATTCTACCTGAAGTTTATCTCGTATTTTTTTTCTGCTAGCGACAACAATATCTGTTGGTTTCCACGTGCCAAAAAAATCATCAATGGAGGTTTCAGGGATCATCTTAAGTGCTATTTCGCATTGCATATAATCCGGTTGTAGTCTCATCGCGCATTTTAACGCGGTCAATTCTGTATCAAGTGAACGATAATCCGTATTGATCTCTTCGTAGTAGTCCACGCTGGTTTTCAGTCATTCATGAGGAGATTCTCCGACAAATGGAGGTGGTTGACCATGATACCCGCACATGATCACCGCGGTGTTTTTCGTTAACAACCACGTCAGAAATGTTTTTAATAACTCCAATGATATAGTATCGATTTCATCTCATATAATTATCACACGAATATATTTTGTTGCCATGCGATCGGGAGTCCACGTAGTCCCGTTGTATCTAGAGAAACTATGATACCTGCTCACGTTAGCTCCTCGGGATTTCATATCGCGGGTAAGAAGATGAGTTGGAGATGGTACAATCATGTCAGAATTCTTCCCAAATAAATCAATTACTCGAGTTGTTTTTCCAAATCCTCCTGGATCCTTCAAATAAACTGTTTTATGTCTGGTTATCGGATCATACACACAAGGAAACAATGATATATTCGTAGGAATTCTCGCGGTAATTATCTTTGATGGAAGAATCAGCTGATTCGCAGTATTCGTGTAACGTCTCTTGTTTTATTCTCCAAGTTCCCCAATCGCCTTCCAACGTAGTATACTCTTCGACGGATTCCAGATGTTTTACATCGAAGTAAAATGAATCCGTGGCGACTCTAACAGCGATGTCAGAAAATCCTTTTAACATCGAGAGTGAACTTATCGAGACATAACCAAGCATAGATGATCTTAAATGAGTATAGTGTTTCCTTGTTGGATAAATAAGCTATTTCCCTCCTCGTAAATATTTTTTCTTGATGGAATCCGCGATAATAAAATGTAGTTCAGCGTCATCAATCACTAATCGAGTACAATGTCGTTATGATACTCTGTCCCTTCTTGAGTAAATATCCCTATTATTCTTCTTCCAAGATCCTTCGCTTGTTTTTTCCGGATATCTTTCTATGTCCCAGTCGTCGTGTTTTTCAGGAGTTAGTAAGCAAACATTCCTTTGTTTCCGGTATGAGATTATCGCCGTGGATACAGTTAAACCCGTCAACATCTGTTTATCTACCAAGATCCTTAATAACACTATCGGAACATACTTTTTGACCCAGCGATGTTTTCCGAACCATACATAAAATATCGGAGGAAGACCATCCGAGGTTTTAAACGATGTCACCCTGGCAGACCCGGTCAAATAAAAATTTAGGTAATTGTCTATTAATTGCTACTCTCGTCATTTCGTGTGTGGGAACACCAAATCGTATAAAATATTCATAACATTCTCCGTAACCGAGAAAACTTCCAAGGTAACAAGCTGCCATGTCAACGGAGATCATGTCGCGAATATTATATTTTGTGTTCCATAATCAACTGTGACCGTATTCTACGCAGTTATCTTGTACATCCTCGACAAAATCATGTCTGGTTAGTTTCCAATAATGTTTCGCTCTGGCAAAGTTAGCTGCGACAGCTGGTATTGTAAAACATTTTTTGTTTATGTCATCGGGAGAAATTCCTTTAATTTCATCGGTGTATTTCAGCGCGAGATTATTCATAAAAGTTTGGAGTTCTTCTCTTCGGTATAAATCTCGTTAAATGTCCTGACAAGTTGATCATATCCTCCTGGCTCGCTCTTAAACAACCACACACCAACGGGATCATTTTTAATTATTTCGTGGATAGCATTGAATATATACCCGGAATAATATTTTAACGTTCGTGATACAGGAAATACTCTAACGGAACTACTCCACGCGTGTTAGTTGTGATCGATGAATTCAATCGGTGGTTCTCTTTTTATAGTGACCGGACTCGTGTAAAATATATCCCGTGATGGTTTTTACGATAATCGGGAATAATTTCAATTTCTTTTCTAATTCGGCAACATCGCTTATCGATGCTCCTGTGGTCTTAACTAATTCCGCCCACGCTAATATTTTTGATTTTCTTACTTTGTCGAGTCCGTTTCTTCGTTGAATGTTTTGAAAATGATTTATGACTAGTTCCGCAACGCAATAAAACGACGAGGAAACTATTATTTCGGAGAGGTTTTTCACAACGAGGATATTTACCGGATTTAATAAATAAATCAACACCGTCATAAGATATGCACGATTGTAATACCTGTTGTCGATTCCAACTAATCTACCTGGTTGGGTTTTCTTTGTCAACAAGACTGGTTTTCCCATCTAGATTAACACGCGTTCACGATGAGTATATACTCGCCAAGATTTTCCACCTTCTTTCATAAATTTTCATATGTTTGACATGAATGAAATATCTAACATCGTTTTCAAAATTTATCTTTGATAATATATCTCTAGCACGAGAATCAGTCATCCTGTATTTAAGAACAGGATCTATATACGTCGAAAATACGTATACGGCTCTGTCATATCTAAAACCGTATTTGGCACGTCGAATACTTTTTGTAATTATTCATAATCCCTCAGGAAATATTATCTTGTCATCTAGGTTAAAAAGCTTAACTCGTTGAGTATTCGTCTTAATCTCGGGAATCATAAACATAATGTTGCTATTAAGATAAAGTATATTTAAATAAAAAATATTTATTTATTGGATCAGCTGTACGATGCGGTAAATTATGTCGAAAAGAGTTTTGCGGGGATCATATGCGAAATATCCGACGAGGAAGTTTAGGACCGCAACCGTGCATCAAATGTATTGGAGTACGAGGAAAGACAAAATTGTGTGAACGATGCGGATTAAAAAATTATACCACGCTGAAATGGTATTTTGACCATCACAATAAACCTCCGATGATGTCTCCCGTTGATTATCTCAACAGAAAAACACTCGATGCTCAAAATAACAATTTAGATAAATAAAATCTCTTATAAAATAAATGAATCACAACGAGTACGTCGTTCATCCGATCTACGATAACTACGAGGCGTCAGGACATGGACCGTCTGACATCGCAAACGAAGAGTGCCACTCGGTAGTGTTGGTAACATGGGATATATAATAATTAGTGTTGTACGAGGAAAACAAACAAATATGTATTACATACATCGATTCACCGTTGAATGTTTTATCGGAGAAATCGGTAACGGTCTTGTTGTTGATCATATCAATCGAGATCCTCTTGATAATCGTATAGAAAATTTAAGAGTGGTTAGTCCACATGAAAACTGCCCCTCAATACGAAATCCCGAGAACATAGAAACTATAAACCAAGACCTGTAACAGCATTCATGGTTAGTATAATTATCGATTTCCCGACAATAACATCCGCCGCTATATATTTTGATGTTAACCCCGCATCAGTAAAACGACCTGTATCTGGGACAGTTTTGACGATGTTCTCGAGAAAATCGATAATAGGGTTTGTTTCTCGTTTGCATGATTTTTTAAAAATACGAAAATTGCAATTTAGATTAAAAAAAATAGTTTCGCATATTATATAATGAACGACGAAATCGTATCGACGATCGCCGAACACCTCGATGCTATTCACGTCCCCGGAACATTTTTTAATATAATGACGAAACAACAAGTTCAATAACAATCTAATGATTTTTAAAAAAAATATTGGAAAACCCGTGAAAAAATTTCAATAAAAATTAAAGAGTTATCTGATATCGCAGCAGAAATAAAACAATATGAAACAATCGGTGAAATTCTTACCATGGAAATCATTACCATGGAAATATTAATAGAATAATATCAAGATCAAAAACATTATTTTGTTCTTGATTCATCGTATCTACAATGGAAATTTTTTTAAAAACTTTTAACGAGGTGTGAAAATACAAGCGTTGGACATACATACAAGAATAAAATTCGTAAGTTACATCGACTGCTGAAGAAGATAACCTCGGATATGAAGCCCTGCGATTGATTACGCGACAAGAAATTTTCCAACGATAAAATAAAAATTAGAGAAATAATTATCACATAAAGAACAATGAATCCATCGCCGAATTGAGAAACGAACTCGCCGACAGTATCATCATAGAAAATTATTTACCAGTGATTACGTCGACATTGAATACTCAAAAATAACTTCAGCGCCACGGTTAAATTTTCCCAAGTACAAATCTGAATATCGCGTAGCAAAAATCTTCCTTCGGGAGTGAAATCTTATCATTTATGAAAATGGAAAATCGAAGATTTTTAACGCGGAGAATTTTCCCGAACATTAATTCATTCCCGTGTCGTCGATGCTAAGAAAGATGTTAAAAACCGTGAAATATTCAAGAATCCAATGAGAACGAATTCGAAAATATTTGTGGAGAAATTCTAAAGAACTTTCATTGTAAAACAATTTTCATTTAAGAAAATTTATCGGTGTTTTTTTGATTGGTTTATCTATAATGTCATCAAATTTACAATCGTGGAAAGTTTTAATCTAATTCCGCCCTATCAGACATTTATTTTGTTGTCTTCTCGTGGAGATTTTTTTAATTATACTCGGTGATATCATTGTAGCATTTCATTAGCCGTTTATTATTTTCTTGCTGCTTTTTAATTTTAGCTTAGTATGTATCATTCGTTTTTTTTAACTCGGAAAGTTCCGTATTGTTTTTTTCCATGTTTTTTTCCTCGTTGTTTTTGGTCATGATATCTTCGTTGACAGCTCTAAGTTGACTCCGTTCCATAGTTAAGTTCGCGATCTTTTCTCGTAGTTTAGGATTCTCCTTGCGTAGTTCTCGTTGTTTTTCACGTTGTTGTTTTATCGCAGCGCGATACTCTTCGGCGGATCCACTCGTTGTAGCTGACATTGGTTCGTTTGACCATATTTTATACAACCGCGATAATCCAATTTAGTATTCGTGGGATACTTCACGCGGATGTTTAACTCCTCTCAACAACATTAAGTTGGCGCTTTCATATATCAATAGTAGATTTATGTTTTGCCCAAAAAATTATACTCTAAAACAATGATCGGAAATAATAAACGAGTTTCACGGGGAAAAAAATTATCATCGAAAACTATACTCGGAAATCGCGTACAAGTACATTTTGCTGGATTTTTCAATTTTAATATTCCGTGTTCAATATTTCTTTCAGGCGATCAACGGTCATACACGAGTGAACATAATTCCTTATGTGATCGCGACTACAACTAATCGTCGTTATGGAATCACGTTGAAATTGTTTTATCTGATGATCCGTCAGCAGAAAATTTTCATCGCCAAATCTATCCACGTAGAATTCAAAGTTACCTACCATCGTTTCAGAGAATGATTTTCTGATAGCATCCTTGAGTTTATCCTTGTCTTAGACGAATACTTGCGCGTAAGTGTACATTATTGTAATTGTTGTAATTCAATTCGAAGAATTTCAATTTGAGAAACATCGAAGATTTTCCATTTTCAATGAAAGTGGAAATTCTTTCAAGATCAATGACGAGAATTCCTTTGAAATCCTTCGGATTTATGATTTCACATTGAGGATAATTTGTAATTCATCACCTGACAAATCAATGAAGTTAAATTCATGATCGACCAATTTGAAATTCATTCTTGCTATTGAAGAATGACTCGTTTCCATGTATACCAAATTAATCGGATTATATACAATCAACGCCCCACCCGTGAAACATTCGGGGTAAACGTATACAGGATGTAACCCTGATTCGCCTGATCAGACGATGATACATTAACGCTATAACTGTTTATCACGGCATCGCAAATAAGATGTATCACGACTAACGTTTTTACGTCGGCGTTTTTCGGTGAAAGATGTCTACCTGGGAGCTTTATCGTATCGGAGAACGTCGATGTGAGGGATCGATTTAACCCAACGCTCGTGTATCCGAGGGAAATATTCATCGATTTTATTAAGTGATTAAGCTATATTTTCAATATTCGGGCAGTGTATCATTGGTCAGATCAATCATTGTTAAAAACATTTGTTTTTCGGGACCGATATCATCAATTATTATCTTAAGTAATCTAGCATCGAGATAGTCCATATCGGCGGTAATTTTATTTAGCGTTTGAATCCGTTGAATTACCTCCCCGTGAGGAGAGATTGCGTTAACACGAATAGATTGTTGAAAAAGATCTCGTAGTTGTTGTAATTGTGTTTGATATAATTGTTTGATATTACTAAAAATACCGCGTAATTGGTTTAATGTGATAATAAATCCTCCCACAGGAAGATCAAAACGCCATACTATATTTCCGTATGTTAATTCTTCATAGCTCCGGTGAGTTTATGTCAATGGATGCGGACAACACGGGTTCATGGGCGGTTATCTCGATGGGATATTCTTCATCTTTTATCTTTTTTCCCAGTGATTAATCCCATTTTACATTGAATCTCAACGTTGATATTTTCGATATCATAAATTCCCCTTGGAAAATATATTGTGTGCCAATCATGAGTTCCGTCGAGTTTATTCTTATACGAGAACAAAACACTGTTATTGGGTAGCTTCTTCCTGAATAGTTCCGATCTAACATTTGGCCAGGGATAATGTACTCGAATTTGAGTTAACGCGATCTCTTTTGCTGGAATCGGAGTTGGAAATTGAACCGTGAATTCCGGTTTCCTTGATACCATTGATATCATTGTTGTTTTCACCGGAGCGATGTTCTCCGCTATTCGTTGAAGGAATTCCTGCGCTATTATTGTTATTATAATCTTGTTTTTCTAATTTTGACATCGCGCATTCATAGATGTTCACCAACGAAGAGAACTCCACATCGGATATTGTTGTACCGTCGAGCGACGATGATATCATTGCGTATAATTGCGAGTACGCGGTTGATATCGTATGAAACTTAACGATGTAGTCTTGTAGTTTACGTTAACTACACGATATTTTTTTAGTTATTATGGAAATTGTTTCCGCGATTGCTGTCGCTGCGGCTACACTGATTGGAATAATGACAAGGGCGATCATTATCACCGAAGAAAGTACTATCCCTGCTCCGATGACTACACCTAACACGGAGTACACGGTTACATCAATGGCGATAATCCTTCGTCGATTTTTTTTATTTTTGTTTGATATTCCTGGTGAGCGACTTAAGTTTAGCTTGTGGTTGTAACACCTGATTGAATCGATTGTGTTGAAGTGTTGTCTCCGACATTGTTATTAACCATGAGACGATTTCAATTAAGTTCTTTGCTCATATCTACTACGAGTTCTACGTTCCATGCTATTGACGCCTTAACTAAATTTCTATCCGCGGTGACTCGCAGTTGAATCCTTGTCGATGATCGCTGATATTACATTATTCTCATCGGTAGATAATATTTCCCTCGTTGCAAAATGAAATCGGATCGGAGGCAAAATTAATAACCTGTAAATTCCTTTAACGGTCGCGGTGATTACTACTATGTTATTCTCCGGTGTCCAAACAAATTCCCCGTGCTGGATCGTGTAAACCAAGTTTACAATACGTGTTCGTTCATGAGGGATTTTTGTTTTTTCAAGCGTGGTTATCATCCTCGGAAAATCATCGTTTATGGCCTCGTGAGTTTTCTTGATCTCATCGATGGATGCTTTTATATCTGGGAGTTTTACACCTATGCTATCTACGGTACCACCAAAGAATTTATTAATGATGTTTTACAATTTAGAATTTGTTTTACGTCATCTTCATATGTGAATTAAAGCGCTGCTAGTTCATCAATAGCGATTTTTACATCGACGATATCCAATGTGATATCCGGTGGTATATTTCCTCCTAGGAATCTCATAAACTCGATATTAAAATCGAATTGATCTTGATAAAACCTATTATACGCGATAATATGAGTATCATATTCTTCACGTCTTTTTTTATATCGTCAACAGCGGTTTTTTCATCGGTGAGTTTCGGCGTTGTCACAGGTGGAATCCCAAAGAAATTGTAAATGGGAAGTTGAAATTTGGTAATGGATTTTTGTAAACCGCAAATTGAATTATATGAGCGTCATACTTATCATTGCGTATTTTTAACGATTCCGCGTATGATATAAAATTATCACCGAGTGCTGTTATCACTTTTGATATGAGTCTGTTTACTCGTTCGAGAGAAACACGAACGGGTTTTGGTGGGCGCGAAAATAATTTTCCGCAAATTTACCATGTTATATTGTATGATCTCTCTTTGAAAAGCTTGTATAATCGTGTACATCCTTATGAGGTAGATGAGGAGTTGATGATATCCCCGTTAACACATTAATGACTTCTCGGCCGAATATCGGAGGATCAGTTAATATCTGCTTGGGTAACGCTGAATACCACACAGTTATTTTCAATTGCGTTACATATGTAAGAAATTCCTGTGGCGGTGCTAACCCATACGAGTCAAAATAAATAATACATCGTGGATGTATCGCATAAGCTACCAAATGAGTTCCAGGTTCGGTGTTATCATCGAGATTAATTATACCCGAGCTTGAAATTTTACATCAACGACGGAATGTTTAGATAAATTAAATTATTGCAATGAAAAATAATAGATCCGATACAAATTTTGAAAATCAAATTGTGATTTTTGTATAATGGTATCAATATTTTGATCGCGTCCAATATAGGACCACAAACGATGATACACGACCTATTTGAATATTCGGATAATCGATGAGAAGATTTTTGGCGGGTTCCTGTTGATTGCTTCTTCGCAATGATACCTCACTGACGCTTAATTTATCAAATATCATATGACTACGCATCTGTCTATGCTCTCCTTCTACTCGATTTTTACTTTGTAGCGCGATAAAAATATGTCTAGACGCGGAAATATCTTTTGTTAACGCGATTTTCCAGGTAAAAATCCTAACAGAGGTATTTGTCGCAGTAGCTGTTGTAACATCCAACCATGACAATAGTGATTTTCCTCCGCGATCCATAAAAGATAACAAACGAGTTTCTATATCGAGCGATGTAGTCATTATTGGCATTCATAACGCTAGCTTGGATAGACGTATTTTACCATCAACATCATTACCATGCCAAATATCATCATCATTTGATTTTCTCATAAGCACCACGGTATGACTAGATCCAAAGATAACTTTTCTAATATCTCGACAAAATCTAAAGATATGAGAAAGAGGAATCGCACATGAAAATCTTCCATCTTGGTTTAACACCAAGTTTCGTTTTTAAAATCCTAGACTAAAATTATCTTTTTGTTTCATAACAACAGCTTCAAGATCAGCATCATAATCAGCAGCTGTAACTTTTGTTTTCTTTGGCCGTCTTATGACAAACTAATTATGATCAGCATTGTCAGCGATATCCTTCGCGAACATCATTGAGTGACCGGCAGATCAGATAAAGTCATCAGAGTCTAGTCCTAGTATCATGGTTGTGACATCAACGTCGTTATCGATGGATTATATTCTATTAGAATTAATCAAATACTGCACGCTGCTAAATAACGCCATTATACCATTGTTGACGAATCCTATTGCTCTCGTTGAAAGATTATCATACTGAGTATTTTCCCAATCATTTCTTACTAGTTGTCCCTCCACCTCGAGGAAAGCTTCACACGGCAAAAAGTATCATCAAATCGAAGTTCAATTCGTGATCTAGCATTGGGATCTATCGCGTTGTACGATAAAAATTGAAAATTGCGTGGAGAATCATATCGCGGTACGGGTGCATCCATATCAAAAAGCATCATAGGAAATCGGCTGGAACATTTTTATTATATACCTGCTGATCTAAATCATAACCTCCTAAGACCAGAACAAGCGATCAAATTAGCAACAATATTTCTTTGGGAATCATCATCTGATTGCACCAACGGGCCAGTTTTTGAGCTACTATTTCATTTATCACTTTACACTTCCGAGGTGGCATTAATTCCGCAAACGGAATTTTTTTTCGTTTTCTTCGAAATAACGACATAAGTTTTTCCTTGATAGTATTAAACGCGCTACTAGCTAGATCACCAACTGCCGACCACCTTACTACCAATGGCACCAATAGCTTTTGATGCTAGTTCTTTACCAACGGGGTTGATTTTTGGTGCAATTCTAGTGAACAATCCCGAAACGACATTACCCAATCCATCTCCCTGGTATACTTTATATACGGGTAATCTCTAGTTCATGACGTAAACTCTGGTTGGTTTATTACGATACATTTTATTTAAATGTTATCTATCTAATCGGTGATAAATCAATGGTGATATTGATATTAGTCACTATGATAATCATCATTAATTCATCGATGAAACCGCAATATATTCCAATATCCATAAACCATCTTGAAATAATCGCTGACAGATATCAGCTCCTTCATTAATTATCTCCGGGGAATTATTTCCAGCTCGTCCTCCCCCCATGAGAATCTCCAATCGTGATATATCATCGAGGATATTTCGCGAATAAGGAAGACCACCGGTAGAATATCCTTTACCGGTTGTACCGGTTGCACCCAAAGAAGGTTTCTCAATATCTAACAGTTTTGATCTTTCTGGTAATTGGAGAAATCCGGGATCTGATTGTTTTGTTTGAAGGCGATTCAACGTTTTGTATTTCATCCATAAGATTATTATAAATTTCATTTTTATCTAATACTTTAGCTACACCGGTCATCGCACGATTTAATCCATTTCGCCATATTGTTTTTATCCATGGCGACATAATCAGATTGCATATAATTTTTCTGTGATTGAAACTCGAAACGAAAAAATTAACCATATCTGTTTTATCTTTGAATCTCATATTTTTTATTTCATCAAGTTTACCAGGAAGAAATGTATCGTTTTCTTGTTATAAGAGATGACGCTGCATATTTCAGTGTTAGCAATCTTGCTATTAGAACTGATCTTGTTTATTTCAATCTTAAAATCTTGTTATCAGACTTGACGCTGAATATTTCAGTGTTAGCAATCTTGACATCGGGGTTGACTCTGCTTAATTCAATCTCAACAATCTTGATATCGGGGAGGAAGATGTTTATTTCAAAAATAGCAATCTTTCTTTCAGAGCAGCACCCTTAAAATCGAGATGGAAGTCTAGCATGTGTTTCTCAATAAATCCCTTCCTATCCATTCCAGTCTTGTAATACCCATAGCCGTGACCAAACCTTTATTCCATCCAAATTCTTGTGACACAACTGGCCTTGACCAAACTCTTATCCCATCCAAACTGTTGTAACACAACTAGCATTGGCCAAATTATTATTCCATCCAAACGCTTGTAACACAACTGGTCTTGACCAAACTCGTGTCCCATCCAAACTGTTGTAACACAACTGGCCATGACCAAACTATCATTCCATCCAAACTGTTGTAACACAGGTAGCTTTAAGCAAACTATTGTCACATCCAAACTGTTGTAACACAACTGGCCTTGACCAAACTATTATTCCATCCAAACTGTTGTAACACAGGTAGCTTTGATCAAACTATTGTATCATCCAAACTGTTGTAACACAACTGGCCTTGATCAAACTATTATTCCATCCAAACTGTTGTAACACAGGTAGCTTTGACCAAACTAGTGTCCAATCCAAACTGTTGTAACACAACTGGCCTTGACCAAACTCGTATCCCACCAAACATGTGTAACACATGTATCTTTGACCAAACTCTTATTCCATCCAATCTTGTAACAGAACTAGCATTGACCAAACTCTTATTCCATCCAAACTGTTGTAACACAACTAGCATTTGCCAAATTAATATTCCATCCAAAGACTTGTAACATAACTGGCCTTGATCAAACTCGTGTCCCATCCAAACTGTTATAACACAACTGGCCTTGACCAAATTATTATTCCTTCCAAACTGTTGTAACACAGGCAGCTTTTTCCAAACTAGTGTCCCATCCAAACTGTTGTACCACAACTTGCCTTGACAAAACTCGTATCCCACCAAACTTTTATAACACAGGTAGCTTTGACCAAACTCTTATTCCATCCAAACGCTTGTAACACAACTGGCCTTGATCAAACTCGTGTCCCATCCAAACTGTTGTAACACAACTGGCCTTGACCAAACTATTATTCCATCCAAACTGTTGTAACACAACTGGCCTTGACCAAACTATTATTCCATCCAAACTGTTGTAACACGACTGGCCTTGACCAAACTATTATTCCATCCAAACTGTTGTAACACAGGTAGCTTTGACCAAACTAGTGTCCCTTCCAAACTGTTGTAACACAACTAGCCTTGACCAATGTTGTAACACAACTGGTCTTGGCCAAACTCTTATTCCATCCAAACTCTTTGTAACACAGGTAGCTTTGACCAAACTCTTATTTCATACAATCTTGTAACACAACTAGTCTTGACAAATCTCTTATCCCATCCAAACCTGCAAGCAAATACACAGTATCAATTGCTAAATTTGAATATAAATGACAATATAGTCTGTAGATTTTACAATAATCTCCATGATATTTCACGTTATTATCTACATAATACAAAATGATGATTATTTTTTTATATCTAGGTACTAGATTCTTTTGGTAAAAATGAGTGGTCAATCCTGAATTGTCGCTATGCTGACGTGACATGGTATGGATTGATGGGCCTTTTTTTGTCTTGTTTTTTAAAAATATGTGATTCCGAAATGTCTATGATACTAACGGGACTTCCATGACTTAAAAAATTGTTCTCTAAAAAGTCGCGTCTTTTCTTTCACAAAAGAGTGATCTAAGATTCGAGCCTAATTTGAGAAGAGAATTTCCGAACACTACATAAATGCACTTTAAATTTACCTATTGATTATTCCTCGTGTCAAAACAAAGCAAAACAAAACAAAAAGTAGCACGTAAACTAAAAAATCTTAACGGACAATCAATTTTCTACATTTTCCTTTCCACTCCATACTTAATATCCCGTGGAACTCTGGGTGACGACAAATATTTAGAGGAATATATTTTTGGAATCGCAATCTTCACAGGGGTTAAAGATTCCATGCGTTCAATATCCAAATAAAAATGAGGTCGTTTAGCACATTTAAATCAAAGGAACTGTCAATGTCCTCTTTGCATACAAAACAACTATGGTTACATATGTTAGCAATTTAATCGGCGTATTTATAATATTTATAAATTAGGTGTAAATATCAAAGTTCCATATGTAATTCTTAGTGAAAATATTTTTTTATAAAAAAATAATGCCGAATGTAAGAAAAATTAAACTTCCAATTAAACTGTGGAATCACTAATATGTTTCAATTTGTGATAATATTATCAAAATATTTATATAATTATAAAAAATACAATCATATGTAATGACTGGTAAATAAAAGTAAATGGCAGAGAAACTATTAACACAAGGAAATGAGAAGAAAGAAAACTTTTCCATTTATTTGCAACGACACCATATGTTTTAACAATTAGTAAGATGATTCTAGTTTTTAAGTGAAGATAGAGGCAAAAAACAGAAAACTTACATTTTGTTGGAAAAGAATCAAAATCGGAAAAAGTTTACTGGACAGAAAAATAACCAGTTATGGAATGTTTGGAACGTGTATGAAGTATCCAGGTGTTGTACGATACGACGTAATGAGTTCTGTAACCACATACATTAGTCCATTTTCCTACATTTGACATATCAGCGAAAGTTTACGCACAAAATGTTGGCAAGTTTAAACCGTAGTAAAACCTTTCGCAATCCATTGACAATAACCTCTGAGAAAATTTCATATGTCTGAGAAAAGAATTTCTAAAAGCTACTCTTTCTTTCTGAAGACTATGGAAATGAGTATAAGCACCGAACATTTTTTATTATTATTTTTTTTAGGCTTCAATAACCAATATCTGTATGTACCTATAGAATTCACATTAAATACCCGAACTCCCACCACCATCCTCTCTTTAACTATTTCATGAATTTAGGATTCAATAACAATCGAATGACGTCGAGACGAAGATCAATCAAAATACATCCAATGGTTTGGTTTACTTATATCTGATGTGCCTTATAGCTATAAAACAACAAATCAACCCAAACCATGTATTTAGCAATACGTGCCGATGGTTTTGTAAACAGAAAGTGTACTGACCTTTAATTCGCTACATAATATCATTTTCCAGAGAATAACAAATAAGCTTAAAATAATAAGAGGAACATTTCTTTTCAAGCATATTTGGATATTTAAAACAATGAAAGCATGAATCATGCCGACTGCTCACAAGTCATACCTTAAAACACTTTCCACCTGCATAATAAGTACCATCTCAGTCAATAGAAAAAGCCCTCTTCCTTCCCAAAAATAAAAAGGAAAGACTGGAACGATACGACTAACCGTTAAAAGCAACAACATCTGCAATAAAAACAACTGGAAATATCGTCCACATCATCATCACAACAGCACAGAACTAACGATCATCGTAAATGACTGTGATAACAACCATGATGATGATAGTAATCATTCGGTGGCAATGATAATATGTCGTACCGCTTGTTACGATCATGTTGATAAATAACTTGATGAAAATGAAAATGGCGTTGATGATGCCACTTATTTAAATGGATACCAACCATTATTTCGGTACCCACACATAAATTTTATTTTTAAAAACAGATTTAAAAAATGTTTTTGTTAAAATGTACAATCCAACCGATGAATGAACAGTCACTGTTAAGTTACACCCAACAACCTCGTGACCTTGGCCTTGGAGTGTACTGAGAATAACAGCAACAGTAAAATGCTGCTAGACAAAATAACTTGTTTGATAAATGCTGCACTCAGTTTAGAACTTTTAATCGCGTTTGGTGCATATCGTGGTGTCTTTTGAAATAAATGGAAGATTTGTCAAACTACGTTAGTTGAATAAGTAATGCATTCTTTTCTTGCGGCGATATAACACAGGCATTTAGACGTTATAAGGTCGAACGCTAATAAGTCACTATATACCGATGACGTCATTAAGAAGCCAAAACACAGAATGGTCCCCTGTCGTACATTTACATTCCTGGTACGAACGAAACGAAATCGTGACCTTTACTAATTCACAACTGTCACGGATACTGTAACTAATGTAAACAAAATGGCCGATGTGTTCAATGCTATGCAATTTTCTTTGTACTGAATTAAATCAAATATAATATTTTATTGGGGAAAAAAATGATAAATCTAAATGTACTATTGCACAGTCCAATGTTTTAATCACTTTACTAAGGGAATGTGTTTTAAAAGGCATGCAGCTCTGGAACACTTGACACAAGAAATGGCGTTATGAATGGAAATAAAATGATTATATGATAATTTTCTAATGACAAGAGCTCTCTAACACACTGGAAATGATAGACAAGGATGGCGCATGAAAATGAAGACCCTAGTGATAGTGCAGTTACATTATCCGTGGGGGGGGGGAAGGATAATACAATGTAAACGTGCTCTATTTAAACATAGTTTTATTCCTGTGAAGGGTTGGTGGTTGCATCATATTGTGTAACAGTTCCCTATCCAAACAGTTAAATTTATATTATCTGTGAGAAGCGTGTGTGTTGGGGGGGGGGGGGGGGGGGGGGGGTGCATACTAAAGTGTAACAGGACTCTATTAAAACACAGAGTTATATTTCCTGTGAAGGGTAAAGCATACTACAGTGGAACAGCGATCTGTTTAAACAGTCACGGAGGTATGAGAAGTCAATCCCTGTTTGATTTTAGGAAACGCAGACATATGTACAATTGTATTTCATTGGGAGGGGGGGGGGGCATGAGTGGCTGAGTGGTCTAACACGCTCTATTACGGATCACTGCCATCTCATCTCTGTCTGTGTGGGTTCGAGTCCAAGATTCGGCGAATGTAGTTATGTGAGAAAGCTTGCCAGTAGCTTCTCACGGGTCATGGTTCTTTCTAGGGGTTTCCCCAGGTTCTTCCTTCACCAATAATACTGACCGCCATGTATAGCCTATCGTGTGCTGAAAAATAGCGTTAAACCCTACAACAACAACAATATATTCCATGGGAAGGTGGAGCACATTACAATAAATCAGCACTCTATACAAACCATGGAAAATAACATGGGAATTAAAAGTCAATACAAAGTTAAATTAATATAAACATGTGTTGGGTCAAAATATCATGTTATGAAGTTTGGTTTCGAAAAATGGGACACATTGTAATAATGACATGAATGCTAACCTTATCCTCAATTTATTATAGACATGTCTACTAAGTTTTGATGGTCTACTTCAAGTGATTTTTGCTTACTCTTCTTTACAAGGTTTGTGTCAAATGATTTCAGATCCCAAATGTTCACAAATGTGTAACCGATGAAACTTACCAAAACGTCATGAAAGTCTAATCAGGTTATTTCAATATATTAATACTATGCTGATCAATAGAAGTTACTCAATGTCAATGTATCTACTTGGACTCTCAAGTTATTAAATCAAATATACGTAACAAACATCAAACCGAGCTATATCAATATAATAATGAAAGAGTAAGAGTTATTTCATTATAATAACGAAAGTCTAATCGAGTTATTTCAATATAATAATGAAAGTCTAATTGAGCTATTTCAATATAATAATATAAGTCTAATCAGTTTAATTAAATGTTAGAAAAATGAAAATGAAACTTCTTTAAGTGCTTTCAATCTAGCAATACTGAAAAGCATGACGTTTTGAATAGCAGATGCAAACTACTGGACGATTATATATCTGTATTGTTTATACATTTTTAAAAATATTTTTTTTGTATAAGGTACTGTTTCCGTCAGTAAAATGAAAAACTTTGTAACATTCACTAATCTTCTACTTTATACACAGTAGAAATTGTGTATAGATTTTAGAAGGAGAGGGGTGTTTCAGTAACTATCTTTCAACTGAGAGAAATGAGAGCTCGTACCGACTACTGATTGTGTAGACTTTAACGTCTGTCTTCAGAGTCCATCCATTCCCGTTTGTGCTGCCCCTGTATTGTAACTTTAAAATCATTTATGTTTTCAAAAGGAAATTT
The DNA here is from genome assembly GCA_029339505.1 of Unio delphinus. Classification (NCBI taxonomy): domain Eukaryota; kingdom Metazoa; phylum Mollusca; class Bivalvia; order Unionida; family Unionidae; genus Unio; species Unio delphinus. The sequence goes on along the minus strand of JAQISU010000364.1, from coordinate 602,893 downwards.
TTATTCATAGAATTAGAAAAACGAATTTACATTGAAAATCGTACCATGTGCGTCATCTGATTTGATTATTTTTACTTGAATTATGTGTCTAATGTTTACTTAAATTATGTAACATTGTTATGTTCCTTTATCTTTTTTATTTTCACCTTGCAATTATATGAGAAGTAGGTAGTTATTTATAAGGAGCGAAAATCGATAATTTTCAACTAATGACTCACGAGCTTGATCCAAGGGCTAAAATTAAACCCCAGGGCCTATATTGATTGCATATATTAATTTGTATTTTCATGCACTGTAGTCGTATAAATGGTTATATTTTTGGGATCTCAATAATTTCAAGTTCTTAGGTAGGTATGGTCCAAAAAGTTCATTAGAGTTTTTTTTTCCAAACCCCAAAACAAAGAAATTTGCTTAAATACTATAAATACTATAATTAGAATCATCACCTTCCAATTTTAGGAAATATGTAACATAATTGTTAAAAGTAATTCCTGTGTTGATAATAAGTTGCATACATTAGCTAATTAGTCTTTTCGTGCTAGCAATTGTTTATATGGGTATAAACTGATAATCTCAAATGTTTCAAAATTGTTATACACGGAAAGGATTCAATGCCTTGTAAGTGCCGGTTATGTGTAAATTTCTCTTTGCATGTCCAGAATATTTGTTGTGGCTGTTGGTGATCTCAATAATTTGCATGATGTGACTTGTGGTATACGTTTTTTGGAGGGTGGGGATAGACATCGGGCTATCACCTCACATAGCTTGTATTAATATTTGGTCCACAGATCCTATACAGCAATTCTCGTGAGTTACTTAAAATTTATGTAAAATCACTGCTACTCCAATAGCCCTACTTTATTCTGAGCAATTTAGTTTTATTATTTTTTAAACGTATTAGTTTACAGTAACAGTAATAGTTGCAAAACAGTACAAAGTAGCATCTATACCATAGAAGGAAATAATATTTTAATACTATTTTGTATTACTTATATTAGTTGAAGTTAAAATGACAGATGGAAATTAACAGGAGGTACTTGAAATTTACTTGAAAATCGCAGCTAATATTTTAGCCCTACTTTATTCTGACTAACGTTTATCATTTTTGACTGGAACATATTGTTTATAGTTCGCTCTATATATCATAGCTAAATTTTCCTATCTTTAACTTGGTAAATATTCAGGTCATCGTGATTCAATGTAGCAATAAAAAACCCAAAATACATAATTCTTTTTAAAAACTTCGTGTGACATGAATTACGTATTTTGTGGAATGAACTATAATAGTAAAATGATACAAATAATACGACTATTACGATAATGGTGTAGGTGTGTAAAATTACGACCGTATAATATTGTTTTAGGTCAGAAATTGATATATAGATGTATTTACATTTGTATGGCAGTGTTTACTAAAGTTATAGATGTCTATATTTTATGACACAGTCATTTATTTAGGTCAGAAATAGATATATAGATGTAATCATGTTTGTTTGTCATTGTTTACTAATAGTATATATGTCTGTATTTTGTGTATTCCGTATCCTAATATAAGTAATTTTTTCATCCACAGCCGGCTGTAAACCCTACTACAATGGCATTGTGCTGATGGACGACAAATTGATAGTCGTAGACGATATTGAGAGGAATCTAGATGTTTACAATCGTTATGACGGCAAACTGATTACATCATACAGACTGGAGTCCAATCCCAGTGATGTCAGTCTTCTTAGCAAGACAGAAGTCGCTGTGTGTCTGTTTAACGGTATGATTGAAATCGTATCTTTGACATCGATAAATGACGTAAAACGGGTCAAAACTTTAGAGACAGGATTTTATTGTCATTCATTGGCAAAATTGAATTCAGAAAAACTCGTTTTCAGCGGTAGGAAAGACTACGGCATGTTGTGTTGGGGAATTTTATCGATTAGAGATGGACGTATGGACTCAACTCATGACATCTGTAAAGGGTATCGGACTCACGTGGCCATCAAAGATAACACCGTGTACATCTCGTGTGGGACTGATGGCTCCATTACTAATGGTGTTTATGCTTATGATAATTTTAAACCACACATACAAAAGTTTTTGTATCAACATCAGGAATTAAAAATGCCTGGGTCAATAATGGCTGACTGGGATTGTGTGTGCGTGTGTGACAGGAACTCTAACACAATTCATCAGCTGAATGACAGCGGTCAACTAGTGACCATACACACAGTGTCATCAAGTCCTTATGGAATATTCTATGATGACCAGCATGGATTACTTTACACCACAAGAGATGGAAGTAATGTGATAACTGTTTACAAAATGGAGTCTTTACATCAACCAGGTAACTCTATTTTATTTTATATCACACCACAAAGGAAACTACATACTTCATTTATTTACATTGTTACGTGCTTAGGCTCGAATAAGCAGCAACACAGAAAGAATGAAAACTAACAAGCTTGTAAAACTTTAACAATGTTTTTATTAAGTACAATTATATTCATAAAATAATTAAACTTACGGTTTAGAGAATCAAATCCAACATTAACCCAGAATACAGAATTCACAAAAATAATCCACTAATGGAATTTCAAGAGTCCTGATAAATAAATGTTCTAATAGTTTCAGGATCGAATCTCGACGATATAGTCCAAAATGGCTGACGATGTCACGTGATACAGTTCTTGTTTTCTATTCGTCCAAATGAAAATCATGAACACATCCTTTTACAGATAAATGGATTAATTTCTCCTGCCACAACGAAATGACACAATTTCCAGTTCCAGATAATTATAACTGAAACAGAAAGCACAACTATTACTTTAAAGCCCAGCGATTCTACTGAATATTCTCTCACAGTGAAAATAACTTAAATACCCGTTTTCTTACTTAAACAAGGTATCACGCAACTTTCTAGAAGGTCAGGGAAGGTCAGGGAAAGAAGCTACCTTCACCAAGTCACATACCAACAGAATGCTCTAGAAATTTTAACCAATCATTTCCAAGGTTTGCTCACACTCTCTAAAGAAGGGTCAAAAACTAAGTCAACAAGTCAAGGTCAAAAACACATGTTTACAAATAAAGTATGTTCAGCCTGAATTTTACAAAATAATCTCCCAATTAATCAATTTTAAGACAAATTGGATCTGACAATTAAAAATAAATAATTTTAAATCAGATAGAGGTAACAACATTTCCTAATTCACCTTTATGCCCCAAAATGTGATTTATGAATATTATAGTCATAACTGTTTGTAAGATAAATATGTATAATTAATGCAAATTAAAATTAAAGTGGAATAAATATTTTTTTATTATTCTGGGAGTCTGAAAATGTCTGTTTCGTCCAGCATGGTCATATTGATAATTTGTAACATAAATACAATATTTTTTTTATTTTAAAATTTATTAGAAATTAATTTATAGACATTTGTATTCATTGATGACTGTTACGTCGTCTCCACGTTGGTTGTCACTACATAATTTTCATATAAAAATATTAAATCTGTATCGACTATCACAATGGCTGCTTGTCTACAAAATTCGCTTATCACCACCTGAGGGCAATGAACATTTTTCCCCCCACAAGGAGGCGCATTCATTGATAAATTTTTGCACGCGACATGTCAATGCACGCGACATGCACGAGACCGGAACTCGTTCAGAGGTTGTCAGCGTCTTAAATTCCCACGTATTTTGTGTGGATAACATTTATGTTTATGGAGCGGTTTTATGATGATTTTTCAAGGTGGATTTATCAACGAAGAAAACTCAAATCGGATATCAAGATAGCTGGAAAGTTAAGATTTAAGAAATAAAAACCATTTTGGATATTCTACGCTATGTTGTTCTACAATGTGATACGATCTGTTCATGTTTTATTTAAAGGCACGAGGCTGAAAATTGAGGTAGGGCTTAGATGAATGCATATGGCGAAAGATTATAGAAATAATTAATATTGTAGACGAACAGCCGACATTTTTATTAAATTTAAAATGTTGGATGTTGAAAGTAATTATTTATATTGTTTGTCACACGCGAGCTTTACGTCATAGAGACTATAGTGTGTGTCTACATCCCCCGTTTATTTGTACCGCCCTGACGATTTCAGTAAAGAAAAGCATAAACAAGATAAAAAGTCAATAAATCTTACTCAATTCATTCATTGATTTATAATTTCTAACCCGATTGCGACAAGGGTGTCCATAAGAACTTTATCACCTGCGCGTCTGATGCTTAACGCAAGTTTTCATACTAACACGACACCATATTTCTTATTTTGTTTTTTATTTATTTATTTATTTATTTATTTATTTATTTATTTATTTATTTATTTATTTATTTATTTATTTATTTATTTATTGGGGGGACAAGAGACAGATGCCTCCCCTACCTCCCGCATTTTCAAAACACTAGAAAAAAGTGTGTTTATGTGTTAGTGTGTTCCCCCTGATGTGTTGTTTTGTGGGTTTTTTTTAGGATGTTTTCATTACTTTTAAGCCTAACCTTAATTTTTTCCCATTGGGAGTATAAACAAAATAGGAGGGTTTTAGCCCATAGTGTTTTCTATGAAATGGTTTCCTCAGGATGGCTTTTAAATTCCCTTCTTGGGTCCCCCTTCTCTTTTATATTCCATAGTTAACCCTGGCTAGGGGTTTCTTGCATCCTGTGTGTGCTATTTGTACGTTCCTATAATTATACATATATATATATATATATATATATATATATATATATATATATATATATATATATATATATATATATATATATATATATATATATATATATATACAGTGTCTTCTTAGGATAGCCTTTTCTGGATCATATTTCCCAGTTGTTTATCAGTTGATTGACCCCTAAACGGTCTTCACTTGTGGTGATGTTTTAGGTTTTGAATACTTCTGTTTCATTTTTTTTCGATTTTATTTTTGTACAAGCATGGTGTATTAAATTTTAAATTATTTACCACGGGTTATTCACCCATTCCATAGTGCATTATTGATTGAATTTTTTTTCCCCATGACTTGTATATTTCCTTTTTTATTCAATAGGTCTACTTTGTTCGAGGCAGGATTGGTACATTTTTTTAATTTTATTTGTACTAAACCGGTCTCAAGCTTGTTCGTCCTTTATTTTTTTTTTATTTACCACTATTTGGTTTCCCTCATACTGGCTTTCTGTATAGTTTGTAGGAAGCTCCACAGAGTAATGGTATTATTGATTCACTAGTGACTGTATTATGAGAGCATGCTTTGGCGGGAAACACATTTTTTCCTTTGCTAAGACTATCCAGTGTGTGAGCTGTGTTGCCGTGCTTGTTTTCTTCAGAAGGTTAATTTCTTTCCCAGTTCTTCCACGGACCTGCATACTTCGCGTAGCGCCTTGTGATTTAGCCCCGTGTTTTCCTTACTAGTAGTAGTACTTCTCCTCCTGAGGTCGCTATGTTCCTAATTGTTTTTCCCCATTCTATCTAATGTGTTTCCCTATTAATATAATTTGGTCGCATGCTCTCATATTCCTAACTATACAATTAGTTATTTCATATAGTAGCTGAAGTGTAAAAATGCCGTCTAAATATAATATTTGTTTGCTATTATACAACTGTGTTTCCTTAATTTTTAAAATTATACCAACTCTGTCTGGTCTGTTTATAACACATTGAGTCATGGTATATTTTTTTGTAAAAAAGTAATTTTTACACAGTGGACATTTAGGCGACACTCTGATCATATGCCGTCTCACTGCGAAATCTCCTGTCAACCACGCATCATACATGTATTTGAACAGGAGACTTTTCGTTTTAAGTGACCTTGATCTGACCCAGTTTCCCCAGGCCCTATCCCAGTTAATATGTATGTATTCTTGTTCTATTTTATAACTATTTATTGTGTGTTCAGTGATCCATTTGTATGTTGATTTAGTGTCGATTTCCCATGAATCTTTAGCATCCCTGTATTTATTTAAAAGTTCTTTTATTGATTTTAATTTCCATGGCACCTCTATTAATTTTATTCGTTTGTTATTTCCATATATGTCGTTTCTCTGCATCATTGAGAAACCAAAATAGAGTCCCTGCCAAGCTATTTTGGGCTCTGTTTAATTTCTTTAAATCTGTTGAGTATGTTGGTGTTTTTAATTAGGGTCAGGTAGGTGTGGCCCAGGAATCCCATTTTACTTTCCCTGTATAAAGTTTCTTTATTGATGTAATGCATTTTAAAGCCCCATAAGTATTTAATAATTTCGTTATCTATAGTTTTGAGCGTTGCGTTTTTATTGTCAATCGATTTTAGTTTATACTTAAGGTGCACATACATATAGTTTCTTACGACCTGCGCCCGTTCCAATAAGCATAATGGCGTTAGCACCCAGATTTGTATATTTTTATTAGTATTCTCCCTGATTTCCTTGAGGGTTAGTTTCTCCTCGTTTTTCCCAAAATTTACACGTAAAGTTCTACGTTGTCTTTAATTAAAAGGGGAGGTAGCCCATGCTGCTTGCCTCTCCAGTCTCCTATTAAAAGTGTTTGTTTTATCGGGGTTGATCTTTCCCAAATTGTTCAAATTTTTTGATCAATTCATTATAGGAATGTTTGTATTGTATAAAGTTTGTGCAATCATCTGAATCTTGTATCATTTTCACTTCTTTAATGTTTGGAACTTTAATCCCAACGATCCCATGGTTTTTATTAATTTTAATGCAAAGTATTTCTATTGCTATTACGTATAATAACATGTATAGTGGGCATCCTTGCCGAACTGATCTTTTGATATCAAATTTGTCATTTTTGGTCCCGTTTACCTGTACACATGATTTTATATCCCTGTACAGGATTTTAGTTAAATTTTGGAATTTTTTTCCAAATCCAAATTTCTCTAGTGTCTTGTATAGATAGTTTTGTTCATGTCTTGTCAAAGGCCTTTTTCTGGTCTATTAGTACCATAGCACTATTTTTTTTCTAGTGATATTTATGTGATCTATGATAGTTCTAATATTTAATATATTGTTTTGTATTCCCTGCCCTTTCGGGCCACTAGTTTGATTTACATTAATAATTTTATCAAGACACTTTCTCACCCTTTCTGCTAGTATTTTACCTATAATTTTATGGTCAATATTTAGGAGGGAGTTGGGCCTCCAGTTCTTAAAATCTTTGCTATCCCCCTTCCCTTTATATATTAATGTTATCATACCCTCCCTCATTGTGTTTGACATGTTTTGATTCCTTAGTGCGATATTATTATATAACTATTCTAGTATTTGCGACAGTTCTCCTCATAATTTTTTTTTTTAGAATTCTGCTGAGATCTCATCTCTTCCTGGTGATTTGTATTTTTGGATAGTTTTCCAATGGTCTCTAATAATTCGTCTTGTGATATATAATCCTCACATATGCTTCAAAGTTTTGAGGTTATTTTCTCGCCATTCATCTCTCGTAAGTGTCTATATCTTTATCTTCTATGCTCTGTGAAGTATATAGGTCTTTGTAGTAACTTACTAATTTTGTATATATTCAAGTATATTAGTTTGGTCCATCGATATTTCCCTCCCTATCTTTAGTGATTTTAATGTTTCCCCCCCCCCCTTTCTTACTTTTTCCCTTTCATAGAGCCCTTTTTATATATGTGTGTAAATTTTCCAGCTTTTATGTCCCTTCCCTTTTGCTCTTCTTTCATCAGTTTTATTAATCTTTCTTGTAGTTTTGTTTTTGTGCCCTGTGTCGTTATTGTTGTTATATATTCTTCCAAAGCTTCTATTTCTAGTTTTATTTTATTATCCCGTACTTTTGAATGAAACATTGCTACTTTCTTTGAAAATCTCTTTTAATTTATCCCATTCTTGTATTACGGCTAAATTTCCTTGAGTTTTAAATTTTCTATTTCCCTTTTGATTTTCCTCCCCAAATCTTCATTTTCCAATATTTTATTGTTTAGCCTCCAATGTCCTCTCCCCCATTTAGTTCTTTTATTTTTTCCTATCTCTACAAATATTACCTTATGGTCTGAAAGTTTATACTCTAATGCCCTGCTTTTATATATTTTTTGGGTCCTAAAGATGTGCCCCAGAATTTTTCTATTCTTCTTCCTTTGTTTTCTTTGTAGACAAACATGTAATCCACCCTTTGTATATTTAGCTGTTTGTATATATCAATTAGTTTTTGTGATTCCATAATCTATTCCATTTGGTCTTTTATACTTCTGTTGCCAGTTTTCCCGTTCTGTCAATCTAGTCGCCTTCCCAATTAAAATCCCCTCCTATGATCAAATTGCCCGTTGTGTAGTTTTCTAAATATTTCTCCAGTTCATCTATGAATTGCTGTTTGTTATAAATATTGGCTGGCATATATACATTCAAAAAGTTATTCCCTCCCATTTTATTATGAATTATCCTTCCCTTGAAAAACTCCACTTCTTCTTTTCGTTCCCATTTGCACTCTTGTTTATTTTTAATTACCATAGCTACCCCTCCCTTTGTATCTTTTCTTTCATAGTTGTTGTTTATAATTATACTGTCCATGTCCCGCTCGATTTGTTCTTTAATTTCATGTCATTCCATTGTGTGTTTCCTGTAAAAGTCCCCTATTTGTGTCATATTTTTTTTGTTTTTATTATGTATCCCATTTATATTTAGAAACAACAAACGAAAGTTTTGTCCCTCCATTAGTGTTGACCACCAGGTTGCCTCTTTATAAACCAGTACTATTGGTTTGTTTTAGTGTCATATGGCTATTGTTTATATATTTATATATGCCATATTGCACACAATTTGGGCAAGTCTTTTTTGTTGCAAATAGAGGGACGTCATTGTTCCTATTTGGTTAATCCCAGATACTTCCGTCAATTATGGTAAGGTTAAGATTTATATCCCTTTGCAACCTATGGACTCTATCTTCTATGCACATAAATGCTTATTTATTTATTTATGCATCCGCCCCTTTGCTGAAAATGGACTTTTCCAGGAACTGGAAATTGATCTCGAAAATGGCCATGGCTGTAATGAAAACAAATGACTTAGATGACCCGTTATGTTATATGACCCTCAATATAGTGCTGTATAAGATTATGTATATCTTCATAGTTTGTCAAACATTTACATGTATACATCGAAATTATTTAAATCTGCATCATCAATTTGAAATACATTAATAATGTTCACATTACGTATTCTTTGTTCAAGTGTTGTCATTATATAGGTCATTAGTTAAAAATATGTATATGGTGTAGACAGTTTTGTGCATGATTAATCCATTAAGGAACATTTTTCTACCTGCGCACAAAGCAGGGATGCTGCCACAAGGGTTCATGTTGTTTACAATTTGCCCATAAATAAAAAATGCAATTTTAAAATAGTATGACATAAGCAGCAGAGGGGGTGAATCTGAAAACTTTTGGAGGCGTCGATTTTTTAAACTGAGGCTTCCTCGAAAACGTAAAAAAGCGTTAATTTGGCTAACCAACGCTTCCTCGAAGACGCCATTGTCGTTGGCACTCACCCCCTCTGCTGCTATGGGTTAAAAATTAAAATCACTACGATTTCACAGACATACTAATTTGTAAAACTTCGCCTCGTAAATCAATCACATTATTAGACTGATCAGTGAGCTTGAAATTAATTCTCGTTAACGAATTATTATGACATCGCATATAGACTGGATTAGTTGGATCTTCAATAATTAGAAATCCTGGAGGAGCTGTTGGTGCAAATGAATATAAAATATATCCCTCTTGAGCTTGATTTGATCGCTCGAGATTTATTTGATAGCTTCCTTCGATAACATTACATACTAAATTCAATGCAATCACCGAGGATATATTTACGTTGAGCGGCGCGTTATGTCTACCACCGCCGTCTGGGTCATTATTATATGTCAAGATAGTTGTTTGTGGTTGTGGTGCTGTTTTTTCCATGCGTCATGGCTTTTTTTGAAACCTTCATTGATGGCATCATTGAGAGATTTTTGTAGTTCTGAGATATTATATCCGTGTAGTTTGAATGCAGGTATATCTTCTACGCGTATATTATACACTATCGCAAACTATCTGAAATTGGCAGGGGGGGGGAGGGTACAAACAAACGGGATGTATTCACAAACTATAAGAGAGTGACAAAAATGACTTAGATGACCCGTTATGTTATATGACCCTCAATATCCTGCTGTATAAGATTATGTATATCTTACTAGTTTGTCAAACATTTACATGTAAACATGGAAATTATTTAAAGCTGCAACATCAATTTGAAATACATTAATAATGTTCACATTACGTATTCTTTGTTCAATTGTTGTCATTATATAGGTCATTAGGTCAAGTTCAAAATATTTATATGGTGTATACAGTTTTTTAATCCATCATATTGTTTACATATTGCCCATAAATAAATAGTGCAATTTTAAAATAGTATATATATATATATATATATATATATATATATATATATATATATATATATATATATATATATATATATATATATATATATATAAACTAATTTCAATAATTTTTAACAGATCAAACTGTAGATCAGTTTGGAACAAAATTCAGAATTATTGGAGACTAGCCATACTTTTAAGCTTTATGTAATAATTGACTTCCCCAAAATATTTTTCTAGCACATGATATACCCAGACCTAGCTTGTCATTCTTGATATCTCCATACTTTCTCTGGGATATTTCAGTTTCAGTCAGTGGTCTGCATGTCTGTCCATCCTTCTGTGACAAATCTAGTCATAATTAATTATTCACAATACTTGAAGAATTTAAATGAATTTTTTAACATTTGAAGGGTAGATACCTGGTTGATTTCAGGCATGTTTAAACCCTGAGACTGACTACGGGATACTTTATTTTTATAGGGAATGCCTAAAAAATACCCCCTCACCCTCAAACACTCCAAAGTGATAATCAGCTTTTTTTTCTTTTTAACCTTTTTGCCAAAATATGATTTTTAAATATTATAGTCATAACTTTATTTTAAGATAAATATGTATAATAGATGTAAAATAAAATTAAAGTTCAATGAATATTTTTTTCTTATCCTGTGAGTCTGAAAATGTCAGTTTTGTCGAACATGATCATATTGATAAATTTATAATATAAATACAATATTTTTTTATTTTAAGATTTATAACAAATTGCATTGTAGACATTTGTATTCATTAATGATCGTTAAGTCGTCTCCACGTTGGATGCCACTACATAATTTTCATATAAAAATATTAAATCTGTATCGACTATCACAATGGCTGCTTGTTTATAAAACTCGCATCATCATCAGCTCAGGGCAATGCACATTTGTCCCCAAAAGGTGGCGCTTTCATTGCTAAATATTTGCACGTGACATGCACATGACTGGATCTCGCTCAGGGGTTAGCAGCGTCTTAAATTCCCATGTATTTTGCGCTGACAACATTCATGTTGATGGAGCGGTTCCTTTATGATTTATCAAGGTGGATTTATCAACGAAGAAAACTCAAATTGGATAACAAGATAGCTGGACAGTTAAGTTTTAAAAGATAAATACCATTTTGGATATTCTACGATATGTTCTACAATGCGCACTATATTTACTACAATCTATTCATGTTTTCGTTGAAGGGTGCAATGTTCCTATATTGCTAACCAAAACAGACCAGGATGAAAAAGCTTGATGAATTAATATGGTGAAATAATTATAGAAATACTATTGTAATATAATATTGTAAAATAACGGTCGACATTTTTCTTAAATAAAAAAGTTGGATGTTGAAGTAATTATTTATATTTTGTTTGACATGGAAGCTTGATGTTAAAAAAACACCCCCCAATGATCTGAAGGAAAAAAAATCATATAGAGTGTCTTAGATTACCCACATGACCTGTTGTAGCATATGACCCTCACTATTATATATATATATATATATATATATATATATATATATATATATATATATATATATATATATAGTGTTGTTCCGATTATCGATTATAATCGATCATCAGTTGGTTGAGTAAACCAATAAGATAATCGATTGTGAAACTCCATAATCGATTGTGTGTAATGGGAGACTACTTTTTAGGTGTATGCAAAGTACAAAGGTCAGTAAAACTCCCAGCTACTAAAGTTGACCTTAAATTTATTAATCCCTTCACAACTACAAATAAAAACCTTACCATTCATAAATAGGAACATATAGTCATTATTACATGGTCAAGTTGTTAAATTTTGAGGTAACAAATTTAAACACATTTTGTTGATTTGTTTCAATTAAATTGCAACATCTTTTGTAGTATTTATAAACAAATACAAACAAGAAAATCATGTCCGTCTATACTTTAAATTATAGAATTAAAGAATTGCAGGGGATGGTAGCAGGATTTCAGTTATATATCAACCATAAAATGTTGTGTTCATTTAACAAAGTTGTAGAACTAAAGTAACACACAATGTAATTTTATTGTCAGGTTAAAGTATACATGTCATTAAAAGAGATTACTCCTGTACATTTCTAAACATATTGAACTCTTGATCAAAGATACAACTGTGTAACAAAAATTAAAATTTGCTCTTAGTAACTGATTATAATCGATGATCAGTTGGTTAAGGGGAACGATTATCGATTATGAATGTCTGACCGATTCCCATCACTATATATATATATATATATATATATATAAACAGTTTGTTAAAGATTTACATGTATACATTATATGGAAATTATTTAAATTTGCAACATCAATTTCAAATAAGTTATTAATGGTTGCATTACATATTCTTTGTTAATTCTTGTCAATATATAGGTCATTCAAATATAAGCTAATAATTTTTTTTTTATGGTGAGGACAGTTTTGTAGTAGGAGCATTTTAGCACCTGGGACAAGCAGGGGTACTGCCACAGGGGTTAATATTGTTTAAAATTTGCCCATAAATTCTAATTGCATTCTATAATAATATTTTAAAAACCACCATATATTATAGGAATTATTTATTTCAAGTTAAACTTAGAAGTAATTAAACAACAAATTATATAAAGTCATTGTAATTTCCCTTATATTTGCCAGAGTCATTTATGGATCTAATTTGGTGTGATGGATAAGATACAGACTGGCCATGCTTACACTTTTTGTCATTTTCACTTCCATCAAACATAAATTAGAAATTAAAAAATGGCATAATTTTTTTGGAAAAAAGTATTTACTATATATCCTACTCTTGACAAAATTTACTGACCCAATTTTAGAACTAGACAAGATAAGTGTACTTTGAGCTAATTTTATATTTTTCTATCAGCTATTGCCTTACATGGTACCTGTTTCATAATTACCACATGTAAATTAATTTTAGTACATACATATAATATTAAGGTATGCCAACATTTCTCAGCATTGCGCATGTTGTAAATGTAAATAACTTCACGTTAAAAAATGTCCATCTTTTATAAACACTTAGTATGTGTAGAGCAGTATCTTATTAGTACCTGTTGAGTCTGCTATATATCAGTAGATCTCTGTTTTAATCTTTTTTGATATTTAAAAGTTGTGGATTAAAATTCATTTGCACAATTGGACACCAATACATTATGCATCTTGAGGTTTTTTGGGCAAAGAATGTGTTAATGTTGCAGACATGGCTAACCATGATATAGCTTGATCAGTTACGGTTTACCTATAAAAAATTTCAGGTACTTATTTGGATTTAGAAATTTGCATCATTGTTGATAATATACATGCATACCTACATAACGAATCCATTATATGAACAGGTGTTCCAATAGAAATTTTGAAAATGGATGACAGATCTATCCAACTTTTTGAGGAGGCTCTAAAAGACGGAAAGGAAACTGTGCATAGCATACGTATTATGGTTGTCGGACACATGGGTGTAGGCAAAACGACCCTAGTCAAGCGACTTCTTGGAGAGGAGGTAAACATTTCCGAGAGACATAGTACAGAGGGCATAGATGTCTATGTCAATTGCTGTGATGTTTCTTTATCAACCCATGAATGGACAAGGCGAACAAAAGGTATGTGGGCATGCATACTCCTTAATGATGTACCTTTCTGTATTTATGAAAATGCCAGAAAATGAAAAGTATCACGTTGAATTGTTTTCTGTCCATCCAGCGCTATTTCACTTCTTCACAATAACATAGTTTTCCACAATCTAATGTTACCAAATTTTGTAAGTAGTTTCCATTTTTAATAAGGAAGAGACATACATGTATCAATTTCTCGTTTAGAATCTGGGGGCAAGGTCACAGTGCTAAAAGAATGAAATTCTACACACAGAATGACAGATTTTCAAGATGTACTTGAAGTAACTGTTCCTCCTCATTCACTACTTTCACATATACACAACAAGGTGGAGTTATTAAGTCTTGATATTTAACCTTTACTACGAGTATTTGGTATCTTAGCACATTGTGTATGTTGTTGTGTATAATTATTGTAATTTTAATATTTGCTTGTTTCCTCCTTCATGTACTTGCACAAATCTATATACTGCTTGCATCCTGTATGCACCTTTTGGCTTTTAGTCTCCCTCTGTTGTATGCTAACCTGCTTTGTAACATAGCTCCATGGTGAGTGGCATTTCTATTAATACCATATAAGCCATTAACCAGGCAGCCTTTGTAGAATTGCCTGGGGGTTCAGGTTAGAAGGATTTATGTGTTCATTTTTCTGACCATATATGTGTGTATGTGTTTGGGTTATCATTCTTAACCATGCCTATAAAAAAATATAGTTGGTAGTCAACTAGCCCAAACTGGTAAATTTTTCTTTCTATTAGTTTTCATAATTTCACTAGTATAATAGTGTCTGGTTAGTCTTGTTATGTGTTAAATTGCTTTGTGACAAGGATTCATTAAGAATAAGCAGGATGAGTACATTTCTGAATCTACTAGTAATTCTGGCTACAAAGAAAGTTTTTAAATCCTCAGCCTGTGGCTAACTTAAACACCAAAAATTATTATTTAAATATAACAATAATAACATTATTATTATTATTATTAGTAGTAGTAGTAGTAGTAATATTTATTATTATCATCACCATCATCTTCATCATTATTACATATATTATTATTAAAAGAGAGATCAGAGATTATATCTGCCTTCAAATCTAGAATATCCTTCCTCAACTAGATTTCTCTGTCTATAACTTTTATAGTACTATTAGTATTGTACACCATTAAAAATGAACATCTGATTTGAGGAAAGAAAAACATGGATGATAGCATTTGTTTGAATACTGTTACATGCTTAGGCTCGAATAAACAGTAACATAGAAAGATTGAAAATAACAAGCATGTAAAACTTAATAAACAATTTTTTGAGTACAAATATTTTCTCAGAAAAGAAAAATAAACTTACGGTTTCAAGAATCGATTCCAAAATTAATCCAAAATAATTCAAAATATTATCTACTAGAGAAATTGCAAAAGTCCTGGTAATAAAATGTCCAAATAATTCTAAGTTCGAATTCCAGCGAAGTATCCAATATGGTAGACGATGTCTCTTGATGAAGTCAGTTCTTGTTAATGAAATTCTATGAGCATATTCTTATCCAGATAATTTTGAAAATAATTCCTCTTGATCCAAACGAATTGACAAAATTTCCAGTACACGGTAAATAAAAAAAACCTCAAAAACGAATTGGAATTTAAAATTTCAGTGTCATGAAAAATTTTGTTTGTCCATGTAGGAACATCTGGAAATAAGTGCTTATATTCAAATAATAACTGTTTCAGTTCATTTCTTTCTTGCACTTGTAAATGTGAAAGTTTCTGGTCTAGATCTTTCATAATTTCTGAATTACTACAATTCGTCATTCCAATATCAATAGAATCTGATGATATTTCTTCACTGAGTGGGACAGGTACAACTAAATAAATTGCAGGTTTAACATGACTATCTCTTTCAATATACTCCTTTAGCATGTTTATATGGCAGAGTTGTTTTTGTTTGCGCCTCTCAGGAGTATTTATGATGTAATTTAAGTTATTAATTTTCCTGTCAACTGTGTAGGGACCATAATATTTGGCCTGAAGATGATTTTGTGGCATTGGTAAGAGAGCCAGGACTCTATCAAGAGGCTGAAAACTCCTTTCGTTCGATTTTTTATCATATCTTGATTTCATTTTAGATCGAGCAGAGTGCGGATTTGCTCTTGC
Source organism: Unio delphinus (assembly GCA_029339505.1). Taxonomy (NCBI): domain Eukaryota; kingdom Metazoa; phylum Mollusca; class Bivalvia; order Unionida; family Unionidae; genus Unio; species Unio delphinus. The sequence continues at coordinate 586,749 of JAQISU010000364.1, read as the reverse complement.
AACCTCACAAACCTTTGACAACTTGTACCTAAAATCGGAAACATAATCAAGATGATTGATTTCAGTATCTTCATTAGAGAGAAGTTTCTCATTCAATAACTTCAATGGTCCACGCACAGTGTGTCCGAAAACCAGTTCAAAGGAACTGAAGCCTAAAGATTATTGAACTGATTCTCTTAACAGCAAACTATAGTAAATGAATGCATTCATCCCAATCTTTATTCGTATCAAAACAATATGATTGGATCATATTTTTCAAAGTCTGATGGAATCTTTCTAATGCCCCTTGGGTCTCAGGGTGATAAGCAGAAGATTTGAATTGCTGAATGCCCAATTCATACATAACTTGTTGGAAAATTCCAGACATGACGTTTGAACCTTGATCAGATTGAACAAATTTGGGAAGGCCATACTGAGTAAAAAAGCTTTATCAAAGCCTTTACTACTGTTTCAGATTTTATATTCCTTAACGGAATTGCCTCTGGAAGCCATGTTGACGCACACATAATGGTCAACAGGTATTGGTTACCTGACTTGGTCTTGGGTAAGGAACCTACACAATCTACCATAATTCTAATAAATCGTTCGTCAAAGGCAGGAATAGGTTGCAGATGAGCCATAGGTATCTTCTGATTGGGTTTTCCTACCATTTGACAAGTATGACAAGATCTACAGTATTTGACAACATCACTTTTGATTTTTAGCCAATAGAAGTGAGTCAAGATCTGGTGATAAGTTTTATTAATGCCTAAATGACCAGCCAAAGGAGTTTCATGGGCCAGGTTAAGTATTTCCTGTCTGTAAGGTTTTGGAACTACTATTTGATAGTTCACCGACCACTCATCACCAGCAGGTACCTCGCGAGGTCTCCATTTTCTCATAAGAATTCCATTTTTAATGAAATAACAGACAGGACCTTCAGCAGCTTCAGTATCACTTATGGCCTTTTGAAACAAACAGGACCTCATCAAAAGCCTGACCTATACATGTGTCAGCTAAAGGAATAATGCCTTCATCAACATCATTCTCAAGTGCTTTCTATGCCATAGCGCTGACAACTGCACAAGCTTGAAATATATCAGGGAATTCTTTTTCAAGTGGATCAACTTTCTGATCCAAATCAGGTTTGTCAGTTACAAGTGGATTAACCACAACCTTTTCTCCAGCTAAGTCGTTGCCTAGCAATAAATGAATGCCTCAACGGGTAAAACCGAGACTGTTCCGACTGTCACATGTCCTGATACTAAGTCTGATGACAAATTTACACAATGGAGAGGAACATTAACAAAGCCGCACTCTACTCATTGAGTTAGAACACTTTCATTAGAAGAAGACTTCTCAGAAAAAGGCGAAGTACTTGACAATAAAAGACTCTAAGAAGTTCCTATGTCCCTTAAAATTTTAATAGGGGTTGGATTGGCTGAATCACCCAAGAGTGATATAGAACCCTTCGATATCAATGGTTCATTATTCTCCATAATAAAATCAGGCTGGGATTTATTAGACCCAACAAATGTATTGCTTTCAATCCATGACTGTGACCTTGACCTCTTAGAAATAAGAGCATTTGGAACAGGTCTGTCTTGCTTCTGATGCGTATTTTTCAATTTGTAGCAATCAGAAATAACATGTTCTTTTTTCTTGCAATAGGTACATGTCGAAAGAGACAAGGATCTAGAATCAAGCTTCTCTTAAGTTTGATTTTTAAAAGTTGTTCTAGTTTGAGTTTTAAAAGGGCTGGTATTAGGCTGAAATACTTTTCTGCCAGAAGACTGTTGAGTAGAAGTCTTGTTAACAAAATTAACTTTATGTGTCAAAGAATATTCGACAGCAGCTCGAGTAGCATTCTCCAAGGTTTCAATCCTATGCTCATCGAGATAAGTATTGACGTCACTATGGACACAGTTTTTGAACTCTTCAATTAATATCATTTGCTTGAGATTTTGATAATCTTGTTCGACTTCCTTGGCTAAGCACCATCTATCAAACAACTGCTCTTTTTCTCTAGCAAATTCAACATGAGTTTGTCCAGCTTCTTTTCTGTAATTTCTAAAATTTTGCCGCTAAGCTTCAGGGACTAACTCATAACACATTAAAATGCATTCTTTAACCACATCATAGTCACCACATTGGTGAACAGACAGTGAAGTGTAAAATCTCACTAGCCTAACCAGTGAGTACACATTGCAATAACTTAGTCCAATGCTCCCTTGGCTTCTTTAAATTTTCTGCAACATTTTCAAAATGAATGAAGTATTTGTCTACATCTTTTTCTCTGAAAGTGGGCACTAAACAAATGTTTCTTGCTAAATCAAAACTTAAATTTGGATTAGAAGTATGTATGATGGTGTTTTTCACTTGTCAGCTCTAATTCTTTCTCTATATTGATATTCCCTTTCTTTCCTCTCTTTATCATATTGTAATTGTCTTTCTTTCTCCTCTTTGTCATATTGTCTTTCTTTTTCCCTTTCCTGTTTGTCTCTCCTCTTTTTCATATTGTAATTGTCTTTCTTTCTCCCTTTCCTGTCTCTCACTCTCCCTTTCCTGAAATTCCATTTTCTTCAACTCTAATTCCATCTTGAATTTTAATTCTAATTCCTTTAGTTTAATGTCAGAGTCTGATGCAGACTTACTGAACGAAATCAAAGCACTTTTTTTCCAAAACATTCTTTTCTACCAAATATTCGACCAAAATTTTTTGATATCTTGTTTCGTTAAAGAAGCCTTGACTTCAGAAAGATCATATTTTCTGCCAAGTTGAATCAACTCATCTTTTTTGAAAAGATCTAATTGCTCCTGAGTAGGATTAGAAAGAAATATTTCTACTTTACATGTCATTTTAATACAAACCTGTCAATCTCATTAAAGATTTCAAAAACTAGGGGTATTCAAATTTAAAATAAGTTTTTAAAACAAAAATCTTGCCAAATTCCAATTTATCTAAATTTAGGACGAGCTCCCAATTTCTATGTTACATGCTTAGGCTCGAATAAACAGTAACATATAAAGATTGAAAATAACAAGCTTGTAAAACTTAATAAACAATTTATTGAGTACAAATATTTTCTCAGAAAAGAAAAATAAACTTACGGTTTCAAGAATCAATTCCAAAATCATCCAAAATAATTCAAAATATTATCTACTAGAGAAATTGCAAAAGTTCTGATAATAAAATGTCCAAATAATTCTAAGTTCGAATTCCAGCGAAGTATCCAATATGGAAGACGATGTCTCTTGATGAAGTCTGTTCTTGTTAATGAAAATCTATGAACACGTATTCTTTTCCAGATAACTGACAAAATAATTCCCCTTGATCCAAACGAATTTACACAATTTCCAGTACACAGTAATTAAAAATAACTCAGAAAAGACACACACAACTTAGTATTTAAAAGCCCAAACTTCTACTGAATAACTCACTCCAAAACATAGTTTATATACCTGGTTTTACGTAAACAAAAAAGGGGTCACGACCATCTAGAATCTCTCAGAGCAATTTTACGTTCAAGAAAGCACGTAAACAGCGTATGACCCAACTAAATTAGAAAGATGTTTGTAATTTACTCCATTTTTTTTTTGAACCAACCAATCATTTTAAAAGCTTGTTTACAACTCTAAACCAGGTCAGAAATGAGGTCAACACATGGTGTTTATCCTGTAAGGTACGGGTCACACACACCCCCCTTAATGAACGAATCTTAAAACTTAAAATGCCAATTTTAAATCTAACAAACAAACAAAAATAAAAATAAATATAAATGACTTATATAAAATATTTGTAACAATGCAAAAAATACACCAAGTCCAGAAATATGTATAGTATTGGTTTGCTCTTTATCGTAGTAGCAAAGCTTTAATAGTCAGCTGTCTTACAAGAGTTTGACAACACAAATTTCGTGAGATTGAAACATCAAGGAAATATTGGATTCACTGTATACTCACACCATATCCATAAGATCTAAATCCAAAGTTGTTTTTTTTTGTTGGGGAGGGGGGGGGGCTCATCATGTTGTGATGTAGGCATCCTCTATACCATGTCTTTACCAGGACACCATGTAAACATTAAATACATTTTTCATTGTTTTGATCTTTTGTATTTATTTGAAGTTGCTTGACTCCATTTTTAATGGGGTATCCTGGGTGGGCATTCATTGTAGCCTTTGTAACTTTGACGTGAAATTTCTTTTCAAAGTGCCCAACTGTGGATTCTATTGGGATTTATAGGGTAAATCTGATATATGTAGTTCTTCTGTTTTCTTCTCGATTTTTGTCATGATGGTTACTGGTTCATTAGCTATAGCTATTTCTCCTATTGATAATTTCCCATCTTGTATGATAGTTGCATTTACTACAGGCCTCAATATGCATGTATATAGTCTCCGCTTCCTTTCCAATTTAACCCTTCTGCTAATTTGGTAAAGTTTCTGTTTATTACATCTAATGCAACTATTGCCAATGACATTGTAGGTCATATTTCTATTGGCATTGCAGACAGACAGGTCACTCTCCCATATCCCTTTACTAAATCAACATTGTAGAACTGGCCCTTCGCTTATCTCTATTCTTTTAGTGTCAGAGTACTTTTCCAGCTCTGACAATTGTCTATTTTTGCACCGTTATCCTTCTTCACGTACAGCACATGTATCACAACTTGCAATTTTTCCAAAGCTATATTTCAATATTATATATGTATTAGCTTTCTTTTCTGTCACTGCATATCTACACAGACTGCTTTACTGCTTTCAAACTTTTTAGTCCTGTACATGCATGGTCTTAAAGAGGACAAACATGCAAAACTGAAGACTTTTTATATAATTTGGCATTATTTGCTAAATGGTTCATTTTATGAAAATTTGTACCTTTCATTCTTACTCGTGAAGAAATTTATGAAAAAACAATCACATCTCTGTATCCATCTTTAATAAAGCAATGTGCTCCCCCACCCAATATGAGACAATATGTACACACCAGCGTTGTGTTGATAATGAATTATGGGGAACTCGCCCCATAAAGAACTCACTCTGGGAGAAAGATCCTATAGACTAATTCTGAGATTTCACCATATGGTTGTTAAGTATTCATTATTGTTGTCTTTCTTCAACCTAATAACTTATTAAATCTATGAAAAAAAATTAACTTTTCAATTTTTCCATTTGATCAATGCTGAACACATTAACCCCTGGAGGTTTTTGCTGTTTTCGCCTGAAATGCGAGTAGGAAACATATTTTGGGGACTATTTCTAAATACATCGTAATCCATCGATTTCCAAACAATAATTTGTTAGACAAATGGTTACTAATGATACAGAAAATGTTTTTCATTGGTTAGTTTACTGGCGCATGAGCAGAAGGGCAAAAATCGGACTTCTTTTTTTTTTTTTGCTTAACGGACCCATAATTTTCCTATGTAGAAGACTCTTTATTCAAAATGTCCACCTTATCCTACTTTTTGCACAGGTTCACCTGTCTGTGTGCGTCTCAGACCGGTCTGCCGTAGATCTGAGGTCATAAAGTCTAAAATCTGGACACAAATTCGGAAACCGACCATGGGCGATTTTTGGGTGGAAAAAAAACGGGTCCAAAAACTTCGGTTTTTCCCTCTGTATTTTGTAACACAATTAAAATATCCAGATTACCTGCTATCATTGTAAAGCTACATCTGTCTACTTTTCAATGATACCACCCACTTTAGTGTATCATATATGACGTTAACGCTACAGACCATGGAAGTAGGCTACTACCTCATACCCCGTAAAGTCGTCGCTAGGGGTTAATGTGTTAAGGAAAAAAAAGTGGTATTTGTCCATTTTGCTTTGTTCTTCATATCATTAGATACATTTTAATTGGAAAAAATAGATCCAGTGTAAGCATGATTATTTGATGTCTGCAGTTTTATATATGAAAAGGCACCAACCTAATAACGAATGATACTTGAACTACATACAAAATATAATTGATGCCTCCTGAGGAAAGATAGTCACTACTGAGTTCAACATCGTTTAGTTTATTTTTTTTTATTTGTTAGTGTTCAGAATTTTATTATTTCTAAATAAAACAAACTATTTAAAGTTGAACGAGAAGTTTAAAAATAAAAATTTAACTTCTAAATTGTCAATGCTAAATAATCAAGTTTATGATGTTTTATTATATATAACAAGTTAAATTTTGTTACCTTAAATACATATTTGAACTGCTAGACGAACATGGGACATAATGAGAAAATCATAATTAGCAACAAATTTAAATGTCACGTTTAAATCATGGAGAAAAATGAATAATATTTCACATGGTCCGAATCAGCTAATGAAAGTTTGGAGAATCAGCCAGATATCTGGGCCGAATCAGTCAGCAATTTGTATCGAATCAGCCTGGTACAAGTTTGCGAGTAATTACCACATTAATGAATAATGTTAGTATAATATTTGTATCAGTCAAGAAAGTTAACAGCAACATTTGTTTAAATTGTTTTTATCGTGGTGTTCCGTTGTGTGTTTTAAGAAATGTAACGAGATTATATGAACACAGACTTTCAATTATAAGTGAGTTATTTTTCTTTTATCGACATTACACAAACAAGATGAATGCAGCATATAATCTAGAAAATTTATTCAAGAATGCACAGACTCTTAGTTCTTCATTTTTGAACATATCTCAAAAGTGAAATATTCTTCCTTATTTTTCTTTTGTTACATTATTTGTGTATTCAGATATTACGGTAACCACCATGTGGCAACATATTTCTTGATAACAGTATAGTTTTAAGGTACACATTTCTATCTTTTAAATAATTTATTGAATTCAAAGATAAATATTAAATAGGTCTTCTGGATGACAAGTTTTGGAGTGACTTTTCTAACCATTTCGAGCAAATTATCCAACCACTCTGGTGCGAATTCTTCAGATTCGTTCTGATGAGTTCTCCCAGGGTGAGTTTTAAAAGGGGCGACTTCTCCATATATGGTTCCATCCCCATATGTTGGCCATTTTGTGCGAGAGGATTCTTATTCCAAGTCTGGTGTACATTTTGTAGATCAGTTCTTCTGTATCGACTTGGTATGGTAGCCCACTGATGTGGACCTCCACCGATTTAGGTCCTATCTGTCTCTTGAAAAGGGGGGGTCAGCGGTCATGTCTGCTTTTTGCCCTTTTACTGTTATGGTTGCACGTGTTAGCAGTGGGGTTTCAACCCTACTGCGTTTTGTAGACTCGCTATTCTTGTCATATTTACTCCCATAACCTGGAATGTGGCCAGGATCTCCACTTGGCGTGGAGATTTCTCCGCCCTCCCGAAATCAATCAGTTGGCATCCTGCCTGGTTTTTCATGTTGTCCACCTGGTATGAATACATCTGCATTGCTGAGTGGAAATTTTTTGTGTTTTATAACCAAAGGGATTGTAGTGTGGGAAAATGTTAAAGGGGTATAAAGTTAAAAGTGGTGCAAAAAAACCTAATAGTTACCAGTGTCAGGTTTTAAATTAGCAACAAGTGAAACATTAGTTCACCAAAATTACTTAGTGTTGTAAATATTATACTACTGAGGTCCCTTACCCTGATCCCATTGGGTTATACGAACAATAAGAGATCCCATATCAGACTTGTTTGGCAGTACACAGTAATCATGGATAAGGAAGACATGAAGATATATCTTTGATTACACTTTTTAATGTTGAAAAACTGATGTCCACTTGATATGAATACATCCACATTGTTGAGTGGAAATCTTTAGTGTTTTTATGACCAAAGGGATTTTAGTACGGGAAGAAGTTAAAGGGGTATAAAGTTTGAAGATGTGCAGGAAAACTAACAGATACCAGTATCAGGTTTCAAATTAGCAATAAATGAAATGGTAGTTCACCAAAATGACATGTTGTAGTAAATATTATACTACTGAGGTCCCTCACGCTGATCCCATAATTTTACATGCACAATAAGAGATCCCATGTCAGACTTGTTTGGTAGTACAGCGTGATCGTGGATAACAAAGACATACATACATATCTTTGAAAAGCAGAGACAGTGTGTCACAGTATTGGCTTTTTAGTATTGGTTAAGATGTTGCAGATGACCCATATAGGTCTGATGAGGTCTTGGATTTAAGTCTTGGTATTAAAAAAACGATGTATATTGTAAAAGCAACACTGGCATATATGTCCAACATTTGTATCTTCAAAACCAATACATAAATCTACATGCACTTTGTTTAGACTGATTTCTTTGAAAACAATTCTATGACTTTGTTCATGATTCTTTCATTATTTTGAAATTTTCTACTAGAACACCTGTATTCCATGTGCTTATCATACCTCACCTTGTCTACATCCAAGAGATTAGTCTTACCTGACTAATATCATTTTGCCAAGTTTATGTAGCATCTCATAAAGAAGCGCAAGTTAGTCTGTATATGTACGAGACAGTAGCGTTTGTGTCAGTGTCATAAAAAGTATATGTCTGGTTCCAGTAACCCAGTTTACCCAGTTTAGATGGTCTTGATCTTATAACAAGTTTTCATCTATAAACACAGCCATGCCCTGTGTTTCACATCAAGACGAGTGACTTTAGAATGGAAACTGTGATGGGAAGTAACATAATATTGATATACAATAAAGACTATAACTACCCTCTTGTTTCCATGGCATTACTAGAACCACATATTTTTGTAATTTAGACTAATTTACATTTTCATCGCCATTTAGATTGGTGAATGCAAATCAGAATTTAATTATATGTCTTGCTTCTTTTTTTTTCAGACGCAGAACAGGATTATCGACTTCAGCGTATTGCCAAAGTCCTGAATGAGCAACACTCAGTGAAGGGCAAGGTCAGTGATGAATTAGTCTTAATCCCTTTAGAAGAAGACAGAACTGAGAGTCTTGAAGATAGTCATGATGTTGTTAAAGACCAGAATGCAGAAGTACTACACCATCATTCTTCTGAGCAGGACATTGGTCAAGATCTTTCATCTGCCACTAATCAGCAAGAAGAATCCACTGCTCATCAGCAAAAAGAATCCACTGCTCATAAACAAGAAGAATCCACTGCTCATCAGCAAGAAGAATCCCTTGCTCATCAGCATAAAGAATCCTCTTCAGCTGAAAATCAGAAGAAGCCTACCCAGTCTAAAACAAACACAATGGCCATGATAAAATTGTTGAAAGAAAATGTTAATACAATAGAAGGTACTGGCGAAAACTCACTTCTGACAATTTGGGACTTTGCAGGCCAGTATGCATTCTACACAACACATCAGACATTCCTGACAAGAAGAGCGATATATCTTTTGGTTTCTGATGTTAGTGGACAGGTCACTGATCTTGTAGCTGATGATTGTTATTTTGATAGCAAAGGGATATTGAAGTGCCAAGTGCATGGTAAGTTTTGATCTACTACTTCACTGCCAAAATGAAATACATGAACTCATTGTTCATATTTACTTTCAACAGTAGTACAGTCAGAGCACATATTTATTCCACACTGGAAGGAAGAGATAATATAAATAAAAAGAGATCTTTTAGAAACACGTTGACTTGCCTGAATTGACTGAACCCTGAATAATTGATCTCATTATCAGTACTAAGACATGCAGGTCATGGCCAAGAAAGAAATAAATATTATCATTATTGTATTTCTGAACAATGAAATCAGTTTAATGTTGCATACGTCACATATACTTCGCGTATGGCTAACAGTTATGATAAGGAAGATTCCTGTTGATTGTAAAGTCAAAAGGTCAAAGATTGCAGTTACTGTGACAAAGGTAAGAAAAAATTGGTTTCTGAGCAACGTTCATTTTACAATGCAGACTTGGACCAAGCTCTGTGGATTGCTTGCGATTAGGATATGAAGATAACCTAAAAATATTAGGGTTTACCAAAATCAAAGGTTAAAGTGATTATTACTGTAAAAAAGAAAATGGATTTTGTAACGAAATTTCATTTACTTAAACAAACAGCTATTGTTTTTAGGACAAGCAATTAACATGCTATTCAAATTATTGTTTATTGTGTATGATTTATTTTCAGAGCTAGTTGAGGTTTGGCTAAACTCAATACATTCATGTGCATCATCTCCTGAAGCTGACAGCCCCCCAGTGATTTTGGTTGGAACACATGTGGATATAATTTCACAGGTACAATTAGAACCAGTAATATCAATGTTACAAGTTTTTCTTTTCGGTCTCTTTAGCTCTGCATGTTGTTGACCAGAAGAGCTTATGGGATGGCCTGTTGTCCATTGTCCATCTCTAAGTTTGTTATCGTTGTTCCTGAGCTACATGGAGGATTCTAAAACATAAACATTCATACCATGGACTAGTTTTTCTTAAATTCTGCTCCTCAAACATCCAGTATGGCTGCCACATTTGCCATCCTGAAATTCTTTTTATTGCTAGTTATCTTGATAGCATGTTCATATCATCTCATACATGCTTAATTATGCATATTTGGATGCAAATATGTAATCTAGGATGCAGAATATCACCCATGCAGGAGTCCTCCATAGTATCATACTCATGAAAATAGCTGGGCAGCAAATTCAAAGATTTGCCAGTCCTACTTCAACAATCTCTTGAATGAGAATATGTTGATTATTTTATCTATTTAGCTGTGCTGATATTTACCATGACAGAAGTCAGTGGTTAAAATATCCTCAGATGTGCATGTTCTATTTATAAGAGTACATCAAAAGAACATGTTGCAATAACTGGGCGACAAGTTTAAAGGCTTCACCTGGCAGCTTGAGTCAGAAAATGTGCTGAAATTTACAATGACTGAATTCAGAGACAGAAAGCTCCAGAGAAGTACAGTTTGGATGGAATAGTAGCCAAGTTTAAGAAAGTGTGTGATGCCAGGCTTAGTGTTTTGGAATACATTATTCCTTGGATTGACAAAAAAAGTCAGTCTCAACCCAAAGGACTACAAGAGTTGCACTGCTGTTATGCTTTCTGCTCATCTAAGGTCACCAATATAGGTGCAAAACCATACCGAACTCAATTGATGAAAATAAAATTCTGCATTTCTTACCAATTGAAAAGCGGCAATTGTCAACATAATATTATATTCAAAATAATACTAAGTTTGGACAAAAGGTGATATTGCCACTATTTTTCCACGACTTGAGATTAGTTCGCCTATTCTGCGCATGGCTTTGAAAATATGTAGTGTTTATGCATCAGGCTATGGAAATTAAATACATTACTTTAGACTTTCAGCCAAAAATTTAATTGTCAACCAAAAATGACACATGATTCAACGTTTACAGAGATGATGTATCTTTGTGCAGATATACCAGATGTGCAGAATATACTAACACTAGTGTGCATGTCAGTGTTATCAATACTGTGGAAATTAAACTCAATGACAACCAAAAGTTCTTATAATCTGCAAAGTTCAAAATCGTCTGGCAGGGGATTGCAAATTTTGCAGTGGGACTTACTAAAATGGGAGTACTAGACTCCTAGTTTTAAAATTCTAATGAGAGATATTACTGTAGATATGTTTTAAATTTTGTTACCAAAATATTCTGAAAGGAAAGTCACATGAAAATACATTTTACCAAAATTATTTGTATGATGTCTAGATGGTCCTAAATGTAATAGTTCAGATCAGACATCCATAATGGTTGCTATGGCAGTCATCTTGAACATATTTTTGCCTTAATAATCATCTTAACTAGATATAGGAGTCACAGATCATGTGTCCCAAGGTATTATTGCTTATCAAATCAGGCGAAGGAATTATCATTCACCTTGGAAACCCAGCCATCATTCCATGGAAGATTACCTGAGGTAAATGTCTGATGCTCAGCATTGTTTCCTTCTATTACACATTCTCTTAAACTTAATGTGAACAGGGAGCATATTTGAAGGAGAAAGCAATTTTTTAAAGTAAATTATTTCTCTGAGACTACTTAATCAAATTACTTAAATATCTTTACAACCATCAAGTCATGCAAGCATCTTGTTTTGTACCATTTGGCTTAAACACTAGTGAAACTTGGAGGTGGCATAATGGCATAAGTATAATGTGAATAGGTGTGACATGAAGCTACATCTCTAAGGCATGATGGCCCAATGCTGGACATCACCATAAACTGACACATTGTATACATCATAGCAATATGACTGAAAATAATTAAATTCATGAAGCTGTATGGTCAAAGTTAAAAAGACAAAGCAGAGGTATTGATCTGTCCTCATCTTATACTCAGGATTGACTATATGGATGAAGGATGGAAAATTTACCTAATTTTCTTATTCATCTTATATTCTGCAATGCTGGCAAATACAGCAGTTCCTCTTGCTGTGTAGGGCAACCAGGTAAGTACTTCAATTGCTGAAAACATTTATTATATATTAAAAAAAACTTAACAAAATGTGTTTGAAAAGATGAAAAGGTCCATCCACAAGTAACATATGAACTACTTTTGTTAGAGTACACCTAAATTTTCAAAAGTGGATGGCTGCAAACTGCTATACTGGCAAATTTTACTACGATTTGAACTGTTGTGTTTATTTTATGCATTGGAGTTTCACTAGTCTTGTTCAATTTCTTCTTGAATTTAGAAAGTATCACCAGCAAAAGGTAAAGCATCAGATACACAGAATGCAACATCTGAAGCAGTAGAATTTAACCTGTCTACTACATCAACACCTGCTGCCACTTCTGCCAATGAACAACCCAGATCCTCGACGATCTCCGAGACTGTGAAGAAGTTTGTTCAATTACTGACAACAGGAGAGATATTAGAAGTGACCCCTGTCCCTAGCTTGGCAGGTAGGCCACGAAATATATGAATAATTATTTACAGCATGAGAAATATATCTTTCCACTGATCAATCACTTTCCTGTGGTTAAATAGATGTAATTTATTTCATTTATTTCAATCAAACTTGAGACGATGGCATCGTAAAATGGGTATCTAATTAAGAATAGAAATTTCTACAATGATTCTATTTAGGGAGCCACTTAAACTTTACTGTTGAAAATGAGGTAATCAACAAATACTGGTGTGATTTTTACAATAATTCTGTTTTTGTTTTGTGGCTGTTAACGATATGTGATCATTTAATGCAGACTTGACTTGTACTATAATTTTCTTTAAGATTCTAGTATTCTCTTTTAGACTCAAATACATCAGATTTTGAATTGGTGAAGCAGATACTGTGGCAGATTTTTATTTTACATATGATTTCATTATTCAACAAAAAATATATGACAATTGCAAGTTTTTTTATATATTTATGATAACCAATATATTATGGCGCGGGTCAGCTTGTCAGAGGAAAATGCAGATATAAATAGTGCATAGAGGTGTGTCTAACCTACGCTTGCTGATTATTTAATAGAACAGGATGATTGACAAGTGGCAATTGATCAGTCTACTTAGAGGTTTGTCATCAAGTTTTTGCACACACATTCATCTGATGGTTCGGTTGGTCCTGAATTAAAATACTGCCAATTGGATGTCAGATATGTCTGCCATGGCAGCAATATTGACAATGGCATTATATCTACATATCCTAACAGAAAATTCGTATTGATATGGGTTTTCAGCAACGGACAGCTCATGATGCCTGTTTGGTCCTAATTGAAGGGTTCTGATCTGACACTGAATATGGTCACCGCAAGAGCCATCCTGAAAATATTCTCCCTGTTCCTCTTGAATCATTAACAGTGGGATTTCAATGAGAGGATTTCTCACAATATCTTGTAATCTAGTTTGTCGTAAAATTAAAAAACAATGCACCGATCTTCAGTCTAATTTGACCCAACATAACAGCTGTCTTTGTTATTGTTACTTTTCCAAAATGGAAAGTCATAGTGACAGAGGGTTTTCGGTATCATCCTTTTGAAGGTTTCAAGTTGGTCCTGAATGAAATTAGCACCGATTTGAGATCAGTATGGTCACCACACTGGTCATCTTTTAAATCTTTTCATTGCCTCTCTTTCTAAATATATGGTCACATTTACATGGAGTTTTCATTAGAAGACTTCTTACAGAGTCTATTTGATCCTAAACGAACATGGCGCTAAATCTGATGTCTAATATAGCTGTTAGTGACCATCTTGAGACTCCTGTTTATGCCACTTCTTCTGAATGGTAATATATGTACTAGTTTTACAGCATTACTTGTTTGCCAAAATTAAACTGGTGCTTATCTGATGTCCAGTATGGCCACAATGATGTCCATCTTGAAACCTGTGCTATCTTGACATGTGGCATTCATCAGAAGACTTCTTGTGGTGTCTGGCTGGACATGGGGAGTTCATCAGAAGAGTTCTAATGGTGTGTAGATTGACATGGGGCATTCATCCGAAGAGTTCTAATGGTGTCTAGCTTGACATGTCGCTTTCATCAGCAGAGTTCCTTATGGTGTGTAGCTTGACATGGGACATTCATCAGAAGAGTTCTAATGGTGTCTGATTTTGATTCAAATATAACTCTAAGCATAGTGTAGTTGGAAAAAAAGATAGATGGAAATAGAAGTGTTATGCTTATAGTGAACTATGACCATTTCCTCCTCTTTGTACTTATTACCCCTTATTTGTAACAAGTAGACCCCTCCCCCCACAGTTAAAAACCTGACTGTATCTCTGATCTGAAAGTACTTAAGTTGCAGCCGGAGAAGAAAGCATATAAGCTAAAGGGCAGAGCCTTTTGTAGATATCGTTTTCCTTTCATATTACATTTATTTATTTATGTATTGTTTCTGTATTTGTTTCTTTTATTTAAATTAAATACTGAAGCAGAACACTTGATACCATGAGGTATTACGGGAAACTTTTCATTGAAAAGTCATTACATTACATGAATAGCTGTTAAACTTGATTCGATTGTCAAGCAAGTCAGAGATGCAGTTGAGAAAAATAAAGAAGCACATATAGATAGATGGATGGATGGATGGATGGATGGATGGATGGATGGATCGATGGATAGAGTAGATATATAGATATATAAACAGATTGATAGATAGATAAATAGATAGGTATATAGATATATAGGTAGATAATAATTGTAAAATGCAATTGTATTATTTAGTAGAATTTGTTGCTAGTAAATGGACAAATTACTATTTGTTCTAAATAAATCCAATACAGATATAAAAATAGTATAGAATCATCAGTTCACAAAATCATATATTAGGTCAATTCCACACATATTACAATCATCTAGTTAAGTTAGGTCTCTGTAAATTTATGTGTCATTTAAATAATCATCATTTTATTGTTATGTCTGTCTTGGCAGTATCATGACATAGTAATCATATTGGCATTGATTTGAATGATTGAACATCAATTTATTGCCAAGAATGTCTTGGCAGTAACCTGAAAAAGCAACCATGATGGCATCCATGTGCTAGCTTGTACATTGATTTAAGCCCCAAGAAATATAATGTCATTTTTTAAAATACTTCATGAATATGGTCAGGTACAAGTACAGTTTGCCTTCGAGTCATGTTGCTTGGTTCTGGAGACATTTTGATGTGTTTAACACTTTTTACCCAACCTAATACAAGTTAGCTGAAAGCTTGGTGGGAATCTCTACATGGTAGCTATTGTATTGTCAGCTTGTCTTTTACAAAGGCATGATTCAGTCATTTAAGACATTTCCAGACTGAATCTACATGGAGAAGTTTGTATAGTGGTAAAACCTAATGAAGGCAGGATCAATATATGTCCCACTTAATAAAATCAAATTTGTTTAGAGGTGAAAACTAATCAAGTCAGGATCATTATATGTCTCCCTTTTCACTTTGACAAAATATAACTTCACAAATTAGATGATTTGTATTAATAGATCTTGGGTTGCAGTAAGCAATTCATTTTGCAGGTGCCCATGATGTCCCTGCTGATGACCATCTCAAGAAACACAAAAGGTGGAGTTGGTTTCCAGGGAGAGAAAAGAAGAAAGCAAAAACAACTGTAATGTCTCCTCCATCAAATGAAGAACCTGTCGGAGAAACAGCTATGGGTGTAAATGCAGAAATGGTAAGATTTAAATCACAGAATAATTTTGGTTTCCCATAGGTTGAAGATTCTTACAGGGGTTTTCCTGGGTTCTTTTGTCGTGAATATATTATCATGCACTGAAAAACAGCATTAAAATCAAAATGAAGATTTTGTCAAGGCTTGGAGAGTGGAGGGAAAGATATATCAATTTTCATCTTTGTATTATTGATTGTTATGGACTGCAACAGTTTCGAACCACTTGATGGATGACTAGAAAATAACAATAATAAGGCCTTGTTATAAAAATAAAAAATTGGTAGTATTATTTGTATTAATTTTCTATGCATGATACCAATCTAATTGTAAATTTTCACATTTTATCATCACAAACTTTCCATTTACAACACAGTTGAGATATACAGTACTTGAAATAGATCATGCTGTTATAATATTCAATGTTACAAATGGATTGTTTATATAATGAAAGTCTGATATAATAATCCTCATCTGAAAACCTTCCATTTGTGTCAGTGTTGAAAAGGCAAGTTTGTCTGTTGATTATGAGTTTGTGTGATAAGAAATTTGTCTGGCTGTTGTAATAGGAGCCAGCATCCATATCAGTGTTTACTGATGGTATATCTAAACAACTAGAAGGAATTTTCATCTTGAGATCTTGCTGTTCCAGAATTAGTATGATCCCTCTCAACCATTAAATTTTCCCACCATGTCTGTCATTTTCAAAATCTCTTAACAAAACTGCCAATTTGGGATAATTGTACTGAAACTTGTCAGGAGCATACACCCTTAGATCTAAAATATATGTCAACATAGCCATGTAGACATCTTTATTCATCTTATATTAAATAATATTTATTATTCTCAAATTTTATACTACTTTACTTGAACCAAGATTATATAATAATTGTTGTCTGAACATTAACTCATCAAAAACCTTACAGATAAAACTGTTGATCACTTTAGACTTTTACAGTGGTGGATAGGTTGTATACCTCCACATTATTATTGACTCACTTTGTTCACAAAAAAATGGCTTGAAGAAATTAGTGGCATTTTACTATGGCATTATTAGAAGCTTAAAATGGTACATAATGAAATTATAAACTGCTGGAAGAAGATGCCTTCATTTATGTGGTTTTATTATAATTATGAATTACATCACATTAAACAATGTAGTATTTCTGTTTTGGAGGTTCATTTTATCTCAATAATCATTGATAATTTAGCTCTCTCAAATTCAAACTTCCATAAACAGAATAAATTTGCAACATTATGATGGACACTGTCTTAAATCATGATTATCCCCTACATACCTCAACAATAGTGGAAAGTGACTGATTTTCTCATGATATCCCCCACTATCCATCCACAGTAGTCGATATAGTGATGATGAATTGTCTTATGAATATTACCACATCCCTATAAACAAAAGAGTAGAAACAGTGACAGTGATTTATATCATGATGATTCCCACTGTTAATTCATCCACAATAATAGTGAATATAGTGACAATGATTATTCCCCACTATCCAGCCACAGTAGTGGATATAGAGTGAATATAGAGACAATTTGTCTCATAAATTATCCCCCACTGTACCGCCACAATAGTGGATATAGTGACAGTTATTTATATCATGATTATCCCCCACTATCCATCCACTATAGTGGATACAGTGACAATGATTTGTCTCATGATTATCCTCACATTCCTCCACCAGAGTAGATATAGTGACAATGATTTTCTCATGATTATCCCCAGATCCCTCCACTAGAGTGGACACATTGATAGTGATCTCATGATTATCCCCCACTGTCCATCCACAATAGTAGATATAGTTATGATAATATGTCTCATTATTATCCCCACATCCCTCCTCAAGAGTGGACCGAGTGACGGTGATTTCTCTCTGATTGTCCCTACAGTCCACCCACAATAGTGGATATAGTGAAAATGATTTGTCTCATGATTATCCCAACATCCCTCAACCAGAGAGGATATAGTGACAGTGATTTTTCTCATGATTAGCCCTCACTGTCTATTCACAATAGTGGAAACAGTGACAATGATTTGTCTCATTATTATTCCCTGCTGTCTTTCAAAAATAGTGGATACAGTGACCATGATTTGTCTCATGATTATCCTCCATTATCCATCCACAATAGTGGATACAGTGACAATGATTTTTCTGATGATAATCTCCCACTGTCAAATTGGCTTTTCATGGTATGAACAAGATCTAACTAAATGACACAAGCCAAATTTCTATATATGGCATGAATAACACCTAACCAGACGACACAAGCCAAATGGTTATGTACGTATGACTAAGAGCCAACCAAATGACATGAGCCAAGTTGCTATACAGGTTACAAATAAAACCCAACCAAATCAAATTACACAAGCCAAATAGCTGTACTGTACCATCTTCCCTTAAGATAAAATCTAATTAATAGTAACTTCCTCTGACACTTTTCTTTATTATGACACTTGATGTTATTCTAAATCTGCATTTCTGGAGTTAAAATGTTTTTGAATATATGTACCATTACTGACTGAGCAGGTTTGTCCTACATTATGTTTATGACATCAAATAATAAATTCCTATATGTTATATTTGCTAATAGATTCCTATATTTTATTAGCAATGATACATTGTTACAGTTTTCATGTAAGATTAAATTCTTATAGTTTGATGATTGAATAAGTTTATTTCTTATGTCACCCGAGTTCTGAACTTAGTATTATAATAGCAGTCATATGTCTCCAGTAACTCAACTATATGACAGGACTAGATTCAGTCATAATATCAATCACGTGTTGCTTGCAACTAATCTGTGAAACAGGAAAAAATTCAGCCATAATAATAACAATCATGTGTCCACTGTAACTCAACTATTTTATTGGACTAAATTCAGTCAGACTAAAGCAGTTTTGAATATTCAATTGCATACATTAAAAGAGAAGTTCTAATTAAGCATGTGCAAATAGGTAGTGTGTGTATGAATGTTTAGAGAGAATATAGACTGAATTAAGATGATTACACACACAACATTTAAATTAGTAAAATAGACATCCACATAAATTATTATATTGATATTGGAAGATTGATACATGAATATATGTCATGGTTATTAAGTAATTTGTTCACATGGTCAATTTAGCCTATGATATGAAGCTGTATTTGCCATTCATCAAATTTGATAAATAGGCATATATTATAAAAACCTTATAACGACCTTTATAATGGATGAAAATTTCTTTGTTAATCTATGAAATCTAGGTGAACAATATTAGGCCTTCTTTTTGTAAGTAAAGTTGACCTAATCCATGTTTTGCACTTTGCACATTATTATAAATGATTTATGTTAAAGTGTATTTCTTTATATCTGAAATATGATTTATACAAATGATTGGTTACAAATAAAATAATTCAGAAAGGAGGATAATGGTTCAGATTAGCTATTAAAGTTTAAGTAAAACCAGTGCAAGCTTCTAAAGTGAAAATATATTTTTGAAATCCCTTAAAACAACTCTGGTATTTTGGTCATTTTAATGCTTTAGGTATGTTAGTTTGATTATTATTAAAATGACCGTTATATAACCAAAACATATTGCTAATCTGTATGTATACTGGTTATTATTAATTAATCCTTCAATTAACCAAAACATAGCAGACTCTATATTATTATTTAAAGATCCATCATCTCACCAAAACATTGCAGACTCGTTATTATTTTTCAAAGGTCCTTCATATAACCAAAACATATATCAGACTGGTTATTATTATTATAATGGCCTTTATTAAACCAAGTCATATAGCTACTTGACTTGTAGACTGGTTTTATATTTTTAAAATGGCCTTTATTAAACCAAGTCATATAGCTACTTGACTTGTAGACTGGTTATTTTTATTTAATGACTTTCATATAACCCAAACATATAGCTAGCCTGCATGTAGACTGGTTATTATTATTAGTAAGATGGCCTTCATATAACCATACCATATAGTTAGTTGGCATGTAGACAGATTTACAGAGAAATCAGTCCAGGGTGTTGTATTGTATGGACATTTTAAAATGAGAATGTTTTGAAATTTAATTTAGCTCACATTTAATTTAAGATGCACTAAATGAGTGAATGAGGAAACACAAGTATAATACAATTTACAAGAAAATAATTTTAAAAAAGATAGTTTGCATGATTTTGTTTCCTGTCTTGTAGCAGCAGAGGGGGTGAATCAGACAACTTTTCAAACAAAAATCGATTTTAACCGTCAAAACAACAAATAGAACCTTCCTACGAAATCTCATGTTTTGACCAAAAAAAAAATAAAGTCTCCATTTGCCAAATGGAGCTTTAGTGATTTTGTCTGGAACACGATCTTGCAGGGTCCTCAAAATGGGTAAAAAACACGATGTACACTCACCCCTATGATTTCAACCGAATATTTTATCAAGTCCGATACGATATCGTGTCCTCGGGGCTGATAAATTTATCGTCACAAATCCGTGTGGTATTGACTGAGCGTGACTAAAGAAATTTCTAAATCGATTATGATCCATATCACCGCAGCAATAAGTTTGCCAAATATTTCTAAGAGTATGAGTATCAACTCCGTTAAATAAACACAATAAATTGCAGTTATCTCTGATCACTTTTGGAATCTGTGTGTAGCGTTTAGTGACATATATCACGTCCGTGTTTTTATGCCTGCCTCTGGAAAATATCCTAGCAGGATTTTTTTGATTACCTAACATCACATCATCGTATGCGACTAAATTGTTAATACTTCCGTCGATGGAATCAATGCTCGGTGCATCGTTGATATCAGTAATAAATTCAATAAAATCATCATCGATTTGAAATTCTTTTGCTTTCTCGTTAAAATCCTTTAGCACTTCGTAACATCGTTGATCGTCTACACTCGGGGCTATTAAATACAACTTGTTCCATTTCATCCATCTCGTTATCAAATTAGTAACAGTTGTGTTTTGCCACTTCCGGATGGTCCGATTATAATCATTCTAATTGAATTCGGCAACATTTCATGGTGTTTAATAGGTTCCCGTCGTCAGGTAGCTGAATAATCAATTACATTCATGCTTTTATATATAAATTATGGATCTATATTGTGTGAAATGTAGGGCGCGTACTGGCACAGATGACTTGACGACGATTACAACTAAAAATAACCGATCAGAGCTTTCTGGTGAATGCGTACAATGTAGTACAAAGAAATTTAGATTTGTTTCCCTTGGCAAACCCAAGGAACCTTTAAAAAAAAACAAGGAGGTGATATCGCAGCCAGGCTAACTAAACTCCCTGGAACCCCATGGGCAAAGTATCCAGGAGAAAAACACCTTCCAGGGGATAGTTATTGTGGACCGGGAACAAGACTTGATATCAGACTCAATAATCATAACCAACCCAAACCCGGTGAAGAACCAATAAACGCCATTGATAAGGCGTGTCACGCTCATGATGTTGCATATAAGAGCAGCAATTTGCAGCATAGACATCTAGCAGATGTTAAATTAATTCATGCATTAAATGCTATTCCTGATAAATCCTTCAAAGAAAATGTGGCTTCATTTTTGCTAAAATCGGCTATGAAAGGTAAATTGATGTTAGGTGCTGGTAATTAATAACAACATGGAATCTATTTATTATTCTCCGAGTGGATACTGGAGAGGCAAGGCAGCAATCAATAAAATCGCTAGCGCTGCAAAAGTGAAAACGGTCACTGCGGCTAATTGGTTATCCAAACAGGCTATATGGCAAATTTATCTACCACCGCCTAAACAAATTCACTACTCGCATTTTGATGTGACCGTTCCTAATGAAGTTCATGAAGCTGATATACTATTTCTGCTACATGATGGTGGTTACAAAATACGCTCTAACCATAATTGATGTTGCGAGTCGATACAAACAAGCAGAGCCGCTAAAAACAAAATCATCAACTGAAGTCGCTTCTGCATTTGAAAAGATTTATCGAAAGAGTCCTCTGCACTGGCCAAATCTATTACAAGTTGATCCTGGCAAGGAATTTCAGGGTGCAGTGTTATCAACAATGAAGAATCATAATGTCACCATCAGACGAGGACATAATGCGCTACATCGTGATCAGGCAATTGTTGAACGGTTTAATCGGACGATTGCTGAGCGGTTATTTGGACATCAATACGCAAAAGAATTCATCCAAGAAAGAAAATCTCGTGAATGGGTTAAAAGATTACCAGCTGTGATTACCGCACTGAATAATGAGATTACTAGAACAATCAACATGAAACCTATCAACGCGATTAAAAAAAAGTTTATACCTAAAATGGAAATTCAAAGAATTTCACAAGAGGATTCTAGCGTTTCCCAACCAATTCTTGGTAGTAATATCACTGTTAGGTATTTATACAAACCAGGAGAGCTTGAAGGTGGCAGAAAAAGGGCTACTGATCCTATTTGGAGTGTAACTGCACACAGGATATCTAGTATAACACGATCTACGGGTGGAAACGCTAGCGTTTCTAGACCAGCAATCTACAGACTGGATTCAACTGCCCCTCAACGAGGATTTACTCGACAACAACTGCAAGTGATACCCGAGGATACTCAATTACCACCGCGTGGTCTTAACTTGCCAAAATCCGTAGGATTTTCAAGGACAACTCTTCGGAGTTGATTTATTCTTCGTACTCTGGATACTGCGAGATAGACTAAATTCGACCATTCGATACGATTATCCACCATCCAAACAATTGTATCTGATATAGTCAATCCCTGTGAAGAATGTATTGTTGCTGCGTAACCTAGCGTCCACGGGAAATTATTAGCAACTAATGCATCTTCAACGACGCTGATATCAACCAGCACAATATCATTTAACACTAAAGTCTGTCTTTCAAATCCTTCGGATTTTGGTCCTGGAATATCAACTTCTATATTCTGTTTTCGTGTATCCGATGGCCTATAACAAAGGGGCAGAGGAAGTGTTGCAAATTTTTCTTTATGCGTTTCAAATAACTTCATCTGAAGTGTGTCTCTGACTATTTTTCTACTTGCAATTATCAAATCATTTGGTCTCCACGTTTCCCAAAACTCATTCATTGGAGTTTCTGAAATTATTTCACGCGCTATTTCACACTGGATTTTATCCGGTTGTAATCTAATTAGCGCTTTGAATTCTCGTAATTGTTCAAGTGATCTATAATCAGTGTTATTTTCTTCATAATAGTCTACAAAACCCTTTAGCCATTCATATGGGGATGCACCGACAAATGGTGGTGGTTGACCATGATCACCGCACATGACGACTTTTGTATTTTTCAATAAGAACCACTCGAGAAATGTTTGTAATACATCTAATGACACTGTGCATATTTCATCCCAAATTATGATTTGAGGAATAAATTTCTCGCCCATACGCTCAGGAGTCCACTTATCTCCTTTCCATCGAAAGAAACTGTGATAAGTACAGGCATTTACCCCTCGCTGTATCATTTCTCTTGCAAGTCTGTGAGTTGGTGTTAGCACAATCATGTCTGACTTGCCACGGAATAATTCAATTGCACAAGTTGTCTTTCC
The DNA here is from genome assembly GCA_029339505.1 of Unio delphinus. Classification (NCBI taxonomy): domain Eukaryota; kingdom Metazoa; phylum Mollusca; class Bivalvia; order Unionida; family Unionidae; genus Unio; species Unio delphinus. Next base: position 563,201 of record JAQISU010000364.1, on the reverse strand, counting down.
TGACCCACCACAGCCGTTTAAATAAACTGTTTTATATCTACAGATTGGATCAGATATCGATGGTGCATTAGAAAATTCTGATTGAATCTCAAAGAGATTCCGATAATTATTTTAAATCGTAACATCTACTGATTGAATATAATCATGAAGCATTTCTCGCTTAATTCTCCATGATCCCCAACTCTCGTCCCCTTGACTTGTCAAGGGATTTATGAATTCAGCCACTGCTTCTCGATGTTTCACGTTTATGTAAAATGAATCAGTGGCGACTCTGACCGCGGTATTAGGAAATCTATTTATCATCGAAAATAAATTGATAGAAGCATATGCGAGCATAGAAGCTCTCAAATGTGTATACTGCGGATTGTATCCATCGTTGTAGGTAAAAATTGTACCCAATTTGGTTCCATCGGACAGAAATGCGTCTTTACGATTAACATATATGCCTTTATTCGTTAGATCCGCGATTACAAAATCGTATTCAGCTTTTTCTATAATCAACCGTGAAGAATATCTTGTATTATCGTATTTGCCACCTTGAGTAAATTTACCGATTATTCTTCGTCCAGGATCTTTTGCTTCGTTGTTTCTGATTTCAAATAACTGTTTGACCAATTTACAATTTTTTCTTCGTTGAAATTTGGAAACAGTTTTCGCTGTTCACTAATTATTTTTTCTAGATCAGGTTGTGGTAACCAGACTGATTTCTGTGCTCGATAGGATATAATCGCTTCACTGACAATTAACGATTGTGACATCCCACAATCAATCATATATCTCAATAGCACTATTGGCATCCAGTGTTTTTCAGACATGTGTCTACCAATCCAAAGATAACTAGACGGATGAAGTCCTGTAGCCAATTCAAATGATACTACACGAGCTAATCCGGTTAAATCAAAATGTGGCAGCGGACCATTAATTGCAACACGAGCCATTTCATGTGTGGGGTGTCCAAATCGTTTGAAATACTAAGCACATTCTCCATACCCGAGAAAACTCCCTGGATAACACGCAATGATTTCAATGGAAATAACGGTTTCAGTGTCATATTTTGTATTCCATAATCCATCATGGCTGTATTCAAGACAGCTCAATCTGACATCTGATAAAAACTCACTTCGCGTTGGTTTCCACGCGTTTTTTTTCCTAGCAAAATGTGCTGCAACCGAGGGAAGTGTAAAACAGTTTGTTAGTAATTGTTCGTCGATTTCCTCCCCCCTCCCAGAATTCTCTGGGGAAAATTCACTAGCTAGTTTTTTCATTTGATTATGCAGCGCTTCAGTACGGTACAATTTTCCGTTGGGTCTTACAAACTGATCGAATCCACATTCATTGTCTGCAGCACTGTGAAATAGCCACATCGACACAATATCTTTTTTATTCAAATTGTAAATAGCATCAAATAATTTCTGTTCGGAAAAACACTCTCCAGTTTGGGGTATATATTTTACAGTTCTATCCCGTGGGAATATTGTTACTGCAGATGACCACGCGTGTTCGTTGTCATCAATAATTTGTATTGGAGTTCCTTGTGATTTATATTTCAATTCGTATAATACTTCTCCGGTTATTGTCGTTACTGATATTGGAAATCTTAATCATTTTTCTAATTTAACTATATCCTGAATTGTTGCCCCATGCTGTTTCACCGTTAATTCCCATTCAGTTATTTTTTTTCGTCTTAGATCAGTCAATTTATTTCCCCGGGATGCATTTGTGAAGTGTTCTATTATTCGTTCTGCTACACAATTCAACGATGAAGAATATTTCATTGGTGCTAGTTTTGTAATGTCAGGTTTGTCATTTAACGGATATATCCCGTAAACAACTTCTGTTACAGGATAAGATCTCTCGTAGTATGGTTTGTCAATTCCAGTCAAAATTCCTGGTTTGGAATCTTGATTCACAGTGATAGTTTTTTATCCTTGAAAATTGGTACGTATTTATCCCTGATGATCCAATTTCCAGTGTCGTCACGGATAATGAAATTTATTCTAAAAAATACCTTTTTCGAAGATGTGAGATTATTACTGCTGCTTTCTCATCATTCATGGTATCATCGATATTAGGTACAATTCGAAATGTTGACCAACAATGAGATGCTCCATCACGCTTGAATTCATTAAAACAATCTCTGATTTTACTAATCATGGTTATATCAAGAATTGTATTCTTTGGTGTATCAGAAACTCTATCAAGATTGAATTTAGCATTTTTCCAAGGCGTAATTTTCGTTAATCTCTCAAACTCCTTAATACTATAATTAAAACAAGCATTTAAATGAAGGATTTATGTATAATGAATCACTGCAAATGGCTCATGATTGGATCAGTGACACCGTGTAACAAATCATGCAGAAATGAATTCTGTGGGTATCATATGCAAAGTTTTCGACGTGGAAGTCTTGGTCCGTTACCCTGCATACGATGTGGGGTTGGGGTTAGAGGAAAATCGCAGTTGTGTCTGAATTGTGGTAGCAAACGATACAGGGAGTTGAAGCGTTATTATGAAAAAAGAATCAAAAATTCTGACCCTGACAAAGTCCTTGACAAAGTCAGTATCAAGGATAAAATCATAAAAACTCCTCAAGACTATATTGAAATATTTTCCAGTGATGTTATTATTAGACCAAACAATGAATTGGACAAATAGTATTTGTATACAAATGAACCAAGAATTCAGACCACACCCTGTGATTACAAATTATGAAGCATCCAGTGATGCTGTTGTAAGAAACCGTAGACTGAAGAAACCGGTCGGTTTTAACAATGGTGTGGGGTATTTGAAGTTCGGCGCTGGAAAGAAGAAATATTACTGCCATCGTTTCGTGTATGAATGTCACAATGGATTGATAAAAGATGGTTTTGTTATTGATCACATTGATTCTAATCCAAAGAACAATTCTTTATCAAATCTGCAAGCTGTTACACAAAGTGAGAATTTGAAACGAGGAAAGACTGGCACTTGCAAAACGGTTGGGAAGAGACCCGTAAAATCTTTTAATGCAATAACTAACGAACAAAAAATATTTCAATCGATAGCTAGCGCCGGTAAGTATTTCAATATTTGTTCATCTTCTGTTCAATTCGTTGCAGAAGGAATAACCAAGACGGCTATTTAAAAAAAGACCGGACAAAAATTCAATTTATTTATGTCTGAGTCATTCATATTTTTCATTTAGAAGTATATAATTGTCATAGAAAATGAATTCTGAAAAAATGAATACCATTATTGCTGAAATTTCAAAATTGAAAAGTCAGGATATCAAACTATCTGACAATTTGAATCCTGATCAAATTATGTCTGACTTTCAGGATATAGAATACGGAGTTAACACTAACAAGTATATGCTACCAAAGAAGTATGCGCTAATAAAAAAAATTCAGAATTCTATTCGGGACTCTCTTGCATTTTCCAGTGACGTAAGTGTGTTTGTCCCGTTATTTACAATCGTAGAGGGAATACGAAAAGCATTGGGTAGGGAATATGAATTGAAAAAGGATGTTAATTCGAAGATTAGAAATATACGAGCGTTAATTCAAGAAAACAAATAGTCTAATCGAAATCGACTACTTGACCATAAAATCTCTTTGAGAGTTTGTAATTTTTTGGCATTTTTTGATTGAAATTATCGATTTTTTAGTTAAAAAACACTGAATAAAAAATAAAAATATTTCACACTGAATAAAAAAAAAATATTTCACACTGAATAAAAAATAAAAAATAACAATATTTCACACTGAATAAAAAATATTTTACACACAGCAATAAAAAATAGTTCACACTGAATAAAAAATATTTCACACAGCGAATAAAAAATATTTCACACTGAATAAAAAATAAAAATATTTCACACAGAAATAAAAAATATTTCACACTGAATAAAAAATCGATAATTTCACAGCAATAAAAAATAAAAATATTTCACACTGAATAAAAAATATTTCACACTGAATAAAAAATATTTCACACAGCAATAAAAAATATTTCACACACACTGAATAAAAAATATTTCACACACACTAAATAAAAAATATCTCACACTGAATAAAAAATAAAAATATTTCACACAGCAATAAAAAATATTTCACTGAATAAAAAATAAAAATATTTCACACTGAATAAAAAATATTTCACTGAATAAAAAATAAAAATATTTCACAGCGAATAAAAAATATTTCACACTGAATAAAAAATAAAAATATTTCACACTGAATAAAAATATTTGACACACACTGAATAAAAAATATCTCACACTGAATAAAAAATAAAAATATTTCACACAGCAATAACAAATATTTCACACTGAATAAAAAATAAAAATATTTCACACTGAATAAAAAATTAAAATATTTCACACAGCGAATAAAAAATATTTCACAATGAATAAAAAATAAAAATATTCCACACTGAATAAAAAATATTTCACACTGAATAAAAACTAAAAATATTTCACACTGAATAAAAAATATTTCACACTGAATAAAAAAAAAAATATTTCACACTGAATAAAAAAAAAAATATTTCACACAGCAATAAAAAATATTTCACACACAGCAATAAAAAATATTACACTCACAGCGAATAAAAAATATTTCACACTGAATAAAAAATAAAAATATTTCACACAGCAATAAAAAATAAAAATATTTCACACTGAATAAAAAATATTACACACTGAATAAAAAAATATTTCACACAGCAATAAAAAATATTTCACACTGAATAAAAAATATTTCACACTGAATAAAAAATATTTCATACACACTGAATAAAATATATTTCACACTAAATAAAAAATATTTCACACACTGAATAAAAAATATTTCACACACAGCAATAAAAATATTTCACACACAGCGAGCAAAAAATCGATAATTTTACAGCAATAAAAAATATTTCACACAAACTAAATAAAAAATCGATAATTTCACAGCAATAAAAAATATTTCACACACACTATATAAAAAATCGATAATTTCACAGCAATAAAAAATATTTCACACACAGCAATTAAAAATATTTCACACAGCGAATAAAAAATATTTCACACTGAATAAAAAATCGATAATTTCACACTGAATAAAAAATAAAAATATTTCACACTGAATAAAAAATAAAAATATTTCACACTGAATAAAAAATCGATGGACCGTTAATGGATGGTTCCGATTAGTTCAATGGAAAAGTGGAGCAAGACTTCCAAAATGTCTGTTAGGTCGGGTTCGGGAATTCAAGTGAAAAATCTTCGATTTTCGTGAAAACTGTTTTACAATTGAAAAATAGTTTACAATTTCAAATAATGGTCAACGAAGCATTAACAACTAGATTGGTTCGTGAGAGACTAGATGCAATTAAGAGATTTATACCAATCCGCGACTCTGTAAGGAATAAACTGCAGGCTAGACATAGTTTACAAACGGATTTTGCTGTGGGGTCTGAAGAATTGTTTAAACCAATAACCACAGCAACGAAGGGGGTAGAGCGTGCTATATGGGGAGATGAACCAAGAAAAGAAAAGTCTCTTATTATTGAACTTGAAAAAATAGCAGCGGAAACTGAACAAAGGAAACAAGCTGTACAAAAACTCCAAGGTGATATGGAAATTGAACGATTAGGTGATATGGAAATTGAACGATCTAAAACACCTGAATCAAAAAGAACAGTAGATGACCTACGCGTGAGATTTAACGAGGAAATGTTAGCAGTAAATGATAAGACTGATCCAGCAGAAATTCCAGCGCTTGTTGTTACGACTTATGAAAACAGAAAAAAAATATTGAAACCAGAACATCATAAATATGTTAGAAATATAACTCATTGGGCTGATATATTCTACAAAATCAAAACTAAAACAAGTCAAATTAAGATGGATAGTGCATCATACATTGAATATATCAAGATGGTGGATAACGTGTATAATCAATATGAAGAGTTTAAACAACAACAAAAACCGCAAAAATTGCAAGGAAAGCGACAGCAACCTGCAAAGAAAATATCCTTCTCGCCTAAAAAACAACCTGATCGAGATGATGATGCTCTTGATTATTTACAAACTACGGATACAGAAAAACTGGATGAAGCAACTGGTTATAGCGGGAAGGGATTGCCAGATTCCAGTGGAATTTCAATTGGAAACGCTAGCGTTGGAAACTCTTCGAGTTTCTGTCCTGGTAATGTTATCAGTGATATATCACGATTAGATGTTCTCATCGGAGGAAAACGGGCTGGAAATAACTCACCGGAAATAATTAATGAAGCAGCTGATATCTGTAGACGGTTATTTGCCAGCGGTATCATGGATATCAGCACGTATCGAGATTTCATTGGTGAGTTAGTGGAGGATTATCACAGCGACGATGAATCACTGATTAGATAAATAACAATAGAATAAGAATGATCATACACTACAACCATGACAAACCAGCCAGTGTCTATGTAGTTAATTCACGGTTTCCAGTTTATAGAGTATACTATGGTGATGGTTTCGGTAATACCATTGCGGTGTTATTTGCAAGAATGGCTCCAAAAGTGATGCCGTTAGCTAAAAAATTAGGAATGAAAGCTATTGATGTTATTCGTGATAAGGGTATTAGTGCTGTTGGAGATCTTGCCGGGAAGGCGTTTTCAGCCGCGAAGAATAAATTAACAGCGCTAGTGAAATCACGAAGAAAGAAACCGGTACCACTGCCATCTACAGCGGAAATGCCTGCACGGGTTAGTAAAATAATAAATAACGCAGTAGAACAGAAACTAGCATCGCTGGTGACTCCGAGTGACCAAGATAACATGATAGCAAACATGATAGCGGGAAGTGGCTTTAGAAAACCACGACGAAAACGCTAGCGTTTTTCACGATGAAATCCTACGATTGGAAATTGCTAGCAATGAAAATCTTTTACGATTTTATGATTTAGACTCTGATAAATAGAATAAAATGTTCAAACGGTCACCTGATCCAGCGTTTGATATGGATGCCCCAGTGCGTAAAGATGATTCTGTACGCGATTTTCAATTTTATTCTTTTCACGCAACACAACCAGATCTCCGATCGCGAATTAAACTTCAAGTTCATGATACCAGTAAATATTTTTTGCCTTGTGAAGCGTTTATCGAAATCGAAGGTGAACTCGTAACAAATGTTGCAGCTAATACACCATATGACATTAACCCAACTATCCGAGTTGGTTTTGTCAATAATGGCATAATGGCGTTATTCGAAAGTGCAAGATATCTCATTGATGGAAAAGAAATTGAATCTCTAGAGCGTGATGTTGATGTTGCCACAACAATCATAGGGTTAGCAAGATATTCTGATGAGTATACAAGAGCAGCGGGTCCATCTATGATGTTTTCTAAGGATATTACTGATCACCCTGAACACGTCCAGTATTCTAGAGTAAAGGCAACACATGCTTCTTCAGTTAATCCAGCACCAGCCGGATATACAAGACCAGCTGGTGATTTTGATGTCATAAATAATATTACTAACTACAACCTAGGGTTTGCAACTCGCGTAGCAGCGTTGCAAGGACAGCGTCGACAATTTTCATACGCGATTCCACTGCATCATATATTTGGATTCTGTAGAAACGTCCGAAAAGTTATTTATGGAGCGAAGCATACAATAGCGCATGTGCGAAAGGGTACTGATAATGATGCAATCTGGCGTGATGCTGGTGTTCCCGAGGGTAAAGTCATTTTAACAAAACTATCATTGTGGATGCCAGTGTTAACTCCATCAATCACAGCAGAAGAGCGATTACTGTCATTTATGGATCAAGGAGGAAAGTCGTTGTTGAGTTGGTTATCAGTGACCACGGATATTAAACAAGACAATATTGATGATATATTCACATGGCACCTGACATCAAAACAAGGTGTTTCAGCTCCTTGTCATATATTTGTAGCATTACAGAATAATGAGCGAGTTGGTAATCAAGAACGCAGCCATATGATATTTGATCAGTTAGGTGTTAAAGAAGTCTCGCTGATAATAAACGGCCAACAGGAACCATCCGAGGATATACAACTTAATTAAAATCACAACCATATTGCACGTGTATATCATAATATGCTGTCATTTATGGCACGGGATCAAAATGTTTATACTGGTCTACAAATATCACAGTTGGATTTTAAAAATCTGTATCCGATTTATTACTTTTCATTGGAACATCTTGATTTAACAAGACAATCTGTCGTTGATATACACTTTAGAGCCCGTGTAACCCGTCCTGGTGGTATTATTAATTACAGAGTGGTTGCTGTCATTCTCAGTGATAAATCAATGCTACTCGAAGGTGTTGGTGGAAGAATGAGAATCATTGATGCACCAGTGGAAAATCTATAATTGAAAATCCTTGTTGAAATCGTAAACCATTTTCTCGATTTTTCCACTGAATCGCTTTACGATTTAGAATTAATCTGTTATTGTATAATGTCATACAGTCATATCAGTGTTGCGTTGACACCCGGTCAAGTCAAGAAATTGCAATCCAAATCAGCTAAGCAATGTGGAACCACCAGAACGCTGAAACCTAACCAAATGAATGGCGGGGCAAATAAATTGTCACTGACAACTCGTCAAGTGAAACACTTCAATGATGCTTTCAAGGATAAAAAAGGCGTTCAGATCACTCTCTCTGCGGCTGCTATCAAAAATATGATAAAAACTGGCGGTATATTCCCGTTGTTTGCTGCGATTCCAGGATTAATTGTAGCGGCTGCACCAGCAGTTGAAAAAGCGGTCGCATTGGGGGCAGCTGGAGGCTTGGGAGCAAAAGCGGTACAAAGCATTGCTGAATCATATGAACCGAAGAAGGGACGAGGGTATAAAAAAAAGGGAAAGGGTCTAAGACTACCAGGAACAGCGGAAAAGGTCTAAGACTAGGACCGGTTTACTAGTTGAAGAATCTTCGATTCCAATGTCCAATTTTGATTTATTCGATGCCGCTAAAAAACTAGCAATAAAAAACTTCAGAGGTCTCTTTATGAAAGATCAGTTGCCGACACAACCCAACAGCGTTGAAACCGGTATTATTAATCTCAATAACAGCACCGGACCTGGAACTCACTGGGTTTCATACGCTAGATCCACGTCTATTTTGATTCATATGGATTATCCCCGCCAAAAGAGTTTATGCGTTATATAAACCGCTTGAAAACTTTTCCAAAAATCAAAGATTTTCCAATGAAGACTTGGTATTTTACGCTACCAAGACAACTAATGAATGACCCACCAATATGCGGCAGCGAAGTATTAAATGTCCTTGACGCTATTTCTGACTCCTTGGGTAACCCAAGGGGAAAACCACCACATGTTGTCGTAAATGAATACACTAGTAATCGCTTTTTAGAGAGAGAGAGAGAGTTTTACAATAACATGATTGATATTTGGGGAAGACCTCTATCAGCGCTGAAGAAACCAACCACAGAAACATCAGCAACGGGTGATATAAAAAAACTAATTGAAGATGAAATAGCTGAAACGTTGAACTTAACAAGTGTTGACCCCAATGAAATAGTTGTATTTCAAGATCGTCAGGGTAAATTGAAAACTAGTAATATTTCTCTGGATGATGTTTTGGTTAAACAACGAAACGCAATCGAGGATACTATCGCGTTATTTTCCGATCAGGGTAAACTCAAACCGGGTGTACTTTTTTCGACTATTACAGATAGACTAAAAACTCTCAACGATTCTGTGTTGGAAATAACAACACTTCAATCTAAAACTGAAGAACACGGAAAACAGTTTTCAAATTTTCGTAGAAACATCGTGGATAAATTTATTGGAACCCCGTTGGATAAAATTGAAATAAAATTCCCTGATATAAAAAAAATCCATCGATGAGACGAAAAAATTCATTGAAAAAACAAAAATTCCTCATGAGAAAACAAATAACGTAGTATACACGATCCAACACGGATCATTTGCGTGGACACCTACAGACAACAAATTAGATATCACTGCAACCGTTAAAGGTATTTATCGATTAACACTAGTAACATCGACTCAATTTAATATTTCATCGTCGAGTTCATCCGGGGTCAACAATACGATTTCAACGATCATCGACAAGGATACAACGGAAAAGTTCACGATAACATCTACTGATAAAAATTTGGTTAGGGTTTCAACAACGTGGTATTTGGAATTTGTAGCGGATTTAAGTAAATAACGGTTTCAATTGAAATCGTAAACTGATTTGAGAATAAAATGATTTCATCATCGCAATATCGCTATGATCAGGTCAGAGAATTTCAAACTAGACTCAAAACCCTCGCCGAGGAGTATCAAATAAAAATAAAAAAATACCGACGAAGAATCACCGCAATTGATGTTACCATGTACTCGGTGTCAGGCGTTCTCGCTGGCGCCGGAATAATACTTGCATCGGTTACAATGATTCCAATTAGTTCCAATTTGCATTTCTGCAGCAACAACAATCGCGGGAATAATTTCGATAATAACAAAAAAATATCATCATGCAGCCAGAATAAACTGCAAGATTACTTAAATCAATTTCATGTTGTATCAACCGCATACTCGCAATTATCCTCGATGATATCGTCCTCACTCGATGATACATTAATATCAGATAGTGAGTTCTCAGCGATGGTCAGTATTTATGATTCTGTGATGTCAAAATTAGAAATACAACATGAATATAATAACAATGACAACACCGCAGGAATTACTTCAACAAATAGTGGAGAACACAAACCCAGTACCAACAAGCATGATATCAATAACCTCAACGAATCCAGAATTCAGTGTGAATTTCCCTATCCCAGTCCCCGTGAAGGAGATAGCGCTAGCAAAACTACGAGTGTATCACAGTTGGCCTAATATCAGATCAGCACCATTTGGTGGTCAACAACCGAATAATTCCTTGGTATTTGCAAATAAGAATCGCGAAGACGGGACTCCAGACTGGAACGTTGTTTCGATACCAACCGGATCATACCAAATCGAACAAATCAATAATGAATTAGCACGTAGAATAAAATCGATTACTGGAAAAGAATCAAAAATCGCTATAACGGTTCACGAGCCGACGCTATCATCTGCCATTGAAATAAGCACAGAAGGATACGTCGTAGATATCTATCAGAGTTCTATTAGAACCGTACTAGGATGGCCTGAAATCCCACCCCGGGGAGAAACCGTTAATTTACCACCTGAACCACAAAAATCTGATTATATCACCGACAGGAGAAAATCTGATAATCCAATTAAAAGCTATAGCGATTACACCAAATTGAAATTTTTCAATGAAATGGTAGAAGTTCCCGCTAATAAAAAAATTTACTTGATTCTAAAGGATAAAATCACTGAAAATTTCACAGCGTTCAATAACGATATTTCGTTGTTGTTAATATCCCTTAAATCCGGCACTCTCACCCGAGATGAATTTATCAGCGTCGTAGAAACATGTAACAAAATTATCGATGACATGGAAGCATTTAAACTGCAAATCATTCAAGAGGTATTAGATGACAATAATCCTAAAACGAAAACAGAGTCTGCGAGAGTGTATAATATACCCAACGAGGATTTTATTACATTCAAACTACCAGGGTATAATATCTCAGAACTAATAAAATCTCTCAATGATGCCATTGATGAAGGTTTCAAAAGAATACACGATGCATGAAAAAAAACAGCACCACAACCAACTATCCTCAAACATAATAATGACCCAGACGGTGGCGGCAGGCATATCGCTCCTCAAAATGTGAATATATCGTCAGTGATTACGCTCAATTTAGTATGTGATGTTATCGAGGGAAGCTATCAAATAAATCTTGAACGATCAAACAAGCTCAGCAAGGATATATTCTATACTCATTTGCACCGACAGCTCCTCCAGGATTTTTAATAATTGAGGATCCAACTAATCCAGTCTATATGCGATGTCATAATGATTCGCTAACAAGAAATAATTTCAAACTCACTGACCAGTCCAATAATCTAATTGATCTACAAGGTGAGGTTCTACAAATTAGTCTGTTTGTAAAGTCCTAAGGACTTTCGTAGCGAAAATTCTTCAAAATTCATCCTAAAAAGATTGTTTGAGTGTCCATCGTGTTTTTTTACCCATTTCGAAGCCCCTGCAAGATCGTGTTCCAGGCAAAATCACTAAGGCTCCATTTGGCAAATGGAGACTTTATTTTTTTTTTTGGTTAAAGCATGAGATTTCGTAGGAAGGTTCTATTTGTTGTTTTGTCGGTTAAAATCGATTTTTGTTTGAAAAGTTGTCTGATTCACCCCCTCTGCTGCTCTTGTTGATAAATCAAAGACAAGTACTATTGCCTGGCTCAAAACACAAAATTTATGAATATTCATGTAAATTCTAAGCAGTCAGTGAAAAATAATTGCATTTGCATTTATTCACCTTTTGACATTCTGTATTTTTTTATAGGACAAAAGTCATGAGATCTGTAAGAGATACTTTAGAGAGATCCGCTCATATCTAAAAGACAAACCTACCAGATTTCACTTGATAGATGAGGACTTTGCCATTGACAACACTGTTGTAGACAGCAAATTGGAGGCTTTGAAGAGGAAAATTGTTCAAGTAGCATCACAGCAGCCATACTGGGGGGAGAAGATCCCAGCACGGTGGCTCCCCCTGGAACAAGAGTTGATGAGGTGTAAGGATGCTGGAATGAAGGTTTGTATTTACACCACACAATTTAAAACTTTGTAAACTTTTAAAATCACGCCATGACTATTGTCTGCCAAAATCTTGCTTGCAATCTTATATTTTAATTTGTTAATTGTGCCCAAAGGGATTGAAGTGCAAGAAAAATATTAAAGGTGTGTAGAAAATAAATGAGTAAACAATTACCATTATCAGGTTACAAAATAGGAGTAATAAGTGGGGAGAAGGAATTTGAAAGACATCAGGGACAATCAAAAAGGTATGTTTGTGTGACTCAGAAAATCAATGCCAAATCTGGGTAACTGGGTCAAATTGTCAGCATCATGAGAAATCTTAGTTAGTGGATTATATTCTGTGGGGCCTGTTTTTCATTGTTTAAGTGGTAGCCAAGAAAATCATACTTATGTGTAAAGAAAGTAGGAATAAATGTTTTCCAAATTCCTTGTTCCCACTTGTTGAAGACTAGTAAATTAAATAATATTTATTTTGATGATTTTACCAATAGGAAGATTTCTAGTTATCATACGTCTATTTAAGGCTCCAACCTCTATGAACGTTAAAGTGTAAACAAAAACTTAATCAATCAAGACGTGCTTCAGATGCTAATGAAGACACTGTCAATTTACTTAGTTAGAAGGACATTGTTAGAGGAATTAGACATTGGATGACCTCGGGAGCATGTGAAAGAGATTGCATGAAATTCTGTGCGATTCAAATAATCACACAAGTCAATTTAATATGATTTTGTTTTTGATTTTAGGCTTATGGAATTTAGAAATTACATTGTGGAGTTGTTTTGAGTTGGGGCTTGTGATATTTTTTAAGTCACCAGCCCTAGGCCAGTGTCTAAAAGAAAAGGTCTGCGAGCTCTGATACTCTTCTAGCTGTTGATGGATGCAAGATTTATGACACATGTCTAAGGTAATCAAATTGACAGTGTACAGCTCACATCGATATTGGCATGGTCAAATTTGAATGCCTGTACCTACCTGAATATTGATATTGTCAAGGTCAAAGTAAGAAATGTGTGTGTGTGTAATTTATATTTTTAAAAAACAACATATTGCAACATTTACATTTTATTTTACAATTTCAACAATTCAATCCAACAGAAGTATTTGCCATCTTTTAATTACAGGTGATTTCTCGTGAAGATGTGGAGAAAATTAACAAGGAAGGAACTGTCCCAATAGAAAAAAGTGAAGAACTGGACCTGTTTCTTAGATTCTTGCATGAAACTGGCACAATTATCTACTTCAGGTAAGTTATTGTGTACCAGTAGATTGGTTACATTCTTGTGTTGTGCATGGTGTCAGTCTGTCAAAGAGTACCAGTAGATTGTAGCTTTATACCAGCACAAAAAAATAACATTCAGCCAATACAGTTTAATTTAACATCATCACCATCCACTCTCGATACATTTGAGCAAGTTTAGGGGTGAAAAAGATGTACAAAATAAAGATTAAATCAGTAAGGATAAATTCCTGAAAATAAATCTCATATTGTTTTTTAAAACTCACACTTGATAAAAATCTAAGACCTTCTCGGTGGCAACATGCATCTTTTAGGGTCATAATCCAAGTCATAATGGTTGACTCCGTTAGTCATCTATTACTGTATGACATAAAGTATGATTTCATTAGTCATCTCTTACTGTGTGACATAAAGGCTGAATCCATTAGTCATCTCTAACTTGTTGACATAAAGATTGATTTCATTAGTCATCTCTAACTGTAGACATCAAGGTTGACTCTCTTACTGTATGCCATTAGAGTTAACTCCATTAATCATTTCTTACTGAGTGACATAAAGTTTGACTTCATTAGTCATCTACTACTGTATGACATAAAGGTTTACTCCATTAGCTATCTCTTACTCTATGATATAAAGGTTGACTCCATTAGTCATCTATTACTGTATGACGTAAAGGTTGACTTCATTAGCCATCTCTTACTCTGTGATATAAAGGTAGACTCCATTAGTCATCTATTACTGTATGACATAAAGGTTGACTCCATTAGTCATCTCTTACTGTGTGACATAGAGGTTGATTCCATTACCAGCTCTTACTGTGTGACATAAAGGAGGATGCATCAGATCTAATCTACATCCTCAAGCCAGCAAGGTGGATGGGGAGTGGTCAGACACATTGAGATCGCATGCAAATTCACAAGTAATTCTGCATTTGACATTGTACAACTAATTTAATTTGTATATTTAAGCTTATCAAGACAATAATGTGGGCACTTATTTTTATATTTGTAGAGCTTGATTTAAGTACATTATACAAATGTAGATTGGTCTAGCTTGCTGTAATAACAATATGCAGTATAGATTGGTCTGGATGGGCATAATTCTAAAAATAAATTGGTCTAACTTGATGTAATAACAATATGCAGTATAGATTGGTCTGGATGTGCCTAATCACATAAATATATTGGTGTAGTTTGCTCTATTAACAATATGCAGTATAGATTTGTCTGGATGGGCCTAATCACATACAAATATTGGTATAGCTTGATGTAATAACAATATGCAGTATAGATTGGTCTGGATGTGCCTAATCACATATATATATTGGTCTAGCTTGATCTAAAAACAATATGCAGCATAGATTAGTCTGGATGGGCCTAATCACATAAATATATTGGTCTAGCTTGATGTAATAACAATATGCAGCATAGATTGGTCTGGATGGGCCTAATCACATAAATGTAGATTGGTGTTGTACTTCTTCATTGTAGCCCACAGTAACTCATTCCACACTCTGTCAAAAGCCTTTTTTGAAATCTATGAACACATGATTGTCAAACCAAAGACCTGGCATACCTATTAAGCACATTGCGAACATCTAACCTTTTATTCTTAGAATTTTCCATATTTAGTATTGTTAACTCACCTGGCCACAAGACCAAGTCAACTTATGTGATGGCCATGCAATCATAACGCGGCATGTATTTCTTCAAGAACAAGTCAGCTTATAATTGTGGCCCTACAGCGAAGGCGTACATAATTCATTTACACATGCACATGTAAGCTTTTTACAAGGCTCTATATCCATTATGTATCATCCGCTGCCACAAGGTCAGGTTAAGCGTATGACATAGCCCTGCATTGTGAATTCATAACCATTGCTCATTATACTTATTGAAAACAACTGAATCGATTTTGAAGCAAATGTGACGCAGATTATTCTGGCATAAATGCACTTTCAAATGTTTATAAACAATGCTACTCGGTAATCCACTATAATATATTTTCATTACAGTACTATGGAGAATACTAATAACTCTTTGCGTAACTTAAATAAAAAAGCTGAACAAACTTATATCAAATTTGTTTTAAATTATCCAGATGAGAAGATCTTTGCATAACCTATCTCCATTCAAAAATATGGTCACCATTACTAAAAGAATGGAATCCAATGATATTAAATATGGTTACTGTTGCTAGATATTGAAAAACATTTAAATGACTTTCTTAAACTTTAGTACAACATTTGATACAAAAATGGCAGAAAATATCTGAGATGAGTACATTTTAAGTTTTAACTGATAATTATCAATCAGATACAGGCATCATTAAAAGCATACAGTACTCTCCAGTTTTCCTATTACAGCAATGTTTAAAAAAATAGATGATTTAGCAAAATAATACACTTTAGGAATTCAGTTCAGTAATCTGTGATATAAAGTTGAAGATGTATACAAGACAACAAGTATGACAAGTAGCATGATTAACAGTTCTTAGATAAAATAAATTGTGGATCAATTTAGTTTTGGAAAACAATGGAGTTTGTGCAGTCTGTTAACAAAGGAAGTTTTTGCTGTTTTCGCAATGAATGTGAGTAAGAAACACATTTTGGGGACTATTTCTTAATACATCTTAATACATCGACTTCAAAGTAATATTCCATGAGACAAATGGCAAGTTGTGCTTGAAAAACAGTGTTTCAATGGTTAGTTTGCTGGTGCATGAGCAGAAGATACAAAAATTGGATTTTTTGTTGTGCTTAACAGTCCCATAATTTTCATTTGCAGAAGACTCTTTATTCAAAATGTCCACCTTATCCTACTTTTTTGCACAGATTCACCTGTCTGTGTGTAGTTCAGACCAGTCTGCCCTAGATCTGAGGCCATAAAGTTTAATATCTGGACACAAAATTGGATTCCGACCATGGGTGAATTTCAGGTGGAAAAAAAAAACTGCTCCAACAAATTGGGTTTTTCCCTCTGTATTTTGTAGTGCAACTAAACTTTCCAGATTATTTGGTATCTTTGTAGAGCTAACTCTGTCTACCTTTATATATTACTACCCACTTTAGTGCATCACACATGACCTTGATGCTACAGACCTTGGAAGTAGGCTACTACATCATGCCCTGTAAACTTGGCACTAGGGGTTAATGTGTTAAATGTTATTTAGAAACATCATTCCCATTGCTGTGCTTTGATGTACACCATTGTTTATATTGCCCTCCACAAACTGACATAAGCCTAAGAACACCTTAAAATGATGTTGACATATGGCCAAGTTATTAGTTGTTGTTGTTTGGGGTGAAATTGGAGTTATTACAAGTGTATACATTGTTTTATGGCATTTCATATATAATATGCCCGTGGTCTCAATTATGGTTCATGATTGATATTTTTAGCTTTTAAAAAATCACTATAACCAAATATATTTTATCCCAAAATGCTTCCAGATCTGATTACTATGATTAGTCCAAACATACCGACATTGTACTTTTTGGGATCCTTACCCTCAGAGTTTTCCAACCATGCAAAACTTTAATGACCAGAAACAAATGTTGTTGTGATTGTTGTGACCAGATTGCATTTGATCACATTTGCATTCTAACAGTAATTAATGTCACATTCATGAAGATGCTTACCCTTTGTTCTGATATTATATGCACCTAGAAGATATAGGCCAGAAGGACATGAACAACTACATTTGCATTCTGTTTGATTAATTTTAGTCAGTTCAAATTGACAGCAATACATAGCAGTCAACTACTGGAAGGTGTATATGTAATTTTTACCTAGCATCATGTTGGTGAGTAGTATAATACTTACAAATTAAAGTATTTTCATAGAGGAGGGAAATTATGTCATGCAACCACGGCTCACTTTCAATACAATGATTGGATTGGTGACTGTTCAGTCAGCTACAAATTATTTAAGTGATTATATGGAGGGTATTATCTAACCTTTGCATAACATTATGTTGTTGTTTTCGGTGTTTTCTGGTACCATGCAACCATGGTTCACTTTCAGTAAATGAAGTGGGAAGATGATTGCTTTGGTTGGGTACTTTCTAGCACCACAAGTAGTTTATTTAGCAGTCTATTGCTCAGGCAGTTGGAGTAAAATGCCATGACCATGCACATAACATGGTAGCTGACCCAAACTGATCCAGTGGTTTGATTTGAACCTGCACTTTTTTCTGTCTTTAGTCCATCAGGATAATACTGGTTGTATGACTTTTGTACAAAAATAACAATTCTACTTATATATGATAATGGAGATGACATTAATAACATGATAATAATAGGAACATACCAACATTGTTCTCTAAGATTTACTTTCACCTGTAGAGGTTGAATATATATGTGAATTTGAAAAACAGAGATAAGTGATATCAGACCCACTTTGGATTCTTGTTTGGTTTATTATGACTGTGCTTCAAAACGAAATGGCAACAAAGATGCACATTTTACCAAATTCGTAAAGTGTGCGCATTCTGTGATATTAAGGTGATAATTCTGTGATGTTAAAGTGATAATACATGAAGCCACAGTAATAATAAAACAAGTAGTTCAAATTGTTTTTTTATTGGTTTCTAGGTCATCCAAATATCCTTTCATGAATGAAAACTGATGATGTCATTTGCAGCTTCTCACATGAGACTTATATTGTGTTTAAAGTATGTTTTATTGCACTTACTTTATGACTTGAACATTGGCTTAATGGAGAAGTGGCATTTTTCTAATACATAAATATAATGAGTGAGCATTTTTTTGTGATACCAATACTGACTGGCTAGAGACAACAGAGCATATTATGCTATGATATCTGCTTTAAGGAAGAAGCCTATTGATTTTGAGGTCAATAGGTAAAGGTTAGCATGGTTAATATAATAAAAATTGTTTCTGCACAATACTATTTATTCAACATTATTCACCTGAATCAAATTTCATGGCTAGCTTGCTTTTGTTGCAAGGGACAAGTCTGTCATTTTTGGGACCATAGGTCAAATGTAAACATCAATAACAAAGAGAAGAAGTTGCTTTGGACATAAATCTCAGTTACGTTGTTGTTGTTGTTGTTATAGGGTTTAATGTCATGTTTCAGTACAGGACATGGCAACCAGTTTTAGAACACAAGAACACCCTGGAAAGAACAACCGACCCAAGAAAAGCTACTGGCAAGCTTTCTCACAAACCTGCATTGGCTGAGCCCAAGACTTGAACCTATGTAGACAGGTGAGATGGCAGTGATCCATAATGGTGAGCGCTTTAAACACCTTGACCACTCATGGGCCCCTTGAGTTATGTA
Source organism: Unio delphinus (assembly GCA_029339505.1). Lineage (NCBI taxonomy): Eukaryota > Metazoa > Mollusca > Bivalvia > Unionida > Unionidae > Unio > Unio delphinus. The sequence goes on along the minus strand of JAQISU010000364.1, from coordinate 543,964 downwards.
CATAGAAGATTACTAGTATTAAACATGGTGCAGGGATATCATATTCCATTCATTGTGCTTTAGCTTTTGTGTCATAAGTAGTTTAGTACTACATGGTATTACATGTTTGGAGGTATCCATCATTAGAAATTCATTTTCTCAAATTATAATGATGTAAAGTGACATGCACTATTGGCTAATCTCCTTCAGATGTGCAGAAGAAAAAATACAATACAATACAATGTTAACAGATTTATTAAATTGACCAGAATAAATTTCAAGTGAGCTTGACAGATGTGAAGTTTAGATTCAAATATATGTGTGTACAGTATGTGTTGGTATAGTGATCATTTCTTTTTGGTATTGCTTCTAAAAAAAATGACAAGTAGAAAAAAAGGCCAAAGTCAAGACCAGATCAGGTGACTTATGCATGAATCTTTGATTACTAGTATACAACATCAAACAATGGTTACTTATTCCAAATTTATTGAAATACTGCTACTTTTCAGCATTGAAATTTTGAGAGAGAACATTATGTTGGATCCAACATGGTTGATTGATGCTTTGAAGACCCTAATCAATGCTCAGCCTGACTTACCAGATGCTCCTGCTGACAATGTTGTCTCACAGAAATGGTCTGACTTCAAAGGGAAAGGAATCCTTACTTTAGAACTTATCGGTTTGTACATGTCTTACATTTGTTGCCTGTTTTCAAAGTTAATTTTTTTTCCCACTTTAGGATTTTTCAAATTTATTTATTCGTTTTTCATTCTTTTTGTAAATATGTCCTGAATATCTTTTACCTTATATTACATACACCTGTCAGTTTGTATCTGTCTTAATTTTTGGTTCAAGTATCCAAAATATATCTTCTTGACCCGCACCAATAAAGTTTGGAGTGATAAAATGTTTGCCAGTCCATTTATATATTTATTTCTCAATTCATTTTTTGAATACATCATCAATATCTTGGACATTACATTATGTTATCTACACTGAGGAAAATGGCTAGTCCTTTTCACAAGAGGAGTACAGTGATAGGATTAATTTATTTGTTACACTTCCATTATGTTTGTGTACTTAATTATAACTTCTAGCTAATATGCAGACCAGAATATAAAAAAGGGTCTTTTCCTGTAGGATAATAAGGCATACCAGAGGAAAAAATGGCATGTCCCATGGGCGCTTCTACATTGGGGCAAGTGTGCAGGGTCAACTGTCACCTCTCCCAATTTATCTGGCCTCTTTTCTTTTAATTGCTGCTAATTAAACTGCCTAAGGGATAGCTTTTTATCAATTCCAATCATTACAGATTACCATTTATACATTCTACGTGTAACAGGCATAGACTGCAAGCTTATTGGGTTTTTTAAATTTGTGTGTTCTCAAAACACGACCGTGTCAGAGATTAAGAATCTATTTTTAGCAAAGCTTCCATTTCATTAAAAGTCAGATCTCAATTTCAAATAGGACAGTTGTGACTTGATTTAGAATGTGATCTTGAACTCATTTCATCAGCATGATCAGGTGTTATGTAGATCATAAAATGTACACTAAAGACATAATATTCAGTGCTTTAATCTAAATGTTTCCGATGGATCTCAATAACAAAACGTTCAGTCAAATTAATTTGTCTTTTGGGGATCCCAAAATGATCAATTTTGGAATGCAGGTAGTCTTCCCTTAGCGACTAAAGTCATTTTAATGGTGGATACCACAAATTGATATTCACTATGTTATCATTATGTTTATTTTTAACGGATCAAAGGCTCATGAAATTAAAATCACAACTTATTTTTTAAACTCAGATTTGAAACAAAACAAGTTTAGAAAGACCTCTTTATGACAGATTACCTGATTCTCTGTGAATACAATAAAGGTAATCATTAAAATGATGGTCATATATATATGACAAGTACTTATGTCATTTATGTTAGAGTCAAAGCATTGTTTGGAATATAAAAATGATTGAAGTCACTTTTTTATTTTTTTCTCTGTTAGTTTTAATGGTTTGTTAATGATACTTTTATTAGTATTGAAATTAAATGCAGCAACTGCACTCCCAAATATGTGACTAGATTTGTTTTTGGTGTCTTTAAATAAATATGGTTTCAAAAGAAGATTTATGATGCAAAATTTTCCAATATATAACATGAATGAATCAACTTCATGAATTTTGGGGTTTTATTGTTGGCTTTAACGGTTTCTTGAACATAAATTGTATTCATACTTGAATGAAATCACCTTCTATATGAATGTTTATAAAATAATTTAGTATTACAACTTTTCTACTGGATCTCAAATGCATTTGTTTTCTTTCACAGATGCTGTCTGGACAAAGGAGAAGTATCCAGAACTACATGCTCACAAAGATCACATGTTGTTGATCATGGAGCAGTTAAACATTATTGCCAAACCAAGGGCATTCAGTGAGATTGGCGAGAAGGTCAGTTAATATAATTGCTCTAATTGTCTTCTAATTTCGTTTTTTTGTGTGTGCAAATTTTTCATTTGTGACAGAATTAAATATTAAATATATAATGACATCTGAATACAAATACTGCAGTTATATAAATAAATATCTTAAACTATATTTTGCAACATTAGCAGCAAATTTCAAAGCATGTAAGTACAAAGTTCCCAGTTTTACTATATATTACTGGCCTATCTATTTATAAATACATCTGCTTTCATGTTTTTATCTTCTAAACTAATGAAAGCATTCACTGTTACCTCTTTGTTGAATTTACCACATTTAGAATTTTACTACAAATGTAGAGACTGCTCCAGTGGCCTAGTGGTTAGAGTAGCGGCCCCGAAAGCGGGAGGTCGTTGGTTCAATCCTCGGCCGAGTCATACCAAAGGCTTACATAAATGGTACTTGACGCTCAGCATTAAGAGGTTAGTGTTAGGACTGATCGGCCTGGTGTCAGGATAATGTGACTGGGTGGGACATCATGCTACATGTCTGCTGCATGATGTCCTAGTACTAGACATCACTATAAAGTGCATTACTGCAGACATTGTAGCGATATGACTGAAAAATTGTTGAAAGCTACGTTAAAGATCCTAATCAATCCAACAAACAAACAGACAAATGTAGAAGGGGCATATAGCTAATTTCATATCAGTCTATCCATGCTTTTGTTTGTACATTTGTCATTCCTTTGCTCTATAGATCTTTACATTATAGAGTAAATTTCATGTTTTAGTCAGTTGTGGAAGTGCTATATAGCTAATTCCATATCAGTCTATCCATGCTTTTGTTGATAGATTTGTCACTTTTGTTATTTTGTCATTTCTTTCCTCTATACATGTACATCCTTACATTATAAAATAAATTTCATGTTACAGTCATGGAAGGGGCAAATAGCTAATTTCATGTCTATCCATGAGTTGTATGTACAGTTTTCATGTTCCAGTCAGTCGCTGTTACTCCTTTGTTGATGATCAGGTCATGCAGTGTTGTGTGAAATTGAAAAGCAATTTATATGGCAATAGCTCATTATAATTTATGTTATTGTTTTAGTCTTTTGAAGAATATTTTGGATAATATCAATAATAATAATAATTATAATGATTTAATAAAATACATTTGTAACCATTTGGTTAACTTTTTAAAAGAATTTTAACATTTTTACATCCTTTTTTTTCCTAAAGCATCAGGTTTACTATTATCTTGGACATGATTTTTCTCCATTTTAGAATGGAACTCGGCTTTTCTCCTGACCTGAATCTGGATTTTTCTTGATCTAGTTCATTTTTATTTCATCTCTGATCCATTTTTAAAAAACAAACTGGTCTGTCAAGTCCTTTCCCACAATGATTGTTCCATATATTAGTTAGCACAAGAGTCTGTTAAAGACTATTCTTATTGGATGCCATATTTTAGCCCACTATTTGAATCTAAGCTTTTTTCATTGGTTATGCTACTTGAGAAATAAATACAGCAATGTTTTCTTCTGTACAGGATTTAAACAAAATGTTAGTTAATTATGGCATTATCAGATGTATTTTTGTATACATTTAATATAAATCTGGCATAAAGGACTTGTATAACCAGATTTAGTAGAATTCAGACATAAAGGGCTTTTGTAATCAAGTTTCATATAATTATGTCATCATAGGTTAACCATTACTACTCAAATAAAAGAAACATTTTCACTGTATATTTATTTATAAAATCTAATAGAATTTTAACAAATTTCAGACACAGCATCCTAGCAAAAATATATTTCATTTGTGGGCAAATGTTTGGATCTGAAATCAAATTCAGTGATGGAACAGACATTATAGAAACTGAGAACAATTGCTTTCATTAATCATAGCATGTACTATCAACAGGATTGAAATAAGTGTAAGCATGTAAAGCATCCAACAGATCCAGATGTTTTGGCGAACTGCTATTGTGTTTTACTGTTATATAGATGTCATGTAACTTGAGCCATTTCAATTTTGCTTGGCAGTCTTTATGATTTGCACAAGTTATGCTGATTAGCTTTCTGATATTCCTGTCAGTATTAAAAATAGAAATTAAAACATTCACAACTTTTTTATTAAACAAAATCTCTGAACAGAATTTAACCAACATTTCATAGAAAGCAGTATGGCTTAGAAATCTTTCAGTATTGGTCACATGATACTAATGTTCCATCAAATATTGTTGACGATACAAAAACTATACAAACTTTGAAATAATTGTTTTGAAACAGATGCATTGGATGAAATTGTACAAGCATTCCTCTGGCCAAATTTTTTGCCATCTGCATCTTACTGAACACATGAGTGATCTTAGACACATATTAACCGTTCTCTGTTTTGAAAGCCAGTATATTGAAATAGGTTGGACAAATGATTAGCTCTGCTAGTTGTAGACCAGAATAGCGTATCGAGTTAGCTACTGTCTGTCATCCATACATGTGCCATTGGCACAAGTTATCAATAACTCCTACTACTAGGATAATTGCCATCACACTTTTCACACATATCTATTCCAAGGTCTAGTTAGTCTTAAATTAAAATGGCATTGATCAGACCAACAATATTGCCATCATGGCAGTCATCTGTGTCAATACAAACAGTAACATGATACAGTATACACTATGATAGCATGATGCACAAGGTACTTGTACCCTGTATCAATACATATGATACACAATGTGCCAATGGCTCACTTCCTCTATTTCTTATTCTCTCTCTTTCAATGTGTATGTATATATATATATATATATATATATATATATATATATATATATATATATATATATATATATATATTCTTCTTCAGATTGAGAGCTATTTCCTTGCACCATGTATGCTCCATCAAGAATCTCCAAGAGAAATTATCTCCCCTGAACAAGATCCATTGTTGGTTAGCACACCTGTCCTGTGCTGTGTCTTTACAGGAAAGTTTTTGCCACCTCCCATCTTCCACAGGCTTATTGCTGCCTGTATAACCCGCTGGCCTGTCGCCAAGAAGAAGGATACATCAGAATATCTCATTTTCTGTGGTTGCTGCATTTTCAACCTTGACCTTTTCCACAGATTAACTTTGCACTGTAAGAACCATATTGTTTTTGCAAGAATAACAAGGTTGGTGATTGATGAAATTAAAACCCCTGATGCAAAGCAGTGTACCAAAGTTAGAAAGTTCATTACGCTGAATCTCTCAAAGATTACCTCTTACCTCGGCCAGAATTTAAACTATGAATTGTGTACTTGGTGGTCACCATCCCAAATTTTCTCTGACGATGGCAGTGCAGTACCATTTCAGATGTGGTTTGCAGATGAGGTGAGTTGCTAATCATTATTGGCGTCACATTGGTTGCTTGTTACAGAAAGAAATGTTCTTTGCCATTGTTTGCCTTTTAGTTTACTGCTCAGTCACATTAGCCAATATTTTATTTGTAGGATCGCTTTTGTCTGAATTTATTTCTGCATGATAATCAATCAATGTTTGCAAGGGCTACTGGAGACTCAATGGTCATGTTAACATGTTGCTCAATGGCAAATAATGTACATGTAGTTTTAAAGATAATTTTGTATGTATGATGAATTAATATTTAGTATGAATTATGACCTATTCCCATCTGCTTTTGTTTCTTCCCAGTGATTCTGCATTCCATGCAAAAATTATCCATAATTTAAGAAAAAACAAAATGACAAAGATTTTAATAAGTACCGGTACTTATCTTAACAGAAATCTTGAAATATATTGGAATGGATTTTCATTGTAACACTAACAGTTAGATGCATGTTTATTAACGTGTATATTAATTTTGAAAATGTTTATGACCTACAATCAGAACTAGAACACTTAAATTTAACAAAGTTTCCACCTTAGATTTGAGTCTGTATGAATGACCATATATGACTGTAAAGTGTGCAACAGTTAAAGACAACTTTTCTGACAATAACTTGATAATCCTGGAGACATAATGTACCTTACTACAGTCAGGTCAGAGGTTACATCATTAATATTTACAAATTACTCTGTGTTTGTTTACCCCTTTGATCTTGATGTTCATAGATATTTGTGCTAAGGCTTTATTTAAAATATTGTAATATTTTTATATTTCCAAGATAGTCTTGATCAGTTTTCTTTGCAAAAATTGTTATGAAGTCTGGAAACTTTGCTTGAAATGTCAGCTTAACTATTTGTCCATGCATTGGCGTTCATATGTTTTACTATAATGCTGTAATTGTCAGGTAAACATGCTAACCCAGACCTTCTTGTTTTACCAAACTCAGTTTGTGTTAAATTGAGAATTTGTGTTCTTTTATCCTTAGTCCTTAGTCTATATATTTCATTAAATATTACTAATGAAAATATTTTGTACACCTGTTATTGATGTGATGATGGTATAAACTTCTTAGTCATTGATAACAGGGATGTTGTAATAATGTTAGCTTTCCTTCTTCTTTAGGGACATGATTCTGATGCACCGATAATGCCAGAACACATGAATCACGCTCGTCTATACGTTGCTCTTGTGACTGTTTGTACAAATGCCTTAAGAGAAATCCTCCTCACCCATGTTCCTGAACCACATACAAACATATACCAGGCAATTCGGGCCAACAAAGCCGACTTGACCAAAAAAACACAGATCAGACGAGGACAATGGCAGAATGCTCTTCTTCTTCCCGATCAGTGTCAGGTGGTCTTCCCAGATCCCTTTGGTCGGTATGTTGCAAGTTTGGACCAATTTGACATATCTTTGTTGTATATTCTGATCAGACATGTCAGCACTGTTTCTGCTTCATTGATGGATTGGGGAATGGATCCTATAGAACAACCATTCAGGGACAGATGTCTAGGAGCTAGTGTGGAGCGAATTCGTTTATATAGGAATAAGATAAGTCATTCCATGGATGGAACGATTAGCCAACAGGAATTTGATGATTACTGGAACAAAATTGATGATGTGCTTGATGACATTGAACATGCACTTGGTAGAGAGGGATACAGGGCACAGTTAGAGAAGCAAAGGAGACAGGTGATTTCTGTCTACGAAGCCTGTTAATTACAAAATAAGATCATGAAGCATAGTAAAGAGATACACGTAAGTATACCACAGACAACATATGATGTAATTTTGTTTAAAGACAACATACAGTTACCATCTTTTTTAACTTGGTCCATGTGTGGGTCTGATTTGGACTTTTACCATAGCTTTAACAATATTTCAGTCATATCATTATGATGTCTGCAGTTTGGCATTTCAAAGTGATGTCTAGTACTGGGGCATCATGCTGCACACATGTAGCATCATGCCTCACACAGTCACATGATCCCAACACCAGGATGACCTGTCCTAGCAATAACCTCTTAGTGCTGATCACCAAGCGAGACAATTACTAGTATGAATTGTATACATCTTTGGTATGACTCAGACTGGGTTTGAAACTGTGAACTCCCACATCTGAGGTTGATGCTCTAACCACTTAATGCTATTGTGATATTGTTTTAATTGCATATTGGACACCCATAACTGACTCACATATACCTTCTAAAATGTGAACCTCATCCATAGCACATAACCTTCCACTTTACAGAGAAATCTTTTAAATATGTGAAGGAATCTGATTAATATTAGAAATGTTTACTTGATGTTTTAAAGATGTTACATGCCTATGCTTCATATTTTACTTGATATACCATTTTTATAATTTTAACATCTTTACCTTATATATATATATATATATATATATATATATATATATATATATATATATATATATATATATATATATATATATATATTTCATTGTTTTTATTCATACATAATTTATTTTATGTTACTTAAGCTTTTGTGCAGTTTAATTTTTATTTTGAATTTAGGAACCAGATAAATAATATTGCGGTGACGGATCACAAACACGTGCACACACACACGGATATATATATATATATATATATATATATATATATATATATATATATATATATATATATATATACAGAATTTATTGACATAAGTATGGAAAACTAGATAAAAAAACCTATCTTTTTATATATCATATAAAATATTGTTTTAAGTACACACTTATCAATTACATTGTAGCCAGATGCATCTACTTTGGTGATATTAAAGATACATGCTCCTTTTATGTTACTAAATTCTGCAGTTAACGAGAATTTCGACTATTGCAAGAACTGTATGCTTTTTTCTTTCAGATTTGATATGTGAGAAGTTATTACCCTTGTGGAAGAAGAATGCTTGGCTGGATCCAGTGCACTAATAGAAATGTCATCGGAATACATGATCTCATGCCAAATGTCACTACTGCATGTGTGGCCATAGTTTATATCTGGCACCATGCCAAGGGTCACCACTGTATGTTACCATGATTAGGACCCAGCATGAAACACAATCCCATTCCAAGAGTTACTACTGGATGTGTGCATAATTCAGACCCAGCATGATACACAATTCCATCCCAAGAGTTACTACTGGATGTGTGCATAATTCAGACCCAGCACGATGCACAATTCCATTCCAAGAGTTACTACTGGATGTGTATAATTCAGACCCAGCATGATACACAATTCCATTCCAAGAGTTACTACTGGATGTGTGCATAATTCAGACCCAGCATGATACACAATTCCATTCCAAGAGTTACTACTGGATGTGTGCATAATTCAGACCCAGCATGATGCACAATTCCATTCCAAGAGTTACTACTGGATGTGTGCATAATTCAAAACCTAGCATGATACACAATTCCATTCCAAGAGTTACTACTGGATGTGTGCATAATTCAGACCCAGCATGATGCACAATTCCATTCCAAGAGTTACTACTGGATGCGTGCATAATTCAGACCCAGCATCTAGAATTGAGAAGTACATTATGTGGTTATATGAGTTGTCATTTGAAGTGTAAGCAGAAACAAATCAGTTTCAATTTATGGTCATTTACATTTGTATAAAGGAACACAAAACAGTTATACTGTTGCCAGTGGAGTTAGTTGTCATTTAGATTTGTAAAAAGGAACACAAAACAGTTATTTCTGTTGCCTGTGGAGTTCGTTGTCATTTAGATTTGTAAACAGTTACACAAAACAGTTATGGTCTTGACTGTTATGATAATTGTCATTTGTGTGTGTGTGTAAGCAGAAACACAAAATAATTATGGTATTGACTCAGAAAATAGCTGTCATTTGGATCTTAAGAAGAAACAAAAAAGTGTCAGTTATGGCTATGGAGTTATGTAAGTTGTCATTTGTATGTGGATGCAGAAACAAAAATAGTTACAGTGTTGACCATGGATTAAGTTGTCAGTTGTATGTGTAAGCAGAAACACAAAACAGTTATAGCGTTATCTCTGGATATAGTTGTTATTGGTATGTGTAAGCAGAAACAAAAATAGTTACTGTGTCGTCTATGGATATAGTTGTCAGTTGTATGTGTAAGCAGAAACAGAAAAAATTGTAGTGTTGTCTATGGATATAGTTGTCATTTGGATGTGTAAGTAGAAACACAAATTATAGTGTTGACTTTTGAGTTATATGAATTATTGTTTGCATGTGTAAGCAGAAATACAAAACAGTTACCGTAATAGCATTGACTATGGATATGGTTGTCATTTGGATGTGTAAGTTGAAATATTGCACACATTTTTAGTCTTGACTATGGAGATAGTTACTGTTTTTTAATTGGTATAAAGGTAGTACTTTAACTTTATTTATACTTTGTTTCTAAAATATTAAGGAATGAATGTAGATTTAACATTTTTATTAGTTTTAAATTTCTGAATATTCTATATTAATGAGGTTCAAAACCCACTCAACTGATTTATGACTACTGCTGTAGCAGCATTGCATATATTCTGTGATGTCATTTTGTTGATGAATGACTCCTGCAGTAATCACATTTAGGTGTACATGGTAATTATGATGGCCATATGATAGATGACACATTGATGGCCTTCAGGGAACTAGGCAGCCAGAAAATCTCAGAAGAGACCTCAAGCAACAAAGCAAGATGTGTATCCCGACTTGAATTTAAGAGGGTGTGATAAAACTTTAAAAGAAAATAAACATTTATATACCAGAACAGTGAATGAGACAGTCTTCATCAATAGTCTAGTGTTGGGTATCTTTTTCCTATTGTCAGTTAACACAGGTTTTTTGTCATTTCGCCTTCTATGAAATAATTACAATGAAACGTTCCAGAAACTTGCAAAAATACTTATTATGGTATTTTTGTTGCTTGTTGGTCCATATATATATATATATATATATATATATATATATATATATATATATATATATATAATTACCATTTCTTTCTATCCATGTAATTTGATGAGTTAACTGTTTTCTTTTATCCTTTGACTATTTCTGATTAAAGATATCTAATTGAAATATACAGTCATATTTTGAAATTTGATTGGAATCTAGAATTGAGGATGATTAATATCATAAAGAAGGTTTGTTAACAATAATGTTTTATAAGTAAATACGCAGAGCATAAAAAGATCATGAATTAAATCTGGTGTGGATATCAAAGACTTTTCTTCCCACTAAATCCAGGGAAAGAGGACATAACCCCACAAGCATTACCACCCTATCTAAAGGGTGTCATCCAATGAGAGTGCTCTCAATATATTCAGATTTCTCACAGAAATAGATACATTTATGTATAATGAGCATTTTGACTCACAAAATAAATAAGCTATTTCTATGGAGTCATGTTTTTCAGCTCTTTTTGTCTCATTAAATATATTGTTGCATGTCCATACCCCTTTTTTCCTATTCCCATCTGCATTACTTAGCATCACAATCCACGGAGTTGAATATAATATTTCCCTTGATGGCTGCCAAGATAGACAATCAGACTACACCACTCCTGAGTCAAGTCAAATATGGTACTAACAGCTGCCACTCTATATGCTCAGCATTATGAGGTTAGTATTCGAACTGGTTAGCCTGTTGTCAGGATAATCTCACTGGGTGGAATAACATACTACATGTCTACATCATGATGACCCAATGCTAGACATCACTATGAACTTCTGCACTGCATACCACTATAGCAATATGACTGAAAAATTTGTAAAGCAACATTAAAAATTCAACGCACACCAACACACTGCAATACAAACGTCCCATCTCTGACAGTATTTGAAATAAAAAAAGAGGGAGATAATCTGTAAGAGTTACTTCCCATTTTATAGTGTATAGAAAGACTTCATGTCTATGGGAGAGCTTGAATCTGGAGGTAGTAAAAGTAATTCCCTAATTAATATGATGAATGGGGGAAACATAATTTACTATACAATATCTTATTTATCCACACTACACTACTTCTTTATTTGGTAATCATTTTGGCAGACATTAATAATAGATTTTAGGTTTATCTGTATAGTCATATTAGCAGTGCTGAAGTAGTCTGTCAGGTAACAACAAGTGTCCAGGATGGAGAGACTCACTCATTAGTGGCAATCTCTGTTGAATGTTGCCCTTGATTCTGGTATCTTGTGTTTCCACATGTTCTTTCATCTTGTTCATTCAGTGGGTTATCTTCTGCTCAGCTAATTTACACATTTTACCAACCATTATTTTATAGTAAATTCTTTCTCTAACAATACTTACCAATCACGTGTTTTTTTATAAGTTGCCCGTAACTGTCCACACAGTGCGATTATCCTGTCTCAGATAATGCTCAAGTTAAAACTGTTCATATATTTTACATGAGGTATAACGGTACCAATTGTTTTTACATAGACCTCAATGCTAATATTTGGAGATAAATATATTTTCTATCCTAATTTAGCATGCATCTTACACACTGTTATAGACAACAAAGTTTGTCAATTTGACGATGACGAAACCAGGTACTCCATTGCATTTAAGAGAGATAACTTTGCTGGAACTAGACAGGGGTATGAATTGTCTAGTCACAACATACATATTTTCAGTCATGTGTATTACATTTTCAAAAAATCATAAAAAATACAAAATTTTATCTATTTAGGAATTAGCATAAATTCATATGATGCCGAGAGGCTAAACTTTTTTTAAAGCCTAGCAGAAAGTACAACTCTTACATAATCCACCAATCATAGCTAGTGTTGTTGTTTTTTTCTGATTGTAATGTTCCCTACTCCTTAAGCTCCACCCACATAGACTTGCGCAATTGGTACCATTATACCATGAAGAGTTACCTAGCTATGTAAGGGGAGGTAATTTGTAAACGTTGGTTCCCTTTCTCCATACACCTATAGACTTTTGAAGCCAATGGGAAAGCTGCATTCTGGAGGTAGTGAAAGTAATTTCATAATATCAATGTGATTGGATTAGTATTTTCAGAGAAACATAATTGACTGTAAAATTTCTTATTTTTCCAAACCAGAACAACCCTTTATGTGTGCTATTTGTGTTGTCAGATTTGTAAAACCTACTTGGGTGTTTTTGCATAATCATATTGGCATTCTTCTCATTCAGAAGAGTATGGATCTGTTCTCTGAGGTAGTCAGTCAGATATTTGTCAAAGCGTTGCACTGTGGCACTTAACAGCCGGTGTCTTTTCCACTCTTATGCCACATATAATTCATCATTTTCTTTCTGCTGGCTTCTTTGTTCTGCAAATTCCAGCTGTTGTCACTCTCATATCTTTAGCAAATTCAGTCCTGTTCATGTTCTTCTCAGCTGTCCACATGAGTGTCCAAAACTCCTTAGCATTTATGTGACACACTTCAATGAAACACTGGTATGATCAGCCTTGTGGCCTTTTGCTGTTTAACTGCGTTTTTTGCTTACTTTCATACATTGCTAAAGTGATCGTTCCAATGTAGATGTTGCACTTTGCTAGACTGTGGTGGTTGTCAGTCATGGTAGTGTTACGTGCTTAGGCTCGAATAAGCAGCAACACAGAAAGAGTGAAAACTAACAAGCTTGTATAAATTGAACAAAGAATTTATTAAGTACAATTATTTTCATAAAATAAATAAACTTACAGTTTTAGAGAATCAAATCCAACATTAATCCAATATAGAATTCACAAAAATAATCCACTAATGGAATTGCAAGTCCTGATAAATATATGTTCTAATAGTTCAACGTTCGAATCATGAAGATGTAATCCAAAATGGCTGACAATGTCACGTGATGAAGTTCTTGTTTTTTAATCATCCAAATGAATTATGAGCACATGTTTTCTCCTCCAAATAGATAATAAATCCTCTTTCTTCAATGAATTGACACAGTCCAGAACAAAATAATAAAAATTATAACTCAAACATGAATACACAACTGTTCATTTTAAAGTCCAAAATTCTACTGATTTGTTCTATCCCAAACAATAGTTCTTATACTTGTTTTCTTAAGTAAACAAGTGACCGCGTGATTTTCTAGAAATAGATAGAAGTTCATGGAAGGTCACAGAAAGAATCTGCCTTCATTACATCACGTACGCTAGATATTTCCTACTAAAAATAAAAAGTTGTCCTTGAAATTAACCAATAGTTTTAGGAGATTGTTGACAATGTCTAAAGCAGGGTCAGGAATTGGGTCAACAAGCCAAGGTCAGCCTTTTTACAACTAGAGTCTAAGCCGGGCTGAATTTTCTAGAAAAAATCTCCCAATTAATGAATATTTAACCCTAAATGACAAATTTGGATTTAACAATAAAAAATAAATTAATTAAATCCAATAGCCGTAACACCTTCCCCATAAAATAAAAAGAAAGGTTTATATGATAAAACTTTCTTTTTATCACAAACCAATTTACATCTGAGGTTAAAAGAACTAGTATAAATTACACAATATAATGAATTGTTATACACAGGAAAAGACGCCTGCAACTATATTATCAAGAAATAGCCTCAACCTTTAAACTTGTCCATGTCCCACAAAATGTCCTAAGAAAGCCACTCTAGCAGGGCAGAACTCACTTTTAAATAAATTAACAGTCAGACACGCATTAGTAAGTCTGTCAAAGAATTGTATAATTGTTGCTAGATGTTCTCTTCAGGTGTCGTTGTAGATGATGACGTCACAATTTTCTAGACCAGTGATGATCATTTTTATGAGACGTTGAATTGGACTTTCTTTATATTGGTCGAGTCCATTTGGAGTCACAATATTGACATTTCCTTTGCTCTTTCCATAGTGGAATCTTCCAAAATCCTTTCAGAAGGTCAAAATTTGGTGACATACTTGGCATTCCCAATTTATCAATACAATTTTCAATTCTTGGTAATGGGAATGAATCTGTTTTTGTCACTCTGTTCACCTTCCTATAATTAGTACACATACGGAAAGTTTTATTTGGTCTTGAAACAAGTATGCATGGTGAACTCCAATCACTTTTACTGGGCTTGATAAAATCATTCTCCAGCAAATATTGAATTTCCTTTTTCAAGAATTCCTGTTTGAGTGGACTCGTCCAGCATGGATGCTGTTTGGAATTTCCAATTTCAACGTCATGAAAATTTTGTTTGTCCTTATAAGAATATCTTATCAAGTGCTCATATAATAATAATAACTTTCAGTTCATTTCTTGTCTTGCACTTGCAAATATGAAAGTTTCTGGTCTAGATTTTTCATAATTTTTGAATTCCAACAATTCGTTGCTCCAATATCAATTGAATCCGATGATATTTCTTCACCGAGTGGGACAGGTACAACTAAATTAATTACATATTTAACATGGCTATTTCTTTTAATATACTGGTACTCCTATAATTTATTTAGATCCCAGGAGCACTAATACTATAATTCAACTAATTCATTTCTTGTTAACTTTGTAAGGGCCGTAATATCTAATCTGAAGAAAAGTAAGAAGAATGAACAAGAGTAACACAACTCCATTATCAGACTCAAAAGTTCTCTCCCTTGTAGCTCCTTCAACCCATAATTTCATTTTTAACTTGAATTGCTGAATTGGGCATTCATTCATAACTTGCTGGAAAATTCCAGACATAAAGTTTGAACCTTGATCAAACTGAATAGATTTGGGAAGGCCATACTAAGTAAAAAACTTTATCAAAGCTTTTACTGTAGTTTTAAATTTTATATTCCTCAACGGAATAGACTCTGAAAACCTTGTTGATGCACACATTATGGCCAACAGGTATTGGTTATCTGACTTGGTCTTAGGTAAGGGATCTACACAATCTGCCATAATTCTACCAAATGATTTATCAAAGGCAGGAATAGGTTGCAGATGAGCCTTAGGTATCTTCTGATTGGGTTTTCCTACCATTTGACAAGTATGACAAGATCTACAGTATTTGGCAACATCACTTTTGATTTTTAGCCAATAGAAATGAGTCAAGATCTTGGGATACATTTTATTAATCCCTAAATGACCAGCCAAGGGAGTTTCAGGGGCCAAATTAAGTATTTCCTGTCTGTAAAGTTCTGGAACTACTATTTGATAGTTCACTGACCACTCATCACCAGCAGGTACCTCGGAAGGTCTCCATTTTCTCATAAGAATTCCATTTTTAATGAAATAACAGACAGGAACTTCAGTGACTTCAGTCTCATTTATGACCCTTTGAAACAAACAGGAGATCTCAGGATCTTTTTCCTGTTTGACGACAAGTGACTGTCGTTTATCACCCTGATTAAGAGAATGAGTTGTTAAAAGAGGATCACTATGATCAATACCTTCTGATTGATCTAAACCAAGAATAAAAGTGACCTCATCAAAAACCTGACCTATACAAGGGTCAGTTGAAGGAATGCTGCCTTCTGTTACATCATTCTCAAAATCATCACCCTGATTAGAATAAAGAGAATGAGTTGTTAAAAGAGGATCACTATGATCAATACTTTCTGATTGATCTAAACAAGAAGTAAATGTGACCTCATCAAAAGCCTGACCTATACACATGTCAGCCAAGGGAATACTGCCCGTTTCAACTTCATTCTCGAGAGCTTTCTTTGCCATAGCTCTGGTAAGTGTACGAGCTTGACATATATCAGGGATTTCTTTTTCAATTGGATCAACTTTCTGATCCAAATTAGGCTTGTCAGTTACAAGTGGATTAACCACAACCTTGTCCCCAGCTAAGTCGTTGCCTAGCAATAAATATATTCCCTCAACAAGTAAAACTGAGACCGTTCCGATTGTCACAGGTCCTGATACTAAGTCTGATGACAAATTTACACAATGGAGAGGAACATTAACAACGCCGCACTCTACTCCCTGAATAAGAACACTTTCATTAGAAGAAGACTTCTCAGAAAAAGGCAAAGTACCTGATAATAAAAGACTCTGAGAAGCTCCCGTGTCCCTTAAAATTTTAATAGGGGTGGGATTGACTAAATCACCCAAGAGTGATATAGAACCCTTCGATATGAATGGTTCATAATTCTCCATATCAAAATCAGACTTGGATTTATTAGACCCAACAATTGTATTGCTTTCAATACATGACTGTGACCTTGACCTCTTGGAAATAAGAGCATTTGGAACAGGTCTATCTTGATTCTGATGCCTATTTTTCAATTTGTAGCAATCAGAAATAACGTGTCCTTTTTTTTTCTTGCAAAACTTACACGGAAGAGACAAGGATTTAGAATCAAACTTCTCTGAAGTCTGATTTTTGAAAGTTGTGTTAGTTTGAGTTTTAGAAGGGCTTGAATTAGGCGGAAATACTTTTCTGCCATTAAATTGCTGAGTAGAAGTCTTGTTAAGAAAAGGAACTTTATGTGTCAAAGAATATTCGTCAGCAGTTCGAGCAGCATTTACCAAGGTTTCAATCTGATGCTCCTCAAGATAAGTTTTAACATCACTATGAACACAGTTTTTGAACTCTTCAATTAATATAATTTGCTTGTGATTTTGATAATCTTGCTCGACTTTCTTGGCTAAACACCATCTATCAAACAACTGCTCTTTTTGTCTAGCAAATTCGACATGAGTTTGTCCAGCTTCTTTTCTGTAATTTCTAAATTTTTGCCTATAAGCTTCAGGAACTAACTCATAACCTCTTAAAATGCATTCTTTAACCACATCATAATCACTGCTTTGCTGAACAGACAGTGAAGTGTAAATCTCACTAGCCTTACCAGTAATTACACATTGTAGTAACTGAGTCCAATTCTCTCTTGGCCACTTTAAATTTTCTGCAACTTTTTCAAAAAGAATGAAATATTTCCTGTCTCTCTCTCCCTCCTCTTTTTCAAATTGTAATTGTCTTTCTTTCTCCCTTTCCTGAAATTCCAGTTTCTTAAACTCTAATTCAGATTGTAATTGTCTTTCTTTCTCCCCTTCTTGTCTCTCACTTTCTTCTTTTTCAGATTGTAATTGTCTTTCTTTCTCCCTTTCTTGTCTCTCTTTTTCTTCTTTTTCAAATTGTAATTGTCTCTCTTTCTCCTCTCTCTGAAATTCCAGTTTTTTTATTTCTAATTCACTCTCTCTCCAAAATTCCAGCTTCTTTAACTCTAATTCCATCTTGAATTTGAATTCTAATTCCTTCAGTTTAATGTCAGAGTCTGGTGAAGACTTACTGACTGGAATCAAAGCACTTTGTTCCAAAACATCCTGTTCTACCAAATACTGGACCAAAATCTTTTGGATAACTTGTTTCGTTAAAGAAGCCTTTACTTCGGAAAGATCGTATTTTCTGGCAAGTTGAACCAACTCGTCTTTTTTGAAAAGATCTAATTGCTCCTGGGTAGGATTAGAAAGAAATATTTCTTGCTTAGATGTCATTTTGATACAAGCATGTCAGTCTCACTAATAATTTTAAAAAATTTCAAAAACTAGGGGAAATTCGAATTTAAATTCCAATTTATTTCAATCCGGACGATAGCCCCCAATTTCTATGTTACGTGCTTAGGCTCGAATAAGCAGCAACACAGAAAGAGTGAAAACCTTGTATAAATTGAACAATGAATTTATTAAGTACAATTATTTTCATAAAATAAATAAACTTACAGTTTTAGAGAATCAAATCCAACATTAATCCAATATAGAATTCACAAAAATAATCCACTAATGGAATTGCAAGTCCTGATAAATATATGTTCTAATAGTTCCAGGTTCGAATCTTGACGATGTAATCCAAAATGGCTGACAATGTCACGTGATGCAGTTCTTGTTTTTTAATCATCCAAATGAATTATGAGCACATGTTTTCTCCTCCAAATAGATAATAAATCCTCTTTCTTCAATGAATTGACACAGTCCAGAACAAAATAATAAAAATTATAACTCAAACATGAATACACAACTGTTCATTTTAAAGCCCAAAATTCTACTGATTTGTTCTATCCCAAACAACAGTTCTTATACTTGTTTTCTTAAGTAAACAAGTGACCGCGTGATTTTCTAGAAATAGATAGAAGTTCATGGAAGGTCACAGAAAGAATCTGCCTTCATTACATCACATACGCTAGATATTTCCTACTAAAAATAAAAAGTTGTCCTTGAAATTAACCAATAGTTTTAGGAGATTGTTGAGAATGTCTAAAGCAGGGTCAGGAATTGGGTCAACAAGCCATGGTCAGGCTGTTTACAACTAGTCTAAGTCAGGCTGAATTTTCTAGAAAAAATCTCCCAATTAATGAATATTTAACCCTAAATGACAAATTTGGATTTAACAATAAAAAATAAATTAATTAAATCCAATAGCCGTAACAGTGGATGCAATGTTTTCTAATTTGCTGACAGACTGAAGTTCTTAGTTGTTGATATTGATGGAAGGTGACTATTCGATATTTTGACCCATTATTATCATCTTTATTCTTAAAGCTGATGGCAATTTTGAAGTCAGAGAGGCATTTGAAAATTGGTAAAAACAGGTTGGGGATACACTGTTGTGTGGTTTGTCACTGCCATATCATCAGCAAAAAGTTTGACAGAGATGAGAACTTTGTGGATCTTGCTTTTGCCTTTGAGATGTGTATGGTTGGAGAGTTTTCCTTCTGACCTTGTCTGATGGTTTATTCCATTGGTTGATGAGCAAAAGGCATGCTTTAGCAGGAAAGAAAAGAATATTTAGAACAAGGTAGGGGTAAAGAACACATCCCTGATTGACTCCACTACATCTTTCAAAAGCCTCTCACTCTTGTGCTTTTATGGAATGACTAGATCATGCTGAGGAGCATTGGGACATCCGATCTGTTCTAGCAGCTTAGAAAGTATGTTTATGCGAACAAGTTTGAAAGCCTGTGTTGCATAGCTGGGTTATTTCAATCACTAATGTTGCCCTTGTTGTTTGTAGAGAGAGATAATATTAGTGTCATTCAAATATTTTCATTCTTTCACCCTCTATCCAGCCTAGTAAGGACACTCGTGGAGGTATTCGAGTCGGATAGATTTCTCACACTTTATGGCTTCTGGTGTGCCATCTTTTCCACTAGACTTTTCCATTCTCTGGAGTCTATGGTATATGTGGTGTTGCAGAATTCATCAACAGTTTGTTCATTATCGACTTTGGAAAATTTAGGTAAGCTGGCATTGAGGGCTGTATATTTTCCTGCAAGTACAGCTTGGAGTAATGTTCTTCTCAACACTCCATTTGCTTCTCGTGATCATTTATAGTCATCACTGTAATTGATTTTAGAAGGGGCTGTCATGTATGAATAGGACCTCTTGCTTTTTTTATCCCATTGTACATACTTTTGATGTTTCCTGTATGTGGATGTTATGTCATAGTTGTAGTCATTAGTTATTGACAAAGCCTTTTGCAGTGTGTTGAATATTGTTTCTGACAGCTTTGATTGCTTGTAAAGTTTTCTGATTTAGGGAATACTTGTAGCTGATAAGGGTAATAATTTGGCCTCCATGACTGGTATTATTTCAAATTCAGCTTGCTTCCAATAAATCATTGGTCTACTTCAGTCTTTGGCCAACAATTCATAGGGCTATGTTGTAGATGACATTCTTCAGCAGCTCTTGCTTTTGATGGGCACTCATGTTGGGGCTGCTGGAGCAGACAGCCTGTTTCAGATTATCAGTAAACAGTTGTGACTACAACTTTGGTGATGACATTGATACATCGATTCCCTTATGTTTCAAACAGTGCAATTTCTTTGATGTGTGATCTTACTGCATACCATGCTGCAGTCAGTGCAATGGTAGTTGTAAGAGATGAGAATGATACTCAGGCTGGTGCACCTGGTAATGATAAAGCTGGTTTGTGTGGCCAGATGTGAATATATCCGGGATACATTATGTTGAGGCTTTGTCTGTAAGTACACATTTCTCATGCAGAGAGGTCATGCTAGGAATAAAGTTCAAGTAGTATCTACCCATATCTGATCATCTTCCCAGTGCCAGGATTCAATGTGCTGGACAAATGGACAATGAATAATGACAAGCTCTTAATCGTCCATTAAAATCTCATAACAGGTACAGGTGCAGAGATGCTCGCAGGATGCATGATCAAGTGATTCATGCAAAATGTTTACAAAAATAAAAATGCTATAAATATTGAAGAACTTGTTGCAACATGTAGTTTATGTTTACATTTCTAGTTTCTTCACGTTGACATGAATGGTTGTTAAACTAAATTGATCAACATATTGGGGTCTGGAACAAGCATTGTGTGACTGCTTGAACCTTGCATCAAGGAAGTTTTACATCTGTGTGTTTATAATATAGGATTTCAAGCAGAACCAAAATGGTTGAATCTCATTATTGTTCAACTTTAGATGACAAGTTTGTTAGGAAATAGTGGCTGATCATAATCAAAATACCCGTTATAACAAGTAGACGGCATTGATGTTGCTTTCTAATCCTAATACAGCATTATGGAACATGAAATCTAGCATGGCACTATAAAAGTCAGTAGAGTGCTAATTCAAGAAAGTTAAATTTTGCAGAGCATGTGTTAGTGGATCATCTTATTTCAGAGCCAATTTATCCAAAACACAGTACATGTACCTGTGAGCTGTCAGATCAGTACATAATGATATTCATACACAGATAAGAAAATAATTAAGTTGAGAAACAATGAATAATGCTTATACAACAAGAGGCAACATATGTTTTTAAAACATTTAATTTCAGTAGGGATCTTACATAATGAAACAGGAAGAAAAAGATGGATATTAAAGTGTTATGTAAATATTGAACTATGATCGTTTCCTCTCTTCCCTCATTTTTGCTTTACTCCCACATTATTTGTGTGGGGTATGCCTCATAAAAAGTCATGGCATGATCTCTATAGGTGTCCATGTTTTGGGATTCTATTGATGATCGACAACTGGTGGACAAGTAACATGTTGGGTCATGCATTCTTACATTGTGTATGAGACTCGGTAATGAGTGCAATACCAGAATTCTGTCTGAACCACTTGTATGTAGGTTTATCATCCCCAATAGTGTGTTGTTCACTGCAAGTCCTATTCTCTGAGTCATCTGTGCTTTTTCTTTGCTAGAAGAAGGTGTAGTATTTCTACATAAGTGATCCAGTCAATGTGAGGCATGTTTCTTGAATATTTGCAATGTCATTGTGATGGCTTAACTCAACATGATCACGGCAGTTTTATGCGTGTCATTGATCAGCTGAAGGTCTTCAGATGATCCAGTTGTCATGTCCATGACAATCCATCTTCCTAATCTTAAGGCCGGTTTCTTCTTTTTATTCATCATTGTCTTTTTTCTTCTTTTTATTCATCAATGTCTTTTTTCTTCTTTTTATTCATCATTGTCTTGTATCAGGTGTGGTGATTTCAATCCACTTGTCTAGTATAGCCTCTATTCAACAATCACTCATTGATCTGTTGTGATATGTAGTACAACACCTTATTTGTCTAGGAACTGACAGAAGATGTCCATTAAAATGAGATAAACTTTCCCCTCATGCCCATTCTCTATGCCAATCAAGTTCAAGCTATAACTGTTAACAACTGCTTTCAGTGTTGTGTCAGTTCTCTGAAATGAGGTTGGAGTGATTTCCCCAGAATGCATGCTTCAGCAGACTAATATGGTGTCAAATCATTAGGACCCTCTCTCAGCAGTGTGGGTTTAGTCCAATAGAATGTGGAAATCATTACAGTTTGAAAAATGTGTACGTGATGGAGTTGCCAGTAAGATGTATATAATGACACCATACTGTCTTAATGGCTCCACTCCATATAATCTTGTCCAATATTTATTATCTCCCTTGTTTATTTGTATACATGTAGTTACATTTGTATAATAGACTACAAGTGTATTTCTATAACAGACTTTGTTTATTTGTACAATATTAAAAGGTTGAATAGACTATATATATATATATAGAGAGAGAGAGAGAGAGAGAGAGAGAGAGAGAGAGAGAGAGAGAGATTTGTATAACCGGCTGTTGGTATATTAGTAGAAAATATGTATATTTGTCTAAGAGATTATTATGTACATTTACATAATAGTCAGTGGAAGTGGTTGTATAATAGAACATATTATATTTGTAAAATAAACTTCAGGTATTTTTCTCAAGCAGACTTTATGTATATTTTTAGGATAGATTTTAATTATGTTTGTATCACAAGGCCAAGTGAGTTTATGTTATGGTCCTGAATCTGTTGTCGATATGTCTCCAATTCTTTGTTACATGTACAATCTCAAGTATTTTCTTTATTTGTTTTACATTTAATTTAATTATACAAAGATAGTATATGTGTATCAAACTGTCATAAATCATTGAGTTGTTGAATGATACTGAGAATTTATTCGCAAAAGAGAATACAGTTGGGTCATGCAACCATGATTCACTTTTGGTAAAGCGCGTGAGATAAGCGTGTTTATAAAATCTTATTCTCACCAACCAATCCATGTATTTCTTTATTATGAAACTGGAACCACTCATATTGTGTTCTGTCTAATAAACATTGTGGTGACTATCTGTTGAAAACATCATTTCCACTCCACAATTTCACTATGTATTTGAATTTTGGTTTCACATGTTTATATTTGTCAGTCACATTCATTTTGGACTGATACAGAATGAAAATAAAATTATCTGGTAAGCATATAGCACTACTCCATGTTATAGTTCTTACAACTGTATTGAGAATGAGCGGTTCCATTATATATGGTTACACAGCACCAATGTCAGTTAGATTTTCTACTATATTCTGGTAATTAATCCATGATAGATCCCCATTCCATATGGTTACACTGTACTAATGTCAGATTGGACTTTTTTCTATCTTCTGGTAATTAATCCATGTTAGATCCCCATTCCATATGGCTACACTGCACTCATGTCAGTTAGATTTTATCCGTTTGCGATCACATTCCATATGGGCGCCGTTTCTACCACTTATTTCTGCATTCAGTGAGAGATTATGAAAAAAGGTGAACAACTGTCAGGAGACTACAGTGCTCTTATAGGATAAAAGTGCATTATGCATCTTGATATTTTTGTATTTGAAACTCAGAGATGCATCAATACAGACATGTTTTTGTTTCATTTAATTTTCAATATAAAAGAAGACAAATATTTTGCAAAAGAAAATAAAACAAAGAAATGAAAATTGTAAAACGTTTGAATTTTGATTTGACTGGAGAAGTAGGACTCGTATGTATATATATATAGTCATATATATAGTCACAGCAAGTGATTCCAAGTCACTGCAGATGTCATCAGCATCATCATTAGTATTATTAAAGTCATTTTGTTGTTGCTGTAGTTATGATTGGTTCATGTATAGTATAGTGGACTAAAGTAGGGAATTATTTTTTTTGTCAAACTAGAGTAATACTGACAGGTATATTCAGTCATCATCTTTACATCTTTAATCACCCACCCAGTCACAATATCCTTACACCAGGATGACTAGTCCTAACAATAACCTCTTAGTGCTGGACGCCAAGCAAGGCAGCTGTTACTACCATTTTTGTGGGTCTTTGGTAGGACTCGGCCGGGGATTGAACCCACGATCTCCCCATTCCGTGGCGGAAGCCCTAACCTAACCACTAAGCCACCGGAGCGGTTCCTTCATGTAGGTACTCCAGGTCTCACTTCCATAATGAAGGTTGCTGTGAACGCTTGCTTGGTAAACTTGGACCTTGGTGTACTCTGTCAGCTCGTTGTTTTCCCACACCCTCTTCTTTAGTCATATCATGATAGTGTTTGCCTTTCCAAGCCTTCTGTCTAGCTCCTTATCAATCTTGGATGTGTTGCTGATGGTTGACCCCAGGTAGGTGAAGTTGTTGACTTCTTCCAAGGTGACACCGTCGATTTTAATGGTGGTGTTGGTGGTGTTGTGTACGCTGAAAATTTAATGTTCCAGGCTGATGGTGAGCCCCAATTCGTTCCATTTTACTGGGGCCTGGTGTGCAAAAGAACATTGTCCATATGACTTTTTAAAGTTTGTTTTTATAATGGAAATAATGTGTATACGTTGCCAGAAGAGGTGCGTAGGTATCTTGCTGGTGTCTATACATGGGTGAGGCCGGATATGTATGTTAGACTGGAGTCTGTCAGTGAAACGTAACACAGAAAACAAATTTTGTGTTTGATTCTGGATAGTCATTATAGGGTAGATAACAGCGGGAAGGTGTAGTCTGATCGTGGTACTGTAGGGATGATCCAAGCATCTGTTTTGAATATTTGGAAGTTTCTGGTGCAGATATTGAGACAAACCAACAAGTGAGATTCAGTCATCTTGTTTCTTCTACTAGGAGGTGGACGGTAGAGGCAGAAGAAAATGGACCTATCTATGTTCCAGTGTGGGTGTTGTTTGGACAAGTTCAAACGATGTGTGACGGAAATTGAAGTTTGTTCTGTGTCAGACACCTTCTCATGGAATTCTTTGTGATGGCAGCAATTCAACCCTCTGTGAGTGTGTTGGGGAACAACTTGATGAAATAACCAGTGGATGTTAGATCTGCGCTCTTGGTCTCATTGCCTGATGTTTTTAGCCAAGTTTCTGACAGGATGAAGACGTCCATATTCTGATCGTTGATAAAATTACTTTTATGGTGGTCCTACTGATTGGGCGTTGATTAAATGCGATACGCAGTCGTATGTCTGGGATAGTTCATACAAAGGTTGACGATTTAATGGGGATTTGCACAATGTTATCTAAAAGAAAGGCCAAATTTTTAAATTGCTTAGCCCGAAAGGGTGAAAGTGAGATAACTGGACTTCCTGTTCCATGCCGGCCAGCTTTGAAACAATGTTTCTTTTTTTAGTGTTAATAATACATAGAATGTAACTCTTGCACGTGGGCGTGAAAGCGCGCGCGCGCGCGCGAGAGAGAGAGAGAGAGAGAGAGAGAGAGAGAGAGAGAGAGAGGTGAAAGAGATTGAGAGATGCAAGAGATCAGGGTCTGAAAATGATAGCTCAAACCCCCCAATAATTTTCCAGACCTTTTGAGGTTACAGATTTGGTGTCAGAAGTGGGATCAAAATGATCTAATTACAAAAAAAAACAATAAACACCATAATGCAGTTCTTAAATTTTATTAATAAAATGTATCTTCTTGAAAATCTGGTAGAGTTGATCTTCCTGTAAAAAGAAAACAAAATAAATTAAATAAAAATCTGACTCCAGCAATAGTAGATAAAATATATACAAACAGTTTAAAAATGGAGCAAAATGATCACATTTGGAAGATATGAATATGAGATCTGAAGCAGGAAATGAAAATGAAAATGTGACAAATGAAATTGATGATAACAGTGATGGAATAAGATCAAGGGATTCAAGTCCCTATGGTAATTTCGAAAAACAAATGACAAGTTTAGCTACAGAAGTTAAAAATACAGTGCTCAACCTAGCAGATCACATGAAATCTACATTTGAACATTTTGAATAAAAATTTCCAAATCTACAGAAAAAGTTACATTTGATTGAAAATAGAAATGAAACTTCCAGAACAAGAGAAATAGAAAATCCCAGCTTTCAAAGAAACAGTGAAATCAGAAGTAGTAGAGAACACACACATACTCATGAAAAAATTGGAAACAATAAACAATCTAGAATGAAACCTCAGCTATTTGATTGTCAGACTGACATAGATGAATATTTAACTCAATTCAATATTAATGCAGAACTTAATGACTGGGATTATCATTCAAAGTCATTGTATTTAGCTAGCAGTCTCACTGGAACTGCTCGCTCCTTGCTTAATGAAATTGAACCAGAGCACAGGAAAGATTACTACAATCTGGTAAAAGTGTTAAAATCCAGATTTGGTACTCTAAATAAAGCTGATATATACAGAACTCAACTTAAATCTTGAGTTCGAGAAAAAGGAGAATCAATTTCTGAATTGGCAACAAAACATCAAGAAACTGACCAGACAGGCATATCCTGATGCAACTGGTGAAATTATTGAATTTTAGCCCTGGATTATTGTTTTTGTTTTTTTGGTTTAACGTCATTTTTCAGCACAATATAGGCTATACATGGCGGCCAGTATTAATGGTGGAGGAAGAACCCGGAAAGAACCACCGACCCACGCGAAGCTACTGGCAAAGCTTTCTCACATAACTACATTAGCCGAATCTTAGACTCGAACCCACGCAGACAGAGGTGAGATGGCAGTGATCTGTAACAGACAGCGCTTTAGACCACTCGGCCACTCGGGGCCCCCAGCCCTGGATTATTTTATTGATGCCTTGCTAGACTCAGAAACAAGACTAAGACTAAGAGAATGTGGTCCTAAAACACTAAATGAGGCTGAAACAATAGCTGTTAAAATGGAAGCTCACCAACTAGCTGATAAACAGAGACAGAAAAATATGAACTCTCTGTCTGAAATAGAAACTGTACCTAATGAAGGCAAGCTAGATAAAATTGTACAAAGGCTTGAACAATTGTCTGATAAAGTGGAAAAATTGCAGTCAGAAACAGAAAAAAATGAGTACAAAAACTGGAACAGGAAACAAGTAGATAGGAAGGACAATGTTAGAAGAAACTGTTTACCAAAGAGATTACAATGGAAAATGTTTTCAGAACTTTTCAAACAGTACTGACAGAAAACAAATTCTTGAACAGAGAGATAGAAATCAAAATCAAAAGTACAAGCCAAACTATAGTTTTAGAAACAAATGGGAAAATACTGACAGACAGACCAGAGGTCAGGGAAAATGAATGGTTCAAGCTTGTGGACCGAAGCGCGACTGTAATGAAAGAATGGTCCAAATTGATCAAACTAAACAATCTAGGGACTGATACAGGATATTTTGTAAATGTTAAAATAAATGGAAATTGCATTTCTTTGTTGTGTGACACTGGAGCAAATGTTACAATTCTAAGTAATAAGGTAGTAAAATCTTGGTCAGAAAACTCACAACCAGAGGTGACTCCCGTAAAAAGTATGCTTTTAACTGTAAAAGGCAAAAGCCAACCTTTTGATGGTAAAGCAGAGGTAGAAATTATGTTAGGGACTCGTAATTTCACACATGAAGTATTGTTAGCACAACAAGATGGCATACTTGGTATTGATTTCTTAAAGAAACACCAGTGTGACCCTATTATTAGTAAAGGTTATTTAAATGTAAAAGGTGAAAAAGTACCAATTCTATATGAAATCAGATGAAAAGAAATCCGTGTGCTGTAGAATCGCTTTAACTGAAAATGTTGTGATATTGCCTGAATCTGAAGTAATTGTAAATGGCAGACCAACTGACCTGTATGATAAGGACACAATGGGCTTAACTGAACCATTCTCAAAATTTATGGAGAAAACTGGTCTACTAGTAGCAAAAGTTTTAGTACATCCTAAAAATGGATACATTCCTCTCAGAATAGAAAATTTAAGAGAAAAACCGGTTCAATTGTATAAAACTACTGTTACTGCAGAATTGCAACCAGTACAAGTTGTAAACAGTACACCTGCTGGTACAATAAATCAAAAAGGGGGTAGTGTTCAACAATTACCAGAGCATTTAACAGAAATGTTTATAAGATCTTCAAAAAAATCTGGATAAAGAACAAACAGAACAGTTAAAACAATTTTTGATAAAACATCAGAGTATCTTTTCTGCCTCATCAAGTGATATAGGTCATTCAATCTTGATAAAACACCAAATTGATACAAGAGATGCAAAACCTGTTAAAAAGTATCTGTACCTAATACCACTTGCTAAAAGACAAGTTGCAGAGAACGAAATTAAAAAGATGGCAGAAGATGTAATAATAGAAAAATGTCCACAAAGCCCTTGGAATGCTTCCATTGTAATGGTGACCAAATCTGATGGATCTGTAAGGTTCTGTTGTGATTTTCGAGGATTGAATGATGTTACTGTCAAAGATTCTCAACCATTGCCTAGAATAGATGATAGTTTATATGTTTTAGCAGGATCAAAATGGTGGTCTTGTCTGGATATGAAATCAGATTATTGACAAGCAGAAATTTATGAATAAGATCGACATAAAACTGCATTCTCCATACCAGGAGGGGATCAATGGCAATGGTGAAGATTAGCATTTGGTCACTGCAATGCACCTGCGACTTTTATTCGTCTTGTCCACTTGGCATTTTCAGGTCTCTTGTGGAAAATGGTCATTTTGTACCTTGATGATATCATCTGCTATTCAAAAACCTTTGAAGAACATTTCATTAATTTGGAAACAGTTTTTCAAAGACTGAAAAATGCCAATTTGAAATTGAATCAGCAGAAATGCAATTTGTTTAAAAAATAGGTCACATTTTTAAGTCATACTATAAGTGAATCTGATGTAAGCACAAGTACAGATAAAATCACAGCAGTAAGAGACTGGCCAACCCCTAAAAATGTAAAAGAAGCTAGAAGCTTCATTTCTTTGGCAAGTTATTACAGATCATATGTCTATCCGTTTGCAACTTTGGCCAAACCAATGCATGAATTGTCTGAAAAGGGTAGAAAATATGTATGGACTGAGAAATGTGAGCAGTCCTTCAAGGACAAAAAACATGCACTGATAAATGCGCCAATCTTGGCATTCCCTACTGAAAATGATGTATTTATTTTAAATTGTGATGCCTCAAATGTTGGTCAAGGAGCAGTACTCTCCCAAATCCAAAATGGAAAAGAAAAAGTAAGTGGCTACTTTAGTAAATGTTTCTCAAAAACTGAAAGAAAATATTGTGTCACAAGACGTGAACTTCTTGCAGTGGTAAATGCAGTCAAACATTTTCATCACTATCTCTATGGAAAGAAGTTCACAGTGAGGACTGATCATTGCAGTCTGAAATGGCTGATAAATTTCAAAATGGTAGAAGGTCAGTTAGCTAGGTGGTTGACTTTTCTGGCTACCTTTGATTTTGAGATTATACACAGAGCTGGCAGATTGCACTCTAATGCAGATGCTTTATCAAGGCGTCCTTGTGTAGAAATGAACTGTACCTATTGTGAAAGAGTTGAAAATCATGCTGAAGGAGAATCAGATAAAGAACTGGTAGCTTGTATTTCTAAGCTCCCAAATCAAATAGGTTCTGTGTATATTCCATCCCATGTAAATTTAAAGAACAAAGAGACCAATATAGAGTTATATAAAAGTGATATTTTCATATCACTCATCACAATATTTGTACTATGCCTATTCCCCATAGAACCAATATATATTATTTGCTTCATTCTGACTATGTGTTCTGTGGTATTTAGATACTCGTTTAATGACTATACTCTAGTGAGAAATCTGTCAGAGATTCCACATGGTGAAAAACCAAGTGTATTGAGAGAAAACTGTAATCACATGGAGGGTGCAAGTGATAAACTCTGTTATGTTACAAAAGAGGTTAGGAAGAAACTCCCATCACCTGACAGTAGCATTAGTACAGAGACAAATAGTAATTATCAATCAAAAGACGACATGGACAACTTGGATATGTCCAAATTACTCCATTTACAAAATGATGATACAGTTCTGAAAGTGGTGAAGGGGATAGTGACAAGTAAAAAGAAATATGAATGGTCAGATATTTCACATTACTGTCCTGAATTAAAATACTACTGGAAACAGGTTGATTCCTTTGTAGTAGAAAATTATATCCTGTATAGGAAATGGGAAAGTGATGATGGAATGACAGTCACCATGCAAATTGTTGTCCCAGAAAAAAGCTGTATACTTACACAATTACATAACAGTGTCACAGCTGCACACTTAGGAGTTGCAAAGACTCTGCAGAAAGTGCGACAGAGATTCTTTTGGTATGGGCTGAATAAAGATGTTGAAAATTGGTGCAAGAAATGTGATGTATATGCCAGTAGATAATCTTCCCTTAGAAAACCAAACGCACCCATGAAAACCTACAATGTATGTGCTCCTATGGAAAAGGTGGCTATTGATTTTATTGGTACACTTCCCAGGACCAAACAGGGAAATAAATACCTAATGGCCACAGGTGACTATTTTACCAAATGGACAGAGGCATACCCTGTAGAAAAGATTGATGATAAAACCACAGCAAAAGAACTGATTGATTATTTTATCACAAGATTTGGAATTCCTCCTCTTATTCACACAGATCATGGAAAAAAACTTTTAATCAGAACTTTTCAAAGAGATCTGTATAATATTAGGGATTGAGAAAACACGAACTTCTATTGCCAGACCTCAAAGTGATGGCATGATAGAGAGAGCTAACATAACTATTTATAAAATGCTTTCAGCATTTGTGTCCTCATCTCAAGATAATTGGGATGAAATTTTACCTTTGGTCATGATTTCGTTCAGATCATCTGTACATGAATCAACTGCCAGCATGATGACATTTGGTAGAGAGATAGTTCTTCTCATTCACATGGTACTTGGAAAACCTGAAATAAATGAGACTGATAATGAACAAAGATACAGAACAGAGTATGCAGATAATCTGGAACATAAGATTAAAAATATACACAAGTTTACAAGAAAAAGAATGAATTTGTCTAGCAAATGTATGAAAAGAAACAATGACACAAAAATAAATTTTAATAAATATAAAGAAGTTGATGCTGTTTGGTATTACAATCCAATCAGAAAAATTGGGTTAAGTCAAAACTTACAACGACTATGGTGCAAATATACCTCAATGGTTTACTAGTGGTTTTAGAGAATAATGACAACTCTGATCTGATTAACCTAAATGTGGGGGGAAAAATATTTTTAACAACAAGGACAACTCTGAACAAAATAGAAAATACAAGATTAGCAGATATAGACACGAGGAAGGGAGGAAATCAGAATCCAATATTTTTTTGATAGAGATCCAACTCATTTAAGGGTAATATTAAACTATATGAGAGATGCACCAGAATTTCCAATAGGTCTACTCCCAAAAGGGACTCAAGACTTATTTGAGATACTATTAGAGGCAAGATTCTATAACATTAAGGAACTTGTTCAGTTGGTGGAGAAAAGATTAGAAAACTTAAGAGAATAGACTCTTATTCTCTATAGCTACCATGAACAATGAAACATATATATATATATATATATATATATATATATATATATATATATATATATATATATATATATATATATATTTTAATATTTTTTTTAGTTGGTATAACATTTGTTTAAAATGGGAACTTTGAACAGTTACAGTTATCTTAATACAAATTTCGAATGAACGTTACTAATATTTTAAATAGTTGGAAATATAGTACTTACATGAATATTATTTATTTTAAGTGTCTGGTTAGTAATATTACTTTCTGCATACTCATGTCCCAGTAAGAATCAAGCAGATTGGAATCTCATCAAATCCTCATGCAGTCATGGAGTGTATGGTTCTGAAAACATATATGGAGAAAAGTAGTTGATACTGATTGTGAATTAATGAGTGATGTATAATGTTTCCAATGAAGTGAATATTGCTTTGAAAATGATGACATGAAAACAGATATTATAATGATAATGAATCAGATGCTTGAAACTGAAACTGTTTATGAAACTGATGTTGAAAATATGAAAACTGGTTCCTGTTTTGGAGTGCTTTCTGAACTGTCTAGTGTGTATATTAATCAACAAATTCTTCTTCCTGGGATCAATATTCTAAATGTGACATTCATAACTTTTCGTAAGGACTGCAATGGATTCAGGGATTATGCAACTTCAAGTGAATCAAGAACTATGAACTTCTGATATAAGTGTTACTTTAAATAGAACTCTTATTTATTAAGTTATATTATTGTCATTACAGATGACAATATTTATTGTATATATGTGTATTTAAATTCTTTCATGTAGGTAAGCATGAAATATTGTATCAATAATATATGTTAAGAAAATATTGAATAATTTCATTATAAACAAAAATGGTGTCTCTAAATATGTATATAAATATATTTCATATTATTGTTATAAGTGATAATATGCTGTTCTTTTAACTTATTGCATTTGAAATCATTGTTGCTGGATATGTCATGTAAAACTGTAGAGAGAGAGAGAGAGAGAGAGAGAGTGAGAGATTAATGTCATGCACAAGGCACGAACTGTTAATGTTAAGCAGTTTAGCCTTGTGCAATGTAATGTAAATATAAAACAATAGTCGAGTCAAAACCAGATTGAATTAATATTGAACGAACATCTCGTATTTGTTTGCAAAATGAACATGTTTGTAACGTGCATTTCGAGCTTAACTTACCGTATTTCCAAAAACTTTGCTTTCTTGTAATCGTTGAATTGGAGACCAATTCTTAGAATGTGGGGGTAGTGCTATGC
Source organism: Unio delphinus (assembly GCA_029339505.1). Taxonomy (NCBI): domain Eukaryota; kingdom Metazoa; phylum Mollusca; class Bivalvia; order Unionida; family Unionidae; genus Unio; species Unio delphinus. Next base: position 510,941 of record JAQISU010000364.1, on the reverse strand, counting down.
CGTTACTCCATGTATCTTTCGATCATCTGATTCTAGCGACTGCACGTTGTTGTGTTCGAGCGTAGTCATTTTGAGATGTCCCCTCGTACATCGATATGCTCGTTACCAATTCGCGTATTTTGTACAACAATACAATATTTTAATATTAAAGTACCTACACAGACATTCGAAGATGAGAATAATATATTCCGATAGATTTGTCATGACTGATTATATTGTCTTACATTATGTTAAATTAGGAGAATTCCAACACGGAGTTGTGTGTACTTCTGTCGTGACGTCATGTCCCGCCCGCATGGTCGATTTGGATTGGCCGATCGATTGCAATCCATGCTTTATTTACCAGAATGTTTACACGTGCCAAACTTGTATATAAGAACCGTTGCTCCAAATCGGTACCAGATAGGGTTAGGGCAGATAGTTGTAGAAAGAAAAAGGCAGACGACACACTGACTTCAATGTAGAAGAAATACCATAGGACTAACCTAGAGTGATTCTTACTAATTGATCATCATGTGGTATATTTCTCCACTAATCTTTTACTAATCTCATATATAGGAGTAGAAAGGAAAAGGCAGACGACACATTGACTTCAATGTAGAAGAAATGCAAAAAATGTCCGGACCGATGTCAAATCTAGAACAGATTTACAGGAAGCACTTTAGGTGCAATGTAGAAGAAAAATCCGGGGGAAGACTACTAAAAGCCCACAAGGGACAATGGGTGCAGGCAATAGACCTGTCCCACATACAAATCAATTTGAGACCAAATGCCCCGACCTTACTGGCCCTATTGGGAGCTAGGGGGGTAAACGAGAACACGGTTGAGTCCCTGACATACAATGGGAGGGGGATATTTTTGTTGTATCCCAAAGAAAAGGGATTTCTTCTCCCAATGGGAGATATTGATATCGACTCTTTTGTGGCGAACATAAGACCAGCTCCCCCAATCAATCATCTATTTGAGAGAAAGACGGTCGATGTATTTGTATCGCAATTCCCGTATGAAATCCCTCTCTCAATTTTCAGAGAGGGATTTGAACAACGCCTGCGAATAAATGTTCTAAATGTCAGGAGGGAAACATACAAAACATGTCCTAATGTAAACACTGGGAAAATAGTAGTTAAAGTGGACTCAAGGGATGTAGCAAGCATACCCCAATTTTTTAAGGTTTACGGTTTCATAGTAAATACATGGTATGCTGGATGCATACACATAAGAAAATGTGACAATTGCAGTAAGACGGGTCATGATAAATGGAGGTGCCCCCAACAGCCTGTTGGAGGTGCTTCCAATATCGTGAGAGGGCAGGGGTCCCAAAACAGACAGCCAAACAACACAATCAACAACAATACTACCACTACTGCTCCCAACACAACAAACAAGTCACCAAACAAATCATATGCTCATGTCACTGTCTCGGGGTTGACAGATAACAAATCAACAAAACAAAATGAAAGTGACAATGAAAATGAGAATGATGAACTTGTTCTGGAAAATGATCTGAGAATATCGGATGATGAGATGATACCAGACACCCAAAACAACTGGGAGACACCCAGAAGAAGAAAAAAGACAAAAAACACAAGACTCAATAAAGGAATCAAGAGAACAAGAGTGCTGTTTGATGAAGTGAATGAAGTGACGGAAGAAAATCTAGAAGATAAAGTACAAGAAAAAAAACAAGAAGATGACATAGAAAATGAAGAAAAGAAAGTTGAAGAGAACGGAAGAATAAATGATAGTGAGAAGAGAGTAGAAGAAACAAAGGAAAAAGAAAATAACAAAACCAATGAAGATATGGACAATGAAAATGAAAATGAAGAAATTGAAGAACTTGCAACACAGGAAAAAGAAGAAAACAAAACCAATGAAGATATGGACAATGAAAATGAAGAAATTGAAGATTTCGTAACACCGGATGAGGAAAAAGATGTTTCAATGGAAATTGAAGGTTTCACATTAGAATTTGTAGAAAAGGAAACTGAAGAAAACAAAAAGAAAGAAGATCCCAATGGAAATGAAAATGAAAATAATGAAGAAATGTGGAAGGATGTAAATGAAGAAAGAAAAACTAGTGACAAAGACAAGATAGATAAGAAATGGAGAGAAGCAATGACCAAATTGAAAGCAAAATCAAAAAGAAAATCAACTATGTCAATTTCACCAACCATCAGAAAAAAGAAAACTGTTCAAGTTGAAACCCCAAGAACAGCTGCAATCAAGAAAATGTTGAGTGAAATTAACAAAACAGTACCTCCACCCAAACCTACTAGGATGAAACAACTTGACACTACACAACATTCAGATACCATAACACAAAATTATCAATAACAAATATCCCTTACACCACACAAACTGCAGCCCAAACTGCAAATGTCACTTTAAATTTTGAGCATATATGGATGAATATAAAATTCTAAAACTTGCCTCTATAAATGTTAGAGGTTTATCTTTAGATAAAGCTAAAAATTTAATAAAACTTTTAGACAATTTTGATATAGTAGCCTTACAAGAGCTACACATCATCCATACAAAAACTGTAAATTACATTGAAGATACATTAGATGCTTTATTTTTGGTACAAATTAACCCTTCTGAACCTAGTTCAGGAGTAGGTTTCATAATTCTAAATAAAACATTAAAAAAAAACTGGAAATTAATACCAACTCCCAATAACTTAAAAGGTAGATTGATACACATTCTACTGGATAACACAAACTTGATAAATATTTATGCTCCATCAAGTGCGAAATTCAAAAATGTTTTTTATGACAAACTAAATAGCCACGTATCCATGTATGCTCAAGAAGACATAGTGATTTTTGGCGATTTTAATGCATGTATTGAAAAAATAGACAGATCAACTCTAAAAATTAGAAACCAACAAGCTTTGATATTAAATCAATTTATTAAAACTAACAACATTTTAGATGTTTTTAGAATATTACACAAAAATGACATAAAATATACTTTTGAACTGAAAAATACACCTTTTAAGTCAAGAATAGATCACTTTTATGTATCACAAAGAAATAAAGATAATGTAATAAAATGTGAAATTTTGGATCAACTATTTGCAGATCATAAAACAATCTATTTAGAATATAAAACTCAATATTTTAAGAAATGGGGAAAAAGATATTGGAAATTGAATTCTAGTGTACTGAAACTTCAGGAACTACAATTTGAAATAAAAAATGAAATAGAATCTTTTTATTTTGAGAACCTAAAATCATGGGATGAATTAAAAGAAAAATTTAAAACAATTTGGCAAAAATATTCAAGACTTCAAAGTAAAAACAACCAAATCTTGGAAGAAGAATGTAAAAGAATTATAGAAAATGAGAATACCACTGAAGATCAGAAATCAAAAAGTAAAGAAATTTTAGATATTCTAAAAAAAAATAAAAATAAAGGAGAAAAACAAAGAGCTGGTTTTTACCATGATATATATGATATAGGAAAAGATATTTATAGAAGAGAGGAATTAAAAAAGGAAATGAGAAATTAATTACTAAATTAAAAATAAATGACCAAATTACTGAAGATAAAAAAGAAATTATAGATAATATTAAAGAATTTTACACAAAACTATACCAAAGCAAGCATATATCCGAATATAAGATAGATAAATATTTAGAAAATGTAACTCTATCCACTATTACAGAAGAAGACAAAGAAATATGTGATAACTCAATAGGATTATTAGAGATAGAAAAAGCAATTGATAACCTTTCTAAAAATAAAGCACCTGGATTAGATGGACTAACTACAGAATTTTACAAGAAATTTAAAATTCAACTTTTACCACTTCTACAAAACTTATATAACTATATATTTCACTGTGAAATAATGAGTAACTCAATGAGAACAGGCTTGATAACACTCATATACAAGAAAAAAGGAGAAACTACCGATTTAAAAAATTGGAGACCGGTGTCTCTTCTCAACATAGACTACAAAATATTAAGTACTATTTTGGCAAATAGACTGAAAAACACACTAGGTGAAATAACTATGAACAACCAAACCTGTGGAGCACTAGGAAGGCAAATATCTGACAATATTCTTTCTATTAAGACCATAATTGAATATATGGCAACCAACAAATTAGGCGGTGCTTTAATACAATTTGATCAGGAAAAAGCATTTGATAAGATTGAAATAAACTTTATAATTAAAACTCTTGAAAAAAATGGATTTGGCCCAAATTTTATCAAATGGATAAAAATATTGTATAACCAAATTAAGTCTAAAATACAAATTAATGGGGCACAAACAAACACTTTCCCTATTACAAGATCAGTAAGACAGGGATGCCCAATATCAATGCTACTATATGTGATTGGAATAGAAACACTTAATGTTTCTATCCAGAATGATGATTTGATAAAAGGAATTTCACTTCCAAATATAACAAAACCAACAAAAACTTTCTTACATGCAGATGACTTAACAAATTTTATTACTACTAATAACTCTTATGAAAACTTAATTAAACAATTTAAAAAGTTCAGTAATGCTTCAGGATCTGAACTAAATCAAGAAAAAACAGAGATTTTTATGATTGGAAGTTGGACAAAAGAAAAATATTTAACATTTCCTAAAGAAAAAATTAAAGAACAAATAAAAGTTTTAGGAGTATATTTAGGGAAAAATAACAAAATGAAAAATCTACAGCAAATTCTTAATAAAATTCGAACTCATAAAGACACATGGAACCTGAGGGCCTATAGCTTCATGGGAAAAGCTCATATCACTAAAAACTATCTTTTTAATTCAATTTGGCATGAATTTGACATAATAGATTTTGACATATACCATATTAAAAAAATTGAACAATCAATTTATACTTTTCTGTGGTCAAAGGTACATAAAATATCTAAAACCTCCTTACAGTACAATAAAGAAATGGGAGGAATAAATCTTCCAAACTTAAGATTAAAACAATCCTCTAACTATTTATATAGATTAATGACACTTGATAATCCACCACAATATCCATGGCAGGGTGTTTACATTTACTGGTTTGGCTTGTCTTTACCATATAACAAAAAGATATACTACAATAATAGAATTTTAAAAACTTTAAATCCTCCAACAATCCTAAAAAGACAGATTACAAATCTAAAGAGATATAAATACTCACAATTAATATGGAAATCATCCAAAAAGTTAGAAATATATGATATACTCAAAAAACTTATGTTACCTAAACATAAGATTGAAATAAAAATACCTAATTTGAATTGGACAATCATTTGGAGAAAGTGGTCTCAAATAAAAACTTTTTATAAATCTAATTCAATTTTTAACTACCTACATGATATTTGGTGGACAAGTGAAATTGCTTTTAAAAGAAAACTAATCCCTAAAATTTTAAAATGTACATTATGTAACAACTTCCAAGATAGTAAATTCCATTTAATACTACAATGTAATGTGTTTAAGAATGAAAGAGAGAAAATTATAAATAAAATAAAAAGTATAAATGGTAGATTTGAAAACAATGACTTGCTATATACTAACAACATTAATGATAAAAAACTTTATCAAGATGTTGTAAATTATATAACACAAATAATAAGGAAAAGGAATAAAGTTCTAGAAAATATATAATATTAATAATTTGATATTACTTGTTATGGGCAGTGGGCTACAAAAGACACTTGATAGCCAATTGGCTAGTTGTATAACACCAGATGTGGTACTTTCTGAATTTGATAAATTATAAGAATTGATATCTCAGAATAAAAGTAAATAATATTTCAAACGCAAATGACAATGTTCTATTTCTTCTTTCTATCCAAACTCCACAAATACTTGTATTGAATAATTAGGAGTTTTACAGTTTAACCCAATTCTATAAAGTTATTTGACCTATACATGATACTAACATGCCTGGATCGACAAAATACCACGTGACTGAAGTAGTAGCAAAATCACGTGATCTACTATAAACAGAAACTACTATGAACTGTAAAAATTAACAACAACTTCGACAGATTAGAAAGAAAAATACTAAACTAGTCTGTTGAGAAAATTAAAAACACTTTTTGAACTAACCATCGCCTTCCCCTCCAACTAAGGTGAACACCGTGAACAGTTCTGACATACTGAGAAATTTCATTGGTAATGAATCGATATATTGTCCAATGGTAAGTCCTGGACAAGAAGGCTCCAATAAGAACATGATTTATACCTCGATGGATATAAACTTGAACCAATCTCTTGAGATTCTCTATAAGCTCAGAAGGGGATAAATATCCGACCTCATTCTCCCCTATTTGAATACAAATGGCGTCTGGGAAAGGGCCAGGCAAAAATCCATCTAAGTTCCAGGAATTCCGTAATATGATACAGTTAATCCAGAGGGTATCCGACATGAACCCAAAAGAAAACGATCAGAACTTAATCTGGCAATAATACTATGACCAACAAACAAGAGATGCATGTTGTCAACTGAGACTGAATGCTAAACACCACTAATATATGCAAAACTTATGCTGCCACCTACAGAGTAGATGTGGAGTTGTGGAGAACTTTACTTTTTATTCCTTCTTCTCTCTATCACTATTTTAATTATATCCACACAATGAACAAGAAAATCACTCATTAGTTTACTATAAACTAATTCAAAATTCACGTCAATAACTAAATTTCCAAAATATGGAGAAAAAAAAAATAATTACTTATATATTCTAATTACAAAGTGAGTAATGTGTTACTCCAAAAACAGTCTTATCTAGACTAAGTGATCAAAGGGAAACAACTGTGAGAACTGGACGACCTAATTGAACGATAAAACAAAACGCTTCTAGACATAACAATTTTGGCTATGCCACTGCATATAAAAAGAAATAATAGAGAACACATAAAGATAAATTATTTAAATAAATTACACCATTGGACCTAAAGTTAATTCTAAATATTAATTTTATTTTCTTTTTTATACAAAAAAAAAAAATTAAAAAAATAAAATAAAGATTCAAAATTTCACAAAAATATTTATTTAGAATTTCAGCTCAAAATATATGATTTAGATAGTGCTGTCCATACAACAACATATTACAACAAACAGACTAAAAACACAAAAGGCATACACAATGGACAAATGACTCTGGCAAAGTCAACTAGGAAATAATAAATATTTCATTTTATTAAGAAAAGGAAAGGAAATCGGCCCTGGAACTTAATAGTTCTAAGAGATGAGAGTACGATCCTAAGTTCGGGAATCAGATTGTAAAGAAATCAATATTCATCACAGCACAAGTGGAGAATATATGTCATAGGTCAACTCTGACTTGTGATAGAAAGTAATATCAGTCTGATTCTCTTAGTGGGTTAATGAGACTTATTATTATTTGGTGAACAGAGCAAAGATTAACCGTCAGAAAATTTTTAAAATAAATATCTAATAAAAGTATATACAAAAATATATACATTACTTAATACACTCATGGGATGGACAAGGAAAACATTACACCATCGTAAGACACTTTTGGCATAGAGACGGTGTCCCTCAATCAACTTGAACCAGCTTGTGCTGGGGAGAGAAACGAGGGTCAACACCAAAAAGGCAGAAAACAGGTAGAAAAATAACTGGTGAAGCTTCATAGATAGAATAAGGATTAGTAAATCAAGAGAGAAAAATGAGAGACGTAATTGTTTAAAAGAGAAAAGATTTATTGTATGAAATTTAGAAACGTAATTTGGAACTCAGATTTTAAAATACAAGTTCTCATAAGCAGACGAAATTTCTACACCCGAATTTCAGAACCCAAAGTAGGATTCTGAAATTCAGATCTTATAAATTTAAAAGAATATAAAATGTCCACTAAATAATTTTTACACTCAGGCTTGGTTTTAGTAATTTACGAAGTCTTTTTAGATAATAGAGATATGTCCACTATGGTTCTATTTACTGATATATTTCACTACGTACAATTTGAATATGTAATCTGGTAAAAAGGATGTAATTTGTTTAACAAATGAGAAATGATTGAATAAATATGTCCTAAATTTTTTAATCTTTCTATATTGTTGTTTTATCTCTAATGCTAGAGTCAGACGAACCCTTGTAGCTTCAGGGTCTGAAAATGATAGCTCAAACCCCGGAATAATTTTCCAGACCCCTTGAGGTTACAATATATATATATATATATATATATATATATATATATATATATATATATATATATATATATATATATATATATAAGAGGAGAGAGAAAAGAGAGCGAGTGAGAGAAAACACAAAAACACAGAGACAGACAGACAGACTAGTGCGAGAGAAAGGCAGAGATTGGAGAGAGCGAGTGACAGAGACTAGAAAATATAACAGTGGAAGTGACGAGAGAAAGCAAGATCAGTAAATACCAGAGAGAGAGAGAGAGAGAGGGGGGGAGGGGGGCAAATGCGAAGCAAGTGAGACTGGGAGATGCGACGACGAAACAAGTTCTTCAGAAAGACGACAATGTTGAGACGCACGAGACAAAGACTTGAAATAGACAGATATGCATAAAAGAGTTAGAGACGAAAGAGAGATTATATAGAGACGCGAGATAAGATAGAAGAAAGAGAATACGGAAGAAGGCGTACGAAAGAGAAATGAGAGAGAGAGAGAGAGAGAGAGAGAGAGAGAGAGAGAGAGAGAGAGAGAGAGAGAGAGAGAGAGAGAGAGAGGGGCGTTAGAAGTGAAACTAGGCCATAGTGATAGACGTAAGGAATAGATCAAGAGAGAAAGACTGGATGAAATCGAAAGACAGTCAGTGATGCACGAGGCAGACAAAGACATACAAGAAAGTGTCAAGATATTCACGAGAGAGAGTGAGAGATCAGATAGCATCGACATATGAGAAACTATACAAAGACGAGAGAGAGAGAGAGAGAGAGAGAGAGAGAGAGAGAGAGAGAGAGAGAGAGAGAGAGAGAGAGAGACTCATATGCAATATAAATGGACAGACGCGAGTGAAAAAATAAATACAATATAGAGAGAGACATAAAGAGAGTGACGAGAGAGACAGAGAAAAAGCGAAGCAAGTGAGATGGAGACATGCGACGACATAACGGGGTTTCCATAAAGACGACAGTGTCGAGAGACACGAGACAAAGACACTTATGCGCAAATGGGATAGAGACGAAAGGGATGTTAAAGAGACGCGTGAGCATGAGAGGGAAGGGGGAGAAGCGCTAGAAGTAAAACTAGGCGATAGTGATATATGGAAGCAAATGATCGAGGCAAAAAGAATAGAGTAAATCGAAAGACAGTCAGTGATACGCGAGGCAGACAAAGATATACGATAAAGCGTCACGAAATTCACGAAAAGTTATGTCAGAGAGTATCTACAAATGAGAAACTATACAAAGACGAGAGAGAGAGAGAGAGAGAGAGAGAGAGAGAGAGAGAGAGAGAGAGAGAGAGAAGGGGAGATGAGCTTTAGAAGTGAAACTAGGCGATTGGGATATACGGAAGAAATAGATTGAGAGAGAAAGACTAGACTAAATCGAAAGACAGTAAGTGACACGCGAGGGAGAAACACATACGAGAAAAGTGTCAAGATATTCACGAAAAGAGAGATCAGAAAGCATCGACAAATGTGAAACTATACAAAGACGAGAGAGAGAGAGAGAGAGAGAGAGAGAGAGAGAGAGAGAGAGAGAGAGAGAGAGAGAGAGAGAGAGAGGGAGGGAGAGGGGGAGACGCTAAAGAGACATAGATGCAAGAGAAATGGAAATGCGAGTGAAAAATACGATACGGAGAGAGAGAGAGAGAGAGAGAGAGAGAGAGAGAGAGAAGAGAGAGAGAGAGAGAGAGAGAGAGGAGATGAGCTTTAGAAGTGAAACTAGGCGATTGGGATATACGGAAGGAATAGATTGAGAGAGAAAGACTAGACTAAATCGAAAGACAGTAAGTGACACGCGAGGGAGAAACACATACGAGAAAAGTGTCAAGATATTCACGAAAAGAGAGATCAGAAAGCATCGACAAATGTGAAACTATACAAAGACGAGAGAGAGAGAGAGAGAGAGAGAGAGAGAGAGAGAGAGAGAGAGGGAGAGGGGGAGACGCTAAAGAGACATAGATGCAAGAGAAATGGAAATGCGACTGAAAAATACGATGCGGAGAGAGAGAGAGAGGAGAGAGAGAGAGAGAGAGAGAGAGAGAGAGAGAGAGAGAGAGAGAGAGAGAGAGAGAGAACGAGCAGGTGAATAAAAAGGCATGATCGAGTGAAATACGAAAAAAACGAAAAAGAGACAGTGGGATTCGTTGGAGCGCGAGTGGGTCGAGGAGAGCAAAAGATTAGACACAAACAAAAAGAGATACGAGAGAGAGAGAGAGAGAGAGAGAGGAGAGAGAGAGAGGAGAGAGAGAGAGAGAGAGAGAGAGAGGATGAGAGAGAGAGACTAGAGGGAGAGAGAGGTAGCGATGAGAGCGAGCGAGTGACAGACTAGAGCTTACAACAGTGAAAGAGACGATAGAATGCAAGGGATCGGAAACCTCAGAGAGAGAGAGAGAGAGAGGAGAGAGAGAGAGAGAGAGAGAGAGAGGAGAGAGAGAGAGAGAGAGATGGGGGGGGGTGGGGTTAGTGGAGGGGGCTAGCGGAAGACGTAAGATTGGGACGCTAGAGATTGCAGAAATCGACAAGAATGAGACTATGTCAGAGATGCAAATGAGAAACGAGATATGAGAGATTAACGAGAAGAACATGTTCGAGTGAATGAGAAACGGATGAGCGGGAGACATAGAACAGATATATGAGGTAAAACAAGACACCAGAGAGGGGGTGTGTGCAAGTTTGCAAGAGACAGAGAAGTCACAGATTAGCGTGATAGAGCCAAAGGGTCAAGAATGATGAGAAAGACCGGTGCGAGAAAATATTCAAGAGACAGACGCAACATAAACGGACGAGAGACAATATATGTGAGAGGCAAGAGACGCAAGACATGAGAGAGAGAGAGAGAGAGAGAGAGAGAGAGAGAGAGAGAGAGAGAGAGAGAGAGAGAGAGAGTTGCAATATTGAGACAGGAGATACACATGGAATAACATCCAGAAAGACACAGAGCAGTGATACACGAGTGAGATATTCGAGGGACCGACTAAAGGAACAACAATCAAGATAGATACCAAACATATAGACAAGAGACATTCGTATGCCGGATGTTAGTAAAGATGATTTTGACCTGCGTTTTGGTTACAGTGCGGTGAATTAAAAATGGATAGGAAGAATTACCCTTTCATCGTATTCAGTGTTAAGCGGGTAAATGCGTGGACGCAGGATGGTGGTTGCAGTAGTTAAAGCGTTCTATTGGTTCTTTCCGAAATATAAGCTAACTTTTTATAAAAACACCAAACGCCTTTATCCTATTTCAACATAATTTTCGTTACAGATATGTAGTATTGTTATTACCGTTTCTTTAAACTTATTTTTTTTGTTTATTTTTTTTTTACCATAATCATAAAGTATACACTCCACTGACAAATGTACGATGACACAAAGAACGGTAACTCTAAGCATCATTATGGAGTTCAAAATACACGGTTAATTGTGACGTGTTTTCCCAAGTACGGATAAAAGGAAACATAAAAACGTCATAAGCATCAAACATCACGTCGTTGCCAAAGGTGACATGCACTGTCGCTGTTGTCATTTTTTTGTGTAATTCACAGTTAACAGACTTACCGTTTCACCGCTATGATATATTTTATTAAAGGTATGAATATTATTGCATTTCATTGTGGGTTTGTTAATAATAATAATAATGATTATAATATTATCATTAAGAATAAAATTCACAGACAGACAAATCGGGCGAGATAACAGAGTGCATGTGAAACGAAAATGTTTTTTCTTACTTCAAATAATACGCGTCAGTTATACTGTAACATCTCATATTTCAAAACGAGGCACAATTCCCGCCTTATAAGACAGGAAGCTACAAGACGTCGAGGAGAGGCAGACTCCAGTCGTATCGGGTGTGTATTTTGTGCTGGTGAATTGGGATTAATTTCTTGCAAGGAAAGGTAAACCAAGTGAGGAATATAGGAGTTGCGTTGAGAAATACTCAGCAGGGCCAGTAAGGTACTGTCATGTACACTACAGATTTCAAATTTTTATTTATTCTTTCCTTTATATTGTTGCATTTTCGTATGATTGTACTTTATTTGGGGTCTCCCTAAACACAGTAATGGGCTGTAATGTACAGTAGCTGTAATGGGCTGTAATGGACAGTAATGGGCTGTAATGGACAGTAGCTGTAATGGGCTGTAATGGACATTAATGGGGACAAAAATAGAATATTGCAAAAGAAATTATAGTAATGTACATTAAATATTAAAAATTTTATTGTACGGTCTTGAATACATAAATCATAAATAATCTCTCTCTCTCTCTCTCTCTCTCTCTCTCTCTCTCTCTCTCTCTCTCTCTCTCTGTCTCTCTCTCTCTCTCTCTCTCTCTCTCTCTCTCTCTCTCTCTCTCTCTCTCTCTCTCATTTGTCCAGTGGGCATCAACATTTTTTACCCTCGCAGGATAGTTAACATGGTCCTTCAGTATTGGTAGCATTCGTTTTTCGAAGTATGGCTGGAAACCCTACGCTTTTTCGAAATGACATCTGTTGCATGTTTTATTCTATCTTCTAATACTACTGAATTATCTGCTTGTGCAATTCCTTAGTCACCGAAAAGGGTGTTTAAAATTAATTTTCTATCTTGCACGTTGACGCCGACCTTATTTTTTAAATAACCAGTGACATTTTTCTTCAAGTGAAGAGTACAAACAATCTGTGTCGTTCCAGGGAATGACCGCTTTAAACTTTTACGAATCGCACTTTCGTCATCTGAGCCGACAACCATGTTTTCTATTTCTTCATCTGTGAAATGACTGGCAATTTGTGAGAAGAAAGCATTGAAAGTTTCAAAGTCAGATTTACCATGTAGAAAAGAGGGGCCGAAAAAAATAGGAGACTCTCCGGTATCGGTTCGTAAAATGTGCTCGGTTTTTTAAAACTGTTGATGTTAAGTGCATTTCTCCAATATTAAATGTTTTGTCCACACCTAATACCGTTCCATCCATCGTACAACAGAATCGTTTAATATCCAGTATCTGTGCGTCAGTGTACAGTATGATGGATGGACCAGAATCAACGTGTCGGACAACTCTAATGAAATGGTGCTGAAAATAAACTTTACTTTCTACATTAAGAATGTGGTCGGCCAGATTTCTGTTGTAAACGTCTTTGGCCGGCTGACGTTATTATCAACCAATGCCACAAAATGATTTGGGGTCCATGTTTTTCTTTTTTCTTTTACTAAAAGAACGTTAGCTGGTTTGGTTACATTGCTCCACATCACTGAAATTGTCGATCCTTCTGCTGCATGGTTAAAGGTTGTATTTAAGGCCCTAAATGCCAAGTCCTTTGTCCTGTTTACAGCTGGATAAACACTACGTAACGGACACTTTGTAACCATGGCAAGGGCAATCATAGTCCACGCCGAAGAAAAGCTCCCAATCTGAGCGCAATTTAATGCTGCATCAGAATAATCTTGCGATAATAAATGAATACTTGATCTATTTGGATGCCCTAAAATCACCGACTCTTCAAGCACCATCATTAAAATTGTCTTGTAGCGCAGTTCGATGGACTTGGATTCATTACCGCACAAAATGATTGAGACGGCGTTCAAAAGACAGTCTCCATCCCCAGTTGTTCTTAATGGTATTCCTTTCTCTGCATGGTACCGGAGCAAGATGTTAGCAGCAATTGCATCCACTGGTAGACTGGGGTGTTCAGCGTCTTTGCAAGAACAGTACCTTTCATCACTTAACAAAACCTCCCGCTCAACTGCAGCTTAGAGTTTTTCAAGTCCAATCTTAGCAGCCTGTTGTAATGAGAAAAAAAAATATAATATTATAAACATTTATAAATTTGTAGAATATCTATTTCAAACATAGGTTTTCTACCAAGAATTTCTTGAGATAATATTTATTTAAAGATCAAAATGAAATTTAATAAATGTACCGGTACAAATCAAAATAGTTCATGTCAACCAGATAAACTGGTAATTGTTTAATTTATAAACAGTAGATATATCGATTAAAATGAAACAACACAATATGTACTCGGCAGTAATAAATACAAGACATGTACACATATAACTATATTTAACGAAGTAAACACATAGACTAAAAATCAAATTTCAGTGTCAGTAACTTTACAGATTGCTAAAATTACAGATCATTACAATCAGAAATATATCTGGTCTCCTGACAAGTTGCACGAAATTGAGGTTATTTAATTACAAGTCTAATAATATGATTATAAATATTTGGGAGAAACTTGTCAAACTGCCTAGAAAATATACAAATAAATCATTATAAAATAATTCATTACTTTTTGAAGTCGTGTGATACCCATCAAGTAATCACATTTGCCTCCTATCGAACGACACTGACGACAGATGTATCCCTCATCAATGGAACGTAGAGTGGAACAAAGAATCACATACCTGAATCAAAATGTATAGATGCAAACTGTCTGCTGTCAAAAATTGACATGGGTAAACTATTAACGTTATATGTATGCAAATTAATAATAATAATAATAATAATAACAATAACTTTTTTTTATGATCCTAATAAATTAGTTCTAGGAAGGTGGTGGGTGTATCTAATTTAGATATATCAGATGGTTTAAGATTTGGCATAAACATAAAAAAGTAATTTATGATGTGGGCCTTAAAAAGAATCGAGTATGTTAAAATAATATACATTATATAGATATACAGAAAGAATAAATGAGAAGATGGATAATATTTTCTTGTAATAATTTTTGGGAGTTTAAATAATATAATACTCTATGAGAGATATAAAATATGATTTATGTAACGTCCTGATTAAAAACAACAACACAACAATAATTCTAGGTAGCATATTAATGACATCATTTAAAAAAGACTCGAGTCATTACAACATGGATGATTTGCAAATAAATCCAGAAACAGCTTAATACATTACTACATTACTACAGTTAAAATACCTAATATGCGTATCATATATCATCTGACAATAAAGTTGCTGAGATGTAAGAATACCATTATGAGAGAGAAAGAGAGCATGTATTATCGAGATAATGGAATTTACATCCAAAATGTTCATTTGCTTCTTTCAAATTGATTTTACTACATTACATTAACCATTTTCAAGATACATACCGGTATACAATCGGCAACAAATAACATCAAATTGGTCAAATCTTCTTATCAAAGACTCAATTATATGATGGAAATATAGAATGCTAAAAATCCTCATTTTGCGATCAGTGACATACAACAATGAATCTGATGATAAAGCTAATTATAAAATGCAATTAATATTGACAACATCTACTTAACCAAGTTTAACTGAATTTAAGAAATTATTTTTTTTTTTAGCATGTACTGTTGTTAACAGGACATATATAAGTTTGGGAACATATTATTTATTATTAGCTTTACTGTCCATTACTCTCCATTACTGTCCATTACAACCCATTACTGTCCATTACATCCCATTACTGTACATTACTGTGTTTAGGAAGACCGCTTTTTTCAGCACCCTTTTGTTTATTTTACATTTTTACACTTGTTCAAATATTAGCGCCCTTTTTGTTAGTCAGGAAAATCACTTTAGGACGGACCGGACATTACAAAGAGACGGAATGGAACCCTACAAATTTAAGATAAGTGACTTTTTTAATACTGTAGTGGAAGGGGACCGTGGTAATCAAAGGCTTTTGATATACCACATGGAGGGATGTCAGACACTTGATTTTGGCAACGTTAGCCAACTACCCAGACAGACTGAAGTCCTCACGGAGATGCTTGTCCTAGGCACAGACCTAAAAGAAATTGACGGTCTCCAGTATGGGGGGAAGAATAAGTATATACTTTACCCCAAAAAACAGAGGATGCTATTGAAGCAAACGGCGATACAAATTCTGGAACAGAGGGTCAAAATTACACAGACTGACCCAATAATAAGGGATATTGAACCCAAGAAGATAGATGTCTTTATCTCATGGCTACCCTTAGAAATAAGCACCACCGTCATCCTGGAAAAACTTATGTGTGTAAATAAGATACGAATAACAGATAAAACAAAGGCAAGCTGCTATGGGTACGACCGAATAAAGAATGGAGAAAGGATACTAAAAGTCCCACTAGAAGAAACAAGAAAGATCCCGCCATATTGTTATATAATGGGATTCCTGGTCAGATCCTGGTACAGGGGATGTGAACTGGACAGACCCTGCCCAAGATGTAAAACCATAGGACATGGAGTCAAAAACTGTACAGTTCTGCAAAGACCGATAGATCCAAACTCCTATGCGGCAAAAATGACAGGGGAGGGAAAAAAACAGGATAAAGAGAAAGAACAAGAAGAAGAACCACAAATTGAAAGGAAAGAAGAAACAGTGGCAGTGGAAACGGAAGAAGAAAATTTCCAGACGCCTAAAAGAACAAAAACAATTTATACCGTCTACACCACTGAAAACTCAAAACAGATATGAGATCCTCCCCATAGAAGAGGGGTCAGACGAAATGGAGACGACACTCCATGAGACGGATCTAACAAATGAGGCTAATGAGTCATGACAACGACACTAAAGCCAGTGTAGCAACAATAATTAGAAATAGAAATAGGCAAAATTGGGAAAGAATGAAAGAAGATAATAGTTTAAAGGGAAGAGTAATACATTTAAAATTTAATAAATTACATATTATGAATGTATATGTTCCTACAAATAGGGAAAGTCACCATGACTTTATAATAAATTTAAATAATTATCTAAATAGTTTCACTGCAGAACATCTGATTATGGAAGGGGGGGGGGGGGGATTTTAATTGGGTGGGAGAAAATGTAGACCGCACTGGAAAACTAACAACCAAAGACCTAACATCAATGGCAGTAATGGGTAACTTGATAAAATCAAATAAATAAACCGATGTGTATAGAAAATTGAACCTATTAAGAACTGAATATACACACGACTATACAAGACAAGGAATAAAAGGATCTATTAGAATAGACAAATTTTACGTATCTGATTTTGGAAATAAAACATACAAACAAGCAAAAATATTAGAACTCAAAATTTCTGATCATAAACAAATAACTCTAGAGATAGTGATAAAAAATAGTAGATGGGGAAAAGGGGAATGGAAACTAAACAACTCAGTTCTGGAAAACGAACAATTAATTAAAGAAATACAAAGAGGACATCCCTAAAATACTCACAAATGAAGAGGGAAAAAATAAAACTGATATAGCAAATGATTGGGACAAATTTAAACAAAAAGTAAAGGCAATAGCATTATATCAGATTACAAAATACTGAGTAGAATTCTAGCTAATAGAATTAAACAAAGGATAAACACAATAGTGAATACTAATGAAACATTCGGTGGTAAAGATAGAAGCATACATAACAATATACTTAACATTAGGACAATTATAGATTTTATAAATGGTTCAAACTCGAAATGTGCCATGGTACTTTTCGATCAGGAAAAAGCTTTCGACAGATTAGAACATAATTACATGTATACGCAAAAAGTACTGGAAAATTTTGGATTTTGGAAATTTCCAAAAATGGACTAAAATTTTGTACAATAAAATAACTGCAAATGTACAAGTAAATGGGGCGAAAACGGACAAATTTTAAATTCAAAGATCAGTGAGGCAAGGCTGCTCACTATCAATGCTATTATACGTAATAGCGATTGAAATCCTGAGTTTTAAGATCAGGAGCAACACCAATATTAAAGGAATAAGAATACCAAACTTAAAAGAAGAATTTAAGATGCTACAACATGCTGATGATTGTACGAACTTCATAAATGAACTTCATTTTATTTTAGGGATGTTAATATCGTTTTTTTTCCAAAACCGATTATCGTTTGTAGAAATCCGATTTTAAACCGATTATCGGTTTTTGTCCTACATTGAAATTACAAGAAATATATTCTTATAATGCAAGTTAGTGAATGCCTTTTGTGAATAAAAGATATTCATTACATACCATAACGTATAGACGCGCATCATCTGACGGCATTGAGGATGATATTGTGGCTCCACCAAAGCCATCAATTTATCAAATCACAGAAGGAATTAGATTCAACAATTGAAATTGGTAGCATGTTTTCAGTGCCAAACTTAGCTACAGCAGCAGTAACTTTTTCTTGATGACTATCAGGACAGTTTCTTTGTGTTCCAATAAATGTTGCTAATCGCGGCTGAACATTTGAAGGAGCCGCAATTCTGGGATGTTTGCTACGCAAATGTGCATGCAATCCAGTAGTAGTACCACCGCTCCGACTTATTTGTTGTGAACATAGTTTACAGCGAGCCATGCTTGATGACATTTTTTCAAAGTTTTCCCATACATCAGACATATTTATAAGACCAGCCATATTTGTAAACTTGAAAAGACACAACCAGCAGAGACCAGTCCTCAACAACAGAGACTAGCTATTAACAGTCTATTGTTGTCAATTTCGGACATCAAAGAGCTTAGCGACCGGTGGATCGACTAACTATTGACATCCTAAAACAATAAATGTATTCATTTACAAACACGCTGCATGGAGCGCTCACAAATTTTAAACAAACACACCTTCTTATCTGCTGGCCATATTGTATTAAAATCTAAACGCTAAACAAATGCATGAATGAAATTTTTTCTGGCATTTTTTAAAATTTTCACTACAAAAATGGTAAAAAAATATTGAATTCGATTATTGTTTTGTAAAACCAAAAACCGATAATCGTTTTCAAAACCGATAATCGGATTTCCGATTTTTGTTTAACAACCCTATTTTATTTAGAGAAAGTAACTCAATTAGTTACAGAACTAATCGGGGGCCCCGAGTGGCCAAGTGGTCTAAAGTGCTGTCCATTACAGATCACTGCCATCTTACCTCTGTCTGCGTGGGTTGGAGTCTAAGATTCAGCTAATGTAGTTATGTGAGAAAGCTTTCCAGTAGCATCAGTGACACCTAATGAATAATTGTACAAACTTTGTTTCTATCTTTTAGCCAAATTTTATTTGCTATTTACGTGGGTGTAACGTACATGGTTAAAATATCTACTTTTTACCTTTGTCTGTACTGCAGGTTTTGTTTTTGTGTTGAACTGCAGTCAGAGAATTTAAGTTTGAACACCTTGTTAGAATTGTCCTGCTGTAAAGTATTGGTGTCATATAATAACATTACCTTATATACTTATAAATCAGGTCCTATTGCAAGGAACATGGACCCTCATATGCTGCCAAATCGTATGCCAGCAAATTGGGGTTTAATGGGTATTCTATTGATTACTTTTAGTTGATGCCACTTGCATTTCCTTAGTAGCAAGCAATGTGGATATAAAGAGAGCTACCAGTATTGATAAGAGCATGTGTGTGTAATTTTTAACACAGTATTGATAAGAGCATGTGTGTGTAATTTTTAACACAGTATTGATAAGAGCATGTGTGTGTAATTTTTAACACAGTATTGATAAGAGCATGTGTGTGTAATTTTTAACACAGTATTGATAAGAGCATGTGTGTGTAATTTTTAACACAGTATTGATAAGAGCATGTGTGTGTAATTTTTAACACAGTATTGATAAGAGCATGTGTGTGTAATTTTTAACACAGTATTGATGTACCATATACAAACTATAATTACTACATTTTCCCAGGACTGATTGACCAGTGTAAGCTAGTACCTAAGCCTCTGATTTTTAACAAGTGATTCCTTTTTTTTTATAGGGGCTGTGTAAACTCGGTTCTTATGGTGGATCAGATGCCAGTATAAAGCCAACGGCTGAAGGATCCACTGTGTCTCTGGCTAAAGCTTGTCGAAAGTAAGATTAATAAGCAGAATAATTACCTTTGTTATCAAAGATTGTTATGTTGATAATCTGACAGCTGTTTACCCAGCAAGTGAGTCATGACAGGAATGATGTATTATTGCTCATCATTTATAATCTTAATAATTAATATGTGATTCTCACATGTCCCAGTGTAGTCATGTCCCAGTGTAGTCATGTGTAGTCATGCATAATCATGTCCCAGTGTAGTCATGTGTAGTCATGCATAATCATGTCCCAGTGTAGTCATGTGTAGTCATGCATAGTCATGTCCCAGTGTAGTCATGTGTAGTCATGCATAGTCATGTCCCAGTGTAGTCATGTGTAGTCATGTCCCAGTGTAGTCATGCTCCAGTATAGGGAATAAAAAAACAGCAACAATACCTATAGCTTTGAGTTTATACAAGCCCCCTCCAAATTGTATGCATGGCAGTGTTACACAGAAACATTTGAAGATGGTTCGTAACAATTCTTGTGCTTATGCAGCCACAATTCCATCCCATGTCCTCAGCACTGGAGATTGAATAAATGCTGATCACACTACGGAACATAATGTGCATACAATATTTTGGCAGTGCATTTCTGACATAAATGGAAACACTTTTAATATGGCAAACATGTAGTGGAAAATTGATTGACTTTGTGTAGCATGAATATCAAACCATAAAGGTTTTTACTTATAGACCGATGTGCTGTAATTTAATGATTTGTGTGTGTGTGTGTGTGTGTGTGTGTGTGTGTGTGTGCAAGAATTACAGTTTATCTTTAGCTGAGACAAGTAAAGTGTCTTGCCGAAGGATACATAATGGATGCAATTTTAACCCAAACTCATCTTGTCTCAGGTCCATCATTTTAGTTACAGAAGTGCTTCAGCCTCAGTTTAATTTTGGAACATGTTACAACTAATTCACTACTTGACTGCTTTTTAAGAAAAACATAATATTCACATATATGACTACACATTTCTTGGCCAACAATTATTGTATACTGAATGATTTGATATATGTACCTGTAGTTGTAAAGAATGCAAGCTACTGATCCAGATTTCTTTGCCATCTGCTCAATGTATTTGGCTATTAAGCTGATGTATGTCTAATGAGTGATCTCAAATCCATATAGACCTCTTCTTGATTGATTGCCATCAAGCCTAAACAATATTATGGTCATTGCTGGAGATGTATGTATTAATGAATCACTATTCTTCTGCAAGATTTTACCCTCTTTGACCTGAGGTTGAATGCAGTGTATGAACACTCTAATCATGTAGTTACTGACTTTGTACAGTTTTGTACATACTAGGGTCATCATTTGGTTTTGTTTTTAGTTGGAGCTTGATACAGTTGTTGTGGGCTTAACATCATTTTTCAGCACATAATAGGCTATACATGCCTGCCAGTATAACCGGCGAATGAAGAATCCAGGAAAACCCTGGTAAGAACCACTGACCCACATGACACTACTACCTTGCTTTACCACATACCCACATTGATCAAAACCTAGACATTAACCCACAGGACAGGAATAGAGGTGAGAGGGCAGTGATCAGTAATCGCAAGACATTAGACAATTTAGCCATCCAAGGCCTGACAGTGTATTGTGAATACAACTAGTAGACATTCTATTTTCAGTGGATCACTGAAACTGTCATGTAATGACCATGATATGAAGATGTGCTTAAAGTGGTCCCATTCTTGAAAGGCTCCTCTCATCTGTGGTCACTCAGTTTGTATGGTCAGAATGGCATTATAACAGTGAGTGTGTTCAAGAGAGTATCCACTATGACATTCAATGATCCACCATGGTATCCATTATAACAGTGAGTGTGTTCAAGAGAGTACCCACTATGACATTCAGTGGTCCATCATGGTATCCATTATAACAGTGCAAACATCTTTTAATTCACCTTTCATGAGTGGTTACGTAGTATGGTTTACAGATGGAAATCATAGGTATTTTGTGATATCTAAATTCAGATGAGCATCTGTCCAGTGGCCTAGAGGTTAGAGCATCTGCTGTGGAAGTGGGAAGTTGTGGGTTCGATCCCTGGCTGGGTAATACCAAATACTTACTTAAATGGTACTAAAAGCTGCCTCGTTTGCATATAATTAATTAAAGTTTTATCACATTGATTCCATATCATTAATACATGTTTCATCACATTGATTCCATATCATTAATACATGTTTCATCACATTGATTCCATATCATTAAGACAAATTTCATCACATTGATTCCATATCATTAATACATGTTTCATCACATTGATTCCATATCATTAAGACAAATTTCATCACATTGATTCCATATCATTAATACATGTTTCATCACATTGATTCCATATCATTAAGACAACTTTCATCACATTGATTCCATATCATTAATACATGTTTCATCACATTGATTCCATATCATTAAGACAAATTTCATCACATTGATTCCATATCATTAAGACAAATTTGATCACATTGATTCCATATCATTAATACATGTTTCATCACATTGATTCCATATGATTAAGACAAATTTCATCACATTGATTCCATATCATTAAGACAAATTTGATCACATTGATTCCATATCATTAATACATGTTTCATCACATTGATTACATATGAATAATACTAGTTTCATCATATCAATTCATTTTATTAATACACTTTTCAACACATTGATTACATATGAATAATACTTGTTTCATATCAATTCATTTCATTAATACATGTTTCAACATATAAATTCCATAACGGGTCCAGGTGGCTGAATCATTTAAAATTCTCACCATTACTAATTACTGCCATCTGACCTCTGTCTAGTGTGTTTAAAGCTGCAGGGTTAGCCAGTGTGCATAAGTGCAAAAGCTGTTGGTAGCTTCCTGTTGCTCTGTGGTTCTTACCAGAAATTACTTGGGTACTTCCTCCATCCCAATAACACTGGCCACCATTTATGTATAGCTGATCTTGTGCTAAGAAATGTTGTTGAACCCAAAAAAACAACAATGACAACAACATTTCATAACATTAATACAAATTGAATCACATTGATTCCATGACATGCAGTGATTTTTTTCAATGAAAATATTAAATAATTCTATAGTTATACCATTTTAAATTGTATGTTTAACTATTCCTTAAATTTATGTTTGAAATTTATTCATCATACATTTAGGTTTCTGAAAAGTCCCAGCAAGGAAGCTGACTTAAAAAAGAAGGGTTAGCAAACCTGAGCCTTGATGCAGATGTTAAAGAAGATCTTATTACAGATGAAGAAGCACTAAAATCTCTTGTCTTTGTAGCAGTGGTATGAATTTCTCTTGTCTTTGTAGCAGGTACATGAATTTTGCTTGTCTTTGTAGCAATAATATGTATTTCTCTTGTCTTTGTAATGATATGTATTTTTCTTGTCTTCATAGCAATGGTATGAATTTCTCTTGTCTTATTACCAATGGTTTGTATTTATCTTGTCTTCATGACAGTGGTATGTACTTCAGTTGTATTTGTGGCAGTGATATGTATTTCTTTTGTCTTTGTAGAAATATTATGTATTTATTTTGTCTTTGTGGCAGTTGTATGTATTTGTTAACAGCATTAGTATTTATTTCAGGGGCCCCGAGTGGCCGAGTGGTCTAAAGCGCTGTCCGTTATGGACCACTGCCATCTCACCTCTGTCTGCGTGTGTTCAAGTCCAAGATTCGGCAAATGTAGTTATGTGAGAAAGCTTGCCAGTAGCTTCTCGTGGGTCGGTGATTCTTTCCGGGATTTGTCCACCAATAATAATGGCCGCCAAATATAGCCTATATTGTGCTGAAAAATGGCGTTAAACCATAAGATCAAAAATGTATTTCCCTTTGGAATTGGTTTGTATTTTCTTCATGGTTATGGTATGCAATTGGGCTGCTTATTGGTAGAAATCCTTTCAGTCATGGGGTAAAAAATCACGAATGTACATGAAATTGCATTATACAAAAGATCCTTTGCATAAATAACAAATGCAAATAAAATACCACTCGCGGAATGGGTTTTTGATGCCTCATCATTTATCAAATCATAGATGAGACATCGGGATCGCTGTTTGCATTGGTATCATCTTCATAGGTGTCAGTGTCAACGTTATTCATATAGTTCAGTTTCTTTGACACTATTGTATGTGCATGAAAAAAGAATCTAGTTGCGTGTTTTGAATGCTGACATTCCTGGATCTAGTTGGGTGTATTGAATGCTGACATTCCTGGATCTAGTTAGGTGTATTGAAAGCTGACACTCCTGAATCTAGTTGGGTGTATTGAATGCTGATGGTCCTGAATCTAGTTGAGTGTATTTAATTCTGATACGTCTAAATTTATTATGGCGTTTTGAATGCTGCTACTTAATTAATAATTAAGTCAGAAACCATTACCTGTTTTTCTGGCTGTAGCCAATGTTAAAAAGTTTTTAAATGATTCCATGAGGATCATGTGAGAAATAATGCTCTGCACAATATCTAATGAATATCCATGTTAAATTATCCCTTCAGCTATGACTACCACATCTAATGAATATCCATGTTAAATTATCCCTTCAGCTATGACTTCCACATCTAATGAATATCCCTTAGCTATGACTACCGCATCTAATGAATATCCATGTTAAATTATCCCTTTAGCTAGGACTACCACATCTAATGAATATCCATGATAAATTATCCCTTTAGCTATGACTACCACATCTAATGAATATCAATGTTAAATTATCCCTTAGCTATGACTACCGCATCTAATGAATCTAATTATTGTAATTAGAGTGGATTTCATTCATGTTTTTAGATGTACATATGAAAATATTGGATTTATTTTGTGGGATTCAAAACAGTTTACATGACTGGGATTTCTTTTATGATGTAATATAGGAGTATATAAAGTGGAAATATATGAATAGCAGACACTCTAAAAGGTAAGCTTTTTTTATTTCACTGAAATCCTGTAAAAACTAATGAATATAAATGTAAGCTTATTTGTATTGTCAATTTCTGTAGTCAGCCTTGATGATGATCTAGTATGCAGCCTAGCAATTAGCCTCATTAGTCTCAGTAACTGATATGATAGCACTCGGCAGTAGTAAAACTGCACAATAGCTGTAGTAGTTAAAGGGTTAACATCTCTTGAATATCCATGTTAAACCATATGCAATATCTAATGAATATCCATGTTAAACCATATGCAATATCCAATGAATATCCATGTT
The DNA here is from genome assembly GCA_029339505.1 of Unio delphinus. NCBI lineage: Eukaryota > Metazoa > Mollusca > Bivalvia > Unionida > Unionidae > Unio > Unio delphinus. The sequence continues at coordinate 485,823 of JAQISU010000364.1, read as the reverse complement.
AAATCATCCATTATTTGTACCACAGAACATTTTAATTTGTTTTCCAGAATCCCTCCAAAAGCACAGTGTATGCAACTGCCACAGTTTTTGTGAACCTCACAAACAGTTACGATAAGCAGGAGTTAGTTCCAGAAATGGTGGAGCTGGCAAAATTTACTAAGCAACATGTACCTGAAGAACATGAAAAGGTTATAATTTAGAATAATGATGTGTCAGTTTTTGATGCCTTATCATAAGTGCTCATGCAGCAGTGTTGCTTGTTTATTTCGTCTATTCACCCTTCCATCTGCTTGGCTATCACACCCTTTATCACCATTCATTTCTAAAGAGCTTAGTGTTTACTGCTATACCTTCCTTAAGTCTGTCTACATATCAATCCATCCATTACCAGGTCTCATATGCCATGAAACTTTGTGGTCACCATTACTCATGGTAACAGTATGCAAGGTGTGTGTCTGGAGGGTTTATGGCTTGGACCTAGGAGGTCCTGGGAGGAATGTGGAGTGGGTATATGATGTCACATTGCTACATGAACAAAAATTTCATATATAATATCGTCACACCTTTTTAAAAAATTCAAATTGGAAACATAACGAAGGAGACATATATGACACATAATTTTCATGATGACCCCTGGGTCACACGTTGGTGGTGGGTTGAGCACAGAGTTTTGAATATACAGTTAAAACCATGAAAAACCATTGCAATTCCTGTTGCAGGGTATATGTATTTCATAAAAATACATGTTTAATTTAATTATTATTATTAGACAATTTTGTACAATTATTATTCATTATGCATAAGTTAAAACACTTCTATCATGCATTCTTACAGCACACAATGTAGTCGTAAGTGGTCTTTGTGAGGAAAACACAAACTAGGGACATGTAACCAGTTATACTTTTTTGTGATGGTTCTGGGTTTTGAATGAGCAATCTTAGATATGCATGAGGTGACCTGTCAGGTTAACATCCTAAATGCTTGCTCTCAGAAAAGCCAATTATTTGCATCCCTAGCTAATTTTAATCTCAGCAGTGCCTTTAATTTTGCCTTAACTTCACCGTGCCCCATTTCCGATATATTGGTATGTATACAATTCAAAACTGAAGTACATATGATCAAGAGGTTAGTTAAAACTGATGAGATTTGCATTTCAATGCACATTTTATGAGGAAGTTTTTCAAAAAGTTTGTTAACACAATCCTGCTTAAATCACAATTTTATTCTGTGGACCCCGAGCATCATATTATAAGGGGTTTTACATGTATTAAGTTAAACTGATTGAGTTTTGACTGGAATTTTCACTAGTTGAAAAATTTCTTAGTTGAGGTACAGCTGCTGTATAAAGAGTTAGCCAATCCAAACACTCAGTCTGTTGGATTGGTTAATTAGACTAATTACACCATAGACAACTCCAAACACTCAGTCTGTTGGATTGGTTAATTAGACTAATTACACCATGGACAGCTCCAAACACTCAGTCTGTTGGATTGGTTATTTAGACTAATTACACCATAGACAGCTCCAAACACTCAGTCTGTTGGATTGGTTAATTAGACTAATTACACCATAGACAGCTCCATACACTCAGTCTGTTGGATTGGTTAATTAGACTAATTACACCATAGACAGCTCCATACACTCAGTCTGTTGGATTGGTTAATTAGACTCATTACACCATAGACAGCTCCATACACTCAGTCTGTTGGATTGGTTAATTAGACTAATTACCGTATTTTCGCGCATATATCCCGCACACGCAGATAATCCGCACCCTCATATAGCCCGCGGGTTTTGGGGTTTTGTGTAAAAAATCGTTGGCATAACCCGCACCTTTGTATAACCCGCAACCATAGATATATTTATACAGCTACAATCGGAAATGAAATCAATTACAGGATCACGGGGCTTCGCTGATGTAGCAAACTGCGATTCTGTTTTCCGTTTTGGTGACAAAATATACCATCTGGTGATATTTGTGGCGACACCAATTTTGGCTGATAAAAACCGTATATACAGTCTTGCGTTTGGAGTAGAGAAAATCAAAGGCACCATGACAGGAAACAATGTACTGGAATATATTGTTAAAATAACAAGTCCTTGTCTCATACTGACAAACCACACTAACAGTGCACTGTTTTATCATAATCCGCTAATGATGATATCTGGCCTTATTACTTTATGCAACTGACTAGTCAAAATCCGAATCCGCAGAAGGCGGAAACGTAAAATGAGTACAGTCAAGCAGATGACACTAATTTAAAAACAAATACCAGATGGAAGAAGAAAAAATACGTTTGCTGACACTTCAAAGAGAACTGATTACCTTTGAAGCACTGATATATACTAAACAAATAAAACAAATCTGTTTCAATGTTCTACAATTATCTGAAGTTGCCGCAGCAATAACAAACAGGTATTTGTTTCACCCTTCAACTGGAGCCTTTAGCGGCGCCATCATCAAAGTAAGCCGACGACCTTTGCTCAATAAAAGTTAGGAAAAACACGGTACACAGTGCTTGTGTGCGTAGGAGCTGTGCCTCAACTACAGGCTACATAAACACGGACATTTTTAAATAATCTTGTATTCTTGTGAAGTGTAGATTTGAGTTTAAATAATTTCTTTCTGTTTAATTTAAAAAATGCCGAAACGAAAGTCTTACACAGCCGACTTCAAGCTAACTGCCATTGCTTATGCTGAAGTGCATGGCAATACAGCCACAGGCACAAAATTTGATATTGATGAGAGTGTAATCCGAGGTTGGAGAAAAGAAAAGGAACGTTGGAGAAGATGAATTGACGAAAACGTGCTCGTCGCGGACCTAAAGCAAAGTGGCCTCACCTTGAAGCTGACTTGAAGCAGTGGATCGTGGCCCAGCGATAAAATTAGGTACCGTAGTTATTTCGATTGAAAACAGAAAATATTGATTATGAAAACGTGACGGATACGAAATTTTAAGATTTTATCCCGAAATGTTGATTTGGTCCCGATACCGTAAGTTGTTGTAAGTCACCGTAGTAGCCATAATATCCAACCCTAGCAAAATAAAACTAGAACAATATATGTTATGTAGTTACGTTTTTCAAACAATATGTTGAAATATCATTATGTGTAAAAAAATTGTGATATAGCCCGCACCCTTATATAACCCGCACCCCCCCTGCGGGGTTTGTAAAATCTGGTATAACCCGCGGGATATATGCGCGAAAATACGGTACACCATATACAACTCCATATTTGCATGTTATGTTTCAAGAAGGTGTGAAGACATCATTTACAAAAACTATTGGCATCCGGTTGCCATACTCGTGACTTTTGTTTGAAGTGGATAACTTTATACAACTTTATTGCATTTCAGTCAAATTTAGTATGGAGCCTTATATAGCTGAGACCTTGAACAAGGTTAATAGCAAGTGTTCCACATGACAAAGCTCTTAGATTTCCAATTGTCCTGCCTTTGGATACAGCTATATATATATATATATATATATATATATATATAATTTGAGCCTAAGTTGTTATGCACCTGATGCTGAATACATTGAATTTCCAGCATTCTGTATCATCAGTTCAGTTGAAAGAGTTATTGCCCTGTGGTGTCTGTCTCCCTACTTAGGTTTTCCAGCTGCGGTTATTCTGTGTAATGTCCTTCTGAATCTATTTCAAGTGGCCAGTTACAAAGGGATGGGGCTATTTGGAATGTGCTCATTGCAACTAGCTATAATTCTATTATTGTTATTTCTTGTACGTACCATTTATTATTTAGTTATGTTTTACCTTCAAGGAAACATTCTGCCCTTTTGACTTTTTAAATCTTTTCTAAAGTCACTTGGCTTTTTAAACTTTTTTGTATAGAAGCTATAGAACCATTGCATTATTTAAATTGTCTATTAATTCGGCTTTATGTACATGTGTAATTTTGTATGGTATTTTTAGCAACCATTTTAGTTCAGATTTTCAGAAGTGAAATCTCGAATTAGGATTGTGAACTCATGCAACTCGTTTTTACCATTTTGCTTCTTGTGTGCAGGACAAACCAGATTATGTGAAGAAGCGTGTTCACAAGCTTGCTGCAACTGGAGTTGTTAGTGCTTTAGTGGCCCTTAGCAACACAGAGAGTGGAAACAGCAGAGAACTAGTGTCAAGGTAAATTAGTGTATAAAAGCATAATTACAAAATCAGTCTTTTATATCAAATATTTACATAAGAGATCAGAAAAAACTGTAACATGAAAGCCAAAATTTAAACTACCCTGTTACCAGTATTCTCTTTCAGTAAGTATACCTATGTTCTCTCCTGCTAGCACCAGCAGTCTTGAATGACACACATGTTAATGCCATTTGTTGATATTGGGATGAAACTTGTGCTAACACCATGAGGGTATATCTGGATTAAACTTACGTTAATATCATTAGTTCATTTCTTGGATGAAACCATGGAGAGTACTCAGCTCCCTTTGGTAGCAGCAGTTAAACTTCAGTTTTAAATTACAAAGTTGATATTGCTGATTTTAAACCAGCTGTCATCTAGCTGCTTGAAGTTTATTAAATTATGTTTTTGGTTCATATTCAAAAGACCAAATTAATGTAATATTGTAACCAAAATTAATGTTATAATTTAATCCAAATGATTGTTATCATGCATTCCACATGTTTAATGTAGTCCAAATTAATTTTAATAATTTACTCCAACTTATCATTATAATGTAATCCAAATTAATGTAATATAATCCAAATTAATATTATTCTATAGTCCACAAATTTAATGTTATAACATCTTGTAATAATGTAATCCAAATAATGTTATGTAATCTAAATTAATGTAATAATGTAATCCAAGTTAATGTTATAATGCAATAATGTAATCCAAATTAATTTATGATATAATCCAAGTTAACATTATAATGCTATAATGTAATCCAAATGAATGTTATAATGTAATCCACATGTTTTAATATATAATGTAATCCACATAATGTTTTAATATATAATGTAGTCCAAACTAATGTAATAATGTAATCCAAATAATGTAATAATGTATCCAAATTAATGTTATAGTGTAATCCAAACTAAGGTTATGGTGTAATCCAAATAACTAAGTCTAATCCAAATTATGGTTATAATGTAATCCAAATATTTGCTATAATGTAATCCACATAATGTTATAATATATAATAGTCTAAAATAATGTAATAATGTAATCCATATTTAAAAATTATTTACATGAAAGAATTTCTTTTATATACATTTTCTGTTTTTATTAATATTGCTGTTTTATTTTTCTTTCTTCATGGAATCTGATATTATTGGAAGTTTACTTAGTATAAAAGCCTGTTGATAGGACACCACTACATACAGACTAACTCATTTATCCTGATTTACAGAGTGTTCTTGACATTTGCAGTAGAGGAAGATCTCCGAGGGCTTATTGTTCAACAAGGAGGAGTCAAAGTAACAAAGACTGCATCAGATTAGTGTTATTAAAGTTACATCTAATATTTATCTAATTTTTATCTAATATTTATCTAATTTTTATCTAATATTTATCTCATTTTTATCTAATATTTATCTAATTTTTATCTAATATTTATCTAATTTCTGTCTAATATATATGGTGTAGAGAATGCATTTTTAGTGACTGTTATGCAGCAGCACCTAAATGACAATAAATCTATAATTATACTGTATCTATGAAATTATTTACCATATATATATTAATAGTTATTTTAATTTTTGTGAAACAACAAAATTTCTTTCATTTTTAAACTTTATAGAAATTGATTCAGTTTTTAAAAAAAAACCTTTGAGGTTTTAATCAAAGACATAGTTTTTGGTCAAAGACATAGCTGCAGCCACCAGTATCATACCGTGATACACTGTGACCCAGCTGTAGCTTGATGGTTGGGATCAATAGAACCTGACCATCTTATGTAACCAACAATGTTATAACCATCTAGACAACTGAAGTACATGATGCATGTACTAAACAAATCGCTGGTGTTGTTGGTGGGGGATTGTAACAAAATCGGATGATTTACTTAACTTATTGATTTACAAATTCAGATGAGAATCTTATATCAACCATTGCATTGTTTGGTTATGTATGCAGTTTAAAAAATTAACGTATGTCTACTATTATTTGAGCATTGATTGTGTATACAATACATTGAAAAGAAACAAAAAAAAAAGAATCACTTTATTGTTGCAGGATCAGTAATAATAAGACTTAACCACTTCTGTGTTTTATCCAAATTTGTGTTATAACAGAACATGCTATTGTGGGGTCACACAGTATATGGAAGCTTTCAGGGATGAAATTTGTCTTTTAACCTTCAAAGCTAATCCAAAATTTTGACAAAGGCGATTTTTGTTCCGTAAAGAAATGCCTGGGTTCGAAATCTTGTGTGGAAACGTAATGGGCTAATTTTAGTACAATATTCAGCATTTGGTCATTAAAGGTCAAGACAGATTTGATTTAATTTTAGAAGCAGTTCTCCATTAACCTGCTTGTATCTCTACTGACTTGGAAAATAGCCAAATTTAGAATTAGATGAAAATTCAATATTCAGAAATGGAGCCCTATATAGAAATAAGTTCACTTTTAGTATGCATCTTAGAATCTTAATAATAAACTTACTTTATTTGTGCAGAATTTAACATAATTTTACAAACAAATTAGATTTAGTTTGAGATTTTTGTTTTGTAATTTGCATTTTATTTTACTTTTGCCAGGTTCTTTTAAGTCTTGCACTCGACAAAAATACGGATAATGGGAAGCATATAGCGGCACAAGCATTGGCTAAGATTGCTATCACCTTAGATCCAAACCTTGCCTTTCCAGGACAGAGGGTAAGTTCTAATAGAGATGCCACTATTTTATAATACAGTTGTCCTTTATAATACAGTTAACCACTCAGCATGCTTTCATATAATATATATATATATATATATATATATATATATATATATATATATATATATATATATATATATATATATATATACAGTCATGGATTGCATTTGCTAAATGTTTCACACCGACATTTACATCTAGATGCCCAAATATAATTTTAGTGCAAGCAATTTTCGGCACAGCTACCATATTTAAGTGAAAGTGCATTTAAAAAACCCTGTATATTTTCACACAAGCTATTTCGAATGACCCTGGTGGTCATTTCAACCTGATGTATTTGTCTCCTCTTGTAAAACATGCATGAACACATTTGTTTGTACCTGATAAATGCTGTAAAGCCATTCAGAGATACCTGCCACTTATTGCCACAATTCATGCAAAAATGACCCTTAGAATATGTTTCTTACAGAATAAAAGCAAACATTATGGAAATATGAATGTTGTGGTAAAATCCAAATACTAACATGTTCATGTCTTTTTGGAATTGAGTTTCTTATTAGTATTTAGTATTTGGTCAGTGAACCAGACTAACTTTATAGGCATACCTCAGATGCTTTAAACTGCACATATTTTGTAATGCAAAACATCTGCATGACCAAGCTGTTGCTTTTTTTTTAAAATGGCATCCAACAAGCAACATGTCAAGTTGAAAAGGTACAATAAATCTTTTAAAATGTTTCAATAGTACAGAAGAATAAAAGGGAATGTTCAGATTGTTCGGACAAAGTTAAGAAGGGCAACAGTCATGTTTTGATTTTAGTATACCATCATGGCAAACATGAGTTTTTATTCTAAGAATTACATCAAATTGAGAGATGTCAAGAAACCAATGAGCTCCATTGGGTTTTTCACTGCAGTTTGTGAAACTATACTGGAGGTAATCAAGGCTAAAGTAAACTTAACAAAGTTTTGAGTTGAATGCAATATTTACCATCATTCCATAAGTCTTGAAATCGCACTTCAGGACTTTTAAATGCATTGATTCCATCTTGACAATAGCAGTACATGATATTTTGTTACACCTTATGAAAAACTAGTCCAGATTACGGGACAAAATTGAGGTCTTGTTAGGGTTTGCAGGTCTGTAAAAAGATGGTTAAAATTTGCCCTTAAAAGCAAGTAGTGATTCATTCTATTTACAGGTATATTCATGGAAGCCCGACCTTAAGAAAAAAAATTGAGGACTAAATTAACACAAAGCCTTGTTAGTAATGATGAAAATCTGCCTTATAAACAACCGTCTAACTATAGCCATTACATGAATGATGAGTATCAACTACTATATGTATGTGCCTATTAGACAAATCCAACATCCAGCTGTGCCGACTAAAATCTACTGTTGCATAATGCTCCAGTAGATCTTGGTCTGCTCATTTTTCTAGGATTTATCAACAAATGAAAAAGACCCTGACCTGCTTATGTTTTATTTAGATCAAACTCCAAACTGTTTTTACAGTTGGACTTGACTTAAATGTGAGAAACATGTGGTACTTTGAAAAAGTGAGAAACGTGGTACTTTGAAACAGTGACAAACATGTGGTACTTTGAAACAGTGAGAAACATGTGGTACTTTGAAAAAGTGAGAAACATGTGGTACTTTGAAAAAGTGAGAAATGTGGTACTTTGAAACAGTGAGAAACATGTGGTACTTTGAAAAAGTGAGAAACATGTGGTACTTTGAAAAAGTGAGAAACATGTGATACTTTGAAACAGTGAGAAACATGTGTTACTTTGAAACAGTGACAAACATGTGATACTTTGAAAAAGTGAGAAACATGTGATACTTTGAAACAGTGAGAAACATGTGATACTTTGAAACAGTAAGAAACATGTGATACTTCGAAAAAGTGAGAAACATGTGGTACTTTGAAAAAGTGAGAAACATGTGATACTTTGAAACAGTGAGAAACATGTGGTACTTTGAAACAGTGAGAAATATGTGATACTTTGAAACATTGAGAAATATGTGATACTTTGAAACAGTGACAAACATGTGATACTTTGAAACAGTGAGAAACATGTGGTACTTTGAAAAAGTGAGAAACATGTGGTACTTTGAAACAGTGAGAAACATGTGGTACTTTGAAAAAGTGAGAAACATGTGGTACTTTGAAAAAGTGAGAAATGTGGTACTTTGAAACAGTGAGAAACATTTGGTACTTTGAAAAAGTGAGAAACATGTGGTACTTTGAAAAAGTGAGAAACATGTGATACTTTGAAACAGTGAGAAACATGTGTTACTTTGAAACAGTGACAAACATGTGTTACTTTGAAACAGTGAGGAACATGTGGTACTTTGAAAAAGTGAGAAACATGTGGTACTTTGAAAAAGTGAGAAACATGTGGTACTTTGAAACAGTGAGAAACATGTGGTACTTTGAAACAGTGACAAACATGTGATACTTTGAAACAGTGAGAAAACTTGTGATACTTTGAAACAGTGAGAAACATGTTGTACTTTGAAACAGTGAGAAACATGTGGTACTTTGAAACAGTGAGAAACATGTGGTACTTTGAAAAAGTGAGAAACATGTGGTACTTTGAAAAAGTGAGAAATGTGGTACTTTGAAACAGTGAGAAACATGTGGTACTTTGAAAAAGTGAGAAACATGTGTTACTTTGAAAAAGTGAAAAACATGTGATACTTTGAAACAGTGAGAAACATGTGTTACTTTGAAACAGTGACAAATATGTGTTACTTTGAAACAGTGAGAAAGATGTGGTACTTTGAAAAAGTGAGAAACATGTGATACTTTGAAACAGTGAGAAATATGTGATACTTTGAAAAAGTGAGAAACATGTGGTACTTTGAAAAAGTGAGAAACATGTGATACTTTGAAACAGTGAGAAACATGTGTTACTTTGAAACAGTGAGAAATATGTGATACTTTGAAACAGTGAGAAATATGTGATACTTTGAAACAGTGACAAACATGTGATACTTTGAAACAGTGAGAAACATGTGGTACTTTGAAAAAGTGAGAAACATGTGGTACTTTGAAAAAGTGAGAAACATGTGGTACTTTGCAAAAGTGAGAAACATGTGGTACTTTGAAAAAGTGAGAAATGTGGTACTTTGAAACAGTGAGAAACATGTGGTACTTTGAAACAGTGAGAAACATATGATACTTTGAAACAGTGAGAAACATGTGTTACTTTGAAACAGTGACAAACATGTGTTACTTTGAAACAGTGAGAAACATGCGTTACTTTGAAAAAGTGAGAAACATGTGGTACTTTGAAAAAGTGAGAAACATATGGTACTTTGAAACAGTGAGAAACATGTGGTACTTTGAAACAGTGACAAACATGTGATACTTTGAAACAGTGAGAAAACATGTGATACTTTGAAACAGTGAGAAACATATTGTACTTTGAAACAGTGAGAAACATGTGGTACTTTGAAACAGTAAGAAACATGTGGTACATTGAAACAGTGAGAAACATGTGGTACTTTGAAAAAGTGACAAACATGTGGTACTTTGAAACAGTGAGAAACATGTGATACTTTGAAAAAGTGAGAAACATGTGGTACTTTAAAACAGTGACAAACATGTGGTACTTTGAAACAGTGAGAAACATGTGATACTTTGAAAAAGTGAGAAACATGTGGTACTTTGAAACAGTGACAAACATGTGTTACTTTGAAACAGTGAGAAACATGTGCTACTTTGAAACAGTGAGAAATGTGATACTTTGAAACAGTGAGAAACATGTGATACTTTGAAACAGTGAGAAATGTGGTACTTTGAAACAGTGAGAAACATGTGATACTTTGAAACAGTGAGAAACATGTGGTACTTTGAAAAAGTGAGAAACATGTGATACTTTGAAACAGTAAGAAACATGTGGTACTTTGAAACTGTGAGAAACTTGTGATACTTTGAAAAAGTGAGAAACATGTGGTACTTTGAAACAGTGAGTAACATGTGATACTTTGAAACAGTGAGAAACATGTGATACTTTGAAAAAGTGAGAAATATGTGATACTTTGAATCCCAAAATTGAGTGGAGTATATTGATAGAACACTAACCAGGCCCTCTGGGCTTGATATACAAGTAAGCAAAAGTGTCTATCATTTTATACTTGAAATACAAGTAAGCAAAAGTGTTTATCATTTTATACTTGAAATACAAGTACATGTACGCAAAAGTGTTTATCATTTTATACTTGATATACAAGTAAGCAAAAATGTTTATCATTTTATACTTGAAATATAAACAATAAGCCCTGAATATTGAATCTGACCACTCTAAAAACGCATATATCTGGGAAATACAAACAATAAGCCCTGAATATTGAATCTAACCACTCCAAAAATGCATATATCTGGGAAATATAAACAATAAGCCCAGAATATTGAATCTAACCACTTTAAAATGCATATATCTTGGAGAAGTATTCCGCAGCAGGGCCATAATGGGAAACTGTCATGCATGTGGCATGCCATTCTCATCAAAACATTTTGTACAGCGTAGCAACTGATGTGTGCTATATAGAAAAGTGTTAATTGAAACATTGCTGATACTGAGTTTACTTCCTACATGATTTCACATTATTTTCATAGCAAACCCCCCCACCCCCCTCCGCAAGAAAAATGAAATACCAGTAAATGCCTACTTAGTACCCGAAATCCAGTATTTTTCCTACATGATTTCACATTATTTAGTATATCGAGTTTATTTCCTTGTCAATATAAATCAATAATGACATGAATTGCATTATTTTGTATTCTCTTTTTGTGGTTCTTTATACATATGTGGTGATGAATTTAATGCATTCAGCTTTTATGGCTGTCAAAAATGTCATTAACACGAGAAGCATTGTACGAAGGGATGAAGATTATCAGGTTGAAAGCCTCCATTATGATCGCATAATCACAAATAAAATCACTTTTAGAACAACTTGCAAGGTTCAAGTAGGAGTTAGCTGCCCACTCATTACTTTGATACCCAGTAATTGCCCACTCATTACCCTATAACCCAGTAGCTGTCTACTCATTACCCTATAACCCAGTAGCTGTCTATTCATTACCCTATAACCCAGTAACTGCCCACTCATTACCCTATAACCCAGTAGCTGTCTACTCATTACCCTATAACCCAGTAGCTGTCTACTCATTACCCTATAACCCAGTAGCTGTCTATTCATTACCCTATAACCCAGTAGCTGTCTACTCATTACCCTATAACCCAGTAGCTGTCTACTCATTACCCTATAACCCAGTAGCTGTCTACTCATTACCCTAAAATTGATTAGTTACCCATACATTATCCTAAAGTCCAGTAGCTGCCCACTCATTACCCTAAAATCTAGTAGCTGCCCGTTCAATACCCTAAACCCCAGTAGCTGCTTACTCAATACCCTAAAATCCAGTAGCAGCCCACTCATTGCCCCCCCCCCCATCCCATAAAAAACCAGTAGATGCCTACACAGTACCCAAAATCCAATATTGTTCTCGTAAGCAGTCAGTATTTTTGTACTCTTATGTTAACAGCTATGTTTAAGATGTTGGCCAGTGCAGACTGTGGCATCACACCTTTGTCTGCATGGTTTCGAGTTTCAGACTCAGCCAGCATGGATATGTGTGAAAGCTTGCCAGTAACTTATTATGGGGTTGGTGGTTCTTCCTACACCAGATATACTGGCAGTCATATATAGCGTATCATATGCTGAAAAATGGCATTAAACCCCAAAGCATCCAATGCACTTGAGGTAGATAGTAAAATTCAGTATCCATGTCTGATGATGATATGGTTTGATTTTCATGCAGGTTGAATAATTGTTCAAATTGTTTGTTTTTTTTTGTTTTTTGTAGGGTTTATCGCCATTTTTTAGCACAATATAGGCTATACATGGTGGCCAGTATCATTGGTGGAGGAAGAACCCGGGAAAACCCCCGGAAAGAACCTCCGACCCACGAGAAGCTACTGGCAAGCTTTCTCACATAACTACATAAGCTGAATCTTAGACTCCAACCCACGCAGACAGAGGTGAGACAGCAGTGATCCGTAAAGGAAAGCACGTTAGACCACTTGGGGCCCCTTGTTCAAATTGTAATAAAATGTTTGAATGTCATTGACTTAGATTTTTTTGTGGGTACATTTTATAAGCACAATTCTTAAATTATCATCAAAGGCCATTAGTAGAGATTTTTGTCACGTGGTAAAAGCAAAATTTCAACATAATTTGCAAAATATATTCAATTTATTAAATATCAGTTATGTATAATGACATTAAACTTGTCAAAAATTTTGCATCTAATAAAAACTCATCCACTATATACATTATTATGATTTTATCTGTTATTTCAGATCTATGAAGTCGTACGTCCATTGATACAGCTGCTGCATATAGAGAGAACAGGGCTGCAAAACTTTGAGGGCCTGCTGGCACTCACCAACCTATCATCTATATCAGATTCTGTAAGGTAGGTTATATGATGTTAATTATTTTCTGTCTTTTGTTATTATGATGCAGCTTTTTGGTACCCTCACTATTTGCAGCATGAAGATCCATTTATCATTCGTCTATATGTTCATACAACTCTAGAAGATATCTCTAAATCCACTTAAGAAATTGAAGGCCATAGCAACAAGGTTTCATTTTTGGGGTTCTACTTTTTATAGACCAAAATAAATTATGGGATGACTGTTATCAGCATACCTTCACTCTCCATGGATACCAGGTTATAGCTTTTAGTTGTGATAGTTGTTTAGAACATTTAAACTAGTTTTTTAGGGGCCCCGAGTGGCAGAGTGATCAAAAGCGCTGTCAGTTACAGATCACTGCCATCTCACCTCTGTCTGCATGGGTTCGAGGCTAAGATTCGGCTTATGTAGTTATGTGAGAAAGCTTGCCAGTAGTTTCTCATGGGTTGGCGGCTCTTTCTGAGGGGTTTCCCAGGTTCTTACTCCACCATTAATACTGGCCGCCATGTATAGCCTATCATGTGCTGAAAAATGGCGTTAAACCCTACAACAACAAATTAAACTAGTATTTTGGATATTTGATGTTAGAAACTGTCAACAAGCACCATTCTGTTATCTCCTCATGGGTAACAGCCTGGACCAGTTTATGCCCTTGGATGAGGCACAAATATCAATTAAAATTCATGATCTCAAACCATTACTAAAATGAGAAGGGTGGGAGAGCAAGCAGTTATGTAGCCGAGTTTGGTAATGGTGGTTTTGTGTTGTTATTTTTATAGATATTAGCTTTATTTTACATAAAGCCATAGGATTTTTACTTGTTGTTTGCCTGTCTTTTGAACCCAAATATAACAATAACGTGTTGTCCCCCATTCATCCAGCCATTAGTACAACTCTTTCATGGATTGCCATGAAACTTTATACAGCATTCGTTCCAAGGTCTGGTAATGAAATGAAAATTAAATGGTGCTGCATGACCGCTGGACATCTTGAAAACCATGATATTGCCACTTCTCTTGAAAATGAATGGTTTTTATCAGCATACTATGATTTTTATTATAATGTGATATTGGTCATTAATAAAAATGGTGTTTATCTGACATCTAAGATAGGAATCATTGCAGTCAACTTTACAAATGGTATTTATCTGATATCTAAGATAACCACCATTGCTGTCAACTTTAAAATCTTGCTATTGCCGCTTCTCTTGAAAAGAAAGTCATATTGACATATAGTTTTTGCCAGAAGACTTCTTATTATATTCAATTGATCTAAACAAAAATGCATACTAATCTGACATCCAATGTGGTCAGCACAATGGCCATGTTTTAAAAAAGTCTTACTACTCCAATTCCTAAATGGAAAGTATTATTAATATGTTTTCTGCCAGAAGACTTGTAGTAGTACAACTAAATGAAAATGATACCAATCTGACAATCCAATAATGGCAACGTTGCTATCATCACTTTTCTTTGCATGATGATCCTGGTATCAGAAAGACTTATTACGATGTAGAGTTTGTTCTAAATAAAAGTTGTGCTGACCTTACATTCAGTATGTGTGTATGTGAGAAAGCTTGCTGGTAGCTTCTCATGGTCTGTGTATCTTTTCGGTGTTTTCCTGGGTTAGTTCTCCACTATTAATACTGTCCGCCATATATAGCCTATCTTGTGCTAAATATGGCATTATACTATATAAAAACAACAACAACAGTCAATATGGCTACCATGGTGACCACCATGCAGATTTTGTTAACACAGCATTGACAAGAAGGAACTGTCTTAACTTGGATTTCAGAAACTTTTTCGGGCCAATAGAGCACCAATCCATTCATGGGACTCTTGTTTACACATTCTTGATCATTTTTAATTAGAATTTCTTTTTTATGAACAATAGATTAGCATGTATAAGTAAATAGCAGTTGAAGTTGACAAATAAAATTGATGTCAGTCATGTAAACATTTGGTACCTATTTCAAAACACAGCTGTTCGGATCATCTTTAGAGTACCTTGATCAGAGCACACCTCACCACTGCCCTGTACCCTACACTGGCTATCGATTCGATACAAATCAAACACAAAATTTGTTCTCTGTGCTATGTTTCAATGACAGACTCCAGTCCAACATACCTATCCAGCCTCACCCATGTGTATACACCAGCTAGATCCTTATGCTCTTCTACTGATAATCGTATACTCATTGTTCCCAAGGCGAAAACAAGTCATATGGACAACGTTCGTTTGCACACCAGGTCCCGGTGATGTGGAACGAATTGCCCATTGAAATTAGACACAAAGAAACAGTGGTCCCTTTTAAGAGCGCTCTTAAGACTCACCTGTTTCGACTGCAGGGACAAACTTTGTGACCTAATCATGTATTGTATCTTATATGTTGTCAGCATGTTTTTATGTTTTCCAATTTCATTGTTTTTGTCATTTGTTGTTCTGTAGTGTAGTCATATCATTATTGATGGTGTAAAGCACTTAGAACTTTGAAAGATTAGGCGCTATACAAAGTCCTCATTATTATTATTATTATTTCAGTAGGAGGTGTACTTTTTATAAAATTTATTCACATATACCTTTAAATGGCAATTATGAACTTTATTTTGATTTTGTTTGGAAGTAAACAATTTGCATTCTCTGAGAAACACATATTGCAAACATTAATATTATGGCAAATATCAATGATAAAGTATGTGTACATTTTTGGATGAGGTCAGTAATTAAGGTGAGATGCAGTACAAACCAGAATGTTGTGCACTGCGATATCAAAATAAAAGGTCCTCATTTCTTGACCCATTTCAGTATCAGCCACCATTGTAAATGTCCTTAGCAATCAGTAATTAAAGTCAATCATTTTGTTGATGACGCTTGAGTTGCACAGCATTTATCAATCAGGATTTAATAGACTTTGGTGAAACTATATTTAGCATTACATTTTAGAACAACTGCTAATATTTATTTTGAATCACAGCATATACACAGACCTTTCGACATTTAATATAAGTTTATTTGTACACATATTTTGATGAAAGGACCTGATGAAAGGTTTAGGTTATGATAAGAGTTTTTAAAGATTTTAAGATTTTTAAACTTTTTGGCTGGGAGTTTCATGTCTGCAGTGGGGACATGAGTTTAACAAAACAGATCTCATCTTTTCAGCAGAAAGTATAATTCCCAAGGTCAGAGTGAAAGATCCAAATACAGCCTGCCTAATTGTGCTAAGTTTGATTGTTGCACATTCTTTTTTTATAGTTTATTTTTACTATTGCATACTGTTGTGTCTATAGCTTACCTAACCATAAGGTATGTTTTTACTATTGCATACTGTTGTGTCTATAGCTTACCTGGCCATAAGGTATGTTTATTTTTACTATTGCATACTGTTGTGTCTATAGCTTACCTGGCCATAAGGTATGTTTATTTTTACTGTTGCATACTGTTGTGTCTATAGCTTACCTGGCCATAAGGTATGTTTATTTTTACTATTGCATACTGTTGTGTCTATAGCTTACCTGGTCATAAGGTATGTTTATTTTTACTATTGCATAATGTTGTGTCTATAGCTTACCTGGCCTTAAGGTATGTTTTTGAACAGCATGACCCTGAAACAAAGAGGATCAACAAATGCATATTAAGTTTACATGTTGACCTCTAACATTGTTTTCAAAGATCCATTTTCATTGGTTGAAGTACAAGTTCATTTACCATTGATTGATTCTGCTGAAAACAGGCACCACTTACATTGCCAGACAGTATCTGCTAACATTAACAATTGAACATAAAATTGACTGTAAAGAATGGTGTTGCATGCATTTGCAGTGAATGTCATGGAAACCTGACTCAAAAATCCATTTGCCTTATGTCAGAGAAAGAGAGTTGTCAAATTAGTTATTGAGTTGTGTATTAACAGAACTTTTGTGAATTATAGACATAGGCCATGGCTCTGTTGGAAACAATTTCAGATATAGACCTATCATCTGTTGTCACTAAGCAATTTCAGAGACTGACTTATTGTCTGTTGTCACTAAGCATTTCAGAGACTGACCTATTGACTGTTGTTACTAAGCAATTTCAGAGACAGACCTATCATCTGTTGTTACTAAGCAATTTCAGAGACTGACTTATTGTCTGTTGTTACTAAGCATTTCAGAGACAGACCTATTGACTGTTGTTACTAAGCAATTTCAGAGACAGACCTATCATCTGTTGTTACTAAGCAATTTCAGAGACAGACTTATTGTCTGTTGTTACTAAGCATTTCAGAGACTGACCTGTTGACTGTTGTTACTAAGCATTTCAGAGACTGACCTATTAACTGTTGTTACTAAGCATTTCAGAGACTGACCTATTGACTGTTGTTACTAAGCATTTCAGAGACAGACTTATTGTCTGTTGTTACTAAGCATTTCAGAGACTGACCTATTGACTGTTGTTACTAAGCAATTTCAGAGACAGACCTATCATCTGTTGTTACTAAGCAATTTCAGAGACAGACTTATTGTCTGTTGTTACTAAGCATTTCAGAGACTGACCTAATGACTGTTGTTACTAAGCATTTCAGAGACAGACCTATTGACTGTTGTTACTAAGCAATTTCAGAGACAGACCTATCATCTGTTGTTACTAAGCAATTTCAGAGACTGACCTATTGACTGTTGTTACTAAGCATTTTCAGAGACAGACCTATTGACTGTTGCTACTAAGCAATTTCAGAGACAGACCTATTGACTGTTGTTACTAAGCATTTCAGAGACTGACCTATTGACTGTTGTTACTAAGCATTTCAGAGACAGACTTATTGTCTGTTGTTACTAAGCATTTCAGAGACTGACCTATTGACTGTTGTTACTAAGCATTTCAGAGACTGACCTATTGGCTGTTGTTACAAAGCAATTTCAGAGACTGACCTATTGACTGTTGTTACTAAGCATTTCAGAGAATGACCTATTGACTGTTGTTACTAAGCATTTCAGAGACAGACTTATTTTCTGTTGTAACTAAGCATTTCAGAGACAGACCTATTGACTGTTGTTACTAAGTATTTCAGAGACTGACCTATTGACTGTTGTTACTAAGCATTTCAGAGACAGACCTATTGACTGTTGTTACTAAGCATTTCAGAGACAGACCTATCATCTGTTGTTACTAAGCAATTTCAGAGACAGACCTATTGACTGTTGTTACTAAGCAATTTCAGAGACAGACCTATTGACTGTTGTTACTAAGCAATTTCAGAGACTGACCTATTGACTTGTTACTAAGCATTTTCAGAGACAGACCTAATGACTGTTGTTACTAAGCAATTTCAGAGACAGACCTATTGACTGTTGTTACTAAGCATTTCAGAGACTGACCTATTGACTGTTGTTGCTAAGCATTTCAGAGACAGACTAATTGTCTGTTGTTACTAAGCATTTCAGAGACTGACCTATTGACTGTTGTTACTAAGCAATTTCAGAGACAGACCTATTGACTGTTGTTACTAAGCATTTCAGACTGACCTATTGACTGTTGATACTAAGCATTTCAGAGACTGACCTATTGACTGTTGTTACTAAGCAATTTCAGAGACTGACCTATTGACTGCTGTTACTAAGCATTTCAGAGACTGTCCTATTGACTGTTGTCACTAAGCAATTTCAGAGACAGACCTATCATCTGTTGTTACTAAGCAATTTCAGAGACTGACCTATCATTTGTTGTCACTATGCATTTTCAGAGACCGGTCAATGCTTAGTTTATTTATAGTAAATTTCAGAGTCATATCAGTGCTCAGTTGGTATTGACAAATGTCGCAAACAGGATATTCTCTAAAGGCAATAATGAATTGCAGAGACACTTACTTGTGTTCTGTTGGCACCATTGAATTTCAGTGATAACATATTTGTTTATACTGAACATTTTCAGAGACAGGTCTATGCTTAATTGGCACCAATGAATTGTAGAGACAAGCCTATGCTCAGTTGACAGTAATATTTGCTGTTTTCACCAAAGTTGATTAAATTTGTAAGTTATATTTTCTGAATCAGAGACTCGAACCCACACAGACAGAGGTGAGATGGCAGTGATCTGTAACGGATAGCGCTTTAGACCACTAGGGGCCCCTCCTGGACTGACTTTATGTCTATATTATTTGACCTGCTACATAACTAATAGCTAATTAACCCATGTTTGCTGTCTTTGACCCTTTGCAAAATATACAGTGATTTCAGTCTGACCCACTGACAAAATATCCTAGTAGAAATCTTGGTGTATTGTAGACAGAGAGCTTTATTAGATACAGATTATATCAGTCTTATGTTATTATATATTTTGTTATTGACATTAAAAATATTTTGTTATTGACATTAAAAATGTTTTGTTTTTAGACAGCATATTGTGACTGACAAAGGCATTCCCATGATTGAACATTACATGTATGAGGAACATGAGATGATAAAACGGGCAGCCACGGAATGTATGTGTAATATGGTGATGAATGAGGAGGTATGTAATATGACACATTTTTCACCAAGACAAATGCATGTGTTACATGATACCATGACAAATGCATGATATTTATATCAGTAAATCACCTGTGTTACAAGATACCATGACAAATGCATGATATTTATATCAGTAAATCGCCTTTGTTACAAGATACCATGACAAATGCATGATATTTATATCAGTAAATCTCCTTTGTTACAAGATACCATGACAAATGCATGATATTTATATCAGTAAATCTCCTTTGTTACAAGATACCATGACAAATGCATGATATTTATATCAGTAAATTGTCTGTGTTACATGGTACCTGGACAAATGCATGATATTTATATCATTAAATTACCTGTGTTACAAGATACCATGACAAATGCATGATATTTATATCAGTAAATCACCTGTGTTACATGATACCATGACAAATGCATGATATTTATATCAGTAAATTGTCTGTGTTACATGGTACCAGGACAAATGCATGATATTTATATCATTAAATTACCTGTGTTACAAGATACCATGACAAATGCATGATATTTATATCAGTAAATCTCCTTTGTTACAAGATACCATGACAAATGCATGATATTTATATCAGTAAATCGCCTTTGTTACAAGATACCATGACAAATGCATGATATTTATATCAGTAAATTGCCTTTGTTACAAGATACCATGACAAATTCATGATATTTGTATCAGTAAATCTCCTTTGTTACAAGATACCATGACAAATGCATGATATTTATATCAGTAAATCTCCTTTGTTACAAGATACCATGACAAATGCATGATATTTATATCAGTAAATCTCCTTTGTTACAAGATATCATGACAAATGCATGATATTTATATCAGTAAATCTCCTTTGTTACAAGATACCATGACAAATGCATGATATTTATATCAGTAAATCTCCTTTGTTACAAGATATCATGACAAATGCATGATATTTATATCAGTAAATCTCCTTTGTTACAAGATACCATGACAAATGCATGATATTTATATCAGTACATTGCCTGTCTTACATGATACCAGGACAAATGCATGATATGTATATCATTAAATTATATATCAGTCTTGTCTGTATTAAGTTACTGTTGCATTCATCAACATATTTTCACCATCAATCTTGTCTGTATTGACGTACTTTAGCATTCATCAACATGTTTTCACCATCAGTCTTGTCTGTATTGACTTACTTTTGCATTCATCAACATGTTTTCACCATCAGTCTTGTCTGTATTAAGTTACTGTTGCATTCATCAACATGTTTTCACCATCTGTCTTGTCTGTATTGACGTACTTTAGCATTCATCAACATGTTTTCACCATCAGTCTTGTCTGTATTGACTTACTTTTGCATTCATCAACATGTTTTCACCATCAGTCTTGTCTGTATTAAGTTACTGTTGCATTCATCAACATGTTTTCACCATCAGTCTTGTCTGTATTGACTTACTTTTGCATTCAGCAACAATTTTTTCACCATCAGTCTAGTCTGTAGTAACTGCTTCAGTGGCCTAGAGTGTTCACAATGGAAGCGGGAGGTCATGGGTTCGATCCCTGGCCGAGTCATACCAAACACTTACAAAAATGGTACTAACAACTGCCTCACGTGATGCTCAGCATTAAAAGGTTAGTGTTACTGGGTGTAACATCATGCTCTATGTCTGCTGCATAATGTCCCAGTCCTAGACATCACTATAAACTGCCTCACTGCAGACATTGTAGCGATATGACTGAAAAATTGTTAAAACCTACGTTAAAAATCCTCGTCAAACAAAACAAACTTGTCTGTTGTGATTTACTGTTGCATTCATCAACATTAGGTATTATATTCCTAAATATAGCACACAAAAAGTATGAATGTCTCTTATGATTTACTATTGTATGTGTCAGTGTCCGATATTCTATTTATAACAGACACAAACATATAATTTATGTCTCCCATGATTTACTATTGTATGTGTCAGTGTCCGATATTCTATTTATAACAGACATAACACAAACAAATTACCCATGTCTCTTATGAGTTACTATTTTTTTTGTCAGTGTCAGATATTATATTTGTAGCAGACTATTGCACATAAAATTACTAATGTCTTTTATTAGCCACTATTGTGTTCGGTAATCATTTACACTACATCTGAAATTGCTGGAAATTGTCTATTGTACTGAAGCCACTCCATGACGACAGCCATATATCCACCACACACATTGCCAATAATGAAAGTTACTTAACTATATGATGTCACTAATCCTTCTTATGGTTAGTTACCACTTGTGCCAGTAACCAATTATCTATGATAAACTAGTATGCATCATGTAAAAATAGTATCTGAATTGCCCCAATGCAGTCCAGGTGCAATATCCAGACAAGAGACTGACAGTGATTATCACTAATAGATCATCCAATTACAAAAACCAGGAATACATTGTGTTAAATGAATACTGTGCTTAATTAACTGCTTGATGTAAATAATGGTGCTTGTGTTCTGGATATAAAATGGATCATGCCTATAAGTAATTTATGTTATTATGTGCTTTTGAATGGTTAAGTCTGTGCTGTACATTATCTTACATTGAAAATGTTTCTATACATTGGATTACATTAATACATCTATGATGTACACTGTGTTACATTAATAGAGCTATGTTGTACATTGTGCTACATTAATACATATATACTGTATAGTCAAATACATTAATACATCTATGTTGTACACTGTTACATTAATACATATACAGGGCTCGGAATTAGCGGTAGTCCGCTAGCCCGAGGCTAGTAGATTTCCAGTTGGGCTAGTAACTATCATAATGTTATTAGTCCGATGGGCTAGTAAGTTTTGTTTATCAACAGTCAGCGTTTGTTTACTCAATACCCCAATAAAGACGTGACTTCAGCATATATTCTGTATAATCAACGCAGTGACCATTGTAAACAGTCATACAATATTAGCATGAGAAGATGAGGTCAATTTCTGCCCTGAAATGTGTTTCTATAACAAGAAGCCATCTGATTTTGTGCATTTCGCTTAACAGCGCCAATCACGGTCCCGTCATTAACAAACAATGGAAGTTTGGTTAATTATATCCTAATTAATCTGACAGCGAATTAAATGAAAAATTTCACTTTATTCACGCGACCACATTTACAAACTATAAAACTAGAACACATGATATCAACTATTCAAATAAATTAGTTTGCACGCTCGCTTGTTTGTTTCCTTTTTTTAGCTTGCTAGCCAAACGCGCTAAGTCACAAACGGGAAACTGCATAGTTTACGTTTCCATCAAAATTATTATAAGAATTAGATCAATTTATTCTGATCACATTACTGACACATCATTTCCATACAACTACTTTTTCTATGTCAATAAAACTTTTTTAAACAATATTTTTTCCCATACAAGACTGAACAAATAATTGAGTATACGTGGAGATATGCAAGCAGAATGCCGTACATTTGTTGGGAATTAAAATCTCTCAGCATGGGCATCTAAGATTTGAAAAATGTCTGCTTATTTTTAATTTCAACAATACATTGAGGTCCGATTAATTAGGAGCACCTACTAAACTTACGCTATTAATGACGAGACCGTAATTGGGGCTGTTGAATGCAACGCGCCGACTCAGATGGCTTCGTTTGATGGGAACACACCTTTTCCAAGGTGAAACTAACATTATCTTTTGATGTTAATATTTTATAACAGTGTTTACAATAGCCACTGCTTTGATCCTGCAGAAGTCAAGACTTTATTAGGGAGAGACCATTTACTTGGTGGTGGTGGGGGCAAATGTACGTGTTTTGAAATGCGTGTCTTGCTCGGACGGTAACAGGCTGATTCGGACCATGGCTGATTCGGACCAAGCTGATTCGGTCCAAATTATGGGCTGATTTGGACCAGATTTCTGGCTAATTCGGACCAGATTTGGGATTCATTTCAGAATAAAATGGGGACGTCAATTTTCAGCTCATTAGCAGCAATAACAGCTGTGAAATACGACTTATAAAAATGACTGCATTTTATTAGTTTAGAGTTCCAAAACCAGGATAGAAAAGGAATCTTACTGGATACGCCACCTTAGAACATTGAAAGCAAGCGGTTTAAACCAAGAAGACTAGAAAAAGACAACCATGCACAAATAAAATTTTCTTTTAAATAATTCTCTAAATTTGGTCAATAGCCTATAATTGCTACTATAATAATGAAATATCCTGGATATAATTTGCGCTTAGATAAATTTACATAAAACAACAGATGTCGTAATGGCTCATCGATTTTTAGATGAAAAAAAAAATATTTTCCAGTATCCACAACAAGTTGAAATAAACTAGTTGAAACAATATAAACTTAAATGTTTAATTCCAGTAGAAACAGCCATGTAAAACTTTGCAAACATAACCGTTTTTCTGTTTTATTTGTTTGTCCTATCTATGTTTTCTATTTGCCTTTGAAAAAGACCCATTAAGAGTCGAAAGCGCTCAAGCTAGTTAGATACTAATTTTGCACTGTTCGTTGTCAGTTTATTGCATATATATATATATATATATATATATATATATATATATATATATATATATATATATATATATATATATATATTCTTTATTTTGGTTGAACAAATCTAAATGCTATAGTTAATATGGAGTTTGTTCTGATTTCGGTTAGAAATTTGCTAGCAACTGTCTTACGTAAAAATTTAAAAGCCGAATATCAACTTTTTATATGCTCTTAGTATGTCTGCAAAAACAGTAAAAACTACCAAACTAAATAATGTGTGTGTTACATGGTTTTTCTTATAATAGTTCACATGGTCCGAATCAGCCCGTCATTTGGGCCGAATCAGCCCGTAATTTGGGCCGAATCAGCCCGTAATTTGGGCCGAATCAGCTATGGTCCGAATCAGCCACGGTCCGAATCAGCCAGCATTCGCTCGGACTTTCTTATATAAAGGACACTGGCATTCCTTTTCATACTTTTAATAATTCGCGTTAGCTATACTGTAGCATCTCGTATTTCAAAAAGAGGCACAATTCCTGCTATATAAGACAGGCAAAATGTGGCGTTTTAAATTAGGTGTTCAGCCTCCGGAAAAAGCAAAAGTTGAATGAAAATTAAATAAAAGAGAGGGTTAATTCTTATGATAGGGAAAAGTGTAATCGGACGTTTCAGAATACATGGAAAAAATACAGGGAATGGCTGAATTATGATGAGAAGAAGAACGTTATGCAGTGTAACTGGTGTATGCAATTCGCAAAAACACAGAATAAACATCCAATTTTGTTGCGGGTTGTTCGAACTTTAAAATTTAATCGGATATAAAAATGGTGAAGAGTGACTGGAGATCTTGTTTGAGACCTTGGGTTCTGTTCGACCTATAATCTTCCATACAAATGACATTCCAACAAATGACATTCCATATGGTCCCAGATTGCAGGTGGAGGACGAAAAATGACATTTGGATCCCTTTCTGGAATCCAGATTATCTTGAGAAACAAGAAATGTTAATTGACTGATTGATGATTTGAAGTAAGATTTTTACTTCTGTACCTCCGCATGTCATATGATAATACTATTTATGAAAGAAAATTGTTGTTAATCTCAATACAAGTGTGTGACATAGTTTTGTGAACAGGACTAGTAAATGTTTGGCAGGACTAGTAAATTTATCAGTACACTAGTCCTTCTGGCTACCAAGAAATTTGTGTTAAATTCAAGCCCTGCATATATACTGTATAGTCAAATACATTAATGCATCTATGTTGTACACTGTGTTACATTAATACATATATACTATATAGTCTAATACATTAACACATCTATGTTGTACACTGTGTTACATTAATACATATATACTATATAGTCTAATACATTAATACATCTATGTTGTACACTGTTACATTAATATATATATATATACTGTATAGTCAAATACATTAATACATCTATGTTGTACACTGTGTTACATTAATACATATATACTATATAGTCTAATACATTAACACATCTATGTTATAAACTGTGTTACATTAATACATATATACTTTATAGTCAAATACATTAATACATCTATGTTGTACACTGTTACATTAATATATATATATATACTGTATAGTCAAATACATTAATACATCAATGATGTACACTGTGTTACATTAATACATATATACTTTATAGTCAACTACATTAATACATCTATGTTGTACACTGTGTTACATTAATACATATATACTATATAGTCTAATACATTAATACATCTATGTTGTACACTGTGTTACATTAATACATATATACTATATAGTCAAATACATTAATACATCTATGTTGTACACTGTGTTACATTAATACATATATACTATATAGTCTAATACATTAACACATCTATGTTATACACTGTGTTACATTAATACATATATACTTTATAGTCAAATACATTAATACATCTATGTTAAACACTGTTACATTAATATATATATATACTGTATAGTCAAATACATTAATACATCTATGATGTACACTGTGTTACATTAATACATATATACTGTATAGTCAAATACATTAATACATCTAGATGTACACTGTGTTACATGGATAGAGCTACATGTATGTTGTACATTGTGCTACATCAATACATAATACTGTATAGTCTAATACATTAACACATCTATGTTGTACACTGTGTTGCATTAATACATATATACTGTATAGTCAAATACATTAATACATCTATGATGTACACTGTGTTATATGGATAGAGCTACATGTATGTTGTACATTGTGCTACATTAATACATATATACTGTATAGTCTAATACATTAACACATCTATGTTGTACACTGTGTTACATTAATACATATGTACTGTATAGTCAAATACATTAATACATCTATGATGTACACTGTGTTACATTAATAAATCTATGTTGTACACTGTTACATTAATACATATATACTGTATAGTCTAATACATTAATACATCTATGTTGTACACTGTGTTACATTAATACATATATACTATATAGTCTAATACATTAACAAATCTATGTTATACACTGAGTTACATTAATACATATATACTTTATAGTCAAATACATTAATACATCTATGTTGTACACTGTGTTACATTAATACATATATACTATATAGTCAAATACATTAATACATCTATGTTGTACACTGTGTTACATTAATACATATGTACTGTATAGTCAAATACATTAATACATCTATGATGTACACTGTGTTACATTAATAGAGCTATGTTGTACACTGTTACATTAATACATATATACTGTATAGTCTAATACATTAACACATCTATGTTGTACACTGTGTTACATTAATACATATATACTGTATAGTCTAATACATTAACACATGTATGTTGTACACTGTGTTACATTAATACATATATACTGTATAGTCAAATACATTAACACATGTATGTTATACACTGAGTTACATTAATACATATATACTTTATAGTCAAATACATTAATACATCTATGTTGTACACTGTGTTACATTAATACATATATACTGTATAGTCAAATACATTAATACATCTATGTTGTACACTGTTACATTAATATATATATATACTGTATAGTCAAATACATTAATACATCTATGATGTACACTGTGTTACATTAATACATATATACTGTATAGTCAAATACATTAATACATCTAGATTTACACTGTGTTACATGGATAGAGCTACATGTATGTTGTACATTGTGCTACATCAATACATAATACTGTATAGTCTAATACATTAACACATCTATGTTGTACACTGTGTTGCATTAATACATATATACTGTATAGTCAAATACATTAATACATCTATGATGTACACTGTGTTACATGGATAGAGCTACATGTATGTTGTACATTGTGCTACATTAATACATATATACTGTATAGTCTAATATATTAACACATCTATGTTGTACACTGTGTTACATTAATACATATGTACTGTATAGTCTAATACATTAACACATCTATGTTGTACACTGTGTTACATTAATACATATATACTGTATAGTCAAATACATTAACACATGTATGTTGTACACTGTGTTACATTAATACATATATACTGTATAGTCAAATACATTAATACATCTATGATGTACACTGTGTTACATTAATATATATATATATATATATATATATATATATATATATATATATATATATATATAGAGATATATATATATATATATACATACATACATATATATATATATATATATATATATATATATATATATATATATATATACAGTCTAGTCAAATACATTAATATATCAATGCTGTACAATGTGTTACATTAATACATATATACTGTATAGTCTAATACATTAACACATCTATGTTGTTCACTGTGTTACATTAATACATATATACTGTATAGTCAAATATATTAATACATAAATGATGTACACTGTGTTACATTAATAGAGCTATGTTGTACACTGTTACATTAATACATATATACTGTATAGTCAGATACATTAATACATCTATGATGTACACTGTGTTACATGGATAGAGCTACATGTATGTTGTACATTGTGCTACATTAATACATATATACTGTTTAGTCTAATACATTAACACATCTATGTTGTACACTGTGTTACATTAATACATATATACTATATAGTCAAATACATTAATTTAATACATCTATGATGTACACTGTGTTACATTAATAGAGCTATGTTGTACCTGTGTTACATTAATACATATATACTGTATAGTCAAATACATTAATACATCTATTCTGTACATTGTGCTACATTAATACATATATACTGTATAGTCAAATATATTAATACATCTATTATGTACACTGTGTTACATTAATAGAGCTATGTTGTACATTGTGTTACATTAATACATATATAATCTATAGTCAAATACATTATTATATCTATTCTGTACATTGTGTTACATAATTCATATATGCAGTATATTGGATTACATTATTAAATCTATGTTGTGCACTTTGTGTTACAGTACTGCATGTATGCAGTATATTAGTTTACGTTAATAAATCTATAACGTACACTTTGTGTTACTTTACTGTGTGTATGCTCTGCAGTGTTAAATCTTTCTTTTGCTAATCAGCATATGCTTTGAACCAGAGATAAGGTATTTCTTTGACAAAATTACTTGAATTATTCTGCATGCTTTTACTAATTGTTAAGATTTGTTTTTGAAAAAAGAAGAATTATGTTCTTAAAGAGTTTTTGTGTGTGTGTGTGTGTGTGTGTGTGTGTGTGGAATTTCTTTGTGTGTAAACATATGCATAAAGTTCAACTATATATACAGAAACATAATCATTTACTCAGAGACAAAAGTCAGTGTCTTATTTCCAAGAAAATACACAGGGATTAACTCTGTGAAAATACCTGTATAATACATGTGTCCAGGTTCCTGACCTTATTATAGCTAGTAGTAGGACCCATTATCCAGCTCTATAAATGACTGATCATGAGAACACAAACATACAAAAATGACTTTTGACCTTGTGGCCTCATAGTTGTATCTCTTCATATCTATACCACATGGAGCCTTATGATCTCACATTTGTGTTCTCTTGATATTTATGTCACAATGAGCCTTATGGTCCCACAGTTGTGTCTCTTGATATCTGTATCACAAGGAGCCTTATGGTCTCACATTTGTGTCTCTTGATATTTATGTCACAAGGAGTTGTATGGTCCCACAGTTGTGTCTCTTGATATCTGTATCACAAGGAACCTTATGGTCTCACATTTGTGTCACTTGATATTTATATCACAATGAGCATTATGATCTCATAGTTGTGTCTTGATATCTATATCACAAGGAGCCTTATGGTCTCACATTTGTGTCACTTGATATTTATATCACAATGAGCATTATGATCTCATAGTTGTGTCTCTTGATATCTGTATCACAAAGTTAGCTTTTTTGGCCTGATCTTCTGACTAATCAGCAGTTACAGTTTTTGGTATGTATATACACCACTTTTACAGGCCTATGCTAGCAAAGATAAATTCAAATTACACACTAATGTCTGATGCAAGGTATCATATTTATAGGCCATTTTGTAACTGTGTATGTTTATAATTTTACTGCAATGTTGACTCCTTTTATATTGTTGCTGTAGGTGGCAAAATTATTTGAGGGTGAGAATGAAAGGGTAAAGCTGTGGACCTTGTATTGTGGAGAAGAAGACCAACTTTTGGTGAGGGCTGCAGCTGGGGGGTTGGCCATACTAACATCAAACCTGAACGTTTGTAGAAAAGTTATACAGGTAAGACATAAAGAAAGATATTTGACACATTGAGAGATGTACATAAAGATTGATTTTTGACACATTCATCTGTTATTATATGGCATGAGATCCATTATGATTTCATTATGGCATTACACCCAGCCATTTGTTTGTCTTCCATATGTTAAACTTTGCTTGTCATGCCCATAACTTAGCAAGTCTTGAAGAGATTTAAATGAAGCTTTACATAATTATCATATATCATGTCTACATATCAGGTTGAAACTGTTTCCATGTCTGTAACATTTCAAGGGATAGTGTAACTACTAGAGATAATATGATAGAATGTTCCATAGATGTTTATCATGACAAGATAGAATAGACCATAATTAGTGTTTACCTTATTGATAAGGCATGACAAGGAAAATGTTGCACATTTGAGTAAACATAGACCCAAAATGCATGGTGAAAATACCTAGAAAGTTGTATGCTTGATGTATATTTTAATTGATTAATTTTGATGATATGGATGCAGTATGCACTGAACAAGTATAAAAATGATGACATACTTTTTAATGAATTTACAGAGAAAACTTCAATAGTACTGCAGGTTCTCTGGGGGGTGGGGAATAAAATATTTTGAAAAGTAAATGGGATTAGTAAGCCTCTTATTTTTGCATGACTTCGTTTATAAATGGCGAATATTGTTTTTAGTTTTTCTGACAACAATCCAAAGCAAGCAACCATGAGCATTTAAACCCTGAAACTGGATAAGAGGAAATGTTGTCTTGCAGCTAGTACTTTGATGTTTAATTCTGTTGGACACCAAAATATTAGCATAATTACTATACACGTGTAAACAGTTATGGTCACTAATATCAAAGAAAACTAAAACTGGGTTTTCAATTACTTTAAAAGCATTATTTTGGAAACGTATTTATTGTAATTTTATACAGTGATCGATTAATAGAAAAAAATGTTCTGGTGTCCTAAGACTTATTATACATGAAATTTAATTATTATTTAATGTCCCAAAATTGATAGGTCATTAAAAGTTACTTTTCAAAATTATAATGGGTGTCTGAAGATGTATAGTGTCCGAAGATAATCAGTCATTGTGGTAAGGTAAGATTTAAAAATTTTTGTTATATCTCACTTACTGCTCGATTGGCCTAGTGGTGAGAGCATCTGCCTTCGAAGTGGGAGGTTGTGGGTTTGATCCTAAGCTGAATCATAAAAGACACTTACAAAAATGTAAAAGGTGTCAGGATAATCAGACTGGGTG
Organism: Unio delphinus; assembly: GCA_029339505.1. NCBI lineage: Eukaryota > Metazoa > Mollusca > Bivalvia > Unionida > Unionidae > Unio > Unio delphinus. The sequence continues at coordinate 454,407 of JAQISU010000364.1, read as the reverse complement.
GGGTATTAAGCTACATGTCCTCGGCATGATGCCCCAGTACTAGACATCATTCATGTTGTTTTCATGCTCTGATGTGTTTGGCCAGTGTTACAGCCCTTTGTAATGTTGAATGTATGATTATTCTAAATAATGTTTGCAATTTAAAACACAGCTTTTTATTAATTGCATTAAAATCTGGCAGACATTATTTAGTTGAAAGATAAACATATCATTCTCTTCTAATGATTTAGTACATTTATTAGCTGTATGTATTGTATGACTCATTCAGTGAGGGGTGGCGACTACATGTCCTGAAGACACATTTCCAATTTTTAAAATCTTTTTATTTCCAAAACATCTTCTATTGGGAACATAATATGGAAAAGATGTATTAATTCAAAAATGAATACTATTCTTTTCCAGGTGAATCAATGGTATGAAATAATGCTATCACTGATTGCCACCGAAAATCACGAGATTATGCACAGAGGTTGTTACATATTGAAAAATCTTATTTTTGCGGAGAAGGAAATTGCTGAAAAAGTTTTGGAAGGACAACTAATGGAAGCCCTGATGGCTGTGTCAATTCTTACAGACAAGACTAAGGAGTCTGCAGCACAGTGTGCCAAAGAGGCTTTGGAGAAAGCTGTGGAATATGGATTCATCAAACATGCAAACAAGTCTTTGGAATCTATCTCAGAATAATATTCTTTCTGATCCTTGATTCATTACTTTAAATCATATACTGATACAGTTTATATATTTATTACCATTAGTGATGGTATAAAATCATATATTGCAACAGTGTATGTTGTACCATTAGAGATGGTCATACAATCATTCACTGCTACAGTGTATAAATGTGTACCATTAATTATGGCCATGAAATCATTTGCTGCTACAGTGTATATATAATTTGTACCAAAATTTATGGTCATAATAGAGTCATTCATTGATACAGTGTATGCAATTTGTATCACAATTGATGGCCATATTAGAGTGATCCATTGATACAGTGTATACAATTGGTACCATTAATGATGGTCATAGAGTTATCTATTGATACAGTGTATGAAATTTGTGCCATTATTATGGTCATAAAATCATTAATATATTGCATGTAATGGTCATAGATCAGGTTTACTGACATCAGTTGCATTTGTATCTACCTTGAGACTGAATTCTGGAATAAAATATATTTAAAAGTACAAATCAATTTTTCAGTCATTGAGTAAATATTTCAAAATAGTGGATAATAAAAGATTAAAATTTTTAGTGAGATAAAATTCATGTTTGAATATACTGCATCTTTTAATTCATAGAAGATTTATTTCCCCATATCTGATGTTCATACAATTAAACATGCTCAGAATAATTGACATAGTTTTCTCATACAGTGATTATCAAAATATGCAAGAGTTCAATAGTGGTAGAAATGTTGTAGCTTTAAAAATAAAAATAATTCCTTAAAGCGACAACACAATGAGTGACAGTATAGAGTCTGACATATTGATACCATTCTCATGCTATGCTGTGAATGACAATTGTTTGATAATTAGACCAAGTAATGAGCATGCTTGAATGTAAGTCAATGCATTTAAAGCATGTAGGAAAAGTTCTTTCTTGGTCAGATTTAATATTTCATGTATCGTATATACAGAAGATTTAATTAAATTTCATGGAAAAGATTTCTATTTTGATCCGTATAAATTCAGATTCACCAATTGTTGCTTTGATAATCAAAACATATATGAATGTAAGTTTTGTTGCATCTGTACCAGAATTGCTGATTTAATGCATGGGCACACAAAATGTTAAGACAAAATAATGTTAGAGACTTTTTTGAAAAAGTCGGGGAAAAATCTCAATTATAAGAAACTATTTTTCTCACTTTTTCAACATATATTATGTATTGTTAAAAATATTTAAATATACACCTCTGTTTGTATATACCTTGGATACTTGATTAAAAATATATATGTCAATGAGCTATATTATTACTTTTTACAAATATTATCATTGTAGTGCAATTCTTCTATTTAATTGTGAATGGTATTTAAAAGTATGAGTGTGTTCCGGAGAGAAAATGCATTGTAACATCTTGTATATAGTGTTATTAATTTTGTTACTTTTAAAGTAATTGTCTATGTATTCATACCAATCATATTTATAGTTTGTCCAAATTTATATCCATTAGTTTGCATTAACCAGGAAATTACCACATATTCCATGGAACTATTTCTCATATTTGAATTGATTATAAGATCCATGGATTGGACAGCCTTCTGTATGTTTGTATTGATACATAGATTAGTAGAGAATTGACATCTACCGTGTATACTGATGTATAAGTCGAGTCCAACTCCAATAAACATAGGCTCTGATATGCTGTTGCATAATGTGCAAGCAGATCAGGGTCTGTGGTAATTTTATTCTACAGATTTTCCCTAACACTGCAAGGACCAGTATCTGCTGGTACATGATGTGATGCAGATTTGGGTCTATGCTGTGCACATTTGGACTTTGTTTGAAAGTGTGCTTACGGAATTCATGACGTATACATTATTATATGCAAAAAATGTGTGATTATGGAATTAATTCTGTACTTTCATGAGATTGACTAATCAATTGTGACATCAACTTTTGCCTTTGAAGCAGTACTACCTTGTAGATCTGAATATATTTTAAAGTATGTTTTAAATCGCATTTTCCAATACAAATTCGATACTGTGTAAAATGTAGTATAATAGTAAAACTTAGTTAAACATTTTGAATATCAATTTTTAATGATGTTTTGATGAAATTAAACAGCAGAAGAATTTGAATGAACTGTTAATGTATGTTGTTAGTGGTGTTTTGATAGTCAAAAGTGTCTCTTGTTTATTTAATGGTGTTAGTGGTGTTGTGATAGTCAATGGATGATTAATAGACAGGATCCTTATCAAGTATTAAAAGTTGATTTCACCAGTGAAGCTTAATAACCTATTATTTAGATGAGAAGATGATAACAAACTTATTTCTAAATTAAATGTTGATGTTATTACCTGAATGTATACAGGAGATGATAACAAACTTATTTCTAAATTAAATGTTGATGTTATTACCTGAATGTATACAGGAGATGATAACAAACTTATTTCTAAATTAAATGTTGATGTTATTACCTGAATGTATACAGGAGATGATAACAAACTTATTTCTAAATTAAATGTTGATGTTATTACCTGAATGTATACAGGAGATGACAACAAACTTATTTCTAAATTAAATGTTGATGTTATTACCTGAATGTATACAGGAGATGATAACAAACTTATTTCTAAATTAAATGTTGATGTTATTACCTGAATGTATACAGGAGATGACAACAAACTTATTTCTAAATTAAATGTTGATGTTATTACCTGAATGTATACAGGAGATGACAACAAACTTATTTCTAAATTAAATGTTGATGTTATTACCTGAATGTATACAGGAGATGACAACAAACTTATTTCTAAATTAAATGTTGATGTTATTACCTGAATGTATACAGGAGATGATAACAAACTTATTTCTAAATTAAATGTTGATGTTATTACCTGAATGTATACAGGAGATGATAACAAACTTATTTCTAAATTAAATGTTGATGTTATTACCTGAATGTATACAGGAGATGATAACAAACTTATTTCTAAATTAAATGTTGATGTTATTACCTGAATGTATACAGGAGATGATAACAAACTTATTTCTAAATTAAATGTTGATGTTATTACCTGAATGCATACAGGAGATGATAACAAACGTATCTCTAAATTAAATGTTGATGTTATTACCTGAATGTATACAGGAGATGATAACAAACTTATTTCTAAATTAAATGTTGATGTTATTACCTCAATGTATACAGGAGATGATAACAAACTTATCTCTAAAATTAATTGTTGATGTTATTACCTCAATGTATTACCTGAATGTATACAGGAGATGATAACAAACTTATTTCTAAATTAAATGTTGATGTTATTACCTGAATGCATACAGGAGATGATAACAAACTTATTTCTAAATAAAATGTTGATGTTATTACCTGAATGCATACAGGAGATGATAACAAACTTATTTCTAAATTAAATGTTGATGTTATTACCTGAATGCATACAGGAGATGATAACAAACTTATTTCTAAATTAAATGTTGATGTTATTACGTGAATGCATACAGGAGACGATAATAAACTTATTTCTAAATTAAATGTTGATGTTATTACCTGAATGCATACAGGAGATGATAACAAACTTATTTCTAAATTAAATGTTGATGTTATTACCTGAATGTATACAGTCTTTATCACACTTAAAGTAGCCTCGAGACAGTGTAAACATCATAATTGAATTTGCTGAATGATAATTAATACGAACTAACACACGAATCTTTTGTAAAGCAACGACAACAACACTACTACTGCTACTACTACTACTACTCATCACCATAACTTTGTTCTTAAAAACTCTAATTGTATAGATGCAAAGCGGTTTATAGGTTGGGAATGTTGGAAATGGTAGGATAATACACCTAATATCTTTTTTCAGCCATTACACAGATGGAATGTAATATTTATGTTAAAACAAATAGCTATGTTCTAAAAACTAAGACCTAAATACATATTTACAACAGCCTGGATAAATTCGTTGTTTTATAATTTGGTGGCATAATCATTACAGCGCCTTTACCTATTAATTACATATTTATAGGTTTGCGCATTCTGGCCCCCACCCCAATTACACATGTATATATGTATCCAGAGAACTAACCTGTCCTTTGGAATTTTGATGATTCATGTGTCGACAACTATGGGACACACAAGCGTAGTTTTGACGCTATCTTTTCCTGTACACCGTAATTCTTCGGTTAGTGCCTCCATCATTCCATAAACAGCTAATTTGGAAGCTCTGTGATTTGTATATAGACACACGAAAATGAGAGAGAGAGAGAGAGAGAGAGAGAGAGAGAGAGAGAGAGAGAGAGAGAGAGAGATGATTTATATCCCATAATAAAAGGTTCCCTCCAAGACGAGCTAATTCAATTGAGAGAGTCGACTGGGATCTTGGATATTTGTTTATATATCATATAGTTCTGAGCTGTAACTTTTATTATTGATCGGCTCCAAATATTTAACACAGAACTGGAATTCTGCCAAACGAGTGAATAAATCAGGACTTGGACCAAGCATATGATTCATAAAATTAATTATTCTGAAATTAACTCCGACTCTGATATAAGTAGTTACCAATGACAATGAAATAGTAAACAAATGATTCTGAAATCAACACCGACTCCGACATAAGTAATTATTCCGAAATTAAAGTAATAAATACATGATTTTTAAATTAACACGGATGCATCGTCAGTAATTACATGACAATGTCGTCTTTCATGTTAAATGATATTATCGAAAAGCCCGTAAGTAATTACATGTCAGTGTTGTTGTAGAATTTACATATCATCCAAAAGCCCGTAAGTAATTGCATGTCAGCGTCGTTGTAGACTTTACATGATATCAGCGTCATTGTAGACTTTACATGATATCATCAAGAAATAAACGTTTTTGGCCATGGTCTAATGAAAAAATGGTTCTCTCTCTCTCTCTCTCTCTCTCTCTCTCTCTCTCTCTCTCTCTCTCTCTCTCTCTCACACACACACACATGTGTTGCCAATAATCAACTAAATAGCCGATTCCGAACCTTCCTGGGCATGGACGCCACACAGACAAGATGACCTTTTTTTTTTAGAAATCATCGACGGAAGAAACTCCCTAATTGTCTGAAATGAAACATACATTTTCTAATTAAAAAATACACCCTCCTCAAGACCCCCCCCCCCCACGTATAAACAACGAAAAACGTCTTACAAAACTGATTACTGACGCTGAATCCATAACATGCCATAAACTGGAGTATGTTATTTCATGACAATAACAGCGAAATTCATTTTCAAGCTACTGTATTTGGATATTTTCTCTCTCATCGTCATACATTGTACACGAGAGACCTTAATATTTATTAGTTAGATATACGGATTGTTATTATAAGAAGAATGTCATCAGATTCATTCGTCAGGTTTACGGATTGTTATTATAAGAAGGGTGACATAATATTCATTCGTCAGGTTTACGGATTGTTATTATAAGAAGGGTGACATAATATTCATTCGTCAGGTTTACAGATTGTTATTATAAGAAGGGTGACATAATATTCATTCGTCATGTTTACAGATTGTTATTATAAGAAGGGTGGCATAATATTCATTCGTCAGGTTACAGATTGTTATTATAAGAAGAATGACATCAGATTCATTCGTCAGGTTTACGGATTGTTATTATAAGAAGGGTGACATAATATTCATTCGTCAGGTTTACGATTTATATTCTTAGAAAGGATGACCTAGATTGTATCCACCAACAACTTCGGGAACGTTGAATTCGCTTACAATAGCAATCCAACTTGATTTTCACGTAGGTTAAATTTTCAAACTACATGTATTCATAAGAGAGACTGAGAGAATTAGGTTTGTCAGAGAAAGCGATACCACGATACATACATACATACATACATACAGACAGACAGACAGACAGACACAGAGAGAGAGAGAGAGAGAGAGAGAGAGAGAGAGAGACACACACACACACACACTCACACACGGATTGAAAATACAGATTATTACCCAGAAATGCGCCATGGTGTTGACGTCAATAGTTTTCCGTATGTCCTCGTCATCTATTTTCAGCAGCTCGTCTCCATTTAGAATTCCCGCATTATTAACCAGGATGTATACATCTCCTACCTCACGTCGCACCTGTCCCGCTAGTCTTTTGATGTCATCCTTCTTGCTGACGTCACATACATATGCGGAGGCGGTGCCTCCAAACTCCCTTATTTTATTGGCGGCGGCTTCGTTGCTGGACTAATTTCACGAAATCACATACATGATATCACTTGATTTTAAAAGAAATATCTTACAAACTTTATAGTCTTTTTTGTGATAGACTTTTATTGTCTAAACATGCAATTATTTAACCTATATTGGTTAAATGACACTTTCAGAGGCATATCGGTCCAAATAAATCAAATCCTATCAACTGTAAACCTATTTAAAATGTGTTTTATCCCGTCAAAAGGAAGGGGACAACTGGGGATATAACCCAGAGGATCGGGCCCATAAGAGGACACGTGCCAATTTGTTAATTTGATACAATACATTTTTTGTTTGAACAAGGACTAGGAGAGGCCGGTTGTTTTTTATCCTGGGCCCGTGGTGATCGCTCTCTACGGTCCGGGGCCTCGAGTGGCCGAGTGGTCTAAAGCGCTGTCCGTTACGGATCACTACCGTCTCACCTCTGTCTGCGTGGGTTCGAGTCTAAGATTCGGCTAAAGTAGTTATGTGAGAAAGCTTGCCATTAGTTTCTCGTGGGTCGGTGGTTCTTTCCGGAGTGTTTCCCGGGTTCTTCCTCCACCCATAATACTGGCCGTCATGTATAGCCTATCGTGTGCTGAAAAATGGCGTTAAACCCTAAAAACCAAACAAAACAAACTCTACGGTCGTGCCCGCACGTTGTTCGACGTAGTCAAGGGAGGTATTGACATCAATAAATAACTAGAAAGAATTACCAACATCTATATTGATAACTATAATAACAACTTCCTCTTACTTTATCCAAATTATATCGTTTACATCTTTTCGTTCTTGCTTTTCATGCTCGCACACACACACACGCACACACAGACACACGTAAGTACGCACGCAATCATACAGTTCCAATTATGCTTATTTCGCGTTGTTAAATCCTGTTTGATTATGTATGTTCCTCAGTTAAGAATGTCAATCCTAATACGAAAACGTCTTTCATTCTGGAGAACATTTTCACCGTCAATCACAAGCTACCCTTCACATCGGAATTTATTTTGGGAATGATAATCCGTGTAAACATCCGGATTATATATCTTTATCGTGGCGGCACTTCAAGGTGAGTCTAAAAATAGCGTGCGTTGAGAACCGAAAGCTATTTTTGTATTCTGTTCCTTTAAAGACTTACTAAGAAAGAATAGAAAAACACTTGACACCGGAAAGATTTAGAACAATTACAGGTTCATATACTTGACAAAATATATTATGAATGTTATTATTATTGAAATTTAGTACAAGTGCGTAATTTTAATACATTGTTTCTCTGCTTTTTAATTTAAATGATGTTTAATGTAGTGGAATAAAATGGATAAATACGCTTTATAAAAAATTGAAATGTACGCCAAGCTGATTTGTCTTTAATAATTATTTGTCGACTTATATATTAATTGTTGACTTAATCACATACAGTAAGAGAAATTCAGAGAATTTTCGTGGATATAATGCTGAAAATCAGTAACCATCAAATTCAATGTCATAAGCATTAAAGATTAAAGATGTCAGAAAACTGGACAGATCTTGAAATTTGAATATTACCATATTGTAACCTAGGCTGTTGACGAATTAGATTAAAATGATAAAGAAAAAAAGTGTTTAGATTCATTATATCATTTATCCTCTTTTCTGTTGTAGCCTAAACTATCATTTGAATGCCGGCTACTCGAGATGAATGGATAATTATCGTACTTAGAAACAGCATAGGAATTCGAAGGAAGAAATATCAGATATCAGTGTGTTGAAATTGTTCATTTAGAACCAGGGTGACTGGGGAAGTGTTAAAAATTCTTGATATGTGTTGTGTTGTGTTGTAAATTTGGCATCCATAGTCGAATTTAGATCTAATTAAGGCCCTATATAGAGTCACTATTGTTTCTTGGTTAGCACCCCACTGGGTTCCTTTGAGGCTTTTAAGTAAGTTTAAGTTGGTTCCGAATGGTTTGAAATGATGAAATGTGCACTAAATTTAAAAAAAACAAAAACAAAGACGTATATTATATCAAATGGAGGCATCTATATATAATTTCGATAGGTACTAATTTCTTTGTCACGTACTAATAAATATATCATTTTCAAAGCCATTTCCTAGTTTATATATAACTTGAGGTGTCACTAATCTGTATCATAAAGAAAGAAAGGTAACTATGTAGAAATACTTTGCCTAAATATCGTGTTCAAAAGACTTCTTCCTATTTTACGAACTTCCTTAGAGAAGTCTCTTTTTGATTTCCATGCGATAGGAAGACGTATAGATAACGTACCCATTTTATAGTTCTCATCTGAATTATTGTTTTAATGCATATCAAGCCAACTTTCATGCATATATTTCATGCTGATAAATATACCTGTAGTAGCGAAATCTGCAATAAATATAGTCTCCTTTGCGAAGTTGTTGTCAAAGTTTGTCCGATGGGGTTTTCCCCTGCGGTATATAGGGTCCGATTTTACTACCGGATCATTACTCAGTCATTATTCACTGTGAACCATCCAAGATGCAAGTACAGTAAAATGCTCAAAACTCTGGAGAATAAACAATTGAACACCAAAAAATGCCTAATCTAATTCTGACTTTTGGTGCACGGTGTTTATATTTATAACACAAGTTTATGGTGTTTAACGGTATCTATTTACACGGTGTTTATATATTTATGACACAAGTTTATTGTATTTTAAGGTATCTACGGTACACGGTGTTAATGTGTTGAACACAAGTTTCGGAACCAAGTTTTCTAAATGATTTATTGACTACGTGAAACTGACACTGAAATCAGACGCATCCCTAAATATGGAAGACAAGTCCCCACAAAGTTGAACCGTGTACAATTTTATTTTCAATATTGAATTCCGTACTCTTAAGCCATGTACATTTGCATCGTCGTGTTGATGATGATGATGATGCTAATGATAGCTATTGCCGTTGTTTGGGTGTACGGTGATGCTAATGATATATATTGCCGTTTTTGGGGAGTGTTGGTGATGATAATGGTAGATATTGCCATTGTGTCAGTGTGTTGGTGATGCTAATGGTAGCTATTCTCGTTGTGTGAGTGTGTTGGAGATGCTAACGGTAGCTATTATAGTTGTGTGGGTGTGTTGGTGATGCTAATGGTAGCTATTGTCGTTGTGTAGGTGTGTTGGTGATGCTAATGGTAGCTATTGTCGTCGTGTGGGTGTGTTGGTGATGCTAATGGTAGATATTGTCGTTGTGTGGGTGTATTGGTTATGCTAATAGTAGCTATTGTCGTTGTGTGTAGAGGTCTATCAGTCTACGTAGATTGTCATATATAGATAGATTTATCCCCCAAGAAAGTGAATCTAGCTGAATTGAAACACCACAACGTAGATTAATGTATTTCGATTGAAATATCTCGATGTATTCTAGTAAATATGGATAGTTATAGCTATGTGCAGATTGATATATGTTGAGATAAGCATCCCAATGAGGTTGGAAACATCTGTATTCAACCAACTCAACATTGATATATGTATCTCGATTGATATAGCACGATGTAATTTTGTTTCGGTCTACAGATATATCTCCAGACATAAGGTTACATGTTGTCAGATTTATCTTCATGTAGTTTGTTATATGTATATAGAGACTTTTACACGTAGATGGAAATACGTAGATACATATCAGTCTACGTAGATTGTCATTTGTAGATATATTAATCAGATAAAGAGTGAATCTAGCTGAATTGAAAAACATCGACAAGATAGTTGTATTTGGATTGAAATATCTCGATGTATTTTGGTTAATGTCGATAGTTATATGTTGGTGATGCTAATTGTTGCTATTGCCGTTGTGTGGGTGTGTCGGTGATGCTAATGGTAGCTATTGTCGTTGTGTGGGTGTGTTGGTGATGCTAATAGTAGCTGTTGTCGTTGTGTGAGTGTGTTGGTGATGCTAGTAGTAGATATTGCCACTGTGTGGATCTATTTGTGAAACTAATGGTTGCCGTTTTGTGGGTGTGTTGTTGATGCTAGCGGTAGTCCTTGCCGTTGTGTGGGTGTGTCGGTGATGCTCATGGTAGCTATTGCCGTTGTGTGTGTGTGTATTGGTTATGCTAATGGTATCTATTGTCGTTGTGTGGATGCATTGGTGATGCTAATGGTAGCCTTTGTGTGGGTGTGTTGGTGATGCTAATGGTAGCTATTGTCGTTGTGTGGGTGTGTTGGTGATGCTAGTAGTAGATATTGCCACTGTGTGGATCTATTTGTGAAACTAATGGTTGCCGTTTTGTGGGTGTGTTGTTGATGCTAGCGGTAGTCCTTGCCGTTTTGTGGGTGTGTTGGTGATGCTCATGGTAGCTATTGCCGTTGTGTGTGTGTGTATTGGTTATGCTAATGGTAGATATTGTCATTGTAAGGGTATATTGGGGATGATAATGATGGATATTGCTGTTGTATGGGTGTGTTGGTGATGCTAATGGTAGCTATTGTCGTTGTGTGGGTGTATTGGTGATGCTAGTAGTAGATATTGCCACTGTGTGGATCTATTTGTGAAACTAATGGTTGCCGTTTTGTGGGTGTGTTGTTGATGCTAGCGGTAGTCCTTGCCGTTTTGTGGGTGTGTTGGTGATGCTCATGGTAGCTATTGCCGTTGTGTGTGTGTTTATTGGTTATGCTAACGGTAGATATTGTCATTGTAAGGGTATATTGGGGATGATAATGATGGCTATTGCTGTTGTATGGGTGTATTGGAGATGCTAATGGTAGATATTGTCATTGTATGGGTGTATTGGTGATGCTAATTGTAGCTATTGTCTTTGTGTGGGTGTGTTGGTGATGCTAATGGTAGATATTGTCATTGTATGGGTGTGTTGGTGATGCTAATAGTAGCTATGGCCATTGTGTGGATGTGTTGGTGATGCTAATGGTAGATATTGCCGTTTTTGGGGTGCGTTGGTGATGCTAATTGTAGATATTGCGATTGTGTGGATGTGTTGGAGATGCTAATGGTAGATATTGCCATTGTGTGGGTGAGTTGGAGATGCTAATGGTAGATATTGCCATTTTTGGGGAGTGCTGGTGATAATTGTGGATATTGCCATTTTGTGGGTGTGTTGTTGAAGCTAATTGTAGCTATTGCCGTTGTGTGGGTGTATTGTTGATGCTAATGGTAGCTATTTTCCTAATTGGAATACTTTTTATGTTACTTTTATTTGACATTTGTGTTTTCGAATATTAATTGTTTGTACCATATTACCCTATCAAATCATGAAATGTAGAATAACATCAGTAAACACTCAATTATGTTATAATATATTTTATATTACGTTTTTATTGCCTTCACCTTGTCAAGCATTGTTATAAGTAACTTTTGTATAATGCAATAATTGTTGTTATTATTTGTCCATGTTCTTAACGATTTTAAGATCTTATCTACAAATTTATTGATCAAATTGCATACCTTAAATCAAGACGTTGTCCTGTTTGGTCATTAGGTTCCAAACGTATTCTTGATAATAACGTATTTTGACATCGAATATAAACCGAATCCTTGTTAGGCATGAAATGATTTTTCAGTATCAGTTTGATAGCTGATATTAATTATATAACATACAAAATTACTGTAATAGCTGATGTGATATTTACAATTGCTGGTGAACTATGTCGGTCTCCACAGTCATTGTTATGTCAAAGAATATTTGCTAATTTGTATAAAATTATACAAATGTCTTCAATGACTTTAATATTTCTCCATGACTCGACAACTTGATTACAATATTCATCGATGACGTAATTGAGTTATTTTTTAAATAAAATTAGTCTGTATTAAAACCTGGTACAATACAATTTGGTAATTGTTGTTCTGTGATCTCTGAAGCAACTACTAGTATTTGAATGTGTTTACGTTGTGGTATGGAGTAATCACATATGTTACAGGATACACTTAAGGTCTGATACAACCTGGTTTAGATGTTATATTGACTCAATGATTTGTTCCTTTATATCATCGTTGTAATTATTGTTGACAATGGAAAATAAATTTCGTAGTTTATTATTTACTTGTTCATGTTCAGATTTAATGATGTCGGAGAAGAACGTTGTTGTCGAACTGTTATTCCTCTCGTCTAATTCCGTTATTATATTTCTAAATTTGATGCCTCAATACCTCCTAAGATATATCTGTTATGTTACATGGACGAGCTTTTCTATATTCTGGAATCTATTTTTATTTTTGTTCTGCTAATGGAGAAATCAGCTTGTTTTGGTTCTAGCGGTTCTGGATATTCTTGTGGAACATAAGGCCATCCTAGAACCGATATGATCCAGGACTGACATACATCATAATCTAGGGAGTTTATTTCTACAGCAGCTGATATTGGTTCGTGAACAGTAATATATATTTTATATTCTTTTCATGTGATAGATTTAATTTAATTTTGATCTGATAATGTCATGTTGGCATGCCCATCAATCTGGCAATCAGGGATCCAACCTTGATATACTCGTATATTGTGTTAGCGCTATTTCTTTCGCTGGAATCGCAGTTAGAAAGTTAACGGAAAACTTTAATCCAAATGTATTAACGACGATCTATTGTAGTAATTCTTGTCATGACGACATTATTACTATTATTATTATTACTATTATTATTATTATTATTATTATTATTATTATTATTATTATTATTATTTGTTTCTAAATAAGACGTAGATTCTCATTGCTTCGTTCAGCTTAATCTGTCATTCACGTACTTGAATATATCTATACTGCACTTTCATTACACAAAGTAGGCGGACGTTTAGCGATTAATTCAAGACACCAATGATAAATTAAGTTCCAATGCAAATGTTTTAGTTCCTTTCATCCAACATTGCTAATATAGATCCAGAAGATGCAGTTAGTGGATAATGTCAAGGAATTGTAAATAGATTTCGTAAATGTACTAGTACGGAGAACATGTATATACTACACGATCGATACTTTTTTGTCAAGAGTTTAATATCGAAAACCGCTGGACATCCAATTCTTAAATATATAGTCTTGACTGCAAACAAATAAGCAACAGTCAGGAAATTAAATGGCTATGTAAGTAGGTCTCCCATCTTCGATGAAAAGATATCTGAATAGTTTTACCATTGCGCAACGAAAATGTTCCACAGTTGCTTCAGAAGATGACTGATGCATTTGGAATATGTTTTACAGTATGCAATTTACTAACACAAATTGTACAATCACACAAGGGGTCGCCGAGTGGTCTAAAGCGAGTGGGCTTGTCACCGTTACGGATCACTACCATCTCACTCTTTCTGCGTGGGTTCGAGTCTCAGATTCGGAAAATATGGGTATGTGAGAAAGCTAGCCAGAATTATTGTGGGTCGGTGGAGACTTTCATGGGATTGTCCCGGGTTATTCCCCAACCATTAATACTGGACGCCATGTATAGCTATCGTATGCTGCAAAAATTGCGTTAAACACTACAATAACAAAAACTCTCAGACAAGCTTTTAAGCTTTGAAGAATAGAAGTCATCAGAGGTGAAGTCAGCATTCTTCCAGCTCTGTTACTTATGAAGCAAATAGTATTAAGATCAAGAATACATGAAACATGTATAATATTGTCACGAGTTTACGTTAGGTAACGGTAGCAATGAAAGTGAAAACAACAAGATTTGAAAATTTACCCAAGCATTTTTCCCTGTAAAAAGATTAGGAAAATTGGGGGAAAAATTGTTTTAAGAATCAAATCCAAACCTTATAGACTAAATACATTACATTAGTCCTAGTAATGAAGTGTCCTAATATACTCATGCTAGAGTCATGTTGGAATACTAAGATGAAAGGCGATGACGTATGCTTAAGTCTCTTTTGTGATTATCTTTAGTGCCTTGTAGAATCACGAGATTCAACACTTTGGGGTTGGAAATCCGACTACTATTTTGATAGACTGACTTTGTTTAAGAAATACACATGAGCACGTCTAATATTTCAAGAGATCCGACTTAATCTTTAAAATCCAAATCAACTGAAGAATTGTTAACATGGATTTAAATGTTTTTCGCTACAACAAAAGAAAAGACTGAACTTCATTTGTAAAGGTCCAACAACTGAGAATATGTCTCAAAACCGTATTCTTATACGCAGTTACGACAAAATGCCCAAATTGCGAAATCACGAAAGGGGAAGGAGTCACGTTATCGATTTATATAATGTACTACTAACATGACTCTTACAACAACCAATCGTTTTATTTAAAGAATAAAATGTTAACTCCATCACTATTCCTTTCTTGAATTTGACAACCGATCGTATTAACAAAATTAATAAAAATGTTCCATGGTTCTCACCGACCTCGAATCAAGGTAAGCAATATATGTTTACCAAAGAAAATTCGTTCAACCAATTTTCTAAAACCCTATCTTTAGTTAATAAATTTACATTACAATATCAAAACTGACAAACAAAAATATTAAATTAAAGCAATTATTTATAAAATCGATATACATAATGCTTCCCCCATACAGTTGAAAGATATATATGATAAATCTATATTTTTACCTTATATTAACTATACACGAGTTTAATAAAACAACAGAAGTACTCTTATTAATTAGAAACAGTGTACAGAAATAATAGATTGCTTCACACGGTTAAGTGCATCTGCTATTAAATTATATTTTTCCTTGATGTGCCCGATGTTCCTTTAGCAATAAACTCTACCTTAGCTGTCTTTGAATTTTTTTAACAGGCACAGGGCTTAATTGCAAATTACTTCAGCTTCTCCGTGCCCTGCATACATTAACACTTATGTTCTGTTTGGGAGGAGATTCGGGTCTTATGAGTTTTCCTCGTGGACGTATGGAATCAAGTGCATATGATGCAGCTGTCACAAATAAGTAATCAAACATTTTGTCTGATTACGAAGGAATACAAACATATACGGCCACTATTTCACTTATTTCTTCCTTTGTGATCACTATTCTTTAACTTGTCGTCCTAAATGTTACCATAATGTAGCCTGTTGTTTAATAGTGCGACGGCAGTAACATATATTGAAAGTGCTTATATTCCTACATTCGCACATTTGTGGAGCCCGCCTTAAAAAAAAAAGCTATTTATAAGCTCGCCATTTCATTTCCATAAACAAAACTGTTGACTATAATTAAAATTAGCTCCGTTTAATGTAAAGAAAGAGAATAGTAAACTGGTTTCACTTTTATTTTTCACAGGTATGAAAATAATATAGAAAGGAATGTAAAACAACGACAGTATGTATAAGATTGTCTTTGGACAATTTACTTGTCACTCATATTGCGGATATCATGAAAATTAATATTTATTAATATAAATTTGAGTTGTAGTTGTTTTAATATTTACTTTGTGTACTGCTTGTTGCCAATTTGTAGCACTTAGTGCCTCTTAATTTCATACCGTAATTGGTTATTAGCAGTATGTATAAAGGAAAAATAAGATTTCTTCTGCTTCAATGCGAGTCGCGGACACAAAATGTCAACAGATTAGTGTTTTACATACATGTACGGAAGTTATAGCTTTTGTATTCCTGATTTTTCATCGTACAATGTTGCAATAGAAGGTTTTAATCATTATCATCGTACTTCTTGGCTACATATTTCAATTAGTAAGGGAGATAACTACCAAAGCATAGCAAAACCGTTACACTGAAAAGGGAGAAAACTTAAATTAGATAGATTATGCCATGGTATATCATTAATTATTAAGATGGATTTTAAAAAAGTAAAAGATTAGCAAATACAGGATAGTATGCATATTTTATTTTACAATACTTTTAGGTATAGTACATTTAATTAATTCATTCCTAAAAAGATTTCGTATGTTTCAAATAATTAATTAATTAAATAATAATAAATTATTGATTATTGAATAAATAAATGAATTAATAATAATAATACTAATCAATCGAAAAATAATAATAAAAATGATAGTATAATAATAATAAGGTAATTTCGTTAGAAAATACATAGTTTACGTTACAATATATTAAAGATATATAATTATAAAACTTAAGTTCAATTATTTCATTCCTAATTGATCATACTTGTCCTAACATTAAAATAAACACAATAAATTAACGTGGATTAAGAAGAGGAATTATTCATTCATGTTTAAAAAAGGAAAATAGTTTTGCTTTGATTTATAACATCAAGGAGAAAGTGACAATACAATTATACACCTGTCTTCAATGACGTTAATTATCACTTTAATTAGGAACATTAAACGTTGCACCATGTAAAAAATAATAAATATTACGTAATGAGTTATTAATGAGTAGTAGTGTTAAAACGTACCATATTGTTATCATTTAATGTTATTGTATGAAATAAAATTCGAAATAAGTAAACTTGTGCAAGTTTAAATGAAGGTAAATATTTAACTTTAAGTTCATGGTAAATACATTTTAAACTGAGTTTATATTATTTAAAGTCAGCATTCTAGATATATGTTATCATTGAAAGTACATGTCATTTAATTTTGAATTTCTATAATTCAATTCAATTCAACTGAATTTAACATGCACCCCATAAATGAATTAAACGATGACAAGTCAATATTCAGATTTGACTGAAAACTGGAAACATTTTGTATTTGTAGTGTCATTTTCGTAAGACTTGTGGTGAAATTATACGGTCTTTCAGGTCTGCCTCATACATGCATAAGTTTCCCATTAATCATTTTTTTAAAGTTATTATCCACCTAGGAAATGTACGTTTTTAACTTTACATAATATTCAAACATCATGGTAACTATTGCAGAGGAAACATTAGTAGTATCATTAACAAAACATGTTTTCATCACGTGTACTATGAAGTGTCTTAATAGATTAATGCATTATCCTCTCTTGACGAAGGGAACGATTGTCGGACATCTATGACATCAAGTACCTCCTTCCTTGAAAGATGCAGAAGATCCTGACCGAATACGCAATCTGAAAATATACAGCAAAAATCCGTTGCAATGCAGCGTAGACATTTTTCAAAGAAACCAAAATATTTTACATTGTATAAGTAATAAGAGTCCATGTGTACTGTGAGAAATGTTTCATCCAATCGGGATGAGCCATCATATCATTCAATGTGCTCTGAAAAAAATTAGACAAATAATAATGTGCAGATTTGTCCTAGAAATACAGCAATTGAATGCAAATTCCTCTCCCATGAACTTGAAAAGCAATCATAACATCAACATTTGCCATTAATGAAGGATGCAATTTGTTTGTGTCTCTGAATATATGTTATATTCAGTCGTGAACAGACAGCCAACCATAAATCTAGTTGTGAAAACTAATCAAAGATACGATTAATGATTGTCATGAAACTATGTCCCATGCAATATAGTGTACACATTTGTACTAGAAATCCATACTTAAAACGTCTCCTCTCTGAGAAAATTAATATCAAAGTATTGATGTCACGCGAATCCTTCTTTAAAACGCGTGTTTTCTTAACTTTTAAGAAATGTTCGATTCCAAATCTGAAGCTCTTGCATAATATCCATGCAGTTATGAAACTAATTCAAGGTCAATATAAGAATGCATTTGACAAAACTATAAAACGCATGTAAATGTTAACACGATTACGTAGAAGATTGGCATCATAAGGAAATAAGAGGCTATGCAAGGCAAGGTAAAAGAAAATTGCATGTTTAGATTAAATACGGATATGTAAGTCGAAATGAAACTCAAGGACGCAACGCGAGGAATCATGGGTAGGGTATGCATAGCTAGGCAAAACAAGACAAGGCAATGTGCAAGGGCTATGGCAGCTGAGGCGAGGTAAACTGACAATACGAATAAAGATATGTGTTTCAAGACGCAACATAAGGCTATGCAATGAGAGGCTAAACAATATATGCCAATTTAGTCAGGATGTAAATGTTATAGGGCTATGTAAGTCGCAATAATCTAAAATAGACACGATGATGTCAACGACGCAACGCGAGGATTCAAGGGTACGATATGGATAGCTAGGCAAAAACAAGACGAGGCAAGGGCTATGCAAGGATAGGCAGGGTAAAATGACAATACCAATGAAGATACTAGTTTCAAACGCAATGCGAGGCTATGCAGAGCTCGGATAAACAATATTTGGATGAAAAGACAAAATTCAAAAATACAAAACTAGACACGATAATGACGCAAGACAAAGTCTCACAGTACGATAATGTGAGAGGAGGCAAATTTAGATTACAATGCAAGGGTCCTAATGTAACAATTGTCCATAGCTAAAATCAACCTGTTTGTCCTTTATCAAATGTTCTGTTTGATATACATGAAGTTATGAAAACGAGACAATCCTATGATGAATGATTTTATGTTTATCTTTGAAAATAAAGTGTGCTCACTTGTTCCAGATATCCAAAAAGGTGATCAATCGTCCAGTCTTGTAGAAGGGTGTCACTATACGGATATTAAGTACTTTCCTCGTTGAATGAAGAGTGTTTCAATGTTCAAGAAGGAACGTGTTAGCAGATCCTGACCAAATAGCGAAAATTGCGGTCTGAAAATATTCCATCCAGAGAATTATGATTAACGCATTTAACAAACCTTGAATAGTTGCATTGAGGTGTCCACATTTGTCTGATAAACCCTAAACGTTCAAATGTCTTCTTCGCTTAGAAAGGGAAAGAAAGAGATAATCTTGACGTCAAGAGTGTCCATTGTTGGAAGTAATAAGAATGCAAGTGTAACGTATTTAATGTTTCACCCAATCGTTATGAGCCTGCATATTATACGAAGTACTCTGAAAATAATAAAATATCAACACAAATCTACATGGCAATTAAGTGCACAATGACAATATGAATAACAATGGTAGTTTCACGACGCAACGCGAATGTACGCAAAGATAGGCCAAACAATATATGACGATGTAATGACCAATGACTATACAAGAATGTGATGGGAGGCGAAAATTGAATGCAATACATTGGGCATGATGTAACAAATGTCTGTTGATTGTCATAAAAATGTGTTCGTCATTTATCAAATGTTCCGTAAAGCCCTAAGTGATAAAGATGGAGTTCTAAAAATAACAAGGCATTAATATGATGCATGATGATAAAAATATTTTCTATGAAAATAATGTGTGCTCACTTGTTACAGAAATCCAATACGTTAATGCGTCTTCCTCGCATGCAATATATGACATCAAGTACTTCCATCGCTGAAAGATGATTGTTTTCCCATGTAGAAGAAAGGTTCCAACTAATCCTGTCTGATAAACACAAAATTCTGGAAAAAAAGAAACAATAATATCATGGATCCTTATAAACAATTGTGTCTTTGAAAAGAAAGTGCTCGCTTCTTCCTGAAATCCAATTTGTCCATGCTTCTTTCTGTGTAGAGAAAGGAAAGGACTGTCCGGCAATCTTGATATTACGTAATTCCATCGTTGACAGAAGACTGCCTACAGATCCAAGAGAAATGGTTCCAGCATATCCTGACCACATACCAACCAACGGAATCTGAAAATATTTTATCTAGATTATTTTGATTAACGCAAAGAGCAAACCTACATTTTTTGCAATAATGTGTACATATTTGTCCTAGAAATACAATAACTTAATGAGTCTTCCTCTCCGAGGAAGGGACGAACTTTAAAAGCAAATTTAAACGCAATCTACCTCTCTTAGGAATTGAATACCTGATTAGTGACATCAAGAGATTTCTTCTCTGATGCGTTTCATATATTTTATGTCCCATGCAATGACTTAATGCGGCTTCCTATCCCAGAATCGGAGAAAAATACGTCTTGATGTCAGACCTTTCCATAATTGGAAGTTATGACACGGTGTCATAACAAAACAATGCGAGGACACATTGGGGTTAGGGTATGAATACCTAGACATAAAGACAATGTAATATGCAATGGCTATGCAAGATGAGGCAGGGTAAAACGACTATGCTAATAACGATGCTTGTTTCACGACGCAACGCGAGGCTACGCAACGCTCGGATGAGCAATATTTGGATGAGAAGACAAAATTTAAAACAATACAAAACTAGACACGATAATGACGAAGAAGAAGTCTAAAAAGGCTAAACGATGATAAGCATGGCAAGGTATTTGTCAAGGGCACCATAATATGACAGGAGGCAAACTTACATTACAATACATTGGTTCTGATATAACAAATGTCCATGGTTAAAATTAACGTCTTTTCTCTTTATCAAATCCTGTGTGATACACATGCAGTTCTGAAAACAACGAGAAAATTATACGATTGATGATTGTAAACAAATATTGTCCTTGACAATAATGTGTGCTGCTCTCTTGCTCCTGAAATCCAATATGTTAATGAATCTTCCTGTCTTGTAGAAGGGTATAATTGTCGTATAATCCTGATGTTGAATGAAGAGTGTTTCCATGTTCAAGAAGCAAAGTGTTAGCAGATCCTAACCATATAGTAAAATCACAGTCTGAAAATATTCCATCTAGAGAATTATGATTAACGCATTTAACAAACCTAGATGCGTTGCAATGAAGTGTACACACTTGTCTGATAAACCCAAGACGTTCAAATGTCTTCCTCTATCAGAAAGGGAAAGAGATGCAATCTAGACGTCATTAGTGTCCATTGTTGGAAGAAACGAGAGTGCATGTGTACCGTAAAAAATGTTTCATCCAATCGCGATATGCCTACATATCATTCAAATTGCTCTGAAAATAATCAAATAACACATGCATACAAATGTACCTTGCAATTATGTGCACATTTGTCGTAGAAATAAAATACCTTATTGCGTATTTCCTCTCCGAGGAAGGGAATAACTTCAAAAGGAATCAACATTTTATATTTTTGAAGGTGGAAATTTGCTTGTGTCCTTAAAGATGTGTTCTATTCATTCATGAATAGCCAGCATACCATAAATCTAATTTTGAAAACAAATCAAAGTTCCGATTAATGATTGTCATGAAACTATGTCCCATGCAATATAGTGTACACATTTGTACTAGAAATCCATACTTAAAACGTCTTCTTCTCTGAGGAAGGGAATATATGATTATTGCTGACTTGCGATTCCTTTCTTGAAACACATGTTTTTCACTCTTTTCAAAAATGGTCCATTCAAAATCTGAAGCTCTTGCATAACATGCATGCTATTGTGAAACAAACTCAAGAATGACATGACTGCATATGACAAAACTAGGTAAGGCATGAAAATGAACACGATCACGGACAACATCGGCTTTATAACGCAACACGAGGCTATGCAAGCCTCTGCAAAAAAAATCACATGGAAATGTTGTAGGGCTGTGCAAGTATAAATGAAACTCCAAAACAAGACACGATGATATCAACGACGCAACGCGAGGACATGGGTAGTATACCCATAGATGGGCAAAACAAGATAAGGCAATGTGCAATGGTATGCAAGCTGTGACAGGGAAAAATGAAAATATGAATAACGATGGTAGTTTCACGACGCAACGCGAATGTACGCAAAGATCGGCTAAACAATATATGACGATGTAATGACCAATGACTATACAAGAATGTGATGGGAGGCGAAAATTGAATGCAATACATTGGGCATGATGTAACAAATGTCTGTTGGTTGTCATACAAAATGTGTTCGTCATTTATCAAATGTTCCGTCAAATCCTAAGTGATAAAGATGGAGTTCTAAAAATAACAAGGCATTAATATGATGCATGATGATAAAAATATTTTCTATGAAAATAATGTGTTCTCACTTGTTACAGAAATCCAATACGTTAATGCGTCTTCCTCGCATGCAATGTTTGACATCAAGTACTTCCATCGCTGAAAGATGATTGTTTTCCCATGTAGAAGAAAGGTTCCAACTAATCCTGTCTGATAAACACGAAAGTCTGGAAAAAAACGAAACAATAATATGATGGATCCTTATAAAATAATTGTGACTTTGAAAAGAAAGTGCTCGCTTCTTCCTGAAATCCAGTTTGCCCATGCTTCATTCTCTGTAGAGGAAGGAAATGACTGTCCGGCAATCTTGATATCAGGTACATCCATCGTTGACAGGAGACTGCCTACAGATCAAAGAGAAATGGTTCCAGCATATCCTGACCACATACCAACCAACGGAATCTGAAAATATTTTATCTAGATGTCTTGATTAACGCAAAGAGCAAACCTACATTTGTTGCAATAATGTGTACATATTTGCCCTAGAAATACAATAACTTAATGAGTCTCCCTCTCCGAGGACGGGACGAACATTAAAAGCCAATTTAAACGCAATCTTCCTCTCTTAGGGATTGAATAGCAGATTAGTGACATCAAGAGATTTCTTCTCTGATGCGTTTCGTAAATTTATGTCCCATGCAATGACTTAATGCGTCTTCCTATCCCAGAATCGGAGAAACTTACTACTTGTTGATGTCAGACCTTACGATAATTGGAAGTTATGACGCGGTGTCATAACAAAACGCGAGGACACATTGGGGGTTAGGGTATAAATACATAGACATAAAGACAAGGTAATATGCAATGGCTATGCAAGATGAGGCAGGGTAATACGACAATGCTAATAATGATGCTAGTTTCACGACGCAACGCGAGGCTACGCAACGCTCGGATGAGCAATATGTGGATGAGAAGACAAAATTTAAAACAATACAAAACTAGACACGATAATGACGAAGACGAAGTCTAACAAGGCAAAAGAATGATAAGCATGGCAAGGTATTTGTCAAGGGCACCATAATATGACAGGAGGCAAATTTATATTACAATACATTGATTCTGATATAACAAATGTCCATATTTAAAATTAACGTGTTTGTCCTTTATCAAATGTTACATCCAATCCTGTGTGATACACATGCAGTTCTGAAAACAACGAGAAAATTATAGGATTGATGATTGCAAACAAGTATTGTCCTTGACAATAAAGTGTGCTGATCTCTTGTTCCAGAAATCCAATATGTTAATGAATCTTCCTGTCTTGTAGAAGGGTGTAATTGTCGTATAATCCTGATATCAAGTATTTCCCACGTTGAATGAAGTGTTTCCATGTTCAAGAAGCAAAGTGTTAGCAGATCGTGACCATATAGTAAAATCAGTCTGAAAATATTCCGTCTAGAGTATTATAATTAACGCATATAACAAACCTAGATCCGTTGCAATGAAGTGTACACACTTGTCTGATAAACCAAAGACGTTCAAATGTCTTCCTCTATCAGAAAGGGAAAGAGATGCAATCTAGACGTCATTAGTGTCCATTGTTGGAAGAAACGAGAGTGCATGTGTACCATAAAAAATGTTTCATCCAATCGTGATATGCCTACATATCATTCAAATTGCTCTGAAAATAATCAAATATCAACACATGCATACAAATGTAACTCGCAATTAAGTGCACATTTCTCCTAGAAATCCAATACCTTATTGCGTCTTCCTCTCCGAGGAAGGGAATAACTTCGAAAGCAATCAACATTTGATATTTTTGAAGGTGGAAATTTGTTTGTTTCCTTGACGATGTGTTCTATTCATTCATGAATAGCCAGCACACCAAAAATCTAATTTTGAAAACTAATGAAAGATACGATTAATGATTGTCATGAAACTATGTCCCATGCAATATAGTGTAGACATTTATATTAGAAATCCATACTTAAAACGTCTTCCTCTCTGAGGAAGGGAATATATGATTATTGCCGACTTGCGATTCCTTTTTTGAAACACGTGTTTTTCACTCTTTTCAAAAATGGTCGATTCAAAATCTGAAGCTCTTGCATAACATGCATGCTATTGTGAAACAAACTCAAGAATGACATGACTGCATATGACAAAACTAGGTAAGGCATGAAAATGAACACGATCACGGACAACATCGGCTTTATAACGCAACACGAGGCTATGCAAGCCTCTGCAAAAAAAATCACATGGAAATGTTATAGGGCTGTGCAAGTATAAATGAAACTCCAAAACAAGACACGATGATATCAACGACGCAACGCGAGGACATGGGTAGTATCCCCATAGTTGGGCAAAACAAGATAAGGCAATGTGCAAGGGTATGCAAGCTGTGACAGGGAAAAGTGAAAATATGAATAACGATGGTAGTTTCACGACGCAACGCGAATGTACGCAAAGATCGGCTAAACAATATATGACGATGTAATGACCAATGACTATACAAGAATGTGATGGGAGGCGAAAATTGAATGCAATACATTGGGCATGATGTAACAAATGTCTTTTGGTTGTCATACAAAATGTGTTCGTCATTTATCAAATGTTCCGTCAAATCCTAAGTGATAAAGATGGAGTTCTAAAAATAACAAGGCATTAATATGATGCATGATGATAAAAATATTTTCTATGAAAATAATGTGTTCTCACTTGTTACAGAAATCCAATACGTTAATGCGTCTTCCTCGCATGCAATGTTTGACATCAAGTACTTCCATCGCTGAAAGATGATTGTTTTCCCATGTAGAAGAAAGGTTCCAACTAATCCTGTCTGATAAACACGAAAGTCTGGAAAAAAACGAAACAATAATATGATGGATCCTTATAAAATAATTGTGACTTTGAAAAGAAAGTGCTCGCTTCTTCCTGACATCCAGTTTGCCCATGCTTCATTCTCTGTAGAGGAAGGAAATGACTGTCCGGCAATCTTGATATCAGGTACATCCATCGTTGACAGGAGACTGCCTACAGATCAAAGAGAAATGGTTCCAGCATATCCTGACCACATACCAACCAACGGAATCTGAAAATATTTTATCTAGATTGTCTTGATTAACGCAAAGAGCAAACCTACATTTGTTGCAATAATGTGTACATATTTGCCCTAGAAATACAATAACTTAATGAGTCTTCCTCTCCGAGGAAGGGACGAACTTTAAAAGCAAATTTAAACGCAATCTTCCTCTTAGAAATTGAATAGCAGATTAGTGACATCAAGAGATTTCTTCTCTGATGCGTTTCATAAATTTATGTCCCATGCAATGACTTAATGCGTCTTGCTATCCCAGAATCGGAGAAACATACTCCTTGTTGATGTCAGACCTTACCATAATTGGAAGTTATGACGCGGTGTCATAGCAAAACGCGAGGACACATTGGGGGTTAGAGTATAAATACATAGACATAAAGACAAGGTAATATGCAATGGCTATGCAAGATGAGGCAGGGTAATACGACAATGCTAATAACAATGCTAGTTTCACGACGCAACGCGAGGCTACGCAACGCTCAGATGAGCAATATGTGGATGAGAAGACAAAATTTAAAACAATACAAAACTAGACACGATAATGACGAAGACGAAGTCTAACAAGGCAAAAGAATGATAAGCATGGCAAGGTATTTGTCAAGGGCACCATAATATGACAGGAGGCAAATTTATATTACAATACATTGATTCTGATATAACAAATGTCCATATTTAAAATTAACGTGTTTGTCCTTTATCAAATGTTACGTCCAATCCTGTGTGATACACATGCAGTTCTGAAAACAACGAGAAAATTATAGGATTGATGATTGCAAACAAGTATTGTCCTTGACAATAAAGTGTGCTGATCTCTTGTTCCAGAAATCCAATATGTTAATGAATCTTCCTGTCTTGTAGAAGGGTGTAATTGTCGTATAATCCTGATATCAAGTATTTCCCACGTTGAATGAAGAGTGTTTCCATGTTCAAGAAGCAAAGTGTTAGCAGATCGTGACCATATAGTAAAATCAGTCTGAAAATATTCCGTCTAGAGTATTATAATTAACGCATATAACAAACCTAGATCCGTTGCAATGAAGTGTACACACTTGTCTGATAAACCCAAGACGTTCAAATGTCTTCCTCTATCAGAAAGGGAAAGAGATGCAATCTAGACGTCATTAGTGTCCATTGTTGGAAGAAACGAGAGTGCATGTGTACCATAAAAAATGTTTCATCCAATCGTGATATGCCTACATATCATTCAGATTGCTCTGAAAATAATCAAATATCAACACATGCATACAAATGTAACTCGCAATTAAGTGCACATTTCTCCTAGAAATCCAATACCTTATTGCGTCTTCCTCTCCGAGGAAGGGAATAACTTCGAAAGCAATCAACATTTGATATTTTTGAAGGTGGAAATTTGTTTGTTTCCTTGACGATGTGTTCTATTCATTCATGAATAGCCAGCACACCAAAAATCTAATTTTGAAAACTAATGAAAGATACGATTAATGATTGTCATGAAACTATGTCCCATGCAATATAGTGTAGACATTTGTATTAGAAATCCATACTTAAAACGTCTTCCTCTCTGAGGAAGGGAATATATGATTATTGCCGACTTGCGATTCCTTTTTTGAAACACGTGTTTTTCACTCTTTTCAAAAATGGTCCATTCAAAATCTGAAGCTCTTGCATAATATGCTTGCTATTGTGAAACAAACTCAAGAATGACATGACTGCATATGACAAAACTAGGTAAGGCATGAAAATGAACACAATCACGGACAACATCGGCTTTATAACGCAACACGAGGCTATGCAATCCTCTGCAAAAAAAAATCACATGGAAATGTTGTAGGGCTGTGCAAGTCTAAATGAAACTCCAAAACAAGACACGATGATATCAACGACGCAACGCGAGGACATGGGTAGTATACCCATAGTTGGGCAAAACAAGATAAGGCAATGTGCAAGGGTATGCAAGCTGTGACAGGGAAAAATGAAAATATGAATAACGATGGTAGTTTCACGACGCAACGCGAATGTACGCAAAGATCGGCTAAACAATATATGACGATGTAATGACCAATGACTATAGAAGAATGTGATGGGAGGCGAAAATTGAATGCAATACATTGGGCATGATGTAACAAATGTCTGTTGGTTGTCATAAAAAATGTGTTCGTCATTTATCAAATGTTCCGTCAAATCCTAAGTGATAAAGATGGAGTTCTAAAAATAACAAGGCATTAATATGATGCATGATGATAAAAATATTTTCTATGAAAATAAAGTGTTCTCACTTGTTACAGAAATCCAATACGTTAATGCGTCTTCCTCGCATGCAATGTTTGACATCAAGTACTTCCATCGCTGAAAGATGATTGTTTTCCCATGTAGAAAAAAGTTTCCAACTAATCCTATCTGATAAACACGAAATTCTGGGAAAAAAAACGAAACAATAATATGATGGATCCTTATAAAACAATTGTGTCTTTGAAAAGAAAGTGCTCGCTTCTTCCTCAAATCCAGTTTGCCCATGCTTCATTCTCTGTAGAGGAAGGAAATGACTGTCCGGCAATCTTGATATCAGGTACATCCATCGTTGACAGGAGACTGCCTACAGATCAAAGAGAAATGGTTCCAGCATATCCTGACCACATACCAACCAACGGAATCTGAAAATATTTTATCTAGATTGTCTTGATTAACGCAAAGAGCAAACCTACATTTGTTGCAATAATGTGTACATATTTGCCCTAGAAATACAATAACTTAATGAGTCTTCCTCTCCGAGGAAGGGACGAACTTTAAAAGCAAATTTAAACGCAATCTTCCTCTTAGAAATTGAATAGCAGATTAGTGACATCAAGAGATTTCTTCTCTGATGCGTTTCATAAATTTATGTCCCATGCAATGACTTAATGCGTCTTGCTATCCCAGAATCGGAGAAACATACTCCTTGTTGATGTCAGACCTTACCATAATTGGAAGTTATGACGCGGTGTCATAGCAAAACGCGAGGACACATTGGGGGTTAGAGTATAAATACATAGACATAAAGACAAGGTAATATGCAATGGCTATGCAAGATGAGGCAGGGTAATACGACAATGCTAATAACAATGCTAGTTTCACGACGCAACGCGAGGCTACGCAACGCTCAGATGAGCAATATGTGGATGAGAAGACAAAATTTAAAACAATACAAAACTAGACACGATAATGACGAAGACGAAGTCTAACAAGGCAAAAGAATGATAAGCATGGCAAGGTATTTGTCAAGGGCACCATAATATGACAGGAGGCAAATTTATATTACAATACATTGATTCTGATATAACAAATGTCCATATTTAAAATTAACTTGTTTGTCCTTTATCAAATGTTACGTCCAATCCTGTGTGATACACATGCAGTTCTGAAAACAACGAGAAAATTATAGGATTGATGATTGCAAACAAGTATTGTCCTTGACAATAAAGTGTGCTGATCTCTTGTTCCAGAAATCCAATATGTTAATGAATCTTCCTGTCTTGTAGAAGGGTGTAATTGTCGTATAATCCTGATATCAAGTATTTCCCACGTTGAATGAAGAGTGTTTCCATGTTCAAGAAGCAAAGTGTTAGCAGATCGTGACCATATAGTAAAATCAGTCTGAAAATATTCCGTCTAGAGTATTATAATTAACGCATATAACAAACCTAGATCCGTTGCAATGAAGTGTACACACTTGTCTGATAAACCCAAGACGTTCAAATGTCTTCCTCTATCAGAAAGGGAAAGAGATGCAATCTAGACGTCATTAGTGTCCATTGTTGGAAGAAACGAGAGTGCATGTGTACCATAAAAAATGTTTCATCCAATCGTGATATGCCTACATATCATTCAAATTGCTCTGAAAATAATCAAATATCAACACATGCATACAAATGTAACTCGCAATTAAGTGCACATTTCTCCTAGAAATCCAATACCTTATTGCGTCTTCCTCTCCGAGGAAGGGAATAACTTCGAAAGCAATCAACATTTGATATTTTTGAAGGTGGAAATTTGTTTGTTTCCTTGACGATGTGTTCTATTCATTCATGAATAGCCAGCACACCAAAAATCTAATTTTGAAAACTAATGAAAGATACGATTAATGATTGTCATGAAACTATGTCCCATGCAATATAGTGTAGACATTTGTATTAGAAATCCATACTTAAAACGTCTTCCTCTCTGAGGAAGGGAATATATGATTATTGCCGACTTGCGATTCCTTTTTTGAAACACGTGTTTTTCACTTTTCAAAAATGGTCCATTCAAAATCTGAAGCTCTTGCATAATATGCTTGCTATTGTGAAACAAACTCAAGAATGACATGACTGCATATGACAAAACTAGGTAAGGCATGAAAATGAACACGATCACGGACAACATCGGCTTTATAACGCAACACGAGGCTATGCACGCCTCTGCAAAAAAAAAATCACATGGAAATGTTGTAGGGCTGTGCAAGTATAAATGAAACTCCAAAACAAGACACGATGATATCAACGACGCAACGCGAGGACATGGGTAGTATACCCATAGTTGGGCAAAACAAGATAAGGCAATGTGCAAGGGTATGCAAGCTGTGACAGGGAAAAATGAAAATATGAATAACGATGGTAGTTTCACGACGCAACGCGAATGTACGCAAAGATCGGCTAAACAATATATGACGATGTAATGACCAATGACTATAGAAGAATGTGATGGGAGGCGAAAATTGAATGCAATACATTGGGCATGATGTAACAAATGTCTGTTGGTTGTCATAAAAAATGTGTTCGTCATTTATCAAATGTTCCGTCAAATCCTAAGTGATAAAGATGGAGTTCTAAAAATAACAAGGCATTAATATGATGCATGATGATAAAAATATTTTCTATGAAAATAAAGTGTTCTCACTTGTTACAGAAATCCAATACGTTAATGCGTCTTCCTCGCATGCAATGTTTGACATCAAGTACTTCCATCGCTGAAAGATGATTGTTTTCCCATGTAGAAAAAAGTTTCCAACTAATCCTATCTGATAAACACGAAATTCTGGGAAAAAAAACGAAACAATAATATGATGGATCCTTATAAAACAATTGTGTCTTTGAAAAGAAAGTGCTCGCTTCTTCCTCAAATCCAGTTTGCCCATGCTTCATTCTCTGTAGAGGAAGGAAATGACTGTCCGGCAATCTTGATATCAGGTACTTCCATCGTTGACAGAAGACTGCCTACAGATCAAAGAGAAATGATTCCAGCATATCCTGACCACATACCAACCAACGGAATCTGAAAATATTTTATCTAGATTGTCTTGATTAACGCAAAGAGCAAACCTACATTTGTTGCAATAATGTGTACACATTTGCCCTAGAAATACAATAACTTAATGAGTCTTCCTCTCCGAGGAAGGGACGAACTTTAAAAGCAAATTTAAACGCAATATTCCTCTCTTACGAATTGAATAGCAGATTAGTGACATCAAGAGATTTCTTCTCTGATGCGTTTCATAAATTTATGTCCCATGCAATGACTTAATGCGTCTTCCTATCACAGAATCGGAGAAATATACTCCTTGTTGATGTCAGACCTTTCCATAATTGGAAGTTATGACACGGTGTCATAACAAAACGCGAGGACACATTGGGGGTTAGAGTATGAATACCTAGACATAAAGACAAGGTAATATGCAATGGCTATGCAAGATGAGGGAGGGTAATACGACAATGCTAATAACGATGCTAGTTTCACGACGCAACGCGAGGCTACGCAACGCTCGGATGAGCAATATGTGGATGAGATGACAAAATTTAAAACAATACAAAACTAGACACGATAATGACGAAGACTTAAGTCTAACAAGGCTAAAGAATGATAAGCATGTCAAGGTATTTGTCAAGGGCACCATTATATGACAGGAGGCAAATTTATATTACAATACATTGGTTCTGATATAATAAATGTCCATAGTTAAAATTAACGTGTTTGTCCTTTATCAAATGTTACATCCAATCCTGTGTGATACACAAGTATTTCTGAAACAACGAGAAAATTATAAGATTGATGATTGCAAACAAGTATTGTCCTTGACAATAAAGTGTGCTGATCTCTTGTTCCAGAAATCCAATATGTTAATGAATCTTCCTGTTTTGTAGAAGGGTGTAATTGTCGCATACTCCTGATATCAAGTATTTCCCACGTTGAATGGAGAGTGTTTCCATGTTCAAGAAGCAAAGTGTTAGCAGATCCGTCCCATATAGTAAAATCACAGTCTGATAATTATGATTAATGCATATAACAAACCTAGATCCGTTGCAATGAAGTGTACACACTTGTGTGATAAACCAAAGACGTTCAAATGTTTTCCTATCTCAGAAAGGGAAAGAGATGCAATCTTGACGTCATTAGTGTCCATTGTTGGAAGAAACGAGAGTGCATGTGTACCGTAAAAAATGTTTCATCCAATCGTGATATGCCTATATAAAAAATGGTCCATTCAAAATCTGAAGCTCTTGCATAACATGCATGCTATTGTGAAACAAATTCAAGAATGACATGACTGCATATGACAAAACTAGGTAAGGCATGAAAATAAACACGATCACGGAAAACATCGGCTTTATAACGCAACACGAGGCTATGCAAGCCTCGGCAAAAAAAAATCACATGGAAATGTTATAGGGCTATGCAAGTCAAAAGGAAACTCCAAACAAAGACAAGGCAATGTGCAATGGCTACGCAAGATGAGGCAGGGTAATACGACAATGCTAATAACGATGCTAGTTTTACAATATGTGGATGAGAAGGCAAAATTTAAAACAATACAAAACTAGACACGATAATGACGCAAGACGAAGTCTAACAAGAGTAAAGAATGATAAGCATGTCAAAGTATTTGTCAAAGGCACCATTATATGACAGGAGGCAAATTTATATTACAATACATTGGTTCTGATATAACAAATCTCCATAGTTAAAATAAACGTGTTTGTCCTTTATCAAATGTTACATCCAATCCTGTGTGATACACATGCAGTTCTGAAAACAACGAGAAAATTATAGGATTGATGATTGTAAACAAGTATTGTCCTTGACAATAAAGTGTGCTGATCACTTGTTCCAGAAATCCAATATGTTAATGAATCTTCCTGTCTTGTAGAAGGGTGTAATTGTCGTATAATCCTGATATCAAGTATTTCCCACGTTGACTGAAGAGTGTTTCCATGTTCAAGAAGCAAAGTGTTAGCAGATCCTGACCATATAGTAAAATAAGTCTGAAAATATTCCGACTAGAGTATTATGATTAACGCATTTAACAAACCTAGATCCGTTGCAATGAAGTGTACACACTTGTCTGATAAACCTAAGACGCTCAAATGTCTTCCTCTATCAGAAAGGGCAAGAGATGCAATCTAGACGTCATTAGTGTCCATTGTTGGAAGAAACGAGGGTGCATGTGTACCGTAAGAAATGTTTCATCCAATCGTGATATGCCTACAGTTCATTCAAAGTGTTTTGAAAATAATCAAATATCAACACATGCATACAAATGTACTTTACAATTAAGTGCACATTGTTCCTAGAAATCCAATACCTTATTGCGTCTTCCTCTCCGAGGAAGGGAATAACTTCAAAAGCTATCAATATTTGCCATTTTTGAAGGTATTAATTTGTTTGTGTCCTTGTAGATGTGTTCTGTTCATTCATGAATAGCCAGCATACCATAAATCTAATTTTGAAAACTAATGAAAGATACGATTAATGATTGTCATGAAACTATGTCCCATGCAATATAGTGTAGACATTTGTACTAGAAATCCATACTTAAAACGTCTTCCTCTCTGAGGAAGGGAATATATTATTATTGATGACGGGCGATTCCCTTTTTGACTCACGTGTTTTTCTCTTGTAAGAAATGGTTCATTCAAAATCTGAAGCTCTTGCATAATATCATTCAATTCTGAAACCAGAAGAACCAATTTCCATACAAACGGTCTTAAGCTCCGAGGATCAATGACCTGGAAGAAAGATCGTCGAGAAACCTACA
Source organism: Unio delphinus (assembly GCA_029339505.1). Lineage (NCBI taxonomy): Eukaryota > Metazoa > Mollusca > Bivalvia > Unionida > Unionidae > Unio > Unio delphinus. Next base: position 420,761 of record JAQISU010000364.1, on the reverse strand, counting down.
GACACATTTTGATTCCCCCATTGAAAGGTCCCTCCACATCATCAACCATTCCCAAAGATGGATTTACGTCTACCAGTGGGTCATGGAGGTCAAACAATGGAGTTATCTCAACCGAGGTGTTCTCATACACTATGTCTGCATCTGAAAAATAATTGGAAAGGTTTGTGAGCATAAGGAAAGGTAGAGCTACTTCACTGTGTACATACTGATGGTATTGTAGCAAACAACAAATAAAACAGACCTGCAGTGTTTCGTTGTGATGCATTCTATCTGGATCGTATTCTAACATGTACAAGTCAAGGTGTGGATTTATCCACATTAAATCAGTATTTATTGATTCTGTATGGTGAAATACTTTGCCTGAATTAATCCTCAAAGTTCCAGGACTGCTTTGTGATAGTTTATAAGTAGTAATGTCTGCAGGAATATGCGACTGACAATATTTTATTTAATTTTAATTAATATTTTATTTATTGTATTTAAAATATTGTATTAGTTTATTAATTTCCAGTATTTTCCATTGTCTCTATACTTTAGGTGAATACTGATCTTACAGGGTCAATAACAGGGCCGTTCTATGCAATATTCTTGTCAACTGCACACACGCACGCACGCACATATACACATACATAAACACACATACATGTTAGTAGCTTTTTAATGAAGTATATTATCAATAAACAACTTGAACCTAGATTCACACCCGTTTGGGCTTTTCCACAATTTTGAATTGCAATATGTATATAGAAAATATAAGCAGACTGGCAGCTAACTAATGCTTACATAATAAATATAACGACTCTTGTTTCATTGAACCTAGAACTCTAATTATATGAGATTATTGTCTTTGTAAGTATGTTTAAATATTAGTGTGTGCACCCATGGGTAATACAGGCTAACAAGACAAATGCCTCCTTGTCATTTCTAATAAAAAAATATAAAAAAAACTCTTATTTAAAAGCAACGTTGTTTACATTTCCATTCAATAATAGTCCTTCAAAATGGCTGACACTCTGCTCTCTGAAAAGGATATCTAATAATCTAAGTCAACTTAGTGCTAAATTGTTTCTTATATTCCTAAGAAATAAAAGATTTTCAAATTGTTGTCAGTACTATCATGATTGAAGAACAGTTAGGTGAAATTTCCATTCCAGTATGACTCTCCATTCTGGTTGACAATTATCAAAATACTATCAAAAGAGCCATACTGCATATCTCCTGATCTCTATTTAGGCCCAACCAGAGATATAAAGGGGACCCCGATTGGCCTAACGGTCTAACGCGCTTTCCGTTACGGATCACTGCCATCTCACCTGTCTGCATGGGTTCGAGTCTAAGATTCGGCTGATGTAGTTATGTGAGAAAGCTTGCCAGTAGCTTCTCGTGGGTCGGTGGTTCTTTTCTAGAGTTTTCCGGGGTTTTCCTACACCAATAATACTGGCCGCCATGTATAGCCTATCGGGCACTGAAAAATGGCGCTAAACCCAACATCAACAGCAGCCAGAGATACAAAAAAGCCATGTGTTAAAAGACCCTGCTGATATCACTTTACCTTTAGAAGTAGCGATAAGAGTGCCACATGACTGGCAGCCATATTGAATATCAGATCGTTGCCAATTTTATTTCGAACCGTATAGCAGGCATAGGAAAACTTGTTAATAAAATCATGTTGATATATCCTTCAGAAAGGATTAGTAACAATTATCTGGCCATATATGAAAATATATTGGCACAATTACAATTAGATTTATAGCCATATATATATATATATATATATATATATATATATATATATATATATATATATATATATAAATCTTAATGTAATATAACTTTCTCTTTATCAGGGGTAACATTACGACCTTGTTCAAGTTGGATGCAATTATGGTTATACTATATATTCGATTGGCACTATTTTTATGTAGGACAACATGACCTCACGTGTGTTTTGGTGAAAAGACCATTTTGATTTGATGAAGCCTTGAAAAAGAGTGATGATAAAAAGATATTTAAGATGTTAACCATTGCAATCATATTAGAGGCGAGATCAGCACAGTTTTAATTAAAGATCACTTGATATCACAAGGTGTCTGGTAAAGATTAAAGAGAAGTAGTGACAATTTTCATGATGGTTGCGGGGAGGCAATATCAATTATCAGACCAGCAAAGTTTCATAAATAACCTATCAAAGACCTCATAGGAAGTGGAAAACAATGCTCATGATCAACAAATTTGAAGGAGTAGCAATACCAGATGACAAAGCAGCCATGTTTTCATTAAGAAAAAATGACCTTGACTAAATGTGTATTTTATAGCAATCCCTCATGTAGTTTAAAATTAAAAGAACAATCGTACATGTATGGATGAATAGCATATACCAAGCAACAGTAATCCCATAAACATACATTTCTGGTCTATGACTATACAACTATTTTACTTTCATGGTTTCAGGAGGCACGAAAGACTATATACAGGACATGGAAAGTGTTCTTTGTAGAATGGTGTCTTTTTGCATATCAGGGCAATATTTTTTAATACAAATTACAGTATTTTAAGTGATGATTCCTGACAATATGCAAAAAGACAAAGGATCCTAGAGATAACTAATTGTCTTCTAAATTTACTGAAATTTAGTACATACAGCAAGAATGAAAGGTTTTCATAAAAAAGGCAAAAATCCAGTATGTAACATTTTAGTGCAATACCATGTATCCGCTTTACTAAGGTCTGTTGTATGCCAAGTTTAACTGAAATGAAGAATAACGCTGTAAATGAAGACCAGTTCATATTTGATTACCAATACTTTTGTAATGGAGTTGTTCTCTTGTTGGTTTTCATCTCTTTTGAGCATTCATATATTGTGTATTTTTGTCTCTTTCCTTGCAGTTTTTCATTTTCTCATTCATTCATTTATTTAATTTCTCGCTCACCTATGTGAATCTGTTTATATACCTGTTTATAATGTAAATGTGAGTGTGGACCATCCACAGTGCCAACTAAATTAGATCATTATAAATAATGCATACAAAAATCCATTGTTCATAAAACTTGTGATGCAATGACAATTGTCATGTTCTTCTCAATGAATACCTTAACACAATACTTTCTTTGTGGAAACAGATCTTCTAAAGAATTCTTTTATAGAAAAATATATCCAGGTAAAATCATCTGCATCACTATCACTTCCTGCTATCTCCATAACACTGTTTACTCTGATCATCTAAGTCATATTTGTCTTGGACAAAATTACATGTTTGGATAAATAATTCTCTTTTTCCAGAGATTTAACAAATACATTTATTTTCTTAGAATTACAAGTAAAAATGAGTTCCAATCCGAATAATATAAAAATTGGAAGGCTATGACATATAGTGTGGTCAGCATCGTACTGATGTGTCAACAGCTTGTTGAATTACAGGAAATATTTTAAGTTGTATTTTGTCTAAAGTTTGATAACTGTCTTTGTAAAAGAGTTAATTTGAAGGAAAATAAATAAATTAGCTCCAAAAATTGGTCACTATATAAAACACATTAACTTTATAAGTAACCGCTCCGATGGCCAAGTGGTTAGAGTCCGCCGTGGAAGTGGGAGGTCGTGGGTTCGATCCCCGGCCGCGTCATACCAAAGACTTACAAAGATGGGACTAACAGCTGCCTCGCTTGACGTTCAACATTAAAAGGTTAGTGTTAGGACTGGTCGGCCTGGTGTCAGGATAATGTGACTGGTTGGGACATCATGCTACATGTCTGAGGCATGATGCCTCAGTGCTTGACATCACTATAAACTGCATGACTGCAGACAAATTGTTGAAAGCTACGCTAAAAATCATAATCAAATAAAACAAACAAACTTTAGAAGTCTTAAGGCACTAATGTATATTCGTTCTCAAATAATCAATATTGAATCTAGCTTCAATGCAAAACAGATGACCGGATGTGGTCACTCTTCTGGAAAAAGAGTTTGAAACAATTACTACATGTCATTTGTCACGTACTCCAAGTATGGTCTCGATTCACCTTTTTGAATCTTACTCTGAGAAAGCGTTGTTAACAAATGTTGTCTACTAAAACTCTTACTGGTTCTGAATCAAGGTCAGGAACTATGTCAGCATTAGATACAATTTTTACACTATTAGTTGTTCGCTAATGAATTAAATTTCTGGACAATACAGTAAAGAAACTTATATTACAATAACATGTAATGGAATAAAAATAATTTACAAATAACAAATTAAATCAAATGCAAATTAAATCAAACATACATCAAACTATAAATAACATAGGTAACAATGATTTATACAGTCAAGTTCATTACTGAAACAATACACATATCAGCAAATGTATCAATTATACTGATCAAAATGAGTGATCAAGCATAATTTTGATTACATTTGCAGTTGAGGTTGTTTGATTTTGAAGAAGTTGATGTTGATAGTAATTTTAACACATGGTTACTATCACGCTGAGGAATTGAGAGCTCAATGGCTTTTCAAAGGAAATGTGCTAGTCCAAGCTGGCAAGGGCAGGTATTAAGTCAATGATCCAAAGCTAGACTGGGCAAGCATAAAGCCGATACGTTTTGGAGATTGTTGCTCTACTAACTTCGCTACAATGGCTTCAAAAAGAAATTCAACAGTATACATTCCCAGCAATGTCTCTGTTTCCTCAATGTTATAATTGGGCTAACGGTTGTGTTGTATGCACAGCATGTATATTTAGGAATTTTGAAACATTAAGACCTTATCTGAGTCTCATATACCATGTAGATATATCTTTACATTTACATTTGCAAACATTTCCATTTTGTTTCTAAATCTGTGAACCAATTCTGTGAATGGTCACTTGTGGAAAATCATAACAATACATAGTTTTGGTCCTTGAGATACGTGGCATATACATGATGGATTATGAATGATGGATTATGTACAATTAGGTGCTTTGGAAAATGACTAAGATTGAATTTCTGTGTCATATTGAATTATTTGCTATTTATACAAGATTGACGGAAGTTCGTATCATCCAGAAAAGCTAGTGCTTAGTCTCCAAATAAAGCCAGGGCCCTGGGAGGAAGAGTGGTCTCAGCGTTTGTCTTTATAGATCACTAACAAAACATCTATGTCCTTGTGGGTTGAAGTATTAGGCAAAACCACCAGGGGTATGTGAGAATGATGGCTTTCTGTGACTTCCCTCAAATAATATACTAACTACCAATAATAGTCTGTCATTTGCTAAAAATATAGTAATGAACAATAAAAACCAATCAGACAAAGTCATGATAATGTGATTTTAAGATTTTATAGTACAACATTACAGAAACGAATGAAAGAGTCTTTGGATTCTTTGATCATGAAACTTTGTTAAAGATGTTTTCAGAGTAATATTTAATTAGAGCTAATTGTATGTATGTATGTATGTATGTATGTATGTATGTATGTATGTATGTATGTATGTATGTATGTATGTACTAGCAAGCACCCAGCATGCGTTGCAATGCCACTGAAAGAAAGAAAGTGTTTGTGTTTTAATCCTGGCATGCGTTGCAATGCCACTGAAAGAAAGAAAGTGCTTGTGTTTTAATAGACTATTTGACTTGTTTCTGGAAAGCATCTCAGATTATTTAGTGGTATTTATCGAGCCCACAATAAGTGGTTACCTTACCGAAGGCGTTTTAGGTATCGCTACCTAGTATGAATTTCATACAGCTGTTGATTTACGTCATCATAGTTTCAGCCAATCCAGACCGTGTTCGATCACGTGACGTATCAAAGGCGCCTACAGTTCACACCGAACACACGCAATTTTAGGTATCGCTACCGATTATGAATTTCATACAGCTGTTGATACAATAGTTTTATCGCCAATCGGATGAACGGTATAGGAACGCATACGACACAAACAATGAAACAAACAAACACACATTTTTTTTCATACTGTCAAATAGCCTATTCTGTTTATTGAAGTGCTTTTGGATACACAATATTTTTTGTTTTTCTGTCTGTATAATAAATCAGAAAGTTTTCCAACGCGTGAGCATGCCACATACAGCTGTCCATTCCCAATTGTACCAATGCTTTGTTAGCCATTGCCAAACATATCGCGCGGAAATATCATGACGATCCAATGATGATTGTCCAGATAACAAAAGTTTTCGTATTTCATCCCACGTCGGATTGCATGTGAAGGTAATAAACAAATCTGGACGGCCATATGCGCGAACATATGTCATTGCATCTTGTGCATATTCATGCATGTGCCGTGGACTACCTGTAAATGTGGTTTCCAATCTTCCTTTACGTTGCTCGTCTGTTTCAGATGATCGGGTTTGAGCAGTGCAAACTCTAACGGTTTCCAATCTTGCTTTCCGTTGCTGTCTGTTTCTGAAACTCGTGATGCCTTTACCTTTCGAGCTTGAGGAGTAGATCGACCAATAGCTTTTCGTTTAGGTGGCATAATTGATTAGACAGCGAAAGTAATGCTTTGTAACGACTATTACAAATTCACAACGCGATTGTTTGACATAACCAAGGTGCGAACCAAACGTAACTAAGTAAACATGAAGTACACCGATTATGAATTTCATGCAGCTGTTGATTTACGTCATCATAGTTTCAGCCAATCCAGACCGTGTTCGATCACGTGACGTATCAAAGGCGCCTACAGTTCACACCGAACACACGCAATTTTAGGTATCGCTACCGATTATGAATTTCATACAGCTGTTGATACAATAGTTTTATCGCCAATCGGATGAACGGTATAGGAACGCATACGACACAAACAATGAAACAAACAAACACACATTTTTTTTTCATACTGTCAAATAGCCTATTCTGTTTATTGAAGTGCTTTTGGATACACAATAGTTTTTGTTTTTCTGTCTGTATAATAAATCAAAAAGTTTTCCAACGCGTGAGCATGCCACATACAGCTGTCCATTCCCAATTGTACCAATGCTTTGTTAGCCATTGCCAAACATATCGCGCGGAAATATCATGACGATCCAATGATGATTGTCCAGATAAAAAAAGTTTTCGTATTTCATCCCACGTCGGATTGCATGTGAAGGTAATAAACAAATCTGGACGGCCATATGCGCGAACATATGTCATTGCATCTTGTGCATATTCATGCATGTGCCGTGGACTACCTGTAAATGTGGTTTCCAATCTTCCTTTACGTTGCTCGTCTGTTTCAGATGATCGGGTTTGAGCAGTGCAAACTCTAACGGTTTCCAATCTTGCTTTCCGTTGCTGTCTGTTTCTGAAACTCGTGATGCCTTTACCTTTCGAGCTTGAGGAGTAGATCGACCAATAGCTTTTCGTTTAGGTGGCATAATTGATTAGACAGCGAAAGTAATGCCTTGTTACGACTATTACAAATTCACACCGCGATTGTTTGACATAACCAAGGTGCGAACCAAACGTAACTAAGTAAACATGAAGTACACCGATTATGAATTTCATGCAGCTGTTGATTTACGTCATCATAGTTTCAGCCAATCCAGACAGTGTTCGATCACGTGAAGTATCAAAGGCGCCTACTGTTCGATCACGTGACGTACAAATTCACACCGCGATTGTTTGACGTAACCAAGGCGCGGACAAAACGTAACTAAGTAAACATGACGTATCTAAGGCGCCTACAGTTCACACCGAAGACACGCGAAAATAGGTATCGCTACAGACCGTGTTCGATCACGTGACGTATCTAAGGCGCCTATTGTTCGATCACGTGACGTATCTAAGGCGCCTACTGTTCGATCACGTGAAGTATCTAAAGGCGCCTACTGTTCGATCACGTGACGTATCTAAAGGCGCCTACACTTCACAGCGAACACACGGTAAATTTCGCAAAAAAAACATTTGTTAATTGTTACAATTTTAATGGTTGAACTAATTCAGAAACCTTCGCAGGCGTGCGCAGAACAACTCACCAAAGTTTAATCGCAATCGGATGAACGGTATAGGAACGCATACGACACAAACAAACATTCATTTATATATATCATTGATCTGAGTTATGGCCAACACAGATTTAATATATCCAATTTTAGTGCAGAACTGTTTGATTAGATAAGTTTTTGCATCAAACATGAAAGGGTATAATGCAATTTCTGAAGTTTGTTTCAAAGTATTTGCTGGAGATGAAAAACTGTACCAATATGCATACATGCCCCAGACATATTTGCACACAATCCTGGTCTAGCTTGGGTTATCAAATAAATGGAATTTGGCGATTGGAAATGATTAATAAATCTGAATGGGACTTGCTTGAACTTTTATCATAAAACGTTCAAAAGCACTGAGATATGGCAAGCACCAAGGGAAGATTTCAAGCACTGAGTAAGAATACTGAATAGAAGAATGGTAATAATAATACAATAAGAACTGTTCGAATAGTCTTTAGAAGATAAAAACATGCATGTTAGTTATGAAAATCTATATCACAAGTTGTATGGGTTCATAAAGCTTAATATTCATAACATGAAAGGTCTGTAAGTGTTTTATTCAATAATTTTGAGAAGAAAAAAACAACATTTGCCTTAGAATTGCACAAATAATATTTTGACTGCATAATGTAAAGAACATATAGCAATGTGATAAGACCGCTTATGACATCGATCAATGAGAATAGCAATGTGATAAGAAAGACCGCTTATGACATCGATCAGTAAAAATAGTAATATAGAATCACATCACGATTAATACTTCCAGTTCAGTAGCCACGAATGTAGTTCCAGTCTATTTTTAGAACATTTTTTCCTCTCTTCTATCTATTGGTGGTGATAGAAGAGATATATTGATGCATATTTGGTATGGATTTAAAGCTAATTGTTTATTCTTGAGAATAGGAGCTCTGAGAGTGGTTGTCTGTATGTAATTTGGCGACAGTGCACACTCTAATTAGGCCTTAGTGATGATCCGGAAGTGAAATCAGTGTTCTGTGTACATGCTGCTCTGTTTGCAGTGCAGCCACTCGATAAAATGCCGGTCATCCCTTGACAAGAATATCACGGTGAAGTCATCTTTGAAGGTATTTTAGATTAACATATGATTTGTATTGATTGTCACACTGTGGAAAGGTCAGTGCTGAGAAATATATGTAGAGAACATATAGTAAAATTAATTGTGGTGTATGGCCTGTACAGGCTTTAAATTGCTATAAAAATGTTATTATTAATCATAAACACATGAAATTTGAAGTGTTATATATATATATTAACATTTAAAATAGAAAATGACATTAGATATTAAAAATTGATTTTATTTTTTAAAATTTTAATAATTTTATTTTAAAAATAAAAAATTAATATTTATCCCTTAAAATGCACATAGATAATATTTTTGGAAATTATGTCAAATGATATCAGCATGTTTATACTCTTACACCATATACAAGCTATAATGATGGATATTTGTCAAATTTTATCAGAGAAAATATCTTTGTAAGTCAAAATGAGACATACATTTAAAATATATGAAAGACAGATTCTATTATGTATTGATCATTCAAACTATTTATTAGGGGTCCAATCAGTTAATTTATGTGTTTATGATGGGGTGACTTCCTGGGTAACACATATCTGCTTATATAGCCTTTAATAATTGTTAACAAATATAGTTACAGTGTGTTTAGTGAGAGGACAGTGATGAAAACTTCATACTAGAACCTACTCAAGTTCTCTACTAAATCAGTTTAAACTTTCTGAGAATGAAATGCAGGCTGAAGTGATAAAATATACTTTCCACATGTATATTTACTCTTGGATGTAAGAAAACAGCAAAATGATGTATGTTGCACACAAAATGCATTCAATTTTATTGTTCAGTTTGGTTAAGATATTGATTAGTGAAGCGCGGCATTGTGGCCTGTATGATGTTATGTGAATTCTAATGATCCAACTTAATTTATGCATTGTTAATTACTAATAATATTTGTTAACTGACACTCTAAATATTGCATAAAATATATTCAAACAGATATTTTGAGTTTAACTGTGTACAACTGATCTTAGCATGGTTACATATCCCACATGAACAAATATTCACATAATTTAGAATGTTTGGGATCCAAAGTTCACATTCAGTATATCATATTGACTGACATTGTACCTACAGTGAATCTGTTAAGACACATTTCTGGCTGTGTGCACTAAATGTATCCCAAAATGTTATTTTCTTCATTAATATGCCCATGTATGGTAACATATTTCAATTCAGTACTTGGACAGCGTGCGGTATTGTAATATCAGCTGATATCTGATTCTATTGAACCATTGAGGTTAATAATTGGTATCAAACACCCTTAAAAATACACTTTAAATGTTCAAACAGATCATTTGAATTATTTCTGCACATTTAATCATAACAATTACATTGTATATGTCCCACATATGCAAATTTCCATTCTTTTTTACAAGTTTTGGGGATCAGAATTTCCCATTTAGTTTATGATAAAGGATGTACTGGTACCTGTAGTTGATATGTGCGGCCACATTTGGATGTATTCTCTTGCAATATCCAGAATTATTATTTCCCTCATGAATAAGATTGCTTATATTAATATATTCTTTTTTACTACATTGTCGCTTGACTTTCCTGTATACTGGCATGTACTAATGTTTTCCACCAATGATCAAACCTCACCGTCCCAGCATTTCCTTAAAGTTTGTGATGCATAGTCTACCTGATTAGTTATTTAACCTGTAAATGACCAGATATGGTTATAGAAACTTCATATACTTTTAGGATGCATTTATTACTTTAATACAGGACTATTACTTCACATTTCTGAGTGTCACTCTGTCAAGTTTAATATTTCTTTCCTATGCTTACAGCCTGAATGTTATTTGAAAATCACTATATCTAACACATTTGAACTTCATTTGCATACATCTTACTGTTTTCTAGATACAAGTGAAACATTTTATATCTTTTCAGGTCTAGGCTGGTATCTGGAACAAAGTGTTAGTGGTGGATCAGCTTAGAAGCTCTCCAGTAGTCTGGTGGTGATAGGAAGATTTCATAAGGACATATGCAGTGTACTGCCATAAGTGATCATGATATCACCACACTAGTATATAGCACCTCAAGGACATGGCTTAGATCTTCATGCGAGAGATTAGAAACATTGTTCAGTAAGGTAAAGCCTGTCTAAAAACTGTATTTTCCTATCTTATTGTCGCTTTTTGTAGTTATCGACACTGAAATGTAATGCAATTTTCCTACAAAACATGGAAGTGGTCCCATCAGATGTTTAAATCTGAGTGCACTATTAGTTATACAAATAACTGCCTAAATACCGGACACAAAATAAATATGGAACATAGCACCTGTTGTTACTTCTTTAGTGTGTATACCTATATGCACCTTGACAGGCATATTGCGGTTTGTTGCCAAAGTCACTATGAGTCATGCTACTTCACTACCCCTGGTAAAAATTTTCTCAGTTACACAGATCCAAACCACCATTTATTTTAAATACCATTGATCGATGAACTTTTCTGTCTAAACTTTGTCAAAATCTGTTTTCAAACTTTCATGAAAATTTAATTGTTCAATAAAATTTAGTTTATAAATTTAAATGTTTATTTAAATTTCCATTAAGATTTTAATTGATCAAAATGTATAAACTTGAAACATATTCAGACAGGCCTTATCTTGTAGTACAATTAGGGTTTTACAGCATTGAAAAAGTCCTATAATTAAGGAAGATATAGCAAATTTAGTTTTGGTTTCTCAAGAGCGCATGGATCAGCATGTGCACCCAGTGGAACAGCAGCACTACACACTTTCCAACAGGTGTCACATTTCTTGTATACAACTAAATTCAAAGAGACTTCATGTATAAAGTTCAAATAGGTGTGGAATTCAAATATAAAGGTTTTACTAAAATTTGTCCCAAAATGTTGGGCCTGTCAGGAATAGAGAAAAATAGGAAAAGTGTTTGTTACAAAATGATGCATCCAATTTGTTCTTTGTGCTACCACTGGGATCAGCGATGACGTTGATGTCTACGCTTATACATAAGCATTAAACATAATCATGTACATTCCCAATGCATTTCAAACATTCATTATTCCTACATGTAGGTCCGTGGGAACAGTTTTGGAGTGAGTGTCATAGCATTGACCACATTGGGAAGGGTAGAACTAAGAACTAAATTTGTACATGTACATAAATTGTACTTCCTGGAAAATGTTTTTGCATTTACCTGTATATATACAAATAGCCATGCGACTGTCAAATTTGGTATGATGATGAATTGCGACGAGCTGACTGTTAACTACAATGATGCGCCTAATGTATAAATTTAGAAAAGAAATGTAATTACCTTCGATAGGTTTCGTGCTTGTTTCAGTGTCACCTCAAAGAGTTATTAATATTGAAATTATTAAAATGAATGAATTAATGAAGAATAATATTGCAACAGTTACAAGTAACTGTTTATAAAACATGCTTTGACACGTAGTTATATTGTTAATTTTCATAGGTTCGTATACGAGTGATTGTCAAACACTGTTACTGACATCATGGAAAGACGGTGAGTGAAAACGAAAGAAAATAGATGAGATCATGAATGAAAGTTTACCGAGGTAATTTGTTTCTTAATTTGGCACTGAGCTAGTGTTGTAATTATTTTAAATATGTAACGAATGGTTGATACAGTGTTAAAGGTATATACTAGATAAATTCAATACGGATCAACTAAATTTAGTCTAAGTAAAAATATGAACACCTTTAGACAGGACTTCGCATTGCATTTCAGTGATGAGAACGGTAAGATTCAAACAGTTAGTCTTACCAGCTTGTATAAAGGCTTGCACATAAACACTTACACGCATGAACATACACGTATATGCTTAAATGCGTGCTATGCATGGTCATCGTTCAAATTACCTCATCTTATCTCCTCGCCCTGCACGTCTTAACGGCAATGCTGTTACATATGTCAACAGTTATATGTATTTGGGTCATATATTAAAATACAATTGGTCAGATAATGAAGATGTGACGATACATCGCAGAATTCAGTGTACTCAAGCAAACGTGCTTCTACGTATATTTAAGAATTGTTTATTAAATATCACAATTAGATCATCCAAATTTTAATGCCGCGCAATTTACTGTTGTCCTTTGTGGACAAACGTTAGTCAATGAAAGTATAGAGAACTATGTATTGGTTATAATAATAGTCTTCGGTTTTTATTAGGCCTTCCTACATGGAACAGTGCCGCAAGCTTCATTGTAAATTATAATTTATTCAGTTTTCATGAAGTAATGACAATGTATGTATTCTCAATGATGAAAATAATATCTAATAGTAAGAATTGTACATTAAAATCTCTCGAACTATGATATTCATTTAAATTCTCGTATTAGTATGTGCTTCATTATTTCATTCTTAAGAATGCGAGGCACAGTTTATTTTGAAGATGTGCCTGTATACTATATATATATATATATATATATATATATATATATATATATATATATATATATATATATATATATATATATATATATATATATATATATGGTCAGAAATAAAGAATTTTCAAATTAAATACGTACATATAGACTTTCACATGTACTTTTACACACATATACTTGTTGGTCTTAAATATGCTAGTATTGGAGTTGAATGCAAATTTTGTCAGTTAAAATAGAGCGTTACTCAACCTGCACGAGACTTTGATGCAATACTCACTGTGTAAGCAATACTTAAGAGCCGATCAAATGAATGATACTAGTTAAACATAATTATCCGCACATGCAGCTTTGGCAAATCGCGAAACAAACTGAGTAAAAAGTTATCGACGTTTGCAAAAGGTACATAATTATTGAAACTATTTAACATGGGTACAAGTTTGTGTGTGTGTGTGTGTGTGTGTGTGTGTGTGTGAGTTAGAGGCATCAGACATTTCTCATTATATCCCACCCAGTTACATTATCTTGACACCAGGCAGACAACACTCACCTCTTAATATTGAGCGCTAAGAGAGGCAGCTGTTAGTACTATTATTGTAAATCTTTCGGGGAATCGAACCCACGACATCCCGGAGCAGTCACACACATTTTATGAATCGGAGATTAAAGATTTTAATTATGGTGAATTACGATTAGATTAGAATTATACTAGAATTATCTGCTTACGTACAGTATCTCATCTTCTGTTTCCCTGAGTGAGATATTCCCATCTCTTTTCCAGACATAATAAATTCCATTATGTTTTCTCAAGTTTTTTTTTCATATTTGGTTATACAGAGTCTTGATTAAATCTTCAGTAATGAAGGTTACATTTTCATTTTGTTCTCCTGCAGAAATAGCTCGTGTACTATATGGCACAACATTCACTTTATGAATTGATTCAATAATATGAGCCCGGTCGAATTTATCCACAGGCACATCAGATCTACAATTTGCTTTAAAAAAGATAGTGACCACAGTAGAGGGGACTGAAATATTTATGATGCGCAAGTTATTTTCGAATCTTATAATGTTTAAGATCCGAGTCTACTGCACGACTAATGGTCTCAAGAGCGACTGGTTGTACGATCAGGGGAATTTGTGCTGCATGTAATCTATGCTCGCTTACAATAGAGATTGAATTCCATGAATAGAGCGGGGCAAGAACCAATCTACTACAAAAATACCAATCCTAATCAGTATGGTATCAAAATGTCCGCGTTCTTTAGTCTGATTTCAGCCAAAAGCCATATGAATTCAAAGTTGAAAATAGTTTGAAAAATAATATTGCTCCAACTGGTATACAGAAGAAACAAATTGTACACATGCTATGTTTTAAAAATAATTATCTTGATAATGAAGAAACAAACAGCTAACATGATGAAAAGAAATTCACCCACCCACTAGGTATAAAATACAGGAATATAAAATAACGTGTACTGACCTTATCGACGACTTTTAATCCAACGAGTATGGGTCAGACGTGGCCTTAAATAGGGATAGGCCACGTGATTTATGAGTACAGATTACCTTCTGCTGTGCTGGTTTTGATACCATTGGTTTCACAACAATCATTAGCAAATGAACGTGCGACTTGCATTATTGCTTAAAATATAGGCAAATCATTGGTCAAATTGAAAGAAAATTCTTACAATTATCAGAACTATATTAGATACATACTGACCACTGATGCAATTTGATTAGGAGATGTGCTTCTTTCTAAAGATAAACAAATACTTTGCGTTTGGGTCTGAATATTTGATTGGGAAAGAAAGGGGGTGTTATATTATTAAGTTTGATAGGATCTTTCTTAAACTAAATCAGTAATAGATGTCTCCGTATGAGTCAACACTTAATCAACACTTACCAGCTGCAAACACGATCGTGTGCTTATTATTGCCTTTCAATTAATTTAAAGTTAACATTCATCTTGAACACTATCAGTAAATTAATAAGTAGAGTTTTAACAAGATTAAGACAACGAATTGCGAATAAAGAGATCTAATATGAATGTTTCGTTTAGCATGTCGAATATGAAACATACATATGGTGTTCCTATTTCGACTAAAGTCGCATATATTAGTATGATTAATGAATATATGTTTGCAGTATGTGTTGGGAATGCAATGCTCATCATTCCTGTTGTGCTTGATAAAGCAAAACTACGTCAACCGTACTTTTTAATTGGGCTTTTTGTTTGGCTTCGCTTACGGATAGCACATTTATTCCTGAATTGCACACTTGTACACTATTCCGACAACCGAAATAAGTTTGTCTTGCTTTTCATATCTAGGGTAAAACTCCGACTTCAAAGAAACATTTCAATTTCATCTATCAAAGCTAAAGTTCTATGCCCCAAGGATATGTCTAGCTAAACTTTGAGAAGGACATTTTACTGTTGTACACGCTTTTTACAGGCAAAATTATATCACGTTCATCAACAAATATTATTTTTTCTTGATTCTGTGTTGATGAGATCCTTTTATGGCTACAATTTCGAAAAACTGTGGGTTATTGTCTTCGAAATATGACCATGTCCGGGAAGTGTTGGCAAAATCATATTTATTCTTTGTTGATTTTGACAATCCTTTACGGCTACTATTTCTGAAAACTGGGATTTTGTCTTTGACATATGACCGTCTCCGGGAAGGTGTTGGCAAAATGTTTTTTTTTTTCGTGTGATACAGCATGTTAGGGTTTTAGTAAACAACCTTTTTAGTGTTTTTTTTTAATTCATACTCAGAGCAAGAATTATTAAGTGCCATCAATAATATACCTGGACTACGTAATAAGTTTCATGTAACAAACGACTTATTTGTTCCAACAAAAATGAATTCTTTACCCCCATCAGAGAACCTGGTTTGCGTTTTAGTTATGACTGATAAGAATTATATCCATCGTGACTAAACACGTGTGAGGTCAAGTTGTGTTATGTTGTGTCAAGTTAGGACTGAGTTGTTATTTTCTTCAAATTAATGAATTTCAAGTAATTATTTTACTAGGAATTCCAAAATCGCTTTAATAATTATTGGGTAAAGCTATTTAATGAAATTTATTTCAAATTTAAAAAATTGAATAATATTGTATGTGATTCAACAAGAGACTATTGACACATGGGTACAACGCTGACTATTACAGACGTCATCGCCGTCCATCTTGGCTTTCATCGGGATTTTACATGGAATTCGCATATTACTTTTAATTGATAGGAATTGTGTTTTAATTCTTGGATTATATTTGAATTTAATTCGTAAAACCGTAAGTTCATTCTTTCTAATTTTCTCACTTTTTCATCAAGGTAAATAAATTATTTGTTAAATTTTACAAAGCTTGTCTTTACTGGCAAGCTTTCTCACATATACATTTTGACTGAGCCAAGACTTAAGTCTATTCAGACAGAGATGATGTTTTTTAGATGCGTGAGTGATTTGCAAACGTGTGTACCTTAGTCAACTCTGTCATCATTTGCCCCTTTATTAAATGAGAAATAACAGTGCACATCATGTGGAGCAATTATCTAAAATACAGTTCTATTAACGAAGAACACTGCATGTAATAGCAAGGAAAAGATTATATTGCCGTATTGATTAGATTAAGCAAGAACGTTATACAAAATGGTAGCCAATTAAGTCAAGTGTAGTTTTTTTCTGAAATGAGCTTGAACAGTGCGTGCAGTAGGATGTAAATGTTATGACTCTATGTTTTTAAACGGAGTACTCTAACAGAAAGAAGCAATGCCAACAAGGTTTGTAAAATGTAAAACATTGAATTGGCTAAGTTATAAAATGAAACCTGAAGAGTAACAGTATTGTCGATTATTTCCAAATAGTCATAAACGTTCTATCAAAATTCCAGCATGAATTTAATGTTCTCGATGAATACTAGGCCTTGAATGTGATGATGTCCTCATAGCATTGAATGTATTGGTGTGCCAACAGTCATGCTTTATCCACAACCAATGTCTAGAAAGTCTTTGACTGAATTTACAATAATACCATCATAAGGTTTAGCCCAAATCATATGAACTGTTTATAAAAAAAAATAAAAACTTTAAATAAATAAACACAATATGAAATACTTTTGCAGTCTGAAAATAACATAAGAACAGTAATAATTATTGTATCATTAATAAATGTTCAGTTCTCCCGCTGTACATCTCCATGACCTCACGGAGAGTTCCAGCTGCAAAGAGCTATTCGAGATAACTAACAAAGTAATGTCAAGGAACACACGTACACCACTTCCAACTACCTTATCTCCAATAAACCTTCCGAACCAATTTGCAAATTGCTTCCGTGAAAAGTACAAACCATTGGAGATTCGCTTATTATCTCTTTTTTCGCAGTTCGTTGTATTAATCTTGTTAATATTGCCTGTTTTCCATTTGAATTATCATTATTATAGTGACCACCAATAAGACCGATAATCATGACTCAGGTTACGAGTTGTCTTTTTAGATAATCAGCATTGTGACCTTTAAAATAAGGTTAATAATCATGATTGAGAATTTCTATTGTAAACCCTTCTGAACAAAAATTACTTAATGAAACAGGAATATATATACCTTGATATATCTCAGTGTGTTTCATGACTTTGATAATCAGCTCTCATGACCTGGAGATCAAAGTCAATGCAACCCTCTTATAGTGGTGTTTTGGGATTGATTGAGTATGGTTTGGTATTTATAAATTGTACCATATATCTCCAAAGTAAACAAAAAAAATCACATTTTGGGAGCAATTATGTATAAGTTACACTTCATTAAATTTAAAGCCACGATCATTAAGTCCTTATAATTGCATTCTTCACGTGTCCCCAGGTAGCTGAGTGGTAAACGTTGCTCACCTTACAGATCACTGACATCTCATGCTTATCTGTGTATATTGATGTATCTGACTCTACCAGCATGTGTATGTGATAAAACGTGACACTAGCTTCCGGTGGGTTAGTGATTCTTCCTATAGATTTCCTAGGCTCTTCATCCAACAAATAATACTTGCTGCCATGTATAGCTTATTATGTGAGGAAACATTTCATTACACCCATAACAACAACACTAACAATAACAATCTTCCACCCTTCCTGTCATGGATTCAATGGCTTTCAACCCATTGAATTTTGGGAAGCACATTTGAGTCTGCATGATTTTCACATGATTCCGGATGGAATGTACGTATAGCCAGTGTTGGGTACGTGGCAGCGGGGAGGTGTGCTCTGATCGTTGTACTCTAGGCATAATCTGAGCAGCTGTGTTTTGAAATTTGTGAAGGTTCTGGAGTAGATATTGAGACGAATTGGCCAGAATTGGGAAATCCCCGGATGAGAGAGAGGTATTAATAACATCAGTTAGTGAAAAGCAATATTGGATCTAATCTATCGCATAGCAGTGATGTTGAAACTGGATCAGGTTCACGTGAATTTGGTGCACTCTTTATTACGATTGTCCATACTAATCCATAGAGACCAGGTTGAAATGTTGCAAACAGTTGTCGCTCAAATTCTGGATCGCAATTGTATGGTGACGACGAATCAATTGAAATTGTGTTGTCAAGCTTATCTCTTATGATCTGTACCATGTCACGGAAGAAATATGTAAACAGGTATGGAAGGTTTACTGAGAGAATGCAGCTGCAAGCTGCAAGTTGTGTACATTTGTTCCTTGACATTAGTTTGTTAGTAATATCAAAGAGGTATTTGCACCTGAATCTCTCCGTGATCTTAGTACTGTAGTGGGATAATTTGGCTAAGAAGACTATGTTTGTGACGTTATTCTTAGCGGCTTCATAGATTTCTTTATAAATATTGAGCCTGGTGGAAGGTCAAAGCCTCTCCGCTTTAAGGCGGTTTCTTTTAGCAGTGCAAAGCTGGCCCCTAACACTGCTATACAATGGACAACACGTTTTATTTCATAAGTCTCTGGACTTTGTGGCTGGGGCATGTTTCTCAAGCAATGAACGCAGGCAGTTATCGAGTTGTTCTGCTATAGTGCATAAGAAAGTTGTTAGGTTTGCTTGGATGTCATGCAATAGTTTGGTTCTATTAATCGTACGTAGGTTTCTCTTAGTAGTAAATAGAGGTGGAAGGTTATGGACTGCTACGTCTAGATGGCATATAATGCAGAAGTGATCTGATGCAAGTTTGTGGAATACAAGGATGAGTGGTAAAATATTATCATCATGTTGAAGAAGAATCCAGTCCAAATGTAAATATGTTTATGGGTCGGTAGGTTAACTGACTGTTTAAGGTTCAAAACATGAATGAAATCTAGGAGTTTTGATGTTTACGGGTTTCCAGGACAAAGTGAAAGTTAAAATCTCCAAGAATACTGAGATTGCCACCTATCAACTTTTTATATTCCATGAGATTCGGAAACTGCTCCAAAAAGAGAGATTCAGTCAGCTTTTTCTCTACTAGGAGGATGGCTACAGAGGTAGAAATAAAGGATTGACCATTGTGTCAGTGCGAGTGCTGTTTGGATTAGTTCAAACGATGTGTGGCAGAAATTGAAGGTTGTGTTGTGTTATGATTATTATCCAATGTTATTTAGTTATGGACATATGTTATTCGGATTTCCCTACGTGTAATATCCTGTTTATAATTTCATAATTTTAATCACACATTTTCTAATAATAAACAGCATTTATTTAAATCTGTATAGAACGTTATTTTCCATTAGGTAAGGTTTTTTTTTGTTTGTTGCTTTATATTTTTGTTTCAATTTTGTCAACTTCGGTGAAGTAATGGACCATACAGAACTATCGCTGAAAAGATGATTGACTCGTGCTAAACAATCAATTTGTAGGATTGTTGTTTCCATTATTCATTTGATATTTGTTCCTTCAAATTATTTAATTCAATGAATATTTTCTCTATTTCTCATAAAAATATAATATTCTTGGATAAAGACAATCATTAGGATTTACACTGAATTCAACCTCGGAATTATATACCTATCTTTCAACAAAAGACTGTTTGCACATCAGCATTACACAGGTCATCATAGACACATCAACACATTCAACATTGGACTTAAGTTGGATTTATTCTAATGTTTTTTTACAATTTCAAATTATTATAACTTTTATCTCTCATTCTATAATAATTTTGGGATTTAATGTGTATTATCGTAAGTCTGTTTTCAACGTTTACTTTGTATGCAAGGCAAATACATTATTTGTTGAATGTTTAAAAGCTTGTTGGTTTTCACCTTTTCTGTTACTTATTTTAATAACTTGGGACCCTTTGTCACTGCATATTATTCTCGGAAACATAAACAGCACCTATTCAGCGTTGCCCTTACCTTTCAATTCCACAATGAAAAGTTGACTCTTTAAACATTCATGGGGAACATGTCAGAAGGTTTTTCAAAGTCAAAAATACAAAATGCCTACTTGGACTCCTAGATCAAAATTGTTTGCCCGATTATCAATAACTCAGAAATATGTTTTTGAACTGTGCAATTTCCGTAAGGTACGCTGTTTATACTATTGTTAACTATGTGCTTTATGATGTTAGAACAGACATTATGTTTAAGATGTTTGAGTGACATTGGGCTGTAAGTACTGGTCATTGCGTGATTACCATTTTCAGTTGTGTCCAAGCCATTTATTTGCCTGATACCAGACCTTGGGATGAAGTGTAAAGTGTTTGTTAAAAGGTGTGTAAGTATATGTGCCAACTCAAAAGATAGTGCCTTAAGTATTTTTTGATTTTATCATCCGCTGCTCATTTTGGTACCTTTGATCACTATCCAAATACACATCCTACAATCTAGCAATCTGATTAAAACCTGATATATGCTGTCCACCGTGAAGATATGACCTTTTAGGGGTCATGTGCAGGTGACCTTTGCATTAGCCAATATAATTGTAGCTTTCAAAAATATGACAGTGAATCAATCACTCGCAACACATTGATGATCTTCATCCACACTGATCAGTATTCACACGAAAAGATATGACTTCGTCTGACTGCATGGCTCATACATTAAGCGATTATAGTAATAACATGCTACCAGAACATGACCCCTAAATGGTCGCTGTCAGATATACAGTACAACAGCCGAGATTTGATTTAAACGGATTGACAATGCAGCAACCTCTTTTTCATTCCTGTTCAAACACACAATCCTGCTATCCAGCGAAAAGTGTCGTAATGTTTATGCACACGTTCTTTCCTGCTGTTGTACGGTTCATCGCCATTTTTCAGCAGAGGATGGGCTACACATGGTGTCCAGTATAACTGACGGAGGTTGAACAAACTATGGGAACAACAACTGACCCACGAAAAGCTACAGGCAGGCTTTCGTACGTTCCCACGTTAGCCGAGCATAACACTCGAAGCAACGCAGAGGTGAGCTTGCAGTGAACCGGAACAATGAGCGCTTTAGACCACTCTGCCACTCGGGGCTTTCGTGCTATACTTGTATAAAAGCACACAGTAGAGTAATACAGGAGGGTAGATCTGTAATATTTTAATTTGTGTAAATTCACGACTGAAAATTGTAGCGATTATCTTTATTTGAAAATTCATACGTTCATATAGTTTATGCTGAAGTATTATATATATATATATATATATATATATATATATATATATATATATATATTGATACGCGTGTTTACTGTCAGTAATAATAAAATTAGTAAATCCATTGACAAGTTTGGGTTTTCCTAAGATCGGTTCGGTGGGTTCTTTGAAGAAAGATGTTTTCCTATTTGGTTAGATCATATGAAAAGTTATTTCTAAATATTAGATTAAGTAGTTTAATTCGTACCTCGGGGTATGTTGCAACAAATAGTTGTAATAAAGTCTTGAAGGTTCATAAAATATAGAACCGAGCCATCATATTCTTTCTTTATTTGGATTCTAACTGCATATGTTAAAATGACTATGCAAATGAATTTTATGTTGTATATAGATATTATTTGAGAACAAAAACAGTTGTTTGGATTACTCAGTTGAAAAAGAAAGGGTATGTTATTTATTATTGCTAAAGGATAACGACAGCTATTAGAAGTGTTCCTCTCTAGGAGGTCACGGTCATAGTCATGTATTGTAAACAATAGATTTGCTGGGTCAAACAAGCCCGTAAGAGTTTATGGAGAATTATACGCCATTCATGTCAAAAGGTTTTGTCACTTATTGGTGATCTGGTAAATCAAATCCCTATATACATATTATGGAAAGCAGGAGCTTCTCTGAATATTTTATTTTTAGGTAATCTAAGAAGTCTTCTTCTGATTCCAATTCCACTCCATAACGTTAATTTGGGTAAAAACGTTTACCAAATTCAAAATGAACATCCTTATGTATACCCTGATTGTGCAGTTACTAAAGTTATGGCAATATGTTCTCTAGAGATAGATGTGTTTCAGGAAATCATCCCTTTTTGCTGACACGTGCCTTGGTAGGACATTCAATGAAGTCACCTTTGCTACTGTTACTGATCAATGAAATGTTGTGATCAATATAATCATCTTTTAACTACTCATTCAGGGCCCCGAGTGGGCGAGTGGTCTAAAGCGCTCTACGTAACGGATAATAGCCATCTCACTTCTGTCTGCGTGGGTTCTAGTCAGATTCGGCCCATGTGGATATGTTTGAAAGCTTGCCAGTAGCTTGTCGTGGGTCGGTGGTTTTTTCCGGTGGTTATCCCGGGTTATTCCACCACCATTAATACTGGCCGCCATGTATAGTATATCATGTACTGAAAAATGGCGTTAAACACAACAACAACAACAACAACAACTACTACTACTACTACTACTACTACTACTACTCATTCTCTTATTTAATAATACTTGCAAATGACGTTCACTCTTCGACATAAAGGAAAAAGATCCATCTATTTTATGTTTAAATAAGATGTTCTTATCGAAACGGACGTAATAGCTTTATATTTGTGGAAAAAGGGATCCTTATGATAAAATCAAAAACACCTAAGGAAGCTCTGGTGAAGAGCGGTCCGTGAGCTATCTAGGTGTTGCTCCCACATAATATATACAAGAACTTCTTTGTTTAGCACATGCAACTCCCTTGGTTGGTCATTAACGAGTCAACGAACCCATCATAAGTTTCTGCATCATCATTTTACATCATCTTACATCGTGTTTCCAAATAGTATAGATCTTGTTTAATGTATCAATGGCTGGTTTTAGTTCTTTTGAACTAGTTTTTGGAAATAGTATCGATGGACCATTGCAATTATTAAAAGAAAACAAATTTAACAAAGGAATCCAGCACTAATCTTGTAAATGATGTCTCTTAGTATGAAATAGCAAGATATAACCTTCTAGCTGTTCAGTCATAATTACAATAAAGGCAACTCAAAAGTACAAAGGTAAAATCTTTTCAATCTGGTGATAAAGTTCTGTCTCTCTTGCCTGTCCTTATAAAGTTATTAAGACAATGACTTTGGAAATGTTTGGAGTATTTAGTGGACGTAGAAAGTACTCATGGATAAAATTTGATTTCAGAACTATTGTAAATTATTCAACCAGCTTGATACATCAGGCTTGTTGGTAGATTATTATATTCCTGGATCTGAGATTTATTCGGAATATTTCATTTCTTTGGTCCTCAATATGACCATTTCAGGATTATTTTGGATTCATTTCATAATTATATGCTACTATTGGATGTTCCTTTAGTACATTGATAACAATTATTTCTTAAGTTTTTCAAAACTTGGTAGTTTTTCTTCTTTCTGTAACTAAGTTGATGACCATATTGTTGTAACAGTTACTTACACAGATGACAACCCTCTACTTTGCCCTACAATACAAGGCACAACAGCCGATAGTTGTGTTTAGGTGGTGGTGGTGATGATAACACTACATCAAAACCAACATGTACTATGTCTTACATTGTAAGACTACCCTCTACCCAAGATGACTTAGTCCTCATATCACATGAAATTCCATGTGAACTGGGGATTATAATCAATGAAAGGTACCAAAAGGAATCCAAACAAGAGGTAGCAAAAGGCATTCATGCAAGAGAATAGTTATGCAGAGTAAAAGAAAGAAATTAAATTGGTAACCGACAAAATACCTCGCTTACCACTCTACTCGAAAACCACGTATTTGAGGTTGTGAAAAATACACTGCACAGCGTTTGTTTTGTTTTGGTATTTATACACTTCATTTTATTTTAAACTTTGGTTTCGTACATGTGCACCGAGTTGCCGGTGGTTGTCCATTTTCATCAACACAAACTCGAACTCGTCCACGCGGATTAGTTGATCTTCAAAAGATGTGCCAGACTAAACCATGTGGAAGGCTTTAGGTCGTTGAAATCTTGGAGGCCCCTCGACAATTATCTACTAATATTGTTAAAATCTACCAATCAACGATTTTAATAAACCAGTTTTATTATATAAAACAAGCCTGGTATATATATATATATATATATATATATATATATATATATATATATATATATATATATATATATATATACACGCCTAGGTGTCGTCGAAGCTTCAAGTCGCGAATATTATATGAGGATTTGGCGTCGACGGGAACTAGCGACACACTAACTCACAGAAACCTTCGTTTTTAATGTTTTTTTTCGTAGGATAACATTGAAGTAAGTAGTGTGCACGTGGGCCGGTAGATGGAGATGATGATCACAACTGTATATTGAACGTATGTAGGTTGCATTGAATTCTTTATACAAACTTAAAGCTAACAGAGCTTTTAAGATAAAAACTGTAATGTGAACATGATGTATATGGTTTATGTACTGTATGTTGTTAAAAGGTACATTACGTTAATATAGTATTTTTGGGGGGATTTTTCTTATTTAATTTTTTTAATATTTTTGGGAAACAATTTAAGAAAAATTGATTGTTATTTTCTTTCAAATTCAAATCAGTATTATTTGGATCCGTTGTGGCTGGGCCCCTAAAAGACGTGGAAGCAGATACTCTAAACAGTTAAGCAGCCGAAGATGTCTCCATCCGAAAAACAGACCCCAGTGTAGGCATAGCAAGTATTTTAACCTACGGATAAGTGGCTGCTAAGTGTGCGAGATAGTCATGAAAAGTTGGCATCAGTTACACTGTCAGTCAACTAGAGAACATGCTACTCAACACTTTATTTTGTAGGAAAGACCCATACAACATCAATATCAGGGTGTAAAGACCCATACAACATCAATATCAGGGTGGACACATTGCACTGTATTACTGGGATTCGGTGTACAAAATTGCCACTACTTTTAACTAAACTTTTAATGCCATTTTTCCGACATGTGAGAAACCTTATCATTTCTGGCACCACATACACCCATATTCGTTGCTTACAATTTAACGACAAATTATATCTAATAGCTCATGTTACTTTCGTGTATGTCAAAATCCCAACAATGAAAGAAAGGATTGGACATAATCCCCTCCGTCAGAACATGTTTTCTTATCAAACTTTTAAACTGTCAGAAAGATGGAATAGGAGAAAAAAGAAATCGGAAATACTTATTTCTAATTGAATTATGTAACTTTTAAATCGTCAGAAAGATGGAATAGGAGAAAAAAGAAATCGGAAATACTAATTTTTAATTGAATTATGTAACTTCCTGTCATACAGCAATATCATGATTCAGATTGTATGTACATCACAAAATAATAGTCATATATATATATATATATATATATATATATATATATATATATATATATATATATATATATATATATATATATATATATAGTCAAATACAGTCAAATAGACTCAGCTCAATTATTAGTCCATCTCCATGCTTGGAATGCTCTATTTCCAACGAATATTATATGCTGTACAAATCCAAGTGTTAAAAGAGGATTTAATGCAGTGGATTAAAAGTGTGTGTAATGATACACACTCAGTTGGTGAGTGTACACATTAGTTTACCCCGGAACCAGGTTATGTCTATATTCTTTTTGGATACAAACCGAAACGCTATCAACAAAGATATGCGTAGTATACATGATGTTGCCAAAAGGTTGTACCGTGAATATATATATATATATATATATATATATATATATATATATATATATATATATATATATATATATATATATATATATATATATATATATATATATATTTAAAACAACTAAAATGTAAATATATACGCATCCTTTGAAAGTCGACTTAAAAATAAGTTTTAACCTTATTAATATCTCATATAAATATATCACGTGGCCTATACGTTTTCACAAGCGAAATCAAAGAAACAACAGTGACTGCCTTTTGGTCAGAATCCATGAATGGGTTCATAACCAGAATCCGTGTTAACCCGTTAAATGCCAAGCGAGTCGTACCTTATCTCTGTAAAATAAGAAAAATGATACATGAAATCAATTTTCAAGAACAAAAGTAGCTCTGAGTATATAAAAATTAATCAGTTTAATTTGAAAAATATATAAATGAAATATTATTTACATTCTTTGAGCTAATATTTGTTTTCTGTCTCAGCTTTGTCCATTCGGAAATTATTTATTTCATTAAGTAATTGTGTTTATTTTAATTAATGCACGGAGTTAAGTTTGACGTTCACTGTACTTGTCCAGACGTCAAAATTGGCCAACAATTATTGAATTTTCTTCAATATGTCACAAAGTGAACAAAGTGTCGAGCTGTTTGAAAATTGAATTATCCGTGAATACAACTTTTTTAAGTTGGAAATTGGAAGTCGCAATTAGGATAAACAAGTATTGCTGGAAATACCGCGGGTTGCGGACTGGTTGATTGATTTATTGGATTAACGTGACATGCCCTCGTATTGAGCATATTTTACGGCTGTTTGCTCCTGGAGGACGGAAAGATAAGTTAAGTTGGGGGTAACTTTTGTTGTTTCCTATTGTGGTTTGTGGGTGTTATATGAGGGTGGTAGTTATAATTCTGCTTGGTTCCTTATTTTGTTTGGATTTTTTTATATTATATAGTCCTGTTTGCTTACGAAAGATGTAATACTTTATATGTAGTATTTAAGTTCGGATTTGATTTCATTATGATTTCTGGGTATGTGGCATGGGATCCAATTTTATTTTGCTCTTATTGATGTGTTTCCATTTCTTTATTAATTCGGTGGCATTCTTTAAAGATGTGTGGTAGGTATTCTGGGACCCGGCAGTGAAATAAACTAGGGTTGTAATAAACAAAAAACCATATGCATTGTCCAAAACTGTTGGCCAACTAGGTTTTGCCTGCATGAAATCTGTTTGTGAAGGTTTATTTGGTCTATACTTTTGACTTTGGGTGGTTTGCTACATTTTTAACTGCATTGATGATGGTGAATATTTTCCTGCCTTTATTATTTTCGTTACAGCTATATTATCGTTTATTATTTATGAGTGTTGTCGTTAAGTTATAGAGTTCGCTGATTGTAATTGAGCTGTATATAATTGTTCGTTAAGTTTTTATTTGTCTGTTACGTCGGCTAAATCGTTTCCTGGTATGTTAATGTGGAATGGTATCCACGTGAACTCTATCCGTTGATTGTTATGATTTAATTGTTTTAGTATCAGGTTGGTGTGTTTAAGGAAATTTTCTCTTGAATTGGTTAAATTGTAGATTATTGAAGATACGACGCTAAGTGAGTCATTTATTATCACCGCCATGGGTATGCTGTTTTCCTCAATCCATTTGAGGGCATCTATAATTACCCAGAATTCCGCTGTGAAGATTGAGCAGTAGTCATGACATCATTGTCCTAGTTTAAAATTTGCTTCTGGAATAACATATGCAGCTGCTGTTCTAGGTGATTCCGTTATTTTGGAACCATCAGCATAGATTTTAAAAACGTTGTTTTATTTACTGCTTATCTCTACTGTTATAATTGTATTTAGATGGTGTTCGTGTTCGTTTTTATTTCCATATTTAGTGATGGCGGTGTTAATTATAGGTCAAAAATTATTTCATGGCTCATGGTTGTTGGTAATTTCCACTTGTAAGTTTTAAATGGAGTACGGACTGGTGTCTTTCTCTTTGTTATATTGTTACAGGTTAGACCTACAACTCCTCCCACCATCCCTTCTCTTGATTCATGGACGGATACTCCTAATTCTCTTTGTAACGAGCCTTTGTGGTTTGGGTAACGTTCCAGGCATTGAATGTTTAATTTCTTGTCTAAACAAAATACCATCAACATGAAGATATTCAACTACATCACCTCCTAGAGTTAGCAACCGGGTTCACTCATATAATACTACATAATTTAGTTCGTGGGTCGGTGGTTCTTTCCTGAGGTTTTCCCGGGTACTTCCTCCACTAATAATACTGGCCGCCATGTATAGCCTATCGTATGCTGCAAAATGGCGTTAAACTCTACAACAGAATTTAGTTCACGTAGGCAAAGTTAGAAATCAAAATTCTTTGGAAATGGGTTACGTCGTCGATTCCAAAATAAATATATGAACTGGCCACAACGAAACGTCACCAAGAGCGTCTTGAATATCAGTCAAATCAACAGTGTGATTCTCTTTTTTCAGCCATTACCATATTTGCACGTGCTTATAACCCTGTTATGACATTTTACCAAGTTGGGAGTCGTGCAGGAACACACGCCAGGCTTTATAAGAAGTAATGAATTATATTTCATAAAAAGATATAACATGCTTTTCACGTGGTCAGTATGAGTGGGATTTATAAAGAATAATTTAAAACATATTTAAAAATTATTTTTCATCCATTATGATTAATCAGTTTGTAATTTTCAGCTTAACACGATAAATCTGGAATTTTCCAAGCCCAGTATATATGTACTTTATTGTTGAAATTAGTACCTAGTAAAAACAAAATGAACTCATTATAAATGTATGAGGCCTGTTTATTTAATATTTGTCAAATGTTTAAGAAAATAAATACATTTATATTTGGACGGAATAAACCACATTGGCACTATTAGTCATGTAGTTTGTACCATAAATATATTGTTCAAAGTTAGTTAAACATCAAAATCACACACGCATACGCACACACACGCACACGTTCTATAAATAAGTCAAATATAAATAAAAACATTGTGATCTATTCAAACAACATGTATGAAATGGAAATACAGTCTTGGTCGGAATAAAGGTTAATATTCTCTAGGAACGTGCATGTATTAATAAGTTATTTTCTGTATCAAAAGAACTGTATTGTTCTTGTTTTAGGGTTTAACGCCGTTTCTCAGCGCAAGACAGACTATACATTGAGGTCAGAATAAATGGTGGAGGATGAACCAGGAAAAGCCTGGGAAGGAACCATCGACCAAGAGAAGCTACTGGCAAGCTTTCTCACATACCTTTTTTGGCCGATCACGATACTCGAACCGACATAGACATAGGTGAGATGGCAGTGATCTGTAAAGATGAGCTCTTTAGACCAGTCGGCCACTCTGGAACCCGAACTGTTTTGATTAATCGCAATAATTCGCATGCATGTTTGAAATAATTTCTTGACTGTACAGGAATATGTATATATTAATGAGGCATATTCCGTGTAAGTAATGATTTTGAATCGCAATAATTTTGACACTTATTTAATGACTACAATGATAGTGTTTTTTTATGGTGTGAGAACAATTGTTTTGATTTTTTCAATCATTCCCACTTGTATACTACGGGAGTAGGAGAATCGTACTAATTCTGAGATATCGGGCTGATATTCATGTTTAATGTGCTAAAGATAGAATAATTTGTTTCGTTGGGAAGATTGGACATGTTTTGTTTTATTGCGTTAAACATGAACACTTTATATTTATTTTCTTTTTTCCACTACGGCTTCAGAAGTATTACATTTTCCATGCGTTTTTGTGACCGTGATCACGAGTGGATTAAATTTACACCACGAGAAGTATGTATGTTTGCATGTATGTATGTATGTATGTATGTATGTATGTATGTATGTATGTATGTATGTATGTATGTATGTATGTGCTTGCGTGCGTACCAAATGAGAAAAATAAATCAAGCCACGTACATGAAATGCTTGTGAAATGGTAGCGTGACTAATGCATAGTGTTTCAATGCATATCACATATAGTTGCATTTTGCATGTCTCACTGCTATGTATTTGCATGCCAGTTTTATGTACAAATTTGATGCCGCAATCAGCGACTTAGTATCCAAATAATATCATAAAAACTTAAACACACAAGTGGACCGTTCCGGTGGACTTGTGGCAGAGCATCAGGCTCGGATTCTGAAGGTGATACGTTCGACCCCCGCCGTCATACCAAAAGCTTACACAAATGGTACTAACAGTAGTCTCGTTTGGCGCTCAGCATTAAGAGATTATTGTCATGACTGGTCGACCTGGTGTCGGGATAATTTTCTGCATGGGACATCAAACAACATGTCTGCGGCATGATATCACTATAAACTGCTTCACTGCGGACAAGGTCGCAATATGACTGAAAAAGTGTTAAAGGTACTATAGCATTCCAAATCACAATCACAATCAAATACACAAGAGAGTTCAAAAAGCTCCATATTTTAGATACATATATTAAAACAAAGCATAAGAGTATTATCTACTTGACCAGAGAAATCAATGGCAGTTCTTAACAGAAGTGTATGCACCCCAACCCCAAATTTATGCTTGCAATGTTCATTCCGAAGGTCATATATCACCATGTGATGCTCACACTGCAAACACAAGCCCTTTTCCTAGATTACAGTGCAAACACAAGCCCTTTTCCTAGATTACAGTACAAACACAAGCCCTTTTCCTAGATTACAGTACAAACACAAGCCCTTTTCCTAGATTACAGTACAAACACAAGCCCTTTTCCTAGATTACAGTACAAACACAAGCCCTTTTCCTAGATTACAGTACAAACACAAGTCCTTTTCCTAGATTACAGTACAAACACAAGCCCTTTTCCTAGATTACAGTACAAACACAAGTCCTTTTCCTAGATTACAGTACAAACACAAGTCCTTTTCCTAGATGACAATTCTACAAAAAAAGTGTGTTTTAAATATGCTGATGCAATTGAAAATATTTGTCATCCAAGCCATTTCTGAAATATTCTAATTGCCCCAAACCCATGTGCTTACTGCTATGGGAGGCTATCTTTTCTTCCTAGCTGACTATTGGTATTTCACTATCAACATACTGCAGAACAACTCTGGAAGGTGTACATGCGCTACATCAGTTTCAAGAACAACACAAGCCCGAAATTCATAGTTTACAAATATATCAATATCTTTAATTAGTAAACAATCATAGCTGCAAAAGTCACACCATAGCCTTCAGTTAAGAAATTTGCAACACTGTACCCGGAAACCATATCCATCATTGTTATATGGCTATCAAGTAGAGTACAATTGGTAATAAGCATCTTCATTTCTCTGATGTGTTTATTGGAAAACATAATTAATTTTACAATTTATCCTTATTTTGAACATTATATTGTTTTCTAAAATGTTGTTATTCATATACCTAAGTAATTTTCCAAGGATATTGCCCAGCAAGTGGTTGTCTATTTTGTTAATTTTCATCGTCTCCTGATCGAAATGAATCATTGTCCTAATATCTTTTTCCAGTTCATGAAATCCATTCATGTCCAGTGTTTAACTTGTTCTTTCCTTTTCTTCCAAACTTTGGTTTATATTTGGGACTTCATCTGTTTTCAATTTTATTCTAATAATCTGAATATTAATTAATATTTAGACTATGCGTTTAACAGTAACGGTGGTCCCCAATTTGTACGATCCGTCTGCTATCCTTTCCATTTATATAAGATTTATTATTTACTCTTTTAATGAGTGTTACATATCTTGAAAATATGTTATTATGACTTACTTCTAAAATAGGTAATAAATTTTTTGGGAAAGATTTTAAATCCCCCTTCCCCCTCTGTTATCACATAATTTTGTAACAATCGCAAATTGTTTAAACTAAATTTATGGACATAGAAAACAATTATAAGACCGAGTATTTAACAGTCACATGCTCTGACTTGTTACTATATGTAGCATGTTTAAATGTTTTGCGCATTAATATATCTCTGACATTTTTGTTTCCATGTGCCAAAACAGAGTGAATAGCTCGTTTCCTGACTGAGCACTCCTACTTTTAAACTGTCTTTTTCTTTGAATACAATTCGACACGTTACCTAGTATGATCGTCTTTTCTTTGTAATGCAAAACTGCATGTTCTTAATTTAAATATAATATGCCTTATGATATCTTAAACCACCCTAACACCGCTAACCAGCACAGGCATTTTTAGGCGCCCGAGTGGACTAGAGATCTAATGCGCTAACCGTCACTAATCATTGCCATCTCAACTCTGTCTGCCTGAGTCTCGGACTCAGCCAGTGTTGGCACATAAGAAAGCTTGCCAGTAGCTTTTCGCGGGTCGATTATCATTAACGGGGTTTTTCCCAGCTTGTTTCTCCACCATGTTTACTGGCTGCCATGTAGAGCCTATATTGAACTGAACAATGACGTTTTACCCATAAGAACAATAACATCGTCAACAAACAAACATTTTCCAGTTCATATTCTGATTTAATTATTTTGTAGGAGGAGTGGGGTATTTTACCATATCTTTTAATAATTTGTTTGATCTGATTTTTAATTATTTTCTTTCGCATTTACATAATGACTGTCAACTTGAATCACGGTAAGTTAAATACGAATGTCCCGACTTTCTCGTGCATTCATTGACCGTGTCATGATTGTGCATTATACAGGACTGTGTTATTCAGTCCATATACCTGTGGGTTCCCCAATTGGCCGAGTGGTTTAAAAGCGCTCACCGTTACTGATTGTCATCGCACCTCAGTCTGCGTGGGTTCTAGTATTGGGCTTGGTCAAAGTGGGTATACCATTAATATTTAAATCTCAAAATATTTATATTGTATTCGACTAGATTTGCCTTGCCATATGTTAGGACTTTATAGTTTGTATTTGTTTTTCATTAACGAGTTTAATTAAGTCTTCGATGTATGTTAATTTTTTGTTCATCTATTTTATTATGCACGTATTCCACATTCAATAAAATGTTTGTGGCTTGAACAAGCTGCATACATCAGTGTTTACATTGGTAACATTATTCAAAACTTAGGTTTTCTTTAACTTCTGCTGACATAATTAACATAATTTTTGTAGCTAAAAGAATATTCAGTCAAAACCGTTCTGATATAGTAATTCTATCAACTCATTAAAGACAAACTCACTGTATACCGGCAGTAACACATGTATTCTATTTCATTTTCTGAAATATAATAATTAAATAGTTTGCGAGGTTTTCTATTTTTCCTCGTAAAAAGAAAATGAATATGATGATAGGCTCAATTTGTTATCTTTTTTTTTCTTCTTTCAAACTTACGGTTTCGTTTCTCATAGTACTACATAAGTTGATTACGAAACCCCCAATGCCGTAGGAAGCGGTCACGGGCCCTGGGTAAGAAAGTATCCCACAATAATCTAAAGGGGAAAAATCATACAAAGGGACAGAAATACATTAGATTATACCCATGACCCATTCGGACATAGGACTCTCTCTATCATACTGTATGAAAGAGAAGTAACGTAACTTCTAATTAGTTGGTTCCACCTATAGCCATCAATTTCCTTCTATTATTTCTGTGGTTAAAGATACACGACCATACGATATGGCTTGTTTTACTCCAGAGATACTATTCTATTCAGCAAGTCATCATTGACCTTTCTACGTTGTACCAAACCGAAGCTATGAGCTTCGGAACGTGCGATTGTCGCGAATTTTGAATCTTGGGACAAGTGCGTGCTCATGTGACAAGCTACATGTACCATGCTTGCGACTCTACGATGCGTCCCGTCTTTATTTACAGTAGAGAAGCAGATGTAAAAGTAATTCTGTACTTACCATTAGTTCGATTCAACTTTAGGAATCCTGTTCAATGGAAGAAATAGACATTGACTTCTTACTACACATACATTCCATACAAGAGACTCTCATTTTCAAAACATGTCCACTACGTGGCACACACGTCAACTGCGAAATATGATTGACTCAAACGGTTATACCTTAATGTAAACTCTCGTTAATTTAACACAGTCATTCAATTGATTTCTAAAATGATGCGATCATGTTATTACCTAATTTTGTCTGGGTACAAATATTCTACATCGCGAAACGGTTCTCGCATGAGTGCATGTTATTTAAGTAATACCGTATGAGCCAATCATAGTTCGCCATTGACGTGAGTGCCCTATAGATTACGTTTTGAAAATTATAGTCACTTGTATGGTGTAGTGTAGCAGTAAAAATCTAATTCTTCCATGGAATAGGATAACTAAAATTGAGATATATTTTGAAGAAGTGGGTGACGGACAATGGTTTGATATAACACAAATAAATTGAAAATTGGCAATTTGTTTTACTTAAATCCCTTCACCAGCAAGATACCTAAGCTCCTTTTCTTGCGATCATATAGCAGAGGCGTAGCTATGATATTTTGCGCCCGGGGACGAACTATAAAATTGGCGCCCCAGCCCCCTCCCCGTTTAATCACATTTTTCTATTACATTGAATAAGGAAAACAATTTAAATTTTAATAAAACATTGGCTGCAGTGGTTGGCAGGCAGCAGCATCACTGTGGATGGCAGACGTGTCAGATGAAACGTCTGCTGAGCCGCTGCAGCGATCTTATGACCGATTTATCATCATCATCATCAATAGTTGTTTTAAAGTTATCACCGCCCACTAGGGACATATGGACAACTGTTATAGCCACCATATCGGTGGCCATTTTAGGTCCCTTAGGGAGGGGTCGTTACTCCCTCCCCTCAGGATTTACAGTGCTTAAATGCACTATATTTTAATGTTGGGCGTTCTCCCGAATTACTAAAAAGTAACTATCGGGAGAAATGATAGCCCATAGGGTGGGTAGGAATAGTACCCACACACACCCACCCCTAACTACCAATCGATAGCATTCAGTGGTAGCGAGGGAAAATGTTTTCTCATTTCGCTAGTAATTTGGTGAGTCGGACAAGGAAAAGGCGGAAAAGGCCCAGGTCCAGGAGGCCGTCGACACAGCAGCACACACCAGAGCACGCAAACAGCAAGACAGCACAGCAAGGGACGCAGTCCACACCTGAAACGACAAGGTCATACTAAAGGTCAAATTCAGTCCAGTTGTACTAATGGACAGCTTAACATCCAATAATGTGTTAGCCACCTGTGCAATTACTCAAATATTTAAGTTGAAGAATTGTTATTTAAATTCCTATCATTCGAATAAAACTAGTACATAAGCGTACATATAATAAGTCCCTAACAAATTTAGAAAATTAAAAAATGTCTAAGCGACATATAATAGTGTAGTCATTGGTAGGTATTTTTGGTCTTGAATTTTGTTGGAGGCGGTACCAATAAGGTCGAATTAGTCTTTTTAGGGCCAGGGAAAGTTGTTCAAAGAGGGGTACTCGTAACCAAATGAGTCCCCTATTAAGGCAAATTGGCAATTATAGCCCGTAAAAGGGCTGGTACTCATCGTGCTTGAAAGTACCACGTCTCCCCTCCATCTCCACCAAAAAGGCTGCAGATTTGGTTTCTTCTCGGATAATTCTGGGGAAGTAGAGTCCATGTCTCTTTGCAAGATATGATGCAGCATCAAATAACTGGAACATGGATTTCTCTTCAAAGATGTTATAGTAGTAGCTAGTCAAAATTTGTATGCCATAACGCCATTGCTGAATTCTCGGTGGAGATGTCTGAAGGGACCGGAACCCAAGGTAGGTCACCGCTGAGATGAATGAAGTAGCTTTCTTTTTGTTATACATGAGTTCGTTGAGTCCCAGGTCCCTACATAAAGTCTCCATAAGTTGGTCCTTGGTTTTCTCAGGCATTTTGACTGTTTTGACTGGCACTTCCCATTTTTCTTCCGGGGTGGTGGTAGTGGTGGAGATGGTGGTGGTGGTGGCGGCAGCTTCCAATTTCTTTTCCAGATTAATTGCCACATCTGTTGGATGAGTGAGGGGTGGAAGATTTTAACACCCTCTTTTTCCCCTTCCTTTTTGTTTGTTTAGGGGCTGGTGGTGATGGTGGTGGTGGTGGATCAACCTCAGGCTCCACTGCCGGTGAAGGCTCGACAATAGGTGACATAGCCTTATCCAACATTACTGGTGGGTCTATGGCAACAAGTAGACCCTGAAGTTGAACAGTTAGCACTGCTAACTGGTCCCCAAAGGCGCCAAGTATATCCCTCTGTACAGCAGACTCCTTTTCAGTTGTCAATTGGGTTGGTTCCTTTAGAGCTGGGGGTGGGGGTGGTGTAGCGTGGCTAGGTCCAGTTTCCCGCCTTTTCCACGGTCTATTCCTACTTCTCCTGTACATGAGTCCCCCATGATTTTCCTTCTTGTCTTCTTTATCCCATACAAGCAGCAGGGTAGTCCTTTTTCCTGCCGCTCGGAGGCTCCAGTTATTAGCCTCTTTTAGGCCAAGGCCAATTATAGCCTTTATGGCTGGGTCCGGGATTAATTCCATCGCTAGCGTTAATGCTGACTCCATGTTGCTCCTTGCTCGTTCGCTGCTGACTTATTATAATGTAACGTTGTAAGCCTCATTTTGGCGCCCCTGTACCTTGGCGCCCGGGGCCATATGTATCCCCTGCAACCCCCCTGCCCCCCCCCCCCTAGCTACACCTCTATCATATAGTCATTATTCCCACTATGCAACCAATGTGATATAGACAACGTTCTTTTGCGTACCAGGGCACAACAACGTGGAACGAATTGCAAATCGAAATTGGGCAGAAAAACAGTGATCCCTTTCAAGAGTGCTCTTCAAACACATCTTTTCAGACTGCAAAAACATACTAAGAATAAGGGTTCATACCTTAAATATTATCAAGATTTTTGTGTTTTCTAATTTCATGTTGTTTTCTATTAGTCCTATCGTTATCGATGCTGTAAAGCGCACATATCGCTTCTTAAGATTAGGCGCTGTACAAAGTCATTATTATTATTATTATTATTATTATTATTATTATTATTATTATTAATTTTGGCATTGTGGATCCTTTCATATGATAAATACATGAATTCAGTTATCGGTCACATAACGGGACACAAATAGTTCCTAATGATCAGATTTATATTATTCCGTAACATGTTAAAACATTTTACAAAAAAATATGAATATTATCTGGTATTATCTGTTACAAAATTCAAAAAATCATCATCATTGTCTGATAAAGTTTTGAAAATCTCTATCGTCGTCTAGTCATCGCCCCATTCCAGTTCCTTGGTTTCTTAGAGACTGAGCATCGGCTATGTAAATGACACTTTGATCATATAGTGTTTAAAATCTTTTAAAGGCTGCCACTGAACATTTGACAATTGTACTGCTACATCACTGGGATTTCAAATAACACTGTTAGGTACCACTGAGTGAGTATCAGATTCGAGGTTCAATCAAGCGTTTGTTACGTGGGAAAACAGATGTTGCTGTCTTTTAATGTTATGGGGTTTAAGGTCACACATTAACTGGAAGATGTGGACCTCTTTTTGGCACTGTATATATTTTAAATTTCCCGCTCAATCCAAACGATTGTCAACCTGAAAACAGAGTGCTTCCTTTACGAATCAGGGGCATATCGGGTCACGTGCACTGACATAAATCAAGGGATATATCACTTGGGACCTAAATGTAACTTATGGAAAAGGAGAACACTAATTATATCAAACCATTTATTACATGGAGCAGTGTTTATACAGCAAGTCGAGGGAATACATGAAAAGGGGGTGGGGGGCAACTGGGGATATATGCCGAGGCCCGGGCTCGTAAGGAGGTCTGGGGCAAACAACAATTTACTTTTATAAAAGAAAACTTTTGTTTGAACAATAACTAGGATAAGCCTGTGTGCTTTTTACCTGAGGGCCCGTGATCGCTCTCTACAGTCCTGAGCAAAACACAAATATTAATACCATTACAGGTCGTTAGGACTGTACCCACATGGAAGCAATATACTTGCATGTAAACATCCACAATAGACAGGATTGACAGACACTCAACTTTGCGATGGTTAATTTAATTTACCCTTGATATTGTCAAATTATAACAATCTAAATAACTGTATTTAGAAACAAAGTCTTAAGAATAGTGTTAGGCTCGAATAAGCAGCAACATAAAAAGAAGTGAAAATAACAAGCTTGTAAAAATTTAACAGACAATTTCTTGAGTACAAATATTTTCATAAAAGAAAATAAATAAACTTACGGTTTTATAGAATCAAATTCAAAAATTAATCCAAAAAGAATTCACAATATAATCCACTAGTGAAATTGCAAACGTCCTGATAACAAATTGTCCTAATTGTTCCCGGTTCGAATCTTGGCGATGTACTCCAAGATGTACGACGATGTCACGTGATGAAGTAAGTTTTAGTTTTATGATAATTCAAATGAGCACAAGTAATTTCCAGATAAATAACACTATAAATACCTCTTGATCCAAACGAATTGAATTAATTTATCGCACAAGGTAAATTATAATAACGTAAACAATAAAACACATCTTTGTATTCCAAAGCCCAGACTAACTACTGAACTAGCTCGCTCTTAAACACAACTATATACTGTTCTTTTATGTAAACAAGGAAGGGGTCACGTGATATTCTGGAAGCTTTTCGAACCAGTTCACGTTTACCAATCACGTATACATTATGAGAATCAGCCACTTCTCACCCCCAATAACTAAAATTAAAAAAATGTCCTTGGAATCAACCAATAATTTTTAAAGCCTGTTTATCACTCTGAAACCAGATAAGAAGTGAGGTCAACATCTGATGTATACCTGCCTTGAAGCAAGGTCAACACCTGGTGTTTACAGATGACACCACCTTCTAGACTAGCGGTTCTCAACCTTTCTAGTGCCGCGACCCAATTAATGCAATTCCAAATGTTCTGGCGACCCAACCGTAAAATTATTTTTCTTCTTAACTGTAAAAATGTATATTTCCGATGGTCGTAAGCGACCCCTGACAAATCGTTGTTCGACCCTTGACGGGGTCGCGACCCACAGGTTGAGAACCGCTGTTCTAGACAAATACATCTCCCAACTAATGAATTTTAAATCCAAAATGTCAAATTTGAATCTGAAAAAAATAAATAAATAACTTAAATCATGTATATGTAACAATAGTAATAAAATCGATTAGAACAGTGCATAGCAGCTACATATTTCTGAATGGGAATATTGTCATAAGAAGGTAAAATATATTCGAATTCACATTATTTTTATTGACTGCAAATAACGTTTCAAATATTACCCCAAGATTTATATACTTTTGTATTTCAAGCTAATAACTCTGCTTGGATCGAATTTTCAGCAAAAGAACGGTGACTAATAAGCGAATATATAGGGTAAACCTTTAATTAAAGAATGCAAGTTAAGCACGTTTTGTGAATAAAATTCGCGTTGTTGTTTTATCATTAGTTCAGTTAAAGTGGAAGCATAAAAAATACAATGTGCTTTCGTGTATTGAAACACGAAATAAGTCAATGGACACTGTAATTGAGTGTGCACTGAGACATTTCCTCAAGAATGAAGCAGTTTACTTATACTTGCAATGCAAAGACAGTATCAATATGTTACTCAAAAAATATTTAAAGAAATCGAGTTATCATGTTCCAGGTAGTTTCATGAGACGAATTTCCTTGGATTTAAAACACAAATCTTGTTTGGTTGTGAATCTTGTAAACCAGCATCAACAATGGCAGAAAAGCGAACAATTTCATGTAGTAAAACTCGTTATTGACAATTGTTCCCAGCGTATTAATAAAGCAATTATTCTACCATTTTTTAAACGGCTCCGTTATCCTCTCCACCTCCATGATGAGGGCTAAGATCCAGTTGAGCCATGTGTTGTTATTAGCATTTTCAGTTTTATCTAAAATACAAACCTTTATCTGTTTTTACTCAGACGTATGTCTCCTTTTAAAAATAAACCAAGGGAAAATTAATAATCATTATTGCAACATAGTAATACATTTATTATCCAGAAACGTCACAAGACACGGAGTCCGTCTAGATGATCGATAAATACGCACATAAGAAAATGGGTATCTGCCGTTATATAATGCGTCTTCAGATCCGGGTCTTTGCATTTTATTAGGAGTAATCATGTGATAAGCCAACAAAATATGCAACGGCAAATGTGACTCTGTGTTATTTTGCAATGGGACTTTTAAGCAAGTATGTATGTATGTTGATTTATATGCCATTGCCAACACTTTACTTATTCGTCTTCACATATTTCTACTCTGGTTAGAAAATGTAGTCTCCCTTTCATGCTGTATACGATGCAGGTTTTTATAAGCTATATATTCATAAGTAATATTAAAATAGGCGAAACAGTCTATTTATGTTCAAACCGCAGCTAGCTACTTGCAGCTCATGTAATTTAAGGCTTTTATACCAAGTGTCCAAAAGAAGTCTCGAATGGACTAATTATAATTATGTTTTGCTGCATGTTGTCTAGAACATAGTTTGTTCCTTTTATTGTTCTGTTTTGTTTATTAAAATATTTAACATTTCATGTTAAAATTTTCTCTGAGCATTCTTTATCCACATTGAATGTTTTCAAAGCTACATTCTACTTTCAAAGTTTACTTGAATACTGATCAGAATCGCCATGTCCGTTTTCAGTACGCAACATTGTATCATTATTTACTAACATAATATCAATTTTCCTTTCAATGTCATTACTTTCTTTTTCACCAATTTCAGACATGTAAGATTTATTCTCATAGGAAAATCTATGCTCGGCATGTACAACGCATTCTGTTTCCTTCATAGAAGAGGTTGATGTGACAGATCCTGTTGATTGTCTCCCATTACTTGAGCTTTTCTTTGTTTCTGGCTCATGAGCAACAGCAGTCTTTTCTGCGGTTTTCTGGACATCTTTCTTTACATTTGCCTCTTGAAGTAATTGATAATTCAATTTATCCATATTTTTTTTGTCTTTGTACGCAATGTAACCAAATATTAGTATGACAGGGACCAAGAAAATTGACCCTGCCAATACACCAATTATCATTTTCGTGTCGAAAGTGATGATGTTGTCACATGTTTCCACCAATATCACTGTTGAGGTGTTAATCACTTGGACACAGATGGTAGCTGAATTCTCAGAAATTTTATAGAAAGTATATTCTCTCACATCGCTACGAATCACAGGAGAAGTTAAAATTATGTCACTGCTGTCAATTTTCTTTAAGACTACTACGAATCCAAAAATCTCCATACTGCCGTAAAACGTCCACGTAACTACAATAGAGTCTTCATATTTTTCTACATGTATGCTGAAGTTTATATTCTCCCTTGGGAACATGTTGACTGTTGTGGCACAATGTTCTGGTGTGGTGTTGTGGTCATGGCATTTCCCCGATTCATTATTACTAATATATCGATGGTTTCCATCAGAATCAATGCATTTCCATTTGATATAGGATATACATTTTCAGATGTTGGAGAATTGGACTTTCTTAAAATTTCATACGTTGAATAAAGCCATGATAGATGACAGCCACAGTTCAGTGCATTGTTTTCAATGTTTAAAAATTCAACATCAAGTAGTTGTATAAATTTGCATTCATTAATATCTTGAAGAGAACTGTTACTAAGATCTATTTGTTTCAAATGAGATGGGAGGTCGAAATTCACTTTCTTTAGATCTTGATTATTTGAAAGGGCGATTACTCTAAGGCCTTGAAGCTTCGAAAAGGATTTCATTTCGATTGTGTACAAATTATTATTTGAAAGGTTTAATGCTATAAGTGAATAGTCCAAGCCTCTAAATGTTTCAGAGTCCAGACTAGTCAATGCGTTATTTGAAATGTCAAGCACTTCAAGTCGCGGAGAATGACTAAAGCTGCCGGTATTAAGGCTAGCAAGCTCATTATGAGATAAATCCAGAGATATTAGACCTGTTAGAGGGTGAAAGGTTGTCTCATTGATTTTATAAATCTGAGTATGAGACAAATTTAAATGTTTTAGATTAACAAAACTTGTAAAGCTATCTGCATAGAGCTCCTTTAATGGATTGAACGAAAGTACTAGGATTTGAATAAATGATATTATTTTAGGGTGGAATGCTGCAAGTTTGTTATAGGAGAGCACCAGTTTCATGCACGAGTTCCAGAAAGACGACGTATCATTTGTCACTGTAAGGGCATTGTGTGAGATATCAATGAGATACAAATGTTTTTCAAGTGTTATTCCATATATTGGTTCAGAGATTTCTTGAATATTATTTTCAGACAAAATCAGTGTACCATTCTCTGTGATAACTGAAAGCACTGATAAAGTTACATGGTGAAGTTTATTCTTAGAAATGTCAAGTCTAGATATGTTGTTCAGTTTCAAAATTAAATTTGGAATTTCCCCGAAATTATTTATGCTCAGATCAATAGTTGAAATCCTGTTTATTCCTAGAAAGTAATCTTGAGGAAGACTTGATAAATTATTCGAGGACAGATCGACGTTTTGTAAAGTGGAAAGGCTTTGGTTGCCAGGAAGAAGTCTCTCAATAGCTGTATTTCTGGTATAGTTACATTTCAAGGAGAGTCTTAATTGGTCATTTGTGCAGGTACATGACTTTGAAAATGTACTCTGAGTACACGATTGGCTAGATGCAGACTGAATGACCAGTAGGATGACATCTACAATTATGTGTATGACAACAAGGTTTCTGTGCTTCATGATGCTGTAGGCTGTAAAATAAATTAGGAATAGTTATATGTGGTATAAAAATAATATTGTTCAGCAGAATGCGTTTTCAAAATCTTATATTTCAATATTTTATTTGTTTAAATTATTTGTTTTAAATCTTTAAATTCAGATTACAGAACCAGGAAGAAACTATATATTTTTATCATGTATATTTTAATATTTTAAACATTTATATTTTATCTATAGTATCTTGAAACCACTTTCACAAGTACAATAGTCTTTTTCTTTAAAGTCTTAAGAATGACTAGTACATCCTATTTGTTTTACCCATAATTCAGAAGAAATGCAAGGTTCAAATTCAATGCATACTTGCAAAATGCGAGTTTCACTGAACATTTAGTACCCTACAAAACAGCACGAGATGACGTCAATATGCATGTCCTAATTGACGGCTGCGAGATGCGTGTAAAAAATGCAAGTTGGGATTGAAATCAGTTATATTATTTACATTTTCAATTAATATATATGAAATCATTAATACAACT
This sequence comes from Unio delphinus, assembly GCA_029339505.1. NCBI lineage: Eukaryota > Metazoa > Mollusca > Bivalvia > Unionida > Unionidae > Unio > Unio delphinus. The sequence goes on along the minus strand of JAQISU010000364.1, from coordinate 377,098 downwards.
TCTTAGGTATATCAAATCAACAAAATGCATCTGCATAATTTCAAAATAGCATTAACACAAAATTCTGTTATTGTGTTTGCTGTACCGTGAGATCATATGTTTCCTAATTATCCTTGCTATATGGCCATACATGTACTTATAGAAAATAGATAGCGGACTACGGCACAACTATTATATTTTCTCACGCCGAACCATGTTATTTGCTAATATGAACATATTTCTCCATTATTATCTTTATTTCGGTACAACCAGCTGCAATGTCACCCATCTTCACTTGTTCTCCTAAGACATTTTGTTGGTGGGCAGTTTGCGGTCATTTTGTAACACATTATCTTTCTTATCTCATTGAAATGAAAGTGTTGTGCCTAAGATGTTCTTGGTTTATCTAAACTGTGATAATGTCGCAAATCAATCGTTGTTGTCGTGTCAATATTATTGCAGTTATTATTAATAATTTTATTAACAAAATTCTTATCTTTGATAGTAAATGGGAAAAACATATGTACCCAGATGTTTGAGCAGTACATATTTTTAAAGGTATACTCATATTTATTTTACTAAAAGTTCTTTATAATTTGGTCATAGTGTAACGGGGTTTTTCGCATTGTCGTTGAAACCTTTTATGAAAAGTAATTACTCTGTTTTCTAATCTACACTACGGAAAAGGCATCGAAAAAAATTTGTTACATATTAGGGTCATACTCCCTGGTGTATAGTTATAATCGAGTGAAACTTTCTTCGATGCTTGGTTTGGAAGTTTGACAAATTCATCGTGTAATAACAGATTATGGGGTTCCAGACCGTTGAAACATATTTTAAAATAAATATTCAAATCTCTTTGCAACTGTTTCTTTAACATGGTAATGACATGTTAGGTCTTAATAAAGACACACTATGGATTGCCGTGGTTTAACGTCTTGAATGCTAAGGCCACATTGCAGATTGCTAACAAGTGTGAGATCGAAATATTGTGGTCGCTATTACTTGAAAAATGTTCCTTCCAAGGAATATGATGTATTAATGTAAGTAAGAAATTTGCTTTGTGTCATTTGTGTTATAATGCATTTCGGGGGTTTGGAACTACACATCTATTTTTGTCCCAAGTAAACTGTTGGTTTGAGTCGGGTTTGAGTTATGAACAATCAGAAAGAAAAAGCAATGCATCTGTACATGTAGGTTTTGATTACAAATGAAACAAAAATTGCAATTAAAACTAATGGTAAAGTATTGTAGTTCCTTCTTGATATTATACGCCTGGATTACGGTTTTTGCTAATTCGAATGGTAACATTTAGCCAGCAGAAGTTGGAATTGGCAAGTTAATGACTTATCCGCTTACGAAAATGAGTCTCACCCGGATAGGCATCACGTGATTAAACTACGACATTTTCATCTTACTTGCATAAACATGGTGAGACGTACCTATCACTATTTTGTCTTGCTTACATAAACATTATGGCAGTCATTGCATTAGTGATGGAGTCCATGTTAAGATTCTATGTTAATGTTTCATGCCAAAACTTTCGCAAGTGATATAACATTATTGGTACATCAAGGCACAAAGAAAGTTGAGTTAAAACATTTAATCATGTTTTTGGTGTGTGTGTGTGTGGCACCAGACAGATGCCCCCCCCCCCCCACTTATCCAAAGAAATTAAAGGGTATTTTATGTGTTTTAAGTGTGCCTATTTTGTCTTTTGATGTGTTGTTTGTTTCATTTAATTAATGCTTCCAAAAAAGAACTGGATCAAAATATTTATTTAGATAATGTTTTTGATGGGGTATTTTGTTCCCTAATGTTATATAAAGGGTTGTTCTTCCGAAAAGGTTTCTTCAACTTTTCGAGATCCCTTCCCTATTTTACACTGTCGACCCTGGCTAGAGGTCGCTTATATCCCACGTGTGTTATATGCGTGCGCTATATTGTGTGTGTGTGCTATATATTTTCGTTTTGGTGTAGAGATAGCCTCATTCTATCAAATTCTCCCCAGTTGTTTTTGATCTATCTATCTATCTATCTATCTATCTATCTATCTATCTATCTATCTATCCCATGCCCTATATATATTGTTAATTTTATATATTTTTGAATTTTGTCGAAGGAACGGTGCTCTATATTTATATAAAAAATATTTCCCCTAATGTGTTTTGTTGCGTTGTTATTCTGAGACGTTCTTCGCATACCTGTATGATATATTCGGTCGACTGTAGTCGAATGGGGTCTTTACTCTCTTTATTATGTTTATATTTCTCCCGACATTAGTTAGGTCCCCTCTAATCATATATTTTCAACATTTCCATATATTCCAAAAGAGTTTATTTCTCCGCATGAGTATATTCTAAAATGTGGACGGCATAGCAATATGAGACACATAAATAAAAAAAACAAAACAACACCGTAATCTATATTATTATTACTAGTGTATATATTTCTTTTTTGATTGTGATTACTTTCCCTCCAAGAGGTCGTTTTTTCCCGACCTTTTCACACAGACCTGTTCACTTAGCGGAGCGCCATGTGATGTAGCCATATGACGTGATAAACCCGTACTTCCCCCTTTATTCGAACTTTGCAGTATGTTTTACTTAATGTGCTGCGTTTTCCACTGTCATCCGCATCTAATACCACGTTTTGGTGGAATGACAATATATTTGTTTTTCATTTTGTATGCATAACATTATACACGAACGATGACACTTAGTGAGAGATCCATCTTGTTGCGCACTATGAAATCATATAAAGGTAAATTGTTGACCTCTATATCTTGCGTTACCACACTGACGTTAGTTTTGTAACAGCTGTTACAACTGTTAATGCCAGAATAATTAAATTAGATTATTGCATACATCGGTCAATACCAAACAGATACATTTATTTTTGATTTCATGGTCATTTTTGAGGTACTGGTTTTGCAAGATGCAAGACATTATCAGAACATATTGAACTTTTCGAACAAATTATGTGTAGACCATGCCCTAATTAAAAGACTAAAGAAACTGGCTAACTAATCTATAACTAATAACTAATCTTTGTTATCAATTTGAAAATCTGATCTGTTAAAACTTTAGTGTAGGGCTTAATTGCAATTGCACATTAATTAGGTGTTATGTATTTTCAATGTAATTATTAATTATGTTTGAAATATGAAAGAGTAGCACCAAATACTGCAATTGCTGGGTGAAATTCTTTATTATAGGTTTCTGAAAGAAAAAGTACTTTTTTTAATGAATTATTATTGTGAGAGAAAACTAGTGAAGCATGGAAGGAAACTAAAATAAAGCAAAAGCAACTATATAACATAAAAGTACACATCTTTTGTTACGTGAAAATACTAAATATATTTGTTTTTGTGTTAGGACATGTTGTACCTCTTCAGTCGAAGAAATTTACTTGAAATGTCACAAATATCTGATGTCCGTGTTCATATTATGATAATAAAATGTTCTACACTAGCCATTAATATGAATGGATACCTCTATATGGTTATGTTTGTACTTGCATATCGTTAAATATCATTGCAACGCAATAATGGTTGCAGTGTGATGACTCAAAGTATAGTACTACATCAAACTCAGAAAGAGAGAAAAATAACAATGTAGTGGCGACCATTTGTTTCTCAGAATTACTTTTTCTCTTAATTTTTCATTTTACATAATAATTGATGTTCAGATTGTTACAGGATGTGGTATGTTAATGACTTGGTTTGAAATCGTTGTTTCGTAAAATATTGTTACTTGGATATCGTGAATGTTACTCATACTTTTAACTCTTGCGAATCATACAGGGTAACATTTTAGTCCCTCACTTTGGTGGAAACAAGGCTTTTATATTAGAGATACCAATGATAAAGTCAGAAAAAAAGTTTATGTGTGCATTCAGTTTCATTTTTTGAATAAATTGATAGTAATGTCGTGTACAGTATACATTTGTATTTCATGATATGAACTAGACCTTGGACAGGGCTGTCGCCATTAACGCTAATGACTGGTTTATTAGATGGATCAAGGGTGTTGAAACTTTGGCATTTAATATACCAGTTTCAAATGTTTGTGCACATTGCTATCATAATTTTCATAATATTTCCAATAAAATAAATTTACTTATTTTATTAAAAGGACAAAAGTAATGTGTTAACAATGCTTTTAGGTATTGATTGTGTAGAAATAACCCCAAAAAACTCTTGATATTGTTAGGGCGTGTTAAAGATCCAACATGGCAAAATATATTAAATGCTCATTTATAGCAAAGTTGCAATAAACGGATCTATTTTAGCAGAATGTGTTGTCTGAATGCAATCTTTTACTTTTTGTATTTCATTTGAAATCGTTTGCAAGTAACATATCATATATAACATGTACTTAATTTAATTGATTAGGTTTTAGATGTATGCTAATTTCGACAATTAATAACAATAAAAAGTATGCAAATAGTAATTTATCATCAGACCCTAATTAAAAGACACCTCATGAATGAAATAATTATTTTGATAGGACTTAAATCCAAAAAAGTGAATATAATTCAAATGATTTGGTAGAAAGGGAGAGAAAGAGTTATTTCACTATTTTTTTTTTTATTTTAACTTCTACATGATCCCATTTAAATGAAGCGCAGATGCAGGATACTGATGGACTCTATGTGTCCAGCGAAAAATCACATATCTCTTGTCACACTTGTGTTAAACATTAAGTTAGAACTAATGTTACTTTTTATTACTGTAAGTTCATGGTTATGTAGAACGTGTTATTTTACTTTGATGTGCACAATAGTATGCATTTGATAGGGACTATTTCTAACCGTTTTGCAATTCATTGCATCATCAGTACGTTGTATTCTCGCTCGATTCGCATCGAAATTCACTTGTCCGTTTCTGTCAGTTTTACGTAATCATGGGTGTAATATACAGATAAGATTAAAAGTAAACACGCATATCACGGATATTGAGAGGACTACGTAATTCTGTCTAAATTTTGTATTCATATGCATTTCTCCTTGCAGTTAGTACAATTGACTTGCTTACCGCCATAGCTAGCCAAGAAAAAGACAAAATATTGATTGGCTAACTAAGGTCATGTGACGTGAATAGGAGTTTTACACATATGAATGCAGGCAGTATACTGACAGATAGCTGTCAGAGCCATTAAGTATGAACATCTAAGTAGAAAAGAATTTCGGTCATGTATTATAAAACCATCAATTATATATTTTAAATAACTGATATTAACTTTGGCACTTAAGAATCTCAAAAACTGAATCAAAGTTTTATGAGAAATGTATATAGATTTATTACACGATTGCTATCGAAGTTAAATGCCTTATAATTGTAATGTGTAAGTCTCTATGCGAGATCTAAAAGCATGGTCTATCTCACATTTTCCTATTTATAAAAACCATTTGTCAGTCCTGAACTACGGTCTCTGCAATATTATAAGACACGAGGTATTGCAATATATTGTCTGGTCCCCAGCATTAACAGGTTAGTATGGGCTGGTGGATCTGGTGGCTGGATAATGTGACTGGGTGGGGCATGATGCTCCAGTGCTAGTCATCACTATAAACTGTCATACTGCATAGATCGTGGCGATGTGACTGCAAATTGTTTTAGCTAGGTTAAAAATCCAAATCACGCCAACTATCGTCATTTTCAGAATTTATCAGGTGTAATAGTTGTATATTCCTCATGTAAAGAAAATGATGATGCTAATTTTGATTTTTTTAAAAAAATTCTTTTATTTTTTTAAATATACGTTTTCGTTTTTCATAGAACAACGGAGGCTGATCCTACCCAAACTCCTCGTAAAATGAGCCCTACGCACTCACTTCTTAGTAAAGTAAATGTTGTCTACAGTTTGTTTATTAAAATTATGACCTACAAACAATTCAAATGCAGGAGCTTCTGGAAGGTTCCTCTGCAGAACTCCTATCATGTCTCAATGGATAGTTTCGTATTTTGTCACCCTAATACTTACGGTAAAAGGCATGAGCCTAATTATCACAATCCCAGCATTTTTCACTTGACACATAAGCTAACTCTGTAATTTGGTTAAGAGTTACTTTGAGTTAGGCTTGGAAATGGGTTGACTTGTTGGTGACTGCCTGTCACGGTTAGACTAGCATTGGAAATCAAATGCGTAATTTGGACTTCAAATGAGCAGCCGACATGGCTTTCGTATTTATATGTATCTGCTACAGCGATAAATATCTAAACAACTAGATGGTAGAGGGGTCATAAAATGTATGCTGATTTGCGATAGTACTAGTGAACTTTATTCATGCATAAGGCACATGCTGATTCTTTTAGCTGTCTTGTCACATGACAATATTCAAATGGCTCTTTCCTGTATAAACAAAAATGAATGTAAAAAGGAGGGGTTGGTGGCAGTGTTGGTTCAGTATAAAAGTCAATAGTTGCAAAAGGAATTAACTTTAATACCTCAGTCAGAACTTTACAAGCATTATTTCAATAAAACCTCATGCGTTATTTTTTTTTATATATATTTCATTAATATAATAATGTCATATTTCTGCAATAGGTCATCGTCAGAAGAAACTGAGCAAAGCCAAAAATGTACAGTGCGACCTCAGGTGCTTCGTCCGTCCCTTAGTGTCCCCCCTCCTCTTTACATGTTCAAGGTGTGAGAAAGCTTGCCAGTAGCTTCTGGTGTGTAGGTGTTTTCTTTTTGGAGTTTTCTCGGGTTCTTCCTTCGCTAATAATACTAAACGCCATGTATATCGTGTGCTGAAAGATGGCGTTAAAGCTAACAACAACAATAACATGTTCAAGGCTCTCCTTTAGCGCTATTTTTGTATCAACCCTTGAACACTTGCCCATCTATTTTATCCGCTATCTGCTAGTTTGACAGGGAATCAGTTTAAGTACACAGATGTTTACCTCTATCTCTAGTATCAAATAGTAGTTTATGAATAACTTAATTCGTCTCAGTATTTAATGAATAAATGCACGTACAGATTGGATTCTCAATTCTTGTTTATATGTAGAAACTCACTGAAGATATACACTTATAGATCGGATGCTCGATTCTTGTTTACCTTGGGAAATTCAATGACGAAATGCACGTACACAGTAAAGTAATAATGATGTTAATTTTTTAATTTTGTTTCTTATTATTTTATTAGATTAAATTTACGTGTTTGTTCCTCTTAGTACAGCGGAGGCTGATCCTACCCCAACCCCACGTAAAATGAGCCTTAAACCATCACTTCTTAGTAGAGTAAATGTTGTTTACAGTTAGGTTATTAAAATTGCGAGCTACAAACAATTCAAATGCAAAGATTTTGGGAGGTTCCTCTGCAGAACTCCTATCATGTGTCCCTGAATACTTTTTTATTTTGACACCCTTTTACTTAAGGTAGAGGGCATGACCCTAATTATCACAATCGCTGCATTTTTCAGTTTACACATAAGCTAAATCTGTAACGTGGTTTAGATTTATTTTGAGTTAGGCTTGGAAATGGGTTGACGTCTTGGTGACTGCCTGTCACAGTTATACTAGCATTGGAAATCAAATGCGTAAATTGGGCTTCAAATGAGCAGCCGACTTGGCGTTCGGAGTTGTATATGTCTGCTACAGAGATAAATATCAAAACATCTAGATGGTTGAGGGATGATGAATAGTATACTGATTTTTTATAATACTAGTGAACTTTATTCATGCATAAGACACATAATGATTTTTTTTTAGCTGTCTTGTTACATGAAAATATTCAAAATGGCTCTTTCCTGTAAAAAATGTTGATTGTAAAAAAAGGGGTTGGGGGGTTGGTGGCAGTGTTTGTTCAGTATAAAGTCCACTAGTTACAACATGAATTAACTTTAATACCTCGGTCATAATCGTACAAGCATGCTTGCAACAAAAAGTTAGTTTTTATTCGTTTCTTTAATGTAATATTATCATTTGTTTGAAATAGGTCATCGTCGGGCTAGACTTTGCAAAACAAAACTGTCCAGTAAGACCTCAGGTGCTCTGTCCATCCCTTCGTGTTCTCCACTCCACCCCCTTCTGTACATGTTCAAGGTGTGGGAACGTTTGCCAGTAGCTTCTCGTGGATAGATGGGTTTTTTACCAGGAGTTTTCTCGGGTTCTTCCTCCACCATTGATACTAAACGCCATGTATATCGTGTGCTGAAAAATAGCGTTAACCCTACAACAACAACAATATGTTCAAGGCTCTCCTTAAGCGGTATTTTTGGATCAAACCTTGAACACTTGACCATCTATTTTATCAGCTATCTGTTATGTTGACAGGGAATCAGTTAAAGTACACAACGTGTCAAATATGTTTACTTCCATCTCTGGTATCAACAAGCAGTTTATGAATGACTTTATTCGTCTCATCGTCTCAGTATTTACTGAAAAAATGCACGTACAGAGTCTAGAATCTTGTTTACATGTAGAAATTCACTGAAAATATACACGTATAGATCGGATTCTCAAGTCTTGTTTACCTTGGGAAATTCAATGACGAAATGCAAGTACAGATTAGAGTCTTGATTCTTGTTTACATGTGGAAATTTAATCAAGATAATGCACGTATATGGTGCACAACCTTCTTCGTCCAAGGGCCCGATAGCAATTACTAAAATTTAAGATTCGGGTAATGTAGTTATGTGAGAAAGCTTGCCAGTAGCTTCTCGTTGGTCGATGGTTCTTTCTGGGTATATTCCGGATTTTTCCTCCACCATTAATACTGGCCGCCATGTATAGCCTATATTGTGCTGAAAAATGGCGTTAAACCATAAAAAAACAAAACAAACAAACCAAGGGCCAGATTGCATTTTCTAAGATCACTGGAGGGTCGCAAGCACTAATTTCTTTAATATAATTGCTGTTTACGCGTCAGAATTCCTTGTTGTTTTAATTTGCCCTGAAGGCCGGATAGAACACGTTCTCGGCCCTTTAAGACGGCGGTTGTGCTCCGCTGACGTATAGCTTGGATTCTCGATTCTTGTTTACATGTGAAAATTCAACGAAGAAATGCACATATAACTGGGATTCTCGATTCTTGTTTACAAGTGGAAATTCAACAAATACATGTATATGCATTTTTAACTTAGATTATAACTTTATATTGCTCGATCGTTACTCGTTTGACTCTCGCTAGTCGCTACCATCTCTCTCTCTCTCTCTCTCTCTCTCTCTCTCTCTCTCTCTCTCTCTCTCTCTCTCTCTCTCACTCACACACACACACACACACACACACACACACACATACACATACCAAAGAAACAAACGTATATGCACGTGGTTTTATAAGTGTACTTTATTGAAATTGTTAAAATACTAGAGATTTATGGGAGAGGTTAATATTTACCCGATGAAGGGTGTGGGGCGTAATGGTAGTATAGCCTTTTTAGAAGGAAAAATACGATAATACAGAACTTGGCTTAAGTATTAAAAAATCCTTTTAATGTTGAGATATTTTACTTTATTTTTTTATATATTTCATGTTCCTGCTCTTTTGGAGATGGTTGTTCATACACTGGAAAACTGAACGTCTTCCTACATGAGATTATATCATAACATATTGAGGAGCTGTGTGCTGTTTATAATAACAGTTTTTTTTAGATCACTATCATATGTTTTTTCATAAAATCTAAACACGTGAGATAACGAGGTATTTTATTTCAATAGATTTTAGGACCATAGGTCAATATTGTTACATGAAAGTTTCAATATTGCTGGCCCTGGGGAATTTTTCATATTATTTGTAGCCTACATGCGTGTGTCAGGTGCTTCTATTTTATAAAAAGTTTCTCGCCTAAGATTTGGAAAATAGGTATGGAGTTTCTGGTCATTGTCCTTAGTAACCCTTTTTTCAGCATATGATTCTGAAAGCTTTTGACCAATACTTTTCTTTAAATATACGGACGATAGGGACGTGATAGATTAGATGTTTTCACAGAGTAGAAATTGATGGTCACAGACTGGTTCAATAAAAATGAATGAGCGGTTTAAACTGGATAAAAAGACGTTAACCTGTTTAAAATGGAAAGAACCAGGTTAGTGATTCTGAACCTGTATCTTTCTAGTTATTTGAGTGTTAACCATAAAAGTAAATTGTAGAGAAAAAGAATGAAAGGTAATCTGAACGTATGAACTCTTACGCTTGAAAGGTGTATATGAATGTTTGCCTGTACTTTCATTGCTAAACGGATGTGAATAAATGTTTAACGTAATTGTAATTTGAGATTTAAATTAGTAGATTGAGTTTTATCTCACAGAAACGGTCATGGAGTTTGGATATAGGGTGGTATAATTGTATGGGAAAGTGTAGCAAAGATATGCAAGGACGATATAATTGACAGCAAATTCGTTATCATCATAATCAATACGACCATCATTATTCAGACCTTTCAAATAAATAGCCAAAATGATGAGAAATAAACGTTTTCGTAGTATTTGCTTAAATAATTTGGTCTCATAAATGGTAGTGGACTGGAAGAGAGTCAAATCAAGCTCCTATGCAAGTCCATCTCTTATTCTATGCGACGAATATTGTTCAAGACTGTCTCGAAGACTGCAAGTAGTCTGACATCAAATATGTAGCAACTACTACATGTAATCTGCCATACAATAACGTAACTACAACTACACGTAGTCTTCCATCAATAAAGTAGATACGACTACACATAGTCTGCCATAGAATAACAGCTATGACTGCACGTAGTCTGCCATCATTAATGTAGCTACGATTACGCGTATTCTGCAAATCAATAATGTATCAACGAATATACATAGTCTGCTATACGGTAACGTAGCTACGATCACACGTAGTCTACCATCAATAATGTAGCTACGAATAACAGGTAGTCTGCCATACAATAACGTAGCTACGTTACACGTAGTCTGCCATTCATCATGCAGCTAGGACTTCACATAGTCTGCCGTACAATAATGTAGCTACGACTACACGTAGTCTGCTATACAATAAGGTAAGTACGATTAACAAATAGTCTGCCAACAGTAACGTAGCTATGACTACAAGTGGTCTTTCATTATAAAGGACTGTCTCTAAGACTAAATGCAGATACTATAATGATTTCAATGTATTTGGCATATTATTTTTTTAAAAATAATAAATGATCAAAACTTTTTTGAATGTTTAAAGGAATGGTTAATGTCAATATAATGTCAATATAAAAAATCTTACCTTACAAAGTCTCGAGAAAAGAAGAAAACATAGTTTGCTGAATACGTTATGTGAAAGCGTCCTTAACTGCAAAAGCAGGCGAGGCGAACTGTGAAAGCGTCACATGTACCTATCGATATATAGATGGGTTATATCTATTTCCAGATACCGGCCTAGGTGACACAAGTGGGTGCATGTGTGCAGAACTTTACATGTATATTAATTGATGTGTATTTTCGTAATAAACCTGTTCAGCAAAGAACATATAACGTGTATTTACTTTTGTGCCCAAAAAACATTGTCTATAGTCGAAATGTAATAAATAAAATAGATTCATGCGGCATTTGTTTACTCTCTAAAGTTAAGACGTGGTTACGCACATTGCTTTTTGCTAAGTTAATACTATTTTGCATAAAATCATAATTGTAGAACCCATGTCTCCAGTGGCTACGCGAAGGGGGTGGGTGGCATGAAGCAATTACTCTAGTCACCAGGCGACGGAAACGCTAATCCTGCTGTTGACCATTTTATCAAATTTCACTTAAACATTAATGTAACGGAGGCAGTTGTTTAAAAACTTCAATTTTAGATCTGGTTCGCAACTGACATGAAAAACTGTTTTCTGTATCTAAGTAGTGCGCCTCTAAAATTGTAATGTTCCCAGGCACCTCAATCCATCGTGTATTGATCATTGATCCGCTTGTTTATGGGTGGTCTAAACGACCTTACGTACATATGCAAATCCTGAAAATTGTCCGCATTCCCAGAACGTAATTGAAAAAAGCGATTAATAAACAAAAGTCACAAATTACAGAAAGGAAAAAAATACGAAAGGAACGGGATATAATACTCTTGTGCCGAAAACAGTTACTTGCTAATCCAATTTCATAACTTTGATAAAATATGTTTCGTTTTCGACATGTTGAAGATAAATTGTTAGATATGGGTTTAACGCGTATTCCACGTGAAATATCCCATTTTTAGAGTAAACGGTGAAGCATATGATAATTATTGAAAATATCCCGAGATGAAAACACTCTGACATTTATTTATCATTTGAATAAATGATATCAAACGTTTAACACTGATGTTGCTTATATAAGATATCCACACCCAGATAATAATTCAAACGATGCAATGTCCACACGGACTTCAATGGCAGATTTAAAGTGATTTTTCATACATTGCGACTCTGTGGTCTTAAAATAATTATACACAAGAACAAGATGCAACACACCTTTGTCCAATTCAACAAGTATTTTATTTCCTTAGAATACAGAGTGAACATGCTTAAAATGAAGTTACGGTATTGCGAAGTAAATCCCAGATAAGCCTAACATTATAAACACAAGACCTCTTGATTAAAGTTCTGAATAAACTTTAGAGAAAATCAAAATAAAATCCAATGCTGACTGCGTTGGTGTGCTAGTGGTGGTTCCTGAAATATTGATGTGCCAGCAGTCTTTTGCTTTATCACAATAATACAATCGAAGAATATATCTCTATATTTAAGGTTTCCATATTAATTCAAATCTGTTTCCAAGAATATTGTTTGCGTGCATTATGAATGTCCACATAACAATCGTTTGCAGTAAATCATTTGAAAACATTAAATTCCAGCCCAAATGAACCATAGGAAAAATTGGACGTGAACGATGTGGTGCAAGAACACAAGTAAAGTAAGCATGAAATAAGGTACAAGATTAAATATTTTCACTAACCCTACTCATTCATGTATCATCCTTATTCATCTACAATGCTAAAGTCTCTACGATATAAGTTTATCTATCATACTAATTCATTTGACGTACTCACTCATGTATCATTCTTATTCATGTATCCACTCATGTATCATACCCATTCATGTATCATACTCATTGATCTCCCCATACTCTTTCTTGTAGCGTGCTCATTCTTGTGCCGTGCTCATTCATCTACCATACTCAAGTACTTGCCATACACATTTATTTACCGTACTCATCCATGTATCATACTCTTTCATCAATCATGCTCAAGTACCACTCATATAAATCTATTTTACCGCGCTCATTCATGTATCATAGTCATTCACCTAACCTGCTCAAGCAGCTACCATTACCATTCAACTATCGTAACCATTCAACTACCATACTCGTGTATCATCTGCCATACACCTTCATGTATCATACCCGTATCTGCCATATTCATACATCTGCCATACCCATACATCTGCCATACCCATACATCTGCCATACTCATACATCTGCTCTATCCATACGTCTTCCATATCCATACGTATGCCATACCCATACATCTGCCATATTCATTCATCTGACACACCCTTATATCTGACATATTCATTCATCTTACATATCCATACATTTGCCATATACATACATCTGTCATACCCATTCATCTCCCATACCCATACATCTGTCATACCCATTCATCTCCCATACCCATACATCTGTCATACGCATACATCTGCCATACCCATACATCTGCCATACCCATACATATGCCATATTCATTCATCTGACACACACTTATATCTGACATATTCATTCATCTTACATATCCATACATTTGCCATATTCATACATCTGTCATACCCATTCATCTCCCATACCCATACATCTGTCATACCCATACATCTGCCATATCCATACATCTGCCATACCCATACATATGCCATATTCATTCATCTGACACACCCTTATATCTGACATATTCATTCATCTTACATATCCATACATTTGCCATATTCATACATCTGTCATACCCATTCATCTCCCATACCCATACATCTGTCATACCCATACATCTGCCATATCCATACATGTGCCATACTCAGCCCATCTACCATGTTCGGTTCCTCAAACATGCTCATTCATCTTCTATGCCCATTTATCCATCATATTCATTGATTTACCACTGTAACAAGATGAAACAGGTTGGGTCAGGTTACAGTGAAAACACTAGGTATCATAACAAAATTACAATATTTGAATATTTAGATAAATAAAAATATACATACCCTTCACCAAACTCTTGCTTATTAAATCGAATATTGAATATTTATCACAATGATACGCGCTGAGTTAAATAACTGATATGAATAATACGGATCCTATATGGAACGAATTATAATTGCAACTTAAAACGAATTGTCAACAACATGAAATGATATTAAACAAACATATTAAACGCTGTAATAAAAAAATGATTAATAACTCAAACACTATGATTTCACTCAAATCAATGATAACTGATTCAGATAAACAATGAAGACGTTTTAAGTCAGTGATACATGATTATATGTATTCATGACATGTTTTCCATCAAATACATGTAGTTGTAGCTACGTTATTGTATGGCAGACTACGTGTAGTCGTTGCTACATTATTGATGGTAGATTACGTGTAATCGTAGCTACGTTATTGTATGGCAGAATACGTGTACTCGTAGCTACATTATTGATGGTACATTACGTATAATACATTATCTTGTGGCATAGTACGTGTATTCGTTGCTACGTTATTGTACGGCAGACTACGCATAATCGTAGCTACATTATTGATGGTAGATTACGTGTAATCGTAGCTACGTTATTGTATGGCAGAATACATGTACTCGTAGCTACATTATTGATGGTACATTACGTGTAATCGTAGCTACATTATTTTTGTGGCAGAGTACGTGTAGTCGTTGCTACATTATTGATGGTAGATTACGTTTAATCGTAGCTACGTTATTGTACGGCAGACTACGCATAATCGTAGCTACATTATTGATGGTAGATTACGTGTAATCGTAGCAACGTCATTGTATGGCAGAATACGTGTACTCGTAGCTACATTATTGATGGTACATTACGTGTAATCGTAGCTACATTATTTTTGTGGCAGAGTACGTGTAGTCGTTGCTACATTATTGATGGTAGATTACGTTTAATCGTAGCTACGTTATTGTACGGCAGACTACGCATAATCGTAGCTACATTATTGATGGTAGATTACGTGTAATCGTAGCAACGTCATTGTATGGCAGAATACGTGTACTCGTAGCTACATTATTGATGGTACATTACGTATAATACATTATCTTGTGGCAGAGTACGTGTATTCGTTGCTACGTTATTGTACGGCAGACTACGCATAATCGTAGCTACATTATTGATGGTAGATTACGTGTAATCGTAGCTACGTTATTGTATGGCAGAATACGTGTACTCGTAGCTACATTATTGATGGTACATTACGTGCAATCGTAGCTACATTATTTTTGTGGCAGAGTACGTGTAGTCGTTGCTACATTATTGATGGTAGATTACGTGTAATCGTAGCTACGTTATTGTACGGCAGACTACGCATAATCGTAGCTACATTATTGATGGTAGATTACGTGTAATCGTAGCTACGTTATTTGTATGGCAGAATACGTGTACTCGTAGCTACATTATTGATGGTACATTACGTATAATACATTATCTTGTGGCAGAGTACGTGTATTCGTTGCTACGTTATTGTACGGCAGACTACGCATAATCGTAGCTACATTATTGATGGTAGATTACGTGTAATCGTAGCTACGTTATTGTATGGCAGAATACGTGTACTCGTAGCTACATTATTGATGGTACATTACATGTAATCGTATCTACATTATTTTTGTGACAGAGTACGTGTAGTCGTTGCTACGTTATTGGATCGCATAATACGTGTAGTCGTAACTACATTTTTTAGGGCGGACTACGTTAATCGTTGCTATGTTATTGTATGGCAGAATACGTGCTATATTATTTATCGAAGACTACGTGCAGACTTAGAGACAGTCTTGTACAATATACTTCGCGTAGACTAAGAGATGGACTTGCACAGTAGCTAAACGTGTCTCTCTTCCAGTCCACTACCCTTTATGAGACCAAATTATTTAATCAAATAGGCATATCTCTTACAGGCATTCTCTTAATCTACAAATCTACGTGCTATCTCTGACGGGTATTCTCTTAACACTTGACATATCATTAACACAATATCTAAATATAAATCTTACCTCAGACATATGCTTTATTAATCAATGGTCTGGTCAAAAATACGTTCTCTTAGGAATAATAGGTCTATTTTGCTGACGATTTTTGGTATTTTGTATCAGCACATAAAGGAAAAGATGGCAATCATTCCATTCTTACTAAGAGATAATGAAATAATGTATCACAAATATTTTGTTAATAAATATCCAAATGTCAAATATGTTAAATCAGACATATTCATGAAATTATTTCATTATATCGTGATAAATGCACCATTTACCTGCATATATACCTTTAGCTATGTCTGACATCCACACTCAACCCCTATTACGATACGTTAATATATCTATAACGTGTTTCGTTCTCAATATTTTCAGTAGATATTTAAACGAACTTAATACAACCATACTTAATTATCTCATGGCAGACTGGTGCAATATTCGGTAACATAAATGTATCCATTTGTGATGTTCAAAGAAAATCAGCAAAATTCATCAGAGCTTAAAATATATGCCTGTTCCCTGCTGTGAATGTCACATACGAAGTTACAAGTGTAACCAGAGACGTTGCCTTTAGCTACATCGTGACGTTTGATATTTGTGACGTTATTCATTCACATCGTAACGTATTTTTTAGTGTTACTGTTGACCGCTCTGGTGGCCTAATGGTTAGAGAGTCCTCCTCAGATGCGGGAGGTCGCGGGTTTGAACACTAGCAGAGTCGTGCAAACGACTTTTCAAAATTGCCTCGCTAGTTGATCGCTTGAAGTTAATGCCATGACTGGTCGACCTGGTGTCAGAATATTGCGACTAGGTGGGTCATCACACTGCATGTCTGCGCATGATGCCCCAGTGCTAGACATAACTATAACTATGAACGGTTACACTGCACATATCGTGGTGATATGACTGCCAAATTGTTAAAGCTACGATAAAGTTCCAAATCACACATATACACATACACATTCACACACAAACACAGTCTTACTGTTGTTGCTATCACTCGTACTTGGGAAAACATTTGAGATAATTAACTGTTGTATTTTATTCTGGATGGTGATATTTACATCGACTATTCTATGTTACTCATACTTAACACAGTTATATGTGGTTTTCCTACGTAGGACAAAGAACACACACACACACACACACACACATATATATATATATATATATATATATATATATATATATATATATATATATATATATATATATATATATATATATATATATATCTTTTATCTTTTATATCTTTTATATATATATATATATATATATATATATATATATATATATATATATAAAAGTTACTATGATATATATATATATATATATATATATATATATATATATATATATATATATAAAGCGTTGGCGTTGTTTATTATATATATATATATATATATATATATATATATATATATATATATATATATATATATATATATATATATAAGGGAGACATCCTGTACCGCAATCACTTCTTGAGTTGTGTCCCTTGAACATATTGCGATTACATCTTTAAGGTGGCGCTCTACAGTTTCGTACTTTGCATAGGGTTAGAATTTTAAAGAAAAATAATTTTCTGGGATTTCTTCACTGGTTATACTGGCAATATAATAAAGAATTTGTATATCTTAGGTGTTGGGAGAAGAACTTTCAATTCCCTTTATTTTGATGTATGATTGATGGGTGTACTTTAGGTTCTAGAGTATACAGCTTGGGCTAACATAAGATCTGCTCATGTAAACAAACTGCTAGCTCCGCATGGTCATTTTCACTCCCTGGACTCCATAGGTAAATTGTAGAAAAATGGTACGATAACTTTTTTTACTTTTCAGATATTTTGTAATTTGTTCATTGCACTTTCAGAAGCTGCTATTGCCTACTTCAGCAAAATTCGTTTTCCCTAGTTTAATAACTGCTGAAGTTAGTGTAATTTTGATTAATTCTGGCTAATTTTTCAAGCACATGGGAGCATCCATTTTGTTATACCATGCGCTTAGATCATTTACAATTTCCACAAGTGCAGTATCCAAAGAAATATCAGCCACATTGCATCAAAATAGCATTGAGATATGCCAACATTATCTCCATTGTGCATGTTACAAATGCAAACAACTTCACCTCACATACGTCACTATCTGAAAAGTACATATTAACTGGTGAGCGCCCCTATAAAGAGCATTTGGGTGTATACCCATGGAGTTATATTTATTGCTGTTTGTATTAATATTGGCTCATTTAGTTTAAATTCACTGCAGTTTAGAACTTAAATGTCTTTACATTCCAAATTCTGCTTTAATTAAGCGGCTGCAGGTGGGCTTGAGAAGAGTTATGTCCCTTGCTATTGTACACAATACGACATAGACTAGTGGCAATTAGAAACCTCTGTGTGTCATTGTTTATAAAAATGTTTCATTTATTTCACATTTCTCAAGGAAGAAACCATCAGTTCTTCTTTGAACTGGTAATAATTTGGATATTTTTCCCTGTTTTTTCATTGTCAAATTAAACTATTAACAAAATTTATTTTCTTGGTATTAAATAATTTTGTATTGACATATAAAAAAATTCTATAGTATCATATGGTCATGGTTTATTAAGCTAAGTCAGAAATATTTCAAACTAAATTAACAGTTCAAGATATAATGACATATAAAAGAGCTTCAACTCAACATACACAAGTCTGCAGCAAATGTCACATTTGGACAGGCTCACATGAACAACATGGTTATGGAATAATTTATGTAACCTTTCGTGGGAAAAGAAAGATTGCTTTGGCTCACCGACTAAGGTTCTATGTTGAAACTATGGTAAATTCATTACCATATCAGTGTGACGTATCACATAGATGCCATACAAAAACATGATCATTTATCACTTGAACCAAAAAAAGAGAAAATTTGGCTAGAAAAATCATGTAAAGCCTATGGTATATGCCAAGGCAATATGGGCTAGGGGGAGTCGTGTATACTGTGATAGTCAGGTACATTTAATAATTGTTACATGCATTCATTTAAAGGATTTAAAGTGTATGGATGTTCATTGGGTACAAAATTATTTATTGAATTAGCAAACATTGAATTTTGTCCAAGTTTTCTGTTGCTTTTTTGTTTGCGTTTCATGTAGCACATGTACTTGTACTGAAGACTTGATTTCCTCTCCCTATCTTTTACTGTTCTATGATCTCATTCTGCTATGAGCTGAAATACTGGATCAGACTGAGTAGAACAATTCCATGAGACTTGGTCAGTGGGAGTGTAAAGTTTCCTGTACCATACTCAGAGCTATGAGGGAATGAATGACATAATGCATCAAAATGTCTGCTCCATACTGATATTTTAGGTGCATAGGTAAAAATGATATTGTGCAAGCTCTCGCACTTATTTGTGTTTAGAAAGTGTGAAATTTTACTTAGCTTGACATCTAAGACAAAATTTCTTAGTTAATATTCAAGCTTTTTAATATAAGAAAGATTTAAATGTTTCCCATATGGCAGAAATTTTGAGTAATAGGATGCTAAATGGGCAAGTCAGTCACTCCAACTTTGGCCTTGTAGCAAGAAAGTGCCAACATCGCATTTAAATTTCCTGTGCCTGGGCCTCACTTTCTATGTCCTTGGCACTTTTCTGGACAGGCAGCCTGTTCTGCTTCCTGCAGATTGCAGTTTGTACATTTAACTGTTAAAAAGGCACACAGTCCTTGAGTTTTGCTTTTATACATCGGTGGATTATATCGCTTGCAATTTCCAGCTCAGTCATGCATTATGCACAATGTTCCCAATATCCTAGTTAGTTTTGGTATGTTCATAATTACATTTCCATTGATGTTGACAACACGCTGCAACATGTGACCCAACAATTAAGTTTTCTTCATTTCTTTCTTTCTCCAATTCAGGGCAAAGCTTGGGTGCACTTTATTTGGGCCACAGGAAGATAGTGATTCTTCATATACATCAATTCTTGGGCGCTTTATTTGTGGAGATGTAGAACCAGATTGCAACCTGAATAGGTTGGTCACTCTTGGATACTCGTAATCCATAGTCCTATGGTTGACTGTGTTGTATGAACTCTTGTGGACAAATAGCTATTTTCTTAGCTCTTTTTTTAGCCATGTTTTCTTAGATAGTGGCTAATGTGGGTTGATGTAGTATTAGTGACACCATGGTTACCAGTTGTTCCTGGTTGTGATGTATCTTAGACAGTATGTAACATAATCAGGCTGGGGCTTGAAATTGTTGGGAAACACACCTACCCCCTTTTTTGGCATACAAGTCTGCATGTTTTGGTTTTATAATTAATTTTACCATATAAAGCAGTCAACATATTTGATTTTCATTGTAATCAATTATGTATGTAATCATCAATCACATTCCTGGTCCATGGAATGGTCTCACCAGGAGTTAATTCCCCTTGACTTTTCATTTCAATTCTTTGACATACAAGCATTAGTGCAGATTCAAATTAGATTACTAGTGCCGGGGAAAAAAGTAATTATTTACAAACAAAATATATATTTATGTCTACTGTTATGAATTTATAGCATCAAGGACTTTTTTTCTTAATCCAATGCTGGACAATTTTTGCACTATTACCTCAAACTTTATGGAATTTTCCTCACTTTTCTCACTTGATTTACATGTATACATGACCCAAGTATAGTTTGCAACTTTAGAAATGATCTAAATACATTATTTGATGTTTGGATTGAAAAAAAAAACAAATACTTCATATGCATTTATTCTTGAATGTGTTTCTTTAATGTCAAAATAATAGCATTTCCCAGTGACGTTAAAATACAGTTTTGACGTCATGAAGGTACATTTAAGTTACTTCAGAGGAGTATAGTAAATTAACTATGTGTTTGTAATTTTGGACGCAAATACCATGTATGATATATCAATATGTTTGAAATTGACTGCAGAATATGACAAGTTTTTCAATAAGTTGAAAACACATCTTCAGTGGTTCTTTAAGGTGGCGCTCTACAGTTTCGTACTTTGCATAGGGTTAGAATTTTAAAGAAAAATAATTTTCTGGGATTTCTTCACTGGTTATACTGGCAATATAATAAAGACTTTGTATATCTTAGGTGTTGGGAGAAGAACTTTCAATTCCCTTTATTTTGATGTATGATTGATGGGTGTACTTTAGGTTCTAGAGTATACAGCTTGGGCTAACATAAGATCTGCTCATGTAA
Organism: Unio delphinus; assembly: GCA_029339505.1. Taxonomy (NCBI): domain Eukaryota; kingdom Metazoa; phylum Mollusca; class Bivalvia; order Unionida; family Unionidae; genus Unio; species Unio delphinus. The sequence goes on along the minus strand of JAQISU010000364.1, from coordinate 355,735 downwards.
ACAAACTGCTAGCTCCGCATGGTCATTTTCACTCCCTGGACTTCAGAGGTAAATTGTAGAAAAATGGTACGATAACTTTTTTTACTTTTCAGATATTTTGTAATTTGTTCATTGCACTTTCAGAAGCTGCTATTGCCTACTTCAGCAAAATTCGTTTTCCCTAGTTTAATAACTGCTGAAGTTAGTGTACTTTTGATTAATTCTGGCTAATTTTTCAAGCACAAGGGAGCATCCATTTTGTTATACCATGCGCTTAGATCATTTACAATTTCCACAAGTGCAGTATCCAAAGAAATATCAGCCACATTGCATCAAAGTAGCATTGAGATATGCCAACATTATCTCCATTGTGCATGTTACAAATGCAAACAACTTCACCTCACATACGTCACTATCTGAAAAGTACATATTAACTGGTGAGCGCCCCCTAAGTCGAAATGGGTATCTGTTGAAATCATGATCGCCCGACGAACACACTAAGTTCATAATATTAAAGAGATTTATATGTGAAGAGAAATATGTTTATTAAGTGCAGACACATATATTCATGAATGAAATAATTGTACTATAAGGAAAGAAATATTCTCATCCAATGACCACACGATTTGTATTAGTACAAACGTGGTTTGTGAAATGATAATTGACCGGTTCATTGACCACACACAATTAATATTAATAAAATCGTTACTTGAGAAACCAAAACATAGACTCATCTAATGATCACATATAGACATTAATAAGAAAGAGGGGACGAGATAACGTCACCAATGACGTCACCCAACCCTAAAGAAGCTGAAACAGTTTTTTTTTCTTCTATTTGTGATAGCAGCGGCTTTTCATCTGTGTAACTGCGGCCTCACTTAAGATGTTACGGCATCATTTGTTTAAACTCTGAAGATTCATTATATTATAATTTTTGTCCGAATTGTTCATAATTGATGGAGAGGATTTGAAAAGAATTTATGGGATGTGGTTCTAATTAGTGTAACGTATTTGACGTCAGATCGGCAATTTGCACAATTTAGAAACAGTGTTAGTGTGCTCTGGTCATTAATTTAGCAAAGGTAAACTATTTACTTAGGAGGAAAATAAAAAGTTAACGATTTGAAATAGAGCACTCCTACACTGGGAACAAAATGCAGTAGAGTTTCAGCAAAGTTTTGTAAAGAAACCTTTCTTAGCATGACGTCATTTGTGCAACCCTTCATTTATTCTTATGTCAACCGCTAATAAAGTCTATTAATTTCAGCTGACTTCTTAAGATTAGTTCTAAATAAAAGATTAGAAAATTTGCTTACTTTACAGTCTTGAGATTTTGTTTGTCCTTGCCTTGCACTCTTGTTTTTATTTTAATCTTGAGTTTTATTATTTATTTATTTTACTTATCTCAATCACACTGTCGAAAACAAACCAATATATAACTTACCATGAAACACACCTCTATGCAACAACTTATGTTCATTTTAAGGGTTTTTATCAGAATATTTGGAAACTAATGAATTCATAGACATTCGTTGAACTCCCGACTATATTGTAACGCTCTGGCTGTGCCGTGCTAGTTCGATTCCGTTAGACTTCATAATGAGAGTTCACCTTTCTTACATGTATGATACTAAGGTCTGTATTTGTAAGAGTTTCTATACGATATAATTGTCAGCTCTGAATGTTTACGGTCGATGTATTTTGGGAACCAATCAATTATAGCTCGAAGTATTTGAAACATTTCGTATTATGTATTAAAAGTTTAAATTATGTTACAAATTATATTTATCTGCCATCAATGTATTAATGTATTATAATGCCGAATTGGGGGGTGAAAGTCATTCATAACAAGTTTTGATAAAAAAAAATTCATAACAGCTCAATCTGTCTCCTTATGCAATGTTATTGTAGAGACTGAAGCAACATTCAGGTCAAGCAAAGCAATAATAATAATAATGATAATAATAATAATAATAATAATAATAATAATAATAATAATAATAATAATAATAAACAAAAAACAAAAACCATGAAATTGGAAAACATAAAACATGCTGAAAACATATAAGGTACAAAACATTATTAGGTCTCTAAGTTTGTTCCTGCAGTCGTAAAAGGTTTTAAGAGCACTCTTAAAAGGGACCACTGTGTCTTTGTGTCTAATTTCAATGGGCAATTCGTTCCACATCGCCGGGCCCTGGTATGCAAAAGAATGTTGTCCATATGACTTCGTTTTCATGATGGGAACAAAGAGTGTCAGAAGAGGAGCTGGTGTATACACATTAGTAAGGCCGGACAGATATGTTGGAATGGAGTCTGTCAGTGAAACGTAGCACAGAGAACAAATTTTGTGTTTGATTCTGTATCGAATGGATAGCAAGTGTAGGGTACAGAGCAGTGATGAGGTGTGCTCAGATCAAGGTACTCTAAAGATGATCCGAACAGCTGTGTTTTGAACGTTTTGAAGTTTCTGGAGTAGCTATTTCAACCAATTGTCATAAGTACATTATTTCCATCATCATCGTCTTCATCCTAATCATTATTACACAAACTACAATCATTACTACTACTAATACTACTCAGGGATTGGTTATTCGATCGAATAGTTCTCGTGTTCCAACCTTTTTTTTCTAAAATATTTTTAAGATATATATATATATATATATATATATTTCGCATTTCATCGCTATGATGTCATCTCAACGACAAACCCTTCTTTTAAATACACCTTATTTATTTAACATCTAATTTGAAACATGTGTTTGCAAACCGTACCTAACATCCTCTATAAATTTAAAGTGAAGAAATAAGATTTTTTACCCCACAAAAGTCCGACACACGTTTGAATCAGCCTGATACAATAACAAAATTGACGAGTGCAGTGACATGTTTCTCATTTCTTCTATTAAGCTTATAATTGAATACAAATTTGAAGGTATGAATTAATTAACCTGAAGTTTTGTTGAATGATATGTCACACTTACTTGGCATTTAGATAACAAACTCCAACCAACTCAGCATGCTCGATACAACGATAAAGGCGAGTCATTAGAAAAACATTTTACCTGGTGCAGGTGGTATAATAAATGTGAATAAACATATGAAATTGTATGACCATAAATCTATCAGTGAACAAGAAATTGCGCTTTACGTTGTGAAATCAAAACAATATCTGGATATATCGAACGAGAGAGAGAGAGAGAGAGAGAGAGAGAGAGAGAGAGAGATGGCGTGGCTGGTTTTTCAAATATTCTAGTTCAGCTGTGTTGTGCCATAACGAATGCTCATCAAAGGAGAATCCCCTTTTCTCGTTATGCAATTACTGTGAAAAAGATTGTCTTATATTTATCCAAATAATAATAATAATAGTAATAACAACAATAATAATAATAATAATAATAATAATAATAATAATAATAATAATAATAATGATGATAATAATAATAATTATTATTATTGTTATTATTATTATTATTATTATTATTATTATTATTATTATTATTATTATTATTATCGTGTAGTACTGGTGGTACTGAAGCTGCCAAAGATGATAACGTTATTTGCAGTGGTACTAACAGTATGATTAATATTAATTACTGGTTGTATTTTTTCTTTGTTTAGGTGTTTGTATTATAAAGACATTATTATTTGTATCCTTCTTCCTGGTTCAAGGGATATTAAAATCCTTTCAGCTGAATTTCTTATTTATTTCTGCCATAATCATTGGGAGTAAAATTCTCAAATAATTAAGTACGAGTGATATAATAAACACTAATCCTCATTATACGGAAATTAAAACAAAAACAAGAGAAAATGTGAGAAATGTCTTTGCTGGAACGAGTGATAGAGAGAAGGATAACTATAAACATTACGTTACGATGCGCAAGATGAACGTCATAAACATCTGACGTCATAACCTCGCTAAAGGTAATATCCCCGGTTACGGCTGTCAATTCATGTGTCATTCAGAGCGAACAGACGTTTATTGTTAACGCAAGCAATTTTTTGCCCTTGGAGAGAGAGATATACGTGATTAATGGATTCAATTATGGTTCCAAATATTGCACCAGGCTGCTATTAGAGAAATGTGTGAAGTTTTGGGAAATTCGTTTCAATCTCTAATGAAGATATTGCTAAAAACAATGCTATAGATGTGCTAAAGCAATGTAACAGGAGGAGTAGTGCGAAAGGTATGTTTGTAAAGGTATGTATCTATGTATAGGATATATATGACATGTTAGTACAATACAGGCTTTGTAGTGCCAATTAATGTTAGGAAGCCGACGTCGAAATACCCGAGTTGATCAGGATTATAATTTAATGACTTGCTTAAAGTGTTTGCCGGCTTTCCTGGCGTGGCGGTGAAAGACCAGCTTCTTGTACGCGAACTTCAGCACGTCATTCGTAGTTTCCTTCTCCGTTTCCTCTTCAGCGTATTTGTGAAACTGCGCCTGAGTCGCACCCTCCTGCTGAAGTTTCCTCAATTCGGCCAGAAGTACATTACGGACCGGTGTCAATTTAACTTCCATCGGAGTTGGCTTCGTCTGTCGACTCTTGGACCTGGTTTCCAAAGGACTCACCGGCATCGGTATGCAGTTTTGGGGTTCGGTTGTTGGCAACACATAACGACAGCTTAGTATGACGTCAGGTGACAATGCAGCCAAGCACGCAGTTTCAGTGTTCCCCTTCACGTACGGTACATTGAGGTCAATGACAGCCACTGGCTGCGAGTCACGCGTCCTGTTCGCGTACTGGACTTACATTACCTCCCCTGTGTAGATCTCGGTTTCACGTTTTGTTTTTTTTTGTCGACAAGGCTGGGACGCTATATTCAGTGTCGTACAAGATGGTGGCACCTTCTCCGTTGACAGTTGCGGACGCAAGCTTTGCTGGTTTACATCTTGCCTCCGGCTCGTACTCCTTCCTAGCAACGGCATTCACCTCGGTCTGCCTGCCCTTGGGACGTTTCCTGGCAAAATGCCATGGTAGCTTGCAGTTGAAACACGTCGGTGTCCCTCGCCGACATGCAAGTACGGTTTCGTGGGCGAGGCCTGTCCGGGTTTATGGGTGGCATCCTTACCTGAGGATAACACTCCAACCTTCCGGTCGCCCTGACGGTTACGGAAAGCCGGCTCTCCGTCCCCATCACGGCGCGACACAGTGTATCGGGGTCATTCCGCGCGCCCGGAACCACCACTCTTTGAGTATGTATACTTGAACCTCTCCGACATGCTAGAGATTGAGTATGTATACTTGAACCTCTCCGACATGCTAGAGATATCTTCGAGCGATCGGTGTTCTCTTTTTGTTAGAAAGACAGTCAACTTGCGACGGTTAGTACTCACTCAGGACACGCTTCTTGAGTATGACCATGCGTAGCCCGTCGTACGATCGTTTGACATCGGCCATCATCATCCTTTTCTCAAATAACGCTCGATAGCGGGTGTGGAATTGAGAGTGCGATTCCGTTGTCATTTTCGTCGAGTCTGCAAGATGTTTACAGTTTGTTTTATTAATCATTCTTATATTTGTTAGAAATATTTCAGTCAAGGATTATGTTATTTGCACAATATTGTAAATGATTGTCTTTTGGTAACTGTTTTTACATTTGATGTAATGATTTTGCTTGTATCGGTTCCATGTTATTAATATTTAATTAGAAGGATTATTTGGATGATAAAGTTACTTATTGCTAATATTGTGTTAGCATTTATCGTACAACTTTGTTTTGCTAATTAACTTTCTTAATCTGACCATTTGCTTGAGAGAGTTAGCTCTTATTATCTCTTGTATTTTAGTTTTGTTAATTTATTTCAATGAGTCTTTTTATCAATAATTTTTGTTCGTGTTTCTGTTACTTTATTTCTGTGAGCAATTATTTATAAATTAGTTTACGTTTAGTTTTGTTATTTTATTTAAATGGGCGTCTTTAAAGTTTATTTTTTCTTCATTTATCTATATCTAGTGACGGTTTATAATTCGTGCTGTTAATTTGCTTGAAAGGGGTATCTGGTGTGAAAATGTTTCAAAGCTTATTAATTTAGGCGAGTTTTCATTTATTGTTATATAATGGCTTTGATAATTTAGTTTTGATGTGTTCAGAATATATTTAGTGTAGTCTGGTCTACCTGACTTGAATCTGTTAGGCATATACTATTGCATACAACAGATAAATGGACGTTTGCGTATGTGTTAACAAATTTTAATAATAATTATAAAAATAAGGCTTACGTATGGCGTGATTTCTCATTTTCTCACCAACAAACAATATTCAAAAGTAGAAAGAAATTAAGGACAGATATATTCAATATTTTCTCATGCTTTTTTATCAGAATAATATATAACGATAATTATTTTTCTTTACCAATTTACATATTACATAATTTAACAGTTATTTGAAAAGATAGCGAGTATGTCGAACAATAAAAGGTGACACATGACTTATTAGACAATGTAGGAGATATGTTATATCCTTTGTTTCCCTTCTAGAGGCCTTGCGTAGCTGAGTGGTCTGAAGTACTCAACGTTCATGATCACTGCCAGCTATCCTCTGTCTCGTGGCTTGGAGTATCGGGCTCAGCCATTATAGTTAAGTGACACTCCTGCCAGTATCTTTCCATGGTTCGGCCGTTCTTACTGGGTTTTTCTTGGGGGTTTTCTATTAGTACTAGGGGATGGTCATGAAATTCGAAGAGTACTCGTCCTTTAATTTAGCAGACTCGAAAGAATTCTTATTTTGTTGGACATAAATAAGGACAGTAAATGGTTATATGATGCGACTGGTGCAGACATTCAACGATTGCTATGTTTGGTTATCTATAATAATAATAATAATAATAATAATAATAATAATAATAATAATAATCATAATAATAATAATAATGAGAAATTTGCATAGCGCCTAATCTTTCGAAGCTCTAAACGCTTTACACCATCAATAATGATATGACTACACTACAGAAAAACAAATGATAATAACAATGAAATTGGAAAACATAAAAACATGCCGAAAAGATATAGGATACAAAACAAGATTAGGTCGCTAAGTTTGTCCCTGCAGTCGAAACAGGTGAGTCTTTATATATATATATATATATATATATATATATATATATATATATATATATATATATATATATATATATATATATATATATATATGGATGGATGGATGGATGGATGGATGTATGTATGTTTGTGTGTGTGTGTGTGTGCGTGTGTAACTTAGGCTGAAGATGTTATTTGCTAAAGTGTCGACGAGACCATTGTTTACCCAGATGTTACTGAATGTTATACACAACAACAATCGTAAGCACTCCAGTTGGATTTGTTGTCGGAGATGTAACAATAGTAAACGATGTCGTGGTCGGTGCTAGTTAATTTATTCACAACTGAATTCTCGAATACATATACATTCATACGTTCTCACGGCTTACCAAAGCAGTTCCAGTACAATCAGTAAATGATATTCTGTTGGAATCGAGGATAATCACTCAAAAACTACTGCAGCTTGATCTGAATAATTAAACTTTGAATACTTTACAATTTCACTTTAAGCTATGGCAATGTTTATTTCACTGTGTCAGAGGATACGTATTCAGTTTAAGCTATGGTAATGTTTATTTCACTGTTTTAGAGTATACGTATTCAGTTTAAGCTATGGTAATGTTTATTTCACTGTTTCAGAGTATACGTATTCAGTTTAAGCTATGGTAATGTTTATTTCACTGTGTCAGAGTATACGTATTCAGTTTAAGCTATGGTAATGTTTATTTCACTGTGTCAGAGTATACGTATTCAGTTTAAGCTATGGTAATGTTTTTTTCACTGTTTCAGAGTATACGTATTCAGTTTAAACTACGTTAATACTATCGGATATATTTAATATTTCAAATTGAAGATATATTGTTTAAGTAAAAACTGTTTGAAAATTAAAGTATTATTTATTTTGTACTTTTGCAACCATATACGGTTTGTTCTTCATCTACACCACGTCTCTGAGTAAAGTATTATTATGTTATCTTTATCTGCCTGGGCTTTGTACCTTATTCGTCATTGTACCGATCGACTCGACATAAATATTGTTGGATGAATGATAACGCAGACAACGGTCATACCAGGTCCACTGATAACATGAACTTAACTAACATGATATGGACGTCCACGTGTGCGTTACGTGCGCTGATATAACAAACGATATACAGGATACGACCTTCACTTAGTTTATTCTCAAACACGCGTGTACCCGTATTTGCTAGTCTGATCATGTGAATTTGATTTTATCTATAGTTACATCTTAGTGCATTTTACAAAGAACCGACACTAGTAAGTCATTATCGACTTTAAAATGTGTTATATAAATATCCAATAATTATAGAATTGTCCTAAAGCTTAAGCTTGGAAGCTTGATTTCATTGTAATGGTTATATTCGAACAATCTCATTTCCAGATTTACTTAACTTCGAACTATACCGGAAACATCAAGTTAAATAAAGTCGCATTCTTGTAATCAGAAAGACAGCATTTATTAAGTAAACGGCGATCTTCCAATGGGGTGCCATCTTACATCAATTCGTAAAGTAAGTCTGATGGTTGCCAAGGCGAACCTAGGTGACTGTTTCGGTGTGTTTATGAAAAAGGCAGTTGTATCACATTGCATCGGCAATAAACAGTTTTACATCACGTGCTCATATTTGCGTTTAAACAAACCAATCAATCGTCCGCAATGCAAAGAAGGGCAGATTTTCATATTACACATGGAAACTCTTTTACAAATTTGAGCCTGACAAATGATCCGCACATCTATAACGGGTTGCATTATTTTACGGAATTCGTACGGAATTAGTAGCACCATTGTGATATATGGCGTCAGCCAATCACAAAACTAAACTCATACATATAATCACATGTAGTAAATACTTCAATGTAAAATAAGGAGCCGTATTGGCAAAATAAGTTTCATAATGTATCATTCCTATTTTTTCACATGTGAAATATATATATTCATATATTTTCACATGCCAAAATATTAGATTTGCCATCATGCCGCGTAACACCTGACTGTGTGAGCCTACAAAATGTGAACCTGCAACAAACAAACGAGACTTTTTTAGCTGAAAATTACAATGGTGAATGATTCCTGTAGAATAAATGCACAGCGCATTTTGTCGAGGTCAACATGGCACGTACACATTAATATTTTCAGCCTGGATCATGAATTTAATGTTACCAAGGTGAATTGGGGTAAAATGACAAAGTGTAAGGCAAACCAGGGAAATATGTATTAGGTCTACGACAATTTTCCAGAATAGTTATTCATAAAGGTGGACTAGAGAGAATTGTATGGGAGTGATATAAATGTTGTTAGTTTCCCTGACATTACGTGCGTTGAATATTGATCCTGATTGGCCAAGCAAAATGAAGTGTGTTTCAATACGAAATTCTGGATTCAAAATAATCTCGCAATATTAGTCAGTCCAAGTGTTTTTGTCAATGGAGAAAGTCTGAGGTCCTCTGATAACAATACAGAATACTCTTCCAGTTAAACTGTTGTCCAAGGGACGATGGGGTCTGAAAATGTTTTTGACCTAAAAGCAGAGTAGAAGCAGAATTAACTCTCTGTTGGGAAGCGAGTGAGGGCCCTGAAAGGAAAGGTTAGTCTCGGTTACATACGATTTGTTAGCTGTTATAAGTTTCGAACGTATTGTTGAATATATTCATCTTAAATTCATACTTCCATTTTCCGTTAGTTCGGAGATAGTCTTGCATGTTATGTGATTCATGTATTATAGGAAAGGTATGCAAGATTTAGTTATAAGAATGAGTTCGGATTCAGTTGTTTTGTCGTTATGGAAATCATGAATTGCCTATGATACGAACTGTGTGAATATGTACGTTGGCTGTTTTAAATTATGCTAATAATTGATTTTTCTTACGTCTGGAAAAGCATGTCATTGAATTGTATGGATAGTCAATGACTGAAGGAGAAAAATGGGAATATTGGTGGACCAAAGGAGAAGAAAATCATGACGTATTTATCAAGGGTACTATAGTTTTTAAAGGAGAAAGAATGCCTATATATCTTTATTGCACAGTTTAAAAAAGCAAACTCTGCAACCAAAGAGATTGATGACTTGAAGAGGCTAAGAGAGAGAGAGAGAGAGAGAGAGAGAGAGAGAGAGAGAGAGAGAGAGAGAGAGAGAGAGAGAGAGAAATAAATATCGAAACGCGGACCTATCACAGAGATATGAAGAGGACCGGAAGCACCAGGTGATGCGATCATTCAGGCAATCTGATATGGATCAGTCACTCGGTCCCATGATTAAATTTGTTCTATCTGTATAACATAACGGCTACTGGAATTTTGTAACTCTGTTTCTGAGCAAAATTGAATCATTCAAATGTCATTTTGGATTTTATATTGTTTAAGCAATTCTAAAACTTATATCTTTTACATGCAGGGACTCGTGTTATTCTATATCTCTGTATAGGTATCTGTTTTCTACGGAGTGATATCACATTTTATTTTATTCTTAGCTCGATCTGGGCCAATAACACCGTGGTCGATCGTCTCTCAGAGAACAATAACCAAAAAAAAAAAACAATAAGGAGCAGGTAGAGATCACACATTGCCATCACATATTCACAGAAAGTAATCTTTGGTAAAGTAATTTAAGGAGACTCCCTTCGCAAATTTTTGAAGTTATTTTACGTTACATCATTCACAACGACCAACCCGCTGTTTTGCATTACTGAATAAAACTTGCATTGTTTTCAGATAGGGTCAAAAAGTATACAAAATGACTTAATGTAGTTTACTGCGATATTTTAGGTCAACCCAATTCTAACGCCTTCTGAAGTCATGTATGTTTATATGAGCAGGCTATGAAAGTGATGAGAATTTACAGAAATGCGGGTTAGCGTGTGTGCCGAAGAGTGATTGTAATCTTCTAAACCTCGATTCTGGAGCAAGTTTATCATATAATAAAAGGAAAATGTTAAATTTTCTAAGTTAATAACGGATATATTTCATCGTGTGGTACCACACACTATATTTTTCAAATTGTTTCTTCTAAACTCGTTAAAAGGTCATGTTTATGGTAACATGCGATGACATACATATATCCGGAATTCGCGTTGGAAAACAAAATCTACTCTATGTAGTCCTCGAGAGCTCATACACCAAGGTTTATTAAACCCACATAACAGTCATATGATAACTCTAGTATCTGTCCTATCATGTTACGACCTGCAATCTCGTCTCTGTACACACGTCCTATACATTTGAACTACGATAACCGATTTAGACAAGTGACTAACTTAACATTTATTAGTTTACATGGCTGCATTAATTTCGTGTATGTAGAATTAGAACAGTGAATTTAAAGTATGCATCAGTTTTATGGACTGTGCGAATAGCCTTAGGACAGTTAAATGAATGGATCCGTCAATTTGTATCGACTGTTTGGGTAGACATTTCACAGTAAAAATAATGTATTCATAAAAAATGTAGACAAAAATGTACAGTCACTTGCCACTTGAAATTTGATCGTGGTTTATTTTTGAGAGCGCTTGTTGGGTATCATGAAGACTTTGAGTAGATAGAGACAAAAACATAGACTTTTGAGTTATTTGAAATTTTGGAAACTCTCCCCTCCCTCAAGAAAAAAGAAACAAAAAGAACCACTTGACTTTATAAGGCCCTTTATATGATATAATGGTTTGAATGATTCTGTTACAGAACGTAAGTATATAAAGTAAATACATACGAATGTACGTATATCAATGATATACGTAAGAATGTATGTATATAACGTAAATACGTACCAATGTACGTATATACAGTAAATATGTAGGAATGGACATGTATAAAGAAAATAGCTGTTAGTACTATTTTTTTAAGTCTTTGGTATGACTCGGTCGGGGAATGAGCCCACGCCCTTTCGCATTCAAGGCAAACGCTATAACCACTAAGCCTCCATACTTTATGTATATTTCTACTATATACAACATATTTGGGCATAAAGAGCAGGAATATATTAGAATGATTGACCTCGCAAACAGACAGCAAGTAATATGCAAGTAAAGCTCTGTACCCTTGGACCCAGATATATGCCCTACACCGTTATCTGAATAGTGATATCCCATCTATTTAAAGTAGATATACGTCAATACATCTGACTCTCTCGTCATTCGTCTCGCCCGTTTTTCCAGCTAAGTACACTTCGTATCTTGCAATCTGCAAAATAAGTCATTGTCTTCTATTGCGATGTCGTCTGTAAGGTAAGATCTAGTTTAAAAAAAATCTTTCTATATACATACAAGTACGTTTTCATCATTTATATTTTTTAAGTAAAAATTACCGAATATATTGAAACGTATGTTGGTTATGTACTGAATGTGTATTATATTCATGGTGTATGCTTGCCATGCACTCAATGATTATTATATTCATGACGTATGTTGATTTTGTATTGAATGTGTATTATTTGTTTTGTTTTTTATGGTTTAACGCCATTTTTAAGCACAATATAGGCTATACATGGCGGCCAGTATTAATGGTGGAGGAAGAACCCGAAAAACCCCAGGAAAGAACCACCGACCCACGAGAAGCTACTGGCAAGCTTTCTCACATAACTACATTAGCCGAATCTTAGACTCGAACCCACGCAGACAGAGGTGAGATGGCAGTGATCCGGAACGGATAGCGCTTTAGACCACTCGGCCACTCGGGGCCCCCTGAATGTGTATTATATTCATGGTGTATACTTGCTATGTACTGAGTATGTATTATATTCATGACGTATGTTGGTTGTGGACTGAATGTGTATTATATTCATGGTGTATGCTTGCTATGCACTCAATGATTATTATATACATGACGTATGTTGATTGTGTATTGAATGTTTATTATATTCATGGTGTATACTTGCTATATACTGAGTATGTATTATACTCCAGCCAATACGTGCTTCGTTACTACTTTAAGTCTGTCAGTCTGGAGGAGGTTGTTAGCAACAGTGAGAAGGAACCATGCAATGTATAAAACGCAATTTTGCTAGCATTTTCGTACGCATGCGTCGATGACCTTATTATAGTCTCCGGTGAGAACATTCATATTTCATTTTTATATTTAGTTTACATATTTTAAAACTCGAATTAGTACATTCTAAAGGAAATAAAACATTGTTAACAAGCTTAAGCAGAGTCTATTTAGTATTTGCTTGTTTGCGGATTTTATTAAAGAACTTTTTGAACTTAAATATTTGCTGTAAAGATTGTCAAAACTATTAAACAATAGCCACCTGATCTCGACAAAGTAAGTAAATAATCTTTTTTTTATCTGAATAAAGCTACAATATATAAATGCATGAAGGACTATGTTAAGGAAGTACATGTACTAATCATCGATCTCGAGGAAGAAAAGTTATTTTGGAAATATAATTATTTCAATTTTGAACAGCACTTACACCCCAACGATGTAACCACATTATTCCGTCGGTGAAATATTGGTGTGTTAACTTGTATGTCAAACAAGAGTGTGTGTGTGTGTGTGTGTGTGTGCGTGTGTCGTTTAGATTTTTGACGTAGATTTAACAGTTATTCAGTATCGCTACGATGTCTGCACCGTGGTTGTTTATAGTGATAGCTAGCACTTGTTCATTATGTCGCTGACTTCTACTTTATCTATAATACGATAATATGACTCCGGTGATAAAAGATGAAGATACTGATGACAATGAAAATCATAGGTGACAGGAAGGAATGTTGGATTTATTTTGTGTGTGATCTATTAAATGACAGCAGAGCTATGGGCGACCTAGTGATCTAAAGCGATCTCCTTTACCGATCACTGTCATTTCAACATGCGTGAGTTCGAGTTTCGTAATCGGTTAACTTGGTTATGTGAGAAGGTTTGCCAGCAGCATGCATTGGCGCGGTGGTTCTTACCTGTTTCGAGTCGCGTTATCAGCCAATAAGAGTATATGAGAAAGATTACCAGTAGCATTCAGTGGCTCGGTGGTTCTTACCTGTTTCGAATCGTTTAATCAGCCAATAAGAGTATATGAGAGAGATTGCCAGTAGCATTCAGTGGCTCGGTGGTTCTTACCTGTTTCAAGTCGTTTTATCAGCCAATAAGAGTATATGAGAAAGATTGCCAGTAGCATTCAGTGGCTCGGTGGTTCTTACCTGTTTCAAGTCGTTTTATCAGCCAATAAGAGTATATGAGAAAGATTGCCAGTAGCATTCAGTGGCTCGGTGGTTCTTACCTGTTTCGAGTCGTTTTATCAGCCAATAAGAGTATATGAGAAAGATTGCCAGTAGCATTGAGTGGCTCGGTGGTTCTTACCTGTTTCGAGTCGCGTTATCAGCCAAAAAGAGTATATGAGAAAGATTGCCAGTAGCATTCAGTGGCTCGGTGGTTCTTACCTGTTTCAAGTCGTTTTATCAGCCAATAAGAGTATATGAGAAAGATTGCCAGTAGCATTCAGTGGCTCGGTGGTTCTTACCTGTTTCAAGTCGTTTTATCAGCCAATAAGAGTATATGAGAAAGATTGCCAGTAGCATTCAGTGGCTCGGTGGTTCTTACCTGTTTCAAGTCGTTTTATCAGCCAATAAGAGTATATGAGAAAGATTGCCAGTAGCATTCAGTGGCTCGGTGGTTCTTACCTGTTTCAAGTCGTTTTATCAGCCAATAAGAGTATATGAGAAAGATTGCCAGTAGCATTCAGTGGCTCGGTCGTTCTTACCTGTTTCAAGTCGTTTTATCAGCCAATAAGAGTATATGAGAAAGATTACCAGTAGCATTCAGTGGCTCGGTGGTTCTTACCTGTTTCAAGTCGTTTTATCAGCCAATAAGAGTATATGAGAAAGATTGCCAGTAGCATTCAGTGGCTCGGTCGTTCTTACCTGTTTCAAGTCGTTTTATCAGCCAATAAGAGTATATGAGAAAGATTACCAGTAGCATTCAGTGGCTCGGTGGTTCTTACCTGTTTCGAGTCGTTTTATCAGCCAATAAGAGTATATGAGAAAGATTGCCAGTAGCATTGAGTGGCTCGGTGGTTCTTACCTGTTTCAAGTCGTTTTATCAGCCAATAAGAGTATATGAGAAAGATTGCCAGAAGCATTCAGTGGCTCGGTGGTTCTTACCTGTTTCAAATCGTTTTATCAGCCAATAAGAGTATATGAGAAAGATTGCCAGTAGCATTCAGTGGCTTGGTGGTTCTTACCTGTTTCAAGTCGTTTTATCAGCCAATAAGAGTATATGAGAAAGATTGCCAGTAGCATTCAGTGGCTCGGTGGTTCGTACCTGTTTCGAGTCGCGTTATCAGCCAATAAGAGTATATGAGAAAGATTGCCAGTAGCATTCAGTGGCTCGGTGGTTCTTACCTGTGTCTTGCCTTGCTCTTCTTCCACAATGTATCCTTGCTGTCACGTATAGCCTACAAATTGCTGACAAATGCTCTTAAGACCAAGCTAAGAAGATCGCTATTAACAGAAGCAAAATGTTGCAAAAACGCATACTTATTTGAATACGTAATGAATAGAACTTATGAAAAAGAACGTATTTCGACTTGTGTAGTGTTTGGTGTTTTATGGGAGTACCCGTTCCATTGAATGTTCCCTTCTGCGAGTCCCCGTTATGAGCTTCCATGTGTACATTGCATGTGTCCTTGATGGAAATACCCGTTAATGTGTATGTTTCCTTGTTGATAGTACCCGTTATGGGCTTCCATGTGTAAATTGTATGTTTCATCGATTCAAATACATGTTTATACCAATAGGATCCTGAGTATTTGTTTTAAATTTGCTTTACAATGTATTTTACAAGGAACAAAAAACATGAGAAATACATTATTGCTGTCGGTAGGTGTTGTGTAAATGTGCATTTGTTGTAGACTTGTCTACAATCATAAGCTTGGAATTTGGGGTACATTGAAATGGTTATATCTGTACAGCTATATATATATATATATATATATATATATATATATATATATATTCATTAACTTTCGACTACACTAGACAAAGGAAGTATTTTCATTCAACTTTCTGGCAGCACTTCTCGTGCAAGTGGTGCCCATCTACTGTGGATCCACCGTAGTTCAGTTGGTCGAGCATTGGACTTTTAATGTAAGAGTCGTATGTCTGATGTTCCCCCAGCCCATCATTTGCGGCTGCTAAAGCGTGTTTTTACCAATCGCGCTTAGCTCCCTTTCTCTCTGCAAGCTATAGACACACATCACATTCTAAAAGACCGTTGATACTAGCGAACAGTCTGCTGTGTGGAGTAGAGGATGCGGAATTGCGGATTCCATAGGAAAACGTTTGAAAAGGGGGCGTGAACAACGAACAACTATTTTTTTTAGAGTGTTAATTTTACGTGATACAGAATTAGCAGCATCATTATGATATCTGGCTATGGCCTCTAAAATGGTAAACATCAAACCAAAAATCACTAGTAGTCCTCGAGACCCCATACACCAAAGGTTGTTAAATACATATAAAGTTATGTAATAACTCGAGTATCTGTTCCATCATATCAAGTCCTACAACCCTATGTCTATACAAATGACTTATGATACAACAAAATGTCATGGACATGGGTCTTTTCCAATGGAGATTTTAATCAAAGGCGTAAGCAGGTATGGTTTCTTTCTTCTTAAATTTTAGCAAAAATCAACCTGACAACAATCGGTTAGACAATGTCCTGAAATCAAGTCCAAGGAAATATGTTATGTACAAATTACAATCATGTTACAGTATAATTTACATTCATATACAAATGTGACGTATGTAAACTGTTGTTTATAGATGACCCTTACAAAGTACAATCATTGATCAATTTAAACACGATATATATAAGAAAGTTAACATTTAGGGCAAACATGAAAAAGTGTGAACTTCTTGGTTATTTTTTTTAGACCACTCAATCATAGTAAACACGTCTATAATGAATATTACATTACATGTTTAAAATACATGTCTCAGATGAGAATATGAGAATATTCTCTACATATGAGAATAAATGTACATCTAGCTTTGGTTTTAGTTTGTTCATGGTTTTAGAGAACTAAATTGGTTCTTACTCAGAAATACAGTACACAAATCCTATACAATTTATAAACGTTTTATATCTATCGAGACATGTATTTTAAACATGTAATGTAATATTCATTATAGACGTGTTTACTATGATTGAGTGGTCTAAAAAAAATAACCAAGAAGTTCACACTTTTTCATGTTTGCCCTAAATGTTAACTTTCTTTCTTTGGATAAGGCTGTGGGTTGTTGTTCTATTCGTAAAACACATAGTACTGTACATTCTGGGAGGATTCGCACGAATGATTTATATGGTTGAACATGTACGAAGATCAATGCCAAATTTGCATTGTCAAAGCCCTCACATTTGGGAATTTCTGTATATACTGATCTATAAAGCAGATAGCGGACAAAGCCCTCACATAAGGGAATTCGTGACATCTACTGATGTATAAAGTATACAGCGGACAGGTTTTGAGTTTTGGGTTATACTTTTATATAGATTTTAAAATATTAATCGTTATTAGATTAACGCTCCATATAAAGAAAAGGGTAGAAAAAGCGGAGTGGTAATACCTTATTAAAATGGTTGTTGGCATAATCATCTCTATGATCATCACCACATAGAAGTCGACAACGCTGTTATGGTACGTTAAGTCACAGTTGCATTAATAGTGTTGATTGCACTGTTTAGCGATATGTTGTGAGGTGATTCGATTACAGATATAGCAACAGCAGAAGTAGTAGCAGTAGCCATTGTTGGGGATGGGAGACAAGAAAAAGAAATGGCAGAAGGATGACTTCAGCTTGAAACAGTTGTATCTGCTGGAATGGCAAAAAAGAGAGCAAGAAATGATAGATGCAAGTTCTGACTTTACTGGTGTAAAATAAAAGACTAAACGGCATGTATGCACAATACGGAGTATTGCGGATATAAATGAATCTTTATATATTTTTACCAGTTGTTTTTGATTTTTGCACATTATATACATGAATTTGTTGGAACAAACCACATGAAAAAAGATTACATATTGCAATAGAAAAATAAATTAGTCGCGTAAGGAAACATTCACGACCTAGCTCGTTGCTGTATACTTATTACATTATCTGTAGTGTTTGGTTTGTTCGTTTATAGGAATGGGGTTTTGCACAGAAGCATAGAAGAGAGACACTGTAAACCCACCAATGTTAGATTTTGAGGGATTTGTATACATTTTGTCAGCACCAGTCTTCTTTATATGATTATAAAATTGTATAGAATTGCAAAATACACATTTATATTACCTGTGTTGACAGTGGGGTACTACTGTCTAGTCAATATCTGTTGCTGGTCAGTTTCACTAAACACACATTCATTTCACCTATGTTCACACTTACGGGGATTCGTATATAGTCCAATTACGACATACTATTGGAATTACATTAACTGTCGAAGGCATTTATTTTCCGGTAATAATACAGATGCATAGCATGTTTGAGTTCAGGCTTGATACAGATGTGGAAACTACCAATTGTTTTAGTAACATCTTGACTGTAGAATGGTCTTGATTCCAATAAGAACCCTGTTGCACCAATGTTCAGAAAGGCAAATATACTTAAGGTTAACGTTTTTGAGGGGAACAAGGAGTAACAGAGTTAGGGACCTCATAAAATTACCAGTCTGAAAATAAAGCCTATCATGTTTGTACTATCAGCCAATTACACGCAAGTATGTTTCAACCAACTTCCATAATCAAATTCATCATACCTCTGAATGAGATAAGAATATGCACCAAGGTCGATCACGTAATGGTATAATTGAACCCTCTATACTGATTGCCAAACAACACTGATGACGACTGACGAAGGACGGCATACTAATAACTTACCGGGCTTCGATCTGGTAAACTAGACCAAGTGCGCAAATATTTTTTACTACTTTGTATGCAAAGCAATACTAATGTGTGTTTCTATTAATAGAAGAGCCATGCATATGTTGTAGACATATTTTGGATGTTATTGGTTTGGGGTTTAACGTCATTGCTTAGGGCTATATAGGCTAAACCTGGTGGCAAGTATATCTGGTGGCGGAATAGTCAGACTTTCGGACGTGTGGCGAAATAACTCGGCGGAACCCGCGGTAAGAACTACCGACCCATTGGAGGTTATTGTCAGCTTTCACACATTGGACCGATAAAGTCTGGAAGCCACGCAGACGCAAGCGAATATTCCTTGATTAATTGCTAAATATATATATATATATATATACGGATTTCGGCTGCACGTTTGCTCTACCTTTTGCAGCCCAGGCCTTAACGTCGCCACTGTCTTAGGTTGACAACTCACTTCGTCTTAAAGTCGACACTTGTGTATCCACAATTCCTTGAAAAGACACAATGGCTGCTGCAGATTCAAAACAGGCTTTTTGCAGTATAGTCAAAGCTTGCACTTTGGAACTAGAAACGGAAGGTATGTAATAGATAAGTCATATATAACAACCATTATGGTTTCTTTTTTAACACTTCGATACGTAAACATAGTGTTTCATAATGTACTAAACACAAGATTATATGCCGTAGTCAAAATTTAAAAAAAACGTAAATCAAGCTTACATAGTTACATTAGCTTTCTTACTTAAGGTCTAATATAAGTAATGAAATCTTTCAGCAAATTTCCACAAAGCCCACAGCATATCATTACCGACATAAACTCATGGAGTGCGTAGGAGAGATACAACCATTCACAACAGTTCTCCAACTGTGTGAATGGATGTAAAGTGTTAATTATAGTCAGCATAACGACCGTATATATCTTAATATTGTTTTAGCTATCCTATATCAACTATCATTATTGGAAGGTGCTATGCGCAGCTTAAAATAATCTGGGAATGAACAATTAAAAAAAAACAACATTGCCTTTGATTGACTATGTCGGATTTTCATCATCAGTATATTTTCAGTTTTCCCCACTAATGGTAAAGTTACGATATAGTATTGCCTTTTAATCTACTACATTAGTTATGAAACATAAGATGCATTTCAGTGATATTACATTTTGTACGGGAAAACTTGCGACAGATTCTACATTGTCGATCAAGTGTTACGTGTTTAGGCTCTAATAAACAGTAACATAGAAAACGTGAAACCATCAAACTTGGTTAAAGTTTAACAAAATAATTTATTTCTCTGGAAATAGATTGTAAAAATGGAAATATAATTACAGTTTTAAGAATCAAATCCCTAAGTAATCAAAGAATAGACCACGAATGAAATTACAAAAGTCATAGTAATGAAATGTTCCAATAAATTCATGTTCAAGTCCTTTTGGAAAATCCAAGATGGAAGATGATGACGTATGCTGTAGTCTGTACTTTATGTATCTACGGTTCCTTTTAAATTCACAAGAATTAACACTCCGTTGATGTAAATCCGAACACAATTTTGATAAACTGTCTCTGTCAAAGAATTATATATGAGCACATCAAATATTTATCAAGATACGTATTAATCATTTCAAAATCCAAATGAACTTGAGAAAATTAACATGGATTCAAACACTGGCTATAACAAAAGAAAATGACTTAATTCAGATACTAACTGTATTTTAATAAAAATTAATTGTATTTTATTCTAATGCTCAGATCTGAAAATATCATCAACTTGCAAAGTCGAGAGAAAAAAGGGAGGGGTTACATGATCGTGTTTATATCACGCACTCCTGGCATGACCATGACCAGAAATAATTATTTTACTTTAAGAACAAAAAGTTGTTTGCGTTTTAATTCACCAGTTTGATCTTGACCATGACAACAACCAATCATTTTACAATTTAAAATAAAACATGTGTACGTGGTTGCTGTTAACCCTGAATTAAGGTCAGGATCTAGATCAACATTACTTGCTTGCCAAAAAATAATTTATGTCAACCGATTTTCTGAAGAGAAAACCATCATCAATAAAAATACATTACAATAGCATGTAATGAAAAATGAAAATTATTCAACTCCGACAAACAAACAATTAAATTAAAATAAATCTATATTAAATCAGATATAGGTGACACAAGTCAATGGCAGAGTTCCATTTGCACAAGTAAACGCGGCATGAACACGATTATGTTTGCTTTCATTTGTTAGCATAACCAGAAATGCAAAGTTAAAACCGGGCCAATATTTACCATATTTCAGCTCTCAAAAGCCGAATACAGGTGTTGTAGTCCCATCGCGTCTCTTTCTGTTCAATAACGCAACGCGTCAATGAGGTTTATTGACGTGACGTTATATGGCATTGGTCTATTGGCCGTTGTTTCATGTGGTAATGTTGAACGTATGTACCCTTCTATAAATTTACTTATAAAGCATAGCTGTTATAGGATAACATCATTCATCCTAATGGATAAACACAGATAAACCAATCTTCCTAATGGTTAGGCATATATAACATGATACACCCTATTGGTTATAGAAATATAATATCATCTTCCTTAATTAGTAGGTACATGTTATAGTATCCATCATTATGGTTAGACACAGAGATTAGCATCCATCATAATGTTTTCATACAGACATATATATAATAGCATCTATCACACTGGATCGAGTCAGACGCACAGATAATAGCATCCATCACAATGGTTAGATTCATACACACGTATAATAACATCCTTCATAATTGTTTCATTCAGACACACATATAATAGAATCCATCCTAATGGTTAGATTCAGACACACATATAATATCATCCATCCTAATGGTTAGGTTCAGACACACAGATAATATCATCCATCCTAATGGTTAGATTCAGACACACAGGAAAAAGCATCCATCGTAATTGTTTGATTCAGACACACATATAATATCATCCATCCAAATGGCTAGATTCAGACACACAGATAATAACATCCATCCTAATTGTTTGATTCAGACTCACAGGTAATAGCATACATCGTAATGGTTAGATTTAAACAAACATTGACAATTGCATCCATCCTACTGATTATATTCAGACACAGCTAATAGCATCCAGCCTAATTGATTGATTCAGACACACAAGTAATAACATCCATCATAATGGTTAGATTTAGACACACATTAATAATAGCAACCATCCTAATGGTTAGATTCAGACACACAGATCATAGCATCAATCCTAATTGTTAGATTCAGACACATATAATAGCATCCATCCAAATGGTTAGATTCAGATACAGTTAATAGCTTCCATACTCAAGGATTCAGACACACATGATAGAAACCATCCTAATTAGATTCAGACAATACAGATAATATCAGCCATTATAATAGTTAGCTTCAGATACACGGATAATAGCATCAATCCTAATGGTTAGATTCAGATAATAACATCCATCCAAATGGTTAGGTTCAGATACAGTTAATAGCATCCATACTCATGCATTCAGGCACAGATGATATAAACCATCCTAATTGTTAGATTCAGACTCACTGATAATAGCATCAATCCTAATGGTTGGATTCAGACACACATACAATAGTACCCATCCAAATGTTTAGATTCAGACACACATATAATAGCATCAATAATAATGGTTAGATTCAGATTATAGCATCCATCCTCATGGTCAGATTCAGACACAGATTAAAGACTCCATCTTAATGGTTAGATTCAGAAACACAGCTAATAGCATCCACCCTAAGGGTTAGATTCAAAGATAATAGCATCCATCCCAATGGAGTCAGACAAAGATGATAGAAACGATCCTAATGGTTAGAGATTCAGACAAATATAATAGCGTCCATCCTAATGGTTAAATTCAGACAAAGATAATAGTATCCATCATAATGGTTAGATTTAGACACACAGATCATAGCATCCATCGTGATTGTTAGATTCAGACACACATATGATAGCATCCATCCTAATTCAAATCCTAATGATTAGACTAAGATACACAGATGATAGCATCCATCCTAATTCAAATCCTAATGGTTAGACTAAGATACACAGATAATATCATCCATCCTAATGGTTAGATTCAGATAATATCATCCATCTTAATGGTTAGATTCAGATAATAGCATCCACCATCATGGTTAGATTCAGACTCACATATAATATCATCACTTTTAATGGTTATATTCAGACACACTGATAGTAGCATTCATCCTAATGGTTAGATTCAGTAGCTTGTAGGGTGAATGGACCACTTTTAGAAGGCTTCAATCGGTTCACCGACCCTTCCATAATACCAAAGAAACGTATTTTTACCGCGATGATACATTTGTGAGCGTGTGCCAACGCGTACACGGATACCGATTTGTGGTTGCGCCCTTATTGCTGCTATCAATTAAAATTTTGATCAAGACCGATTCAATAACGTGTTCGATGATCATGCAAATTTTTTATTATAAATCAATGCGGGGTGGCCCGAGCATGACTAAAGAAATTTCGGAAACGATTATAATCCATGTCTCCGTTGCACCAAGTCTGATAAATATTTATTAGCGTATTGTATTAAACACAGCAAGATTACTTTAGGTATTGCTGTATGCCATTGGGTAACATGAACTCACGTCCGTGTTTTATTTCTTTCTCGAGAAAATATCAGGGCTGGATTAGATTGTTTATCCAGCATAACATTATCATATACTACTAAATTATTACTGCTCCCATCAATATCATCCATCATAAATAAATATGGATTTAAATTGTGTAAATACAAGAGGTGTACTTGTACAGGTGAATTAATGACAATCAGAATGAAAAAAAATAGACCTGCGCTTACTGCTAGATGTGTACGCTGTGGTACAAAAACTACATTTAGCCCTGCTGATAAGTCGGGTTTCAAACAAATACAACACGAAGGTGATGTTCCAGCCAAGTTAGCCAAATTACAGGGAATTCCACGGGCCAAATACCCATGAGAAAAAAAGAACACCTTTCATGATATACCGTGGCAATGGAACCATACTTGATATCTGACTTGACAACCAAGACCATCCAAACCCAGGTGACTATCCAATAAATGCTATCAAACATGCTCGTCACGCTCATGATGTAGCTTATCGATCAAATGATCTTTAGCGGCAATACATCGCATATGTGAAATTGATTCACGCGTTAAATTCCATTTCGAGGAATCATTGGCTAACTGCTTATTAAAAACCGCGATGAATAGTAAACTAGTATTAGGGGCTGGCAATTAATAATGGATTCAGTTTGTTATTCTCCGAGCGGATATTGGAGAGGTAGCGCCACGATTACTAAAATCGCCGAAGCTGTAGGTATTGACAAAGCCACCGCAGCGGCATGGTTAGCCCGACAACCAATATGGCAAATGTATATACCACCGCCTACACGAATGCAATGCACACATTTTAATGTTTGCGTCCCTAATGAATTTCATCAGGCTGATATTTTATTTTACCACATTATACTAGACGTCGTAAAATATACAAATACGCATTAACTGTTGTCCAGTTTGCAAGTAGATACAAAGAAGCAGAACCGTTATGACATGAACAGCTAGTGAAGTAGCTTCTACGTTTAAACAATTTATCAACGAGGTGGTCTACGATGGCCACAGATGTTACAAGCTGATTCTGTCAAAGTATTTCAAGGCGCAATATCATCGTTGATGAAACAATACAACGTCAAAATACAGGACATACTGCAATTCATCGTGATCATGCCATTGTTGTGCAATGTTAATTAAATACTTGCTGAGAGGTTATGTGGATATCAATACGAGAAGCAGTTAATTCAACACAAAATATCTCGAGAATGGGTTTTTAAGATTACAAAGTGATAGCTGCGCTAAATAATGAAATTACTCGAGCAATAAATATTTAACCTGTTAGCGCAATCACACGCGCGCATATACCTGTGCAACATGATTTTTCAGCATATCCAGTACAGGGTAATGTCACCGTGAGGTATTTATATGAACCTGGTGAACTTGAAGGTGGTAAAAAACAAAGCGACTGATCCAGTCTGGAGTATCACAACACACACAATTTACAGCGTTGTTACATCCACGGGTAGACTTGCAATCTACAGATTAGATTCGACTGCTCTTCAACGTGGATTTAAGCGTGAACAATTATAAGTAATTCCTGAAGACACGCAATTGTCGTCCAGATCGCTTAACTAGCAATTTGACGTCAATTACACTCAAGAGAAGTTAACATCGTATTTTTGCGTATATGACCACAACTGTTAACTTTTCTATCCATGGCAAATTGTTTTAAATCGTTTTTCAGATATCGCCATATTACATCTCAAACAGTAATTATTCTTTTTCTGCTTCAGTGTCATGATAAATTCTAAATCGTTATCAGAATCTCGATAATTTTTTTTTATCACTTTGCTTATAATTGGCTAATTGTGTTTCTTATAGCGCTATCGTCGGTTATATCAACTGAGGTATTCTTCTAACTCAAGACACTGCCAAAATAACAAAACAAGTTTGACCATTCTACATGATTATCTACGATCCAAACTCGAGTATCAGAAATAGTTAATCCCTGAGATCAGTGAATCGTCATCGCGTATCCTAACATCCATGGACATTTGTCCGATATTTTCTTATGCAACTGAAGAAATTGCTGCTGAAATGCACCACAAGTTAATTTTTTACTTGCTACTATTAAATCGTTTGGAGTCCACGTTTGCAAGAAGTCATCCATGGAAGTTTCTCTTATTAATGTGCCTAATGCCCTACACTGATTTTTATTTGGCTACAGCCTGATTAAATGTTTAAGTTGTTTTATAATTTATCATCAAATGATCTGTGGTCGTCATCGATTTCTTCGTAATAATCATTAAAACGTTTAAGGCAATCATGTTGTCGTGATCGCCACACATTATCACAGCTGTGTTTTCCGAAAACAGCCAGTCAAGAAACAGTTGTAATGTGTCCAGCGATTCTGTGCATATCTGAACCCAAATAATATTCCGGGAATATATTTATTACCCATTGTGTCAATCGTCCACACCACCATTGAATCTGAAAAAGTTATGATAAGTACACGAAATAACTGCTCAGATCCTCGTCTCCCTGGCAAGCCTATGTGTTGGTGTTAATTCAATCTTCCACGTTGCCTTGCCACAACAGCCAGGTCCATTGAAATACACAGATTTGTGCCTGGATACCGGATCATGCACGGGCGCTGCAAAAATTAGTTGTGATATCTGATCACACTGATAGCAATCCAATATCGTAACAATGGCAGTTGGGTTATAATTGCACAGCTCTTCCTGTTTTATTCTCCATGATCTCCACGATGCATCCTCGCTGATAAACTGAGATAACAAGTATTTCGTATCGATATAAAACGAAATCCGTGGCAATTCTGACTGTGATGAGACGAAATCTGTTTATCATCGTTAATAAATTTATCGAGACATATGTGAGCAACGAAGCTCTTTGATGTGTGTATTGAGGTGATTCGCCATGGATATAACCAATAACACCTACTTGCGTTCCGTCAGACAAGTAGACGCTTTCTTTGAATGATAGTATTTCTTTCGTCGCCGTATCAGCGACCACGATTTAATATTCGGCGGAATCCACCCTGAGTAAACTTACAGATTATGTTTCTACCAAGATCCTTTGCGGTTTATTCCCACTGTTTTTGAGTTTCATCTCGAGAATTGTAGGAGCTCCATTGACAATATGATCAATGGGAGTATCTGGACAATTATCGATAAATCCCTGATGACCTTGTCATGATGAATACACTCAGGCGTAGATAACCAAATTTTGGTATGCGCGTGATATGATATAATTGCTACATTGACCGTCAACATTGTTAATATTACAATATCAAGCATGTATTGTAACAGCACTATGAGAACTCAGCGCGCTTCTGAAAAATGTCTACCAAACAAGACATAACACATCAGATGAAGATCCTTAGCGAACTCGAAAGACACTATACGGACAAACCCGGTCAGGTCAAAATCAGGTAATAGTCCTCTAATCGCCACTCGGGTGATCTCATGCGTGTGATGTCCAAGCCGCGAAAAATTCCCGGCGCATTCGTCTTTTCCTAAAATAAAATATCCCGGGATAACACGCGGAAATATCAACCGAAATGACGTCTTTGCGGTCATACCAGGTATTCCACAAACCAGCATCAACAGGGAAAAAATAAGTTTTAAAATTAATTTAATTTGTCAAACTAGCTATTAAATAGTAACAAGATATGTACATATTGAAACTTAAAACAAACTAAGACTTGTTCAAAAATATTAAACCGCGCCGGTGGCCTAGTGGTTAGAGCGTCCGCCGCGGAAGCAAGAGGTCGTGGGTTCGATTCCCGGCCAAGTCATGCCAACGTCTTACAAAAATGGTACTAGCAGCTGCCTTGCTTGGTGCTCAGCATTTAGAGGTTAGTGTTAGGACTGGTCGGCCTGGTGTCAGGATAGTGTGACTGGGCGGGACATCATGCTACATGTCTGCGGCATGATTCCCCAGTGTTAGACATCACTATTAACTGCCTCACTGCAGACATCATACATTAAAAGTCATACTCTAACTCACTCCCTCACTCAAAAATATTTACATGCTGTTTATACCGTGATAAAGTAATTATAGACAACAACCGCGAATGTATAATTTGTTAATGAAGTACATAAAACAGTACCTGTATCTCGCTTTGATAATCAATTTGCAAAGTTTCTAACACTTTGGAAACGAGATATTCAATTAATCAAATTATGTTTTATATTTGAAAATGTATCATTCAATTCCTATTTAAATGTTCTGACGTCATGTAAACCTCTGATTCAATCATTTATTTTTGAAAATATAAGTATCATTCAATTCCTATTTAACGATACATACAGAATGTAACGATCTGATTCAATTCCTATTGAACTATTAATACGAAATGTCACAATCGGATTCAATTCTTATTTAACTATACTTAAGAAATGTAACGATCTGATTCAATTCCTATTTAACTATACATACAGAATGTAACAATCTGATTCAATTCCTCTTTAACTATAATTACGAAATGTAACAATCTGATTCAATGCGTCTTTTTGGAGAGTTCTCCTTTTTCAGCTTGTCCAAAATATCCCAAATATTGAAAGCACCAATATAAAGTACAAAAGCTCTATTATCAAAGCCCTGTCTACATTCCACCAAATCGGGCTTGAATAATGAGCCAAACTTTTGTCCATATTTTCCATATCGACTCGAAATCCGTGTTCAAAAGACTGTGCTGTCTGATGATTCTAAAAATGAGTGAAAAGTACCGTGTCCCGTGTCAAGACTGTAGTCTAATGTTTTAAAAATAAGCAAGAATTAGTGTCCTTTTTAAAATGCTCTGTTATCTGATGTTTCTAAATATAAGTGAAAATAATGTGTCCTACCAGCAAGACTCTGCTGTATGATGTTTCTTAAAACTGGTAAATATTACTGTGTGCCCGGTTTTACAAGACCGTGTTTCTAAAAACAACAGAAAATTACATTGTACGCGGTTTTGGCTTATCTTCAAAGTGAATTTGAGTGGCGTAAAAGAGTTTCTTGTGTAACACATATTTTCGAACATTTTTGTGTATTTGTCTTAGACATTTAAAATGACTAGATACATTACAAAATATGCCAAATCGGTAATTTCTTAAATACGCTTTAATTGTGATAAGATAATATCTCTACAGATTTGTTCAAGTGACTAACATATTTACTTTGTACAAGTGCATTTTAAAAATGCCTTGTTATGCATACGATGTTCGTGACATATAGTTTAGAACTGTGCAGTGTCCGTGACATGTAGTTTAGAACTGTGCAGTGTCCGTGACATGTAGTTTAGAACTGTGCAGTGTCCGTGACATGTAGCTTAGAATTGTGCATACAGTGTTCGTGAAGTGGGCTTTAAAACTATGCATACAGTGTCCGTGACATGGGCTTTAGAACTGCATGCACTGTCCGTGACACGGGGTTTTGAATTGTGCATATAGTGTCCGTGACACGAGGTTTTGAATTGTGCATACAGTGTCTGTGATATTGGGCTTTAAAACTGTGAATACAGTGTCCGTGTCACGGGGTTTATAATTGAGAATACAGTGTCCTTGATATTGGGTTTAGAATAGAACATACAGTGTCCGTGATATTCGGTTTATAATTGTGCATACAGTGTCCGTGATATTGGGTTTAGAATTGTGCATAGTATCAGTGATATTGTGTTTATAATAGAGCATACAGTGTCCGTGATATTGTGTTTATTATAGAGCATACAGTGTTCGTGATATTGTGTTTATAATAGAGCATACAGTGTCCGTGATATTGGGTTCAGAATAGGGCATACAGTGTCCATCACATGGGCTGTAGAACTATGCATACAGTGTACGTACCATAGACTTTAGACACTTGTCTGCCACATAACAAAATTTGTCACGCTGTCCGAACCTGAAAGCTTTTTACCTCCCATAGCATTGTATGCAGGAATAAGTGAATATGTTTCAGTATATTTGTTTTATTGGTAACGCCCTATCCCATATTAAACACTAGTTAATATTTGGTTATATACATGTTACAGTCAAGGTTATTAACTCCTTGATACGTTATTATTACTAATGTATTGTGATTAGAAATCCCCCACCACGAAAACGATGTGCACTTATGTTTTAGTGCACGTGGATAGAGTTGTTTTGCACACACACACACACACACACACACACGAGAAATAAGATATTTTAACTACGGGATGAGAAGAAGTCTTTGTGACAGATATATTACATGTTTTGTGAACTTATTCTGAAGTGAACCAGTTTAAGAATTACAAAATTATCATGTCAATATTAAGCAGTCAGCAACAAAAACGAAGACGTAAAGGAATACAAAATAGTCTACTTGGTTGCTTAAATGCAAGCTTAGGGCCATAAAAGCAGCCCACTTGAAATAGTTTTATTTTAAAGATTTATTATGATGACTAGTTGGATTCAAGTGAAAATATTGCAATCTGATATCCACTGTGGCCACACTAGCTGCCATTTAAAACTATTGGTATCAGTATTCCTCTTGAAAAGAATGTCATATTAAAAAGGGGTTTTCACTAAAAGACTTATAATGTCTATTCTGGATTTATTACTAATAAAATCGGATTTGATGAACAATGTCTTTTTACTGCCACTTGATCTGAGTTAAGGAAACATTTAACTGTCTTTCTGGTCTTGCAGGTCCTAAACGCAAACGGTTTCGTTTGCAGACAAAATGACCACCACAGTAGCCATCTTAAAAATATTTATATCGCCACTCATTCTTAACATTTCCCATGGTGGCCGAGCAGTCTAAGGCGCTCGCATTTATAGATAACTCATATCTCACATCTGTTCGCGTGGATTCGATATTAGTACTGACCTAAATGGGTACGTGAGAATGCTTACCAGTATCTTTCCGTGGGTCGGTTGTTCTTCATTGGGTCTTCTTGTGTTCTTCTACAAAACATACCGACCACCAACATTCAAATACAAGAGACCACAGAATTATAATATGACTACCACAATGCTCATCTGCAATATTTTGTGATTCTATCAAGAGACATCTTACGATATCGTGTCGGTCCTAAATGAGCATGGTGCCAATTCGACATCCAGTATGGTCGCCATCGCAGCCAATTCAAACTCTAGTTATCGAGAAGGAATATTAAAGCTCATTTTAATATACATTCTGCAATAGAATAACACAATCTAGCATTCAACTGATATGCACTAGTCTGGTACACTATATCATTTAACTGAGATGCAATATAATATATTCCAGCTTTAAACTTAGATGCAATAGTCTCGTACATTGTATCATTCAACTGAGATGCAATAGTCAGGTACATTATATCATGCAGTTGAGATGCACTAGTCTCGTACAGTATAGCGTTCAACTTAGATGCACTAGTCTCGTACAGTATAGCGTTTAACTGAGATGCACTAGTCTGGTACCTGATCGCAGTTAACTGAGATGTAATAGCATGGCATACTAAAGCATGTAACAGAGATGCAGTAGCATTGTGCACTATATTTCAACTGAGATGCAGGATATTTTAAAAAAGCGTTATTTATCACAAACTAGGTACGCTCCATATTATGCTATGTTTTATATCCGCGATTTACTTTAACGAATTACGTTTTCTTTTCCCTGTCGAGTCGTTTCTAACTTGATCTTGTAAAGTTATAAACTCTTGAAATCGTACAGTTCATTAAGCCAGATACAAGTATGTCGACCAATCTGCATCAACACGTAATTTATTCCTTCATCATAGCACACCATATAAATAATCTTGCTCTCGGGATTGATGTTGTTTATTTCAATGTTAACAGTCTTGGTCTCAGGGTTGACGCTGATTTTTCAATGTGAACAGTCTAGCTATCAGGGTTGACGCTATTTATTTTAATGTTAACAGTCTTGCTATCAGGGTTGACGCAGTTTATTTCAATGTTAAGGGTCTTGCTATCAGGGTTGAGTCTATTTATTTTAATGTTAACAGTCTTGGTATCAGGGTTGATCCAATTTATTTCAATGTAAACAGTAGTGCTATCAGGGTTGACGCTGCTAGCAATCTTACTATCAGCGTTAACGATGCTTATTTCAATATTAGCAATCTTGTTATCGTTGTTGAAGCTGCTTATTTCAATGGCAGCAATTTTGCTTGTATGTTAATGCTGCTTATTTTTCGATGTTAGCAACCTTATTATCAGGGATAATAATAATAATAATAATAATAATAATAATAATAATAATAATAATAACTTTGTATAGTGCCTAATCTCTAGAAGCTCTAAGCGCTTTACAACATCTATAATGAAATTAATACATAAAAGCAAAAAATAAAAGCCATGAAATTGGAAAACGTAAACAATGCTGGAAAAATTTAAGGTAAAAAACATTATTAGGTCTTTAAGTTTGTTCATGCAGTCCAAAAAGGTGGATTTTCCATATGTCTTCGTTTTCATAGTGGAAACAATGAGTATATGATTGTCAGAAGAGGAACGTAAGAATATTGCTGATGTATAGACAAGGATGAGGCCGAATAGGTTTGTTGGACTGGAGTCTGTCAGTGAAACATAGCACAGAGAACAAATGTTATGTTTCATTCTGGATCTAATGGATAGACATTATAGGGGTCAGAGCAGTGATGAGGTATGCTCTGACTGAGGTACTCTAAAGATGATCCAAGCAGCTTGGTGTTGAAATTTTTGAAGTTTCTGGCGTAAATATTGTGACGAACCTGACATAACTGAGTTACAATAGTCCAGTATTGAAAGTAATAATGAACACACAAGTGGTTAAGTGGCATCAACTGAAAGCGAATGGAGATGATGCATCACAGCTCAAGATATGCAGCCTTGCATATGTTCATGACATGCTGGTGCTGGTGCAATGTGAGAGTACTGTCTAGAGTACCACGTAGGTTTCGTACTGACTATGTGAATTTAATGTTGGTTTTGCTAATATTTAATGTTTGAGGTAATGGATGTGAATGAGAAAGTATTTGTGTTGTGATCAGATGGCCTCAGTTTTATCAGCATTCATCTTCAGCATGTTACATGTCATCCATGATTTCATATCAGACATCCACATCTCTACTGATTAGATGATATCATCAACTTCAGTTGTGTGGCTAGACTTGTATATTTGGGTGTCATCAGCGTACAATTCATGAGACACTGGGTGATGATATATGACACTTGAGAGCCGCTGAGTGTATATAATGAATTGAACAGGTCCAGAAACAGATCCCTGAGGAACAAAACATATATCGATTTGTCTGCAGTGTATTCCATTTGCACAATTTGTGTCCTGTTGACTGAGTAGGACTTGGAACACTGTAACGCTGTATTCTGAATGCCAAATACATGCTAGATGAAGTAATATATCATGGTCTATTGTGTCAAATGCTGCAGACAAATCATGGGTTAGGACTGTAATCATTCCGCTATCCAAAGCAGAGAGAATGTCATTAAAAACTAACAGAAGAGTAGTTTCAGTACTGTGGTAAGGGCGATATGCTGACTGTACATTGCTAACAAGACTGTTTGAATTCAAATGAGATACAAGTTGGGTTAGAACAACTTTTTCTAAAATGTTTTATATGAACGGGAGATTAGAAACTGGGCGGTAGTTCTTTAAATCGTTATTGTCAAGTGTTGGTTTCTTCAGCGGAGGCATTACGATGGCAATTTCGAAAACTGATGGGAATCCCCCGGACGAGAGAGAGAGAGATATTAATAACATCAGTTAGTGAAGGCAATATTGGGTCTAAGCACTCAAGCAGCAGTGTTGTTGGAATTGGATCAAGTTCACATGATTTATGTGCATTCTTCATCATGACATTCCGTACTAAATCCATAGAGATAGGTTCAAATGTTCCTACTGGTTGTCGCTGTAACTCTACATCATAACTGTTTGATGACTAGTCAATTGAAATTGTGATGCCAGGCGTATCTCTAATGGGTTGTATTTTGTCCCGGAAGAAATTTGCAAATAAGTCCGGAAGGTCCACTGGAGAGAAGGTAGTTGGAAGTGGTGTATATTTATTCCTTGACATTAGTTTGTTAGTTATCACGAAGAGCTCTTTGCAGCTGGAACTCTCCATTATCTTAGTACTGTAGTGGGATCATTTGGCTAAATGGACTATGTTTGTGACGTTCTTCTTAGAGACTTCATAGATTTGTTTATGAATAGTGAGTCAAGTGGTAAGTCAAAGCTTCTCTGCTTTACGACGATGTCTTTTAGCAGTGCGAAGCTGGTCCCTAATACTGCTATACCACGAAGAACACTATTTTATTATTGATACTCTGCATTTGGTGGATGGGACCTGCTTTTCATGCAATGAACGCAGGCAGTCATCGAGTTGTTCTGCTGTAGGAGGTAAGCTTGTTGTTGGGTTTTATTGGATCTCATGCATTAGTTTGGTTCTATTTATCATACGAAGGAGCAGGAGGAAGGGCTTGCCCATCTCTTCCGTATTGACCTCTATTTGATAAAATTATCATTATTTTGAATTTTGACGGTGATTAGTCATCGCGGTAAAATATCATATACTCGAAAAAAGCTGCGTTGTGAAACCCTAGGATTTCCAATCGCAGATTTTCCAGATTAATCATCGCAGAGAGGATTTACCCACTGAAATAAACCCTGGGAATTATTTTAAAAATTGGTCTGTACAAGGTTGTTCCCATAGACGCTCAAAAAATCCAGCGATGTTCCAAATTAACCGTATATGCGACCTAGTCCAATCCGATATCGTGTTACAGGGTCGAATAAATTTATCGTTGCAAAATCCGTGTGGAGTTGTCTGAGCACCACTAAAGAAATTTTTTAATTTATTATAATTGTAATCGGAGCACCAAGTTTGCCAAATATTTCTAAGGGTGTGATTATCAATTCCGTTAAACACCGCTAACACGTTGTAGTTATCTCTGATCACTTTTGGAATTTGAGTGTATCGTTGATTGACGTAAATCACGTCGGTGTTTCTGTGTCTGCCTGGTGAAAATATCCTAGCGGGATTCTTTTGTCGTTCCAACATGGTATCATTATACACAACAAGGTTGTTGATGTGTCCGTCAATGTCTTCTACGAACGGTGCTTCGTCGATGTCTGTGATAAACTCAATGATGTTTTCTCCGGTGATCTCCTAGGCTCTCTCGTTATAATCTTTTAACACCTGATAGCAGTGTTGATCGTCAAAGCTCGGTGCCACCAAATATAGTTTGTCCCATTTTAACTATTTCATAATCAAGTTGAGTAACATTCGTGTTTTACCGCTACCTGATGGTTTGATGATTATCATTCGGATGGAGTTAGGTAGGATCGGATGATGTTTGACAAGTACTCGTCGTTTCAACGCGGAAAAATCTGTAATCTCCATTAAATATAACTTACTAGCATTATGGATTTATATTGTGTGAAGTGTAAAGCTAGCACCCAAACGATTTACCCAAAGCATACCACAACGAAAAATAACAGAGCAGCTATCGCTGGCAAGTGTGCTCGGTGCGGTATAAAAAATTTAGATTTGTAAAAAAAGCAGTGGTGATATCACCTCCAAGTTAACAAAACTCCCAGGGGCGCCATGGGCGAAGTATCCAGGAGAAAAACACCTTCCCAGATATATTTATTGTGGTCCCGGAACACGATTAGATATTAAACTAGATAACAAAAATAATCCTCGCCCAGGTGAATATCCGATAAACGCCATCGGTGAAGCTTGTTGTGTTCATGATATCGCGTATCATAGTGGCGATCTTGAACAGCGTCATCTCGCGGATGTGAAATTGATTAACGCGTTGAATTCAATTCCGGATAAAACCTTCAAAGAAAAATTAGCATGCTGGATAATAAAAACTGCCATGAAAGGTAAATTAATGTTGGGTTCCAGTATTTGATATGGAAGCAATTTATTATTCTCCGACCAGATAATACATGGGAAAATCAGCTATCGATAAATTAGCTAGTGTTGTGCAAGTAAAACATGAAACAGCAGCTGATTGGTTAGCCAAACAAGCTATCTGGCAAATTTATCTACGTCGTCCAACAAAAACTCAATACGCGTCATTCGATGTTAATATCTCAAATGATTTTCATCAGGCTGATGTTATTTCTACCGCATGATACTATCAAAAAGCGTGTTTACAAAGACGCGTTAACCGCCGTCGATGTCACGAGTAGATACAAAACAGCTGAACCGTTATCATCAAAATCATCATCCGAAGTTGCCTCTGCGTTTAAAGAGTTATCATCGAGGACCTATGTGATGGCCAAATCTTCTTCAGGTTGATCCCAGCAAGGAATTTTACGGTGAAGTATCATCAACGATGAAACAACATAACACTACGATACGACGAGGACACACTGCAATCAATCAAGCAATCGTTGAGCTGTTTAACAGAACTCTCGCGGATAAATTGTTTCAGTATCAGTAAGCGAAAGAATTCATCGATGATAAACGATCTCCCGACTGGGTTAAATGATTACCGGAAGTGGTTGCATCGATCAACAATGAAGTTACTAGGACGTTAAATATGAAACCGGCCATCGCGATAACAAAAAAAATATGTAAAATCAACAATCAAAGATTTTCCATCGCAGATCTTACCTAGCAATGTCACAGTGAGATACTTATATGAACCTGGTGAACTTGATGGTGGTAAAAAAATGTCAACTGATCCGATATTGAGTGTCACCAGGCATAACATGTTTTCCACGGTAACATCTAAAAATACACCAACACGTTACAAACTTGATCCAACTGCGCCACAACGGAGTTTTACCCGTGAACAGTTACAAGTAATCCCAGACGACACTCAATTACCACCGATTAATCTCAAATAATAGCAATTCTCCGAAGTTGATTTATTCTTCGTACTCGTGACACAGCGAGATATACTAAATTTAACCACTCGATGAAGTCATCTACGATCCACAAAATTGTATCAGTGATGGTTAATCCTTGTGATGAGTGTATCGTCATCGCGTATCCTAACACCCACGGAGATTTATGAGGACGTAACGCGTTTTCAACTATGGCGATATCAACGTATACAATATCATTTAACACGAGTTCTTGTCGTTGTGATTTTCCTGGAATATCAACTTCTATATTTTCTTGTCGTGTATCCTTAGGCCGGTAACATAACGGAACCTGTTTCATCTGAAATTTCTCTTCATGGATTTTAAACAATTCTACCTGAAGTTTATCTCGTATTTTTTTTTCTGCTAGCGACAACAATATCTGTTGGTTTCCACGTGCCTCAAAAGTCATCAATGGAGGTTTCAGGGATCATCTTAAGTGCTATTTCGCATTGTATATAATCCAGTTGTAGTCTTATCGCAGATTTTAACGCGGTCAATTCTGTATTAAGTGAACGATAATCCGTATTGATCTCTTCGTGGTAGTCCACGTTGGTTTTCAGCCATTCATGAGAAGATTCTCCGACAAATTTAGGTGGTTGACCATGATCTCCGCACACGATCTACGCGGTGTTTTTCTTTAACAACCACTTAAGAAATGTTTTTAATAACTCCAATGATACAGTATAGATTTCATCCCATTTAATAATCTCAGGAATATATTTTGTTCCCATTCGATCTGGAGTCCACGTAGTCCCGTTGTATCTAAAGAAACTATGATACGTGCTCGCGTTAACTCCTCATGATTTCATATCGCGGGTAAGACGATGAGTTGGAAATAGTACAATCATGTCATAATTCTTCCCAAATAAATCATTTACTCGAGTTGTTTTTCCAAATCCTCCTGGACCGTTCAAATAAACTGTTATGTCTGGTTATCGGATCATACACACAAGGTAACAATGATATATTCGTAGGTATTATCGCGGTAATTATCTTCGATGGAAGTATCAGCTGATTCGCAGTATTCGTGTAGCGTCTCTTGTTTTATTCTCCAAGTTCCCCAATCGCCTTCCAACGTAGTAGACTCTTCGACGGATTCCCGATGTTTTACATCGAAGTAAAATGAATCCGTGGCGACTCTAACCGCGATGTCAGAAAATCGTTTTAACATCGAGAGTAAACTTATCGAGACATAGCCAAGCATATATGATCTCAAATGAGTATATTATGATGTTTCTCCTTCAAAATATTCAACGATTTTCCCGAGTTTTCCTTGTTGGATAAATAAGCTATTTCCCTCCACGTAAATATTTTTTTCTTGATGGTATCCGCGATAATAAAATCCAGTTCAGCGTCATCAATCACTAATCGAGTATAAAGCTGTTTATGATCGTCTGTTCCTCCTTGAGTAAATTTCCCTATTATTCTTCTTCCAAGATCCTTCGCTTGTTTTTCCGGATATCTTTCTATGCCCCAGTCGTCTTGTTTTTCAGGAGTTGGTAAGCAAACATCCGTTTGTTTCCGGTATGAGATTATCGCCGTAGATACAGTTAACCGCGTCAACATCTGTTTATCTACCAAGAACCTTAATAACACTATCTGAGCATATTTTTTCACGCAGAGATGTTTTCCGAACCATACATAAAATATCGGAGGAAGACCATCCGCGGATTTAAACGATGTCACCCTGGCAAACCCGGTCAAATCAAAATCAGATAATTGTCCATTAATTGCTACTCTCGTCATTTCGTGTGTGGGATGACCAAACCGTATAAAATATTCATGACATTCTCCGTAACCGAGAAAACCTCCGGGGTACCAAGCTGCCATGTCAACGGATATCATGTCGCGGATATTATATTTTGTGTTTCATAATTCACCTTGACCGTATCCTACGCAGTTAGCTTGTACATCCTCGAGAAAATCATGCCTGGTTGGTTTCCAAGATTTTTTTCTCTCTGGCAAAGTGACCTGCGACACCTGGTATTGTAAAACATTTCTTGGTTATTTCATCGGGAGAAATTCCTCCTTGAATTTCATCGGAGTACATCAACGCGAGATTATTCATAAAAGTTTGGAGTTCTTCTGTTCGGTATAAATCTCGTTAAATGTCCTGACAAACTGGTCATATCCTCCTTGCTCGCTCTTAAACAACCATACACTAACGGGATCATTTTTAATTATTTCGTGGATAGCATTGAATATATACCCGGAATAATATTTTACCGTTCGTGATACAGAAAATACTTTAACGGAACTACTCCACGCGTGAGAGTTGTGATCGATGATTTCAATGGGTGTTCCTCTTTTTTATAGTGACCGGACTCGTGTAAAATATATCCCGTGATGGTTTGTTTTTACGATAATTGGGAATTTTAACTTTTTTTCTAATTCGGCGACATCGCTTATCGATGCTACTGTGGTGTTAACTAATTCCGCCCACGCTAATATTTTTGATTTTCTTAGTTCGGCGAGTCCGTTTCCTCGTTTAATGTTTTGAAAATGCTCTATGACTAGGCAACGCAAATCAACGACGAGGAAACTATCATCTCGGAGAGGTTTTTCACAACAAGGACATTTATCGGATATAATCCATAAATCAACACCGTCATATGATATGCACGATTGTAATACCTGTTGTCGACTCCAATTAATATACCTGGTTGGGTTTTCTTTGTCAACACGACTGGTTTTCCCGTCGAGGTTAACACGCGTTCACGATGATTATATACTCGCCAAGATTTTCCACCGGTGTTTCTTTCATAAATTTTTGTATATTTGACTTGAATGAAATATCTAACATCGTTCTCAAAATTTATGTTTGATATTATATTCCTGGCACTAGAATCAGTCATCCTGCATTTAAGAACAGGATCTATTAACGTCGAAAATACGTATACGGCTCTGTCATATCTAAAATCGTATTTGGCAATTCGAATACTTTTTGTAATCATTGATAATCATTCAGGAAATAATATCTTGTCATTTAGGTTAAAACGCTTAACCCGTTGAGTATTTATCTCAATCTCGGGAATCATAAACATAATGTTGCTATTAAGATAAAGTATATTTAAATTAAAAAAATATTTATTTAATATATGAACAATTGTAACTGGTTGCTTATCGGATCAGCTGTACTATGCGGTAAATTATGTCGAAAAGAGTTTTACGGGGATCATATGCGAAATCTCCGACGAGAAAGTTTAGGACCGCAACCATGTATCAATTGCGGTATTGAAGTACGAGAAAAGACGAAATTGTGTGTACGATGCGGATTAAAAAGTTATACCGCGCTGAAATGGTATTATGACCATCACAATAAATCTTCTCCGATAAAGACTCCCGTTGATTATCTCAACAGAAAAAACACTCGATGCTCAAAATAACAATTTAGATAAATAAAATCTCTTATAAAATAAATGAATCACAACGAGTACGTCGTTCATCTGATCTACGATAACTACGAGGCGTCACGAGATGGAACCGTCCGATATCGCAAACGAAGAGTGCCACTCGGTAGTGTTGGTCACATGGGATATATAATAATTAGTGTTGTACGAGGAAAACAAATAAAAATGTATTACAAACATCGATTCATCGTTGAATGTTTTATCTGAGAAATCAGTAACGGTCTTTTTCTTGATCATATCAATCGAGATCTTCTTGATAATCGTATAGAAAATTTAAGAGTGGTTACTCTACATGAAAACTGCCCCTCAACACGAAATCCCGAGAACATAGAAACTATAAAACAAGACCTGTAACATCATTCATGGATAGTATAATTATCGAATTCCCGTCAATAACGTCAGCCGCTAAATATTTTGATGTTATCACGCATCAGTAAAACGAGATGCGTCTGGGACAGTTTGGACGGTATACTCGACAAAATTCGATAATTGATTTTCTTTCGCGTTTGCGGAATTTTTAAAAATACGAAAATTGCAATTTAGATTTTAAAAAATAGTTCGTATATTATATAATGAACGACGAAGTCGTATCGACGATCGCCGAACACCTTGATGCTATTCACGTCCCCGGAACATTTTTTAATATAATGAAAAAACAACAATTACAACAATAATATAACGATTTTTAAAAAATATTGGGAAACCCGTGAAGAAATTTCAATAAAAATTAAAGAGTTATCTGATCGCGTAGCAGAAATACAACACTATGAAACAATCTGTGAAATTCTTACCATGGAAATCATTACCACGGAAATATTAATAGAACAATATCAAGATCAAGAACAAGATTTTGTTGTATCTACAATGGAAAATTTTAAACAAACTTTTAACGGGGTGTGAAAATACAATCGTTGATCATACATACATACACGAATAAAATTCGTAAGTTACATCGACTGCTGAAGAAGATCACCTCGGATATGAACCCCTGCGATTGTTTACGCGACAAGAGATTTTCCAACGATACAAAAAATTAGAGAAACAATTATCATATAATGAACAATGAATCCATCGCCGAATTGAAAAACGAACTCGATCGTATACGACAGAATCATCATAGTAAATTATTTACATCGACGTTGAATACTCAATAATAACTTCAGCGAGACGGTTAAATTTTCCCATGTACAAGTCTGAATATCGCGTAGCAAAAATCCTCCTTCGGGAGCGAAATAGTATCATTTATGAAAATGGAAAATCGAAGAATTTTAACGCGGAGAATTTTCCCGAACAGGAATTCATTGCCGTGTCGGCGATGCTAAGAAAGATTTTAAAAACCGTCGGTGAAATATTCAACGAAGAGTCGTTTATAGAATCCACGGGAAAAGAATTCGAAAATAAATATTTGTGGAGAAATTCTAAAGAACTTTCATTGTAAAACGATTTTCATTTAAGAAAATTTCTCGGTGTCCTTTTAATTGGTATATCTTTATTATCATCAAATTTACCATAGCGGAAAGTTTTATCTAATTTCGCCCTAACGTACATTTATTTTTTGTCTTCTCGTGGAGATTTTTATTATACTCGGTGATATCATTATTATTTTATTAGCCGTTTATTATTTTCTAGCTGCTTTTTTTATTTTAGCTGAGTATGTATCATTTGTTTTTTTTTAACTCGGAAAGTTCCGTATTGTTTTTTTTTCCATAACGTTTTTTCCTCGTATTTGGTCATGATATCTTCGTTGACAGCTCTAAGTTGACTCCGTTCCATAGTTAACTTCGCGATCTTTTCTCGTAGTTTAGAATTCTCTTCGCGTATTTCTCGTTGTTTTTCACGCTGTTGTTTTATCGCAGCGCGATACTCCTCGGCGGTACCATTCGTTGTAGCGGAGATTTGTTCCTTTGACCATATTTTATACAACCGCGATAATCCAATTTTGTATTCGTGGGATACTTCACGAGGAGGTTTAACTCCTCTCAACATTATTTTTTTTTCGTCGTCGGCGGTAAGATAAGTTGGCGCTCTCATATAGCAATAGTAGATTTTTTTGCAAAAAAAAATTATACTCGAAAACAATGATCGGAAATAATAAACGAGTTTTACGGGAATAAAAAAAAATTATCGAAAATTATACTCGGAAATCACGCGTACAAGTAAAATTTACTGGATTTTTCAATTTTAATTTTCCGTGTTCAATATTTCCTTAAGCCGATCAACGGTCATACACGAGTGAACATAATTCATTATCTGATTGCGACTACAACTAATCATCGTTATGGGATCACGTTGAAATTGTTTTATCTGATGATCCGTCAGCAGAAAATCTTCATCGCCGAATCTATCCACGTAGAATTCAAAGTTACCTACGATCGTTTCAGAGAATGATTTTCTAAAAGCATCATTGAGTTTATCCTTGTCGTAGACGAAGACTTGCGCGTGAGTGTACATTATCATCAATTATTATCTTAAG
The DNA here is from genome assembly GCA_029339505.1 of Unio delphinus. Lineage (NCBI taxonomy): Eukaryota > Metazoa > Mollusca > Bivalvia > Unionida > Unionidae > Unio > Unio delphinus. The sequence goes on along the minus strand of JAQISU010000364.1, from coordinate 313,506 downwards.
TAATCTCGCATTGAGATAATCCATATCGGTGGTAATTTTATTTAGCGTTTGAATCCGTTGAATTACTTCCTCGTGAGGAGGGATTGCGTTAACATGAATAGATTGTTGAAAAAGATCTTGTAGTTTGTTGTAATTTTGTTTGAGATAAATGTTTAATATTGCTAAAAATACCGCGTAATTGATTTAATGTGATAATAAATCCTCCCTGAGGAAGATCAAAACGCCATACTATATTTCCGTATGTTAATTCTTCGTAGCTCCCTGATACATCGTAAACATCATATTAGTATTTCAAGTCTGGCTCGGTTTTTAATAGATAAGAATTGTTATAATACCCATAATTTAAGTCAGACTAGGGTACAGGTTTGTCATCGGTGATCCAATTAGATCTTTTTGGTTCGAGTTGGTGGATCCTCCGGTCATCCTAGTACATCTTTGATTGAGCTGTGATAGATATCAACGGAGTATTCCGGTGAGTTTATGTGAATGGATGCGGACAACAATGGTTCATGAGAGGTTATCTCGATGGGATATTCTTCATCTTTTATCTTTTTTTCCCAGTGATTAGTCCCATTTTACGTTGAATCTCCGCGTTGATATTTTCGATATCATAAATTCCCCTTGGAAGATATATTGTGTGCCAATCACGAGTTCCGTCGAATTTATTCTTATACGAGAACACAAAACTGTTATTCGGTAGCCTCTTCCCGAATGGTTCCGATCTAACATTTGGCCAGGCATAATGTATTCGAATTTGAGTTAACGCGATCTCTTTTGCTGGAATCAGAGTTGGAAATTCAAACGTGAATTCCGGTTTCCTTGATACCATTGTTGTTTTCACCGGAGCGGTGTTATCCACTATTAGTTGATGTAATTCCTGCGATGTTATTGTTATTATAATCTTGTTTTTCTAATTTTGACATCGCGTGGAGAATCATATCGCGGTACGGGTGCATCCATATCAAAAGCATCATCGGAAATCGACTGGAACATTTGTATTATATACCCGCTGATCTAAATCATAATCTTCTAAGACCAGAACCAGCGATCAAATTAGCAACAATATTTCTTTGGGAATCATCATCTGATTGCACCAACGGGGCCAATTTTTGAGCTACTATTTCATTTATCACTTTACTCTCCCGAGGTGGTATTAATTCCGTAAACGGTAATTTTGTTCGTTTTCTTCGAAATAACGACATAGGTTTTTCCTTGATGGTATTAAACGCGCTACCAGCTAGATTACCAACTGTACCGACCACCTTACTACCAATGTCACCAATATCTTTTGATGCTAGTTCTTTACCAACGGGGTTAATTTTTGGAGCAATTCTAGTGAACAATCCCGAGACGACATTACCCAATCCATCTCCGTGGTATACTTTATATACGGGTAATCTCGAATTCATGACGTAAACTCTGGTTGGTTTATTACGATACATTTTATTTAAATGTTATCTATCTAATCGGTGATAAATCACTGGTGATATTGATATTAGTCACTATGATAATCATCATTAATTCATCGATGAAACCGCGATATAATCCAATATCCATAAAACCACCTTGAAATAACCGCTGACAGATATCAGCTGCTTCATTAATTATCTCCGGGAAATTATTTCCAGCTCGTCCCCCCCCCCCCCCCCGATGAGAACCTCCAATCGTGATACATCATCGAGGATACTTCGCGAACAAGGAACACCACCGGTAGAATATCATTTACCGGGTGTATCCGTTGCACCCAAAGAAGGTTTCTCAATATCTAACAGTTTTAATCTTTCTGGTAATTGGAGAAATCCGGAATCTGATTGTTTTGTTGAAGGTGATTCAACTTTTTGTATGTCATCCATAAGATTATTATAAATTTCATCTTTATCTGATACTTTACCAACAACGGTCATCGCACGTTTTAATCCATTTCGCCATATTTTTTTTACCCATGGTGATATAATCAGATTGTATATAATTTTTTCTGTAATTGAGTGTTAGCGATCTTGATATTGGGGTTGACTCTGCTTATTGCCATCTCAACAATCTTGTTATCAGTGTTGACGCTGCTTATTTCAATCTTAACTATCTTGATATCGGGGTTATCGCTGCTTATTTCAATCTTAACAATCTTGATATCGGGGAGGAGGATGTTTATTTCAATCTTAGCAATCTTGCTATCAGCAATGACGCGGCATATTTCAGTGTTAGCAATCTTGATATCGGGGCTGACTCTGCTTAATTCAATCTCAACAATCTTGATATCGGGGAGGAGGATGTTTATTTCAATACTAGCAATCTTTCTTTCAGGGCAGCTCCCTTAAAATCGAGATGGAAGTCTTGCATGTTTTTCTCAATCAATCCCTTCCTATCCATTCCAATCTTGTAACACCGCTAGCCGTGACCAAACTCTTATTCCATCCAAATTCTTGTGACACAACTGGCCTTGACCAAACTTTTATCCCATCCAAACTGTTGTAACACAACTGGCCTTGATCAAACTCGTGTCCAATCTAAACCGTTGTAACACAACTGGCCTTGACCAAACTATTATTCCATCCAAACTGTTGTAACACAGGTAGCTTTGACCAAACTAGTGTCCCATCCAAACTGTTGTAACACAACTGTCCTTGACCAAAGTCGTATCCCACCAAACTTTTGTAACACAGGTAGATTTGACCACTCTTATCCCATCCAAACCTGCAAGCAAATACAAAGTATCAATTACTAAATTTGAATATAAATGACAATATAGTTTGTAGACATTATTATAATGTCCATGATATTTCACGTTATTATCTACATAATGCAAAATGATGATTATTTTTTATATCTAGGTACTAGAGTCTTTTGATAAAAATGAGTGGTCAATGCTGAATTGTCACCATGTTGACGTGACATGGTATGGATTGATGGGTTTGTTTTTGTCTTGTTTTTGAAGAATATGTGATTCAGAAATGTATATGATACTAACTGGACTTCCACGACTTTTAAAAAATTGCGTCTTTTCTTTAACAAAGGAGTGATCTAAGATTCGAGCCCATTTTGAGTAGAGAATTTCTAGACACTACATAAATGCACTTTAAATTTACCTATTTTTTAAACCTCGTGTCAAAACAAAACAAAACAAAAAAAGTAGCACGTATTACTCAAAAATCTTAACGAACAATCAATTTTCTACATTTTCCTTTTCACTCCATACTTAGTATTCCGTGGAACTCTGGGTGACGACAAATATTTAGAGGAATATATTTTTGGAATTGTAATCTTCACAGAGGTTCCAGATTCCATCCGTTCAATATCCAAATAAAAATGGGGTCGTTTAGCACATTTAAATCAATGGAACTGTCAATGTGCTCTTTGCATACAAAACAACTATGGTTACATATGTTAGCAATTTAATCGGCGTAGCTATAATTTATAAATTATGTATAAATATCAAAGTTCCATATGTCATTCTTAGTGAAAATATTTTTTTATAAAAAAAATAATGCTGAATGTAAGAAAAATTAAACATCCAATTAAATTGTGGAATCATTAATATGTTTCAATTTGTGATAATATTATCAAAATATTTATATAATTATATTAAAAAAATTACAAGCATATGTAATTACTGGTAAATGAAAGTAAATGTAAGAAAACCTATTAGCACAAGGAAATGAGAAGAAAAAAAAACTTTTCCAATTATTTGCAACGACACCATATGTTTTAACAATTAGTAAGATGATTCTAGTTTTTAAGTGAAAATAGAAGCGAAAATGAGAAAACTTACATTTTGTTGGAAAAGAATCAACATCGGAAAAAGTCTACTGGACAGAAAAATCACCAGTTATGGAATGTTTGGAACGTGTATGAAGTATCCAGGTGTTGTACGATACGACGTAATGAGTTCTGAGCCACATACATTAGTTCATTTTCCTACATTTGACATATCAGCGAAAGTTTACGCACAAAATGTTGGCAAGTTTAAACCGTAATAAAACCTTTCGCAATCCACTGACAATAACCTCTGAGAAAAGTTCGTATGTCTGAGAAAAGAATTTCTATAAGCTACTCTTTCTTTCTGGAGACTATGGAAATGAGTATAAGCACCAAACATTTTTTATTATTTTTTTTAGGCTTAAATAACCACTATCGGTATGTGCATATGGAATTCACATTATATACCCGAACTCCCACCACCATCCTCTCTTTAACTATTTCATGAATTTAGGATTCAATAACAAGCGGCTGACTTAGAGACGAAGATCAATCATAAAAATGCATCCAATGGTTTGGTTTACTTATATCTGATGTGCCTTATAGCTATAAAACAGCAAATCAACCCCAGGGCAGGACCTAACTTTTTCAGGGGGGGGGGGGGGGGGGCAAACTTGTTATTGGGTTAAGCGAAGGCGCGAAGCGCCGAGCCTTCTAGGGGGGTCCGGGAGCATCCCCATCCCCGGAATTTTTTTTGTTCAAGGATGCAAAATGGTGCAATCTGGTGCTATCTGAACCTTGAAAAAGGGATCTAACAAAAGTGACTAAAAACTGCAATGTTTTAAAAACACTAATAAAATATTTTTAAAAAATTAATAAAAAAAAAAATTCAAAAATTCGGAACCCCCTTTGCATCTTTTATCATAAGCAGTGAATAGGTTATTTTTTTTAATTTTTTTTTAAGGGGGGGGGGGCCGGGCCCCCTGGGCCTCTATAGCAGATCCGGCCCTGAACCCAAACCATGTATTTAGCAATACGTGCCGATGGCTTTGTAAACAGAAAGTGTACTGACCTTTAATTCGCTACATAATATCATTTTCCAGAGAATAACAAATAAGCTTAAAATAATAAGAGGAACATTTCTTTTCAAACATATTTGGATATTTAAAACAATGAAAGCATGAATCATGCCGACTGTTCACAAGTCATACCTTAAAACACTTTCCACCTGCATAATAAGTACCATCTCAGTCAATAGAAAAAGCCCTCTCCCTTCCCAAAAATAAAAAGGAAAGACTGGAAGGATACGACTAACTGTTAACAGCAACAACATCAGCAATAAAAACAACTGGAAATGTCGTCCACATCATCATCACAACAGCACAGAACTAACGATCATCGTAAATGACTGTGATAACAACCATGATGATGATAGTAATCATTCGGTGGCAATGATAATATGTCGTACCGATTGTTACGATCATGTTGATAAATAACTTGATGATGATGAAAATGGCGTTGATGATGCCACTTATTTAAATGGAATCTGGATACCAACCATTATTTCGGTACCCAAACATCAATTTTATTTTTAAAAACAAATTTAAAAAATGTTTTTGTTAAAATGTACAATCCAACCGATGAATAAACAGTCACTGTTAAGTTGCACCCAACAACCTCGTGACCTTGGCCTTGGAGTGTACTGAGAATAACAGCAACAGTAAAATGCTGCTAGACAAAATCACTTCTTTGATAAATGCTGTACTCAGTTTAGAACTTTAAATCGAGTTTGGTGCATACCGTGGTGTCTTTTGAAATAAATGGAAGATTTGTCAAACTACGTTAGTTGAATAAGTAACGAATTCTTTTCTTGCGGCGATATAACACAGGACTTTAGACGTTATAAGGTCGAACGCTAATACGTCACTGTATACCGATGACGTCATAAAGAAGCCAAAACACAGAATGGTCCCCTATCGTACATTTACATTACTGGTACGAACGAAACGAAATCGTGACCTTTACTACTTCACAACGGTCACGGATACTGTAACTAATGTAAACAAAATGGCCGATGTGTTCAATGCTATGCAATTTTCTATGTACTGAATTAAATCAAATATAATATTTTATTTGGAAAAAAAAAAAGATAACTCTATATGTACTATTGCACAGTTCAATGTTTTAATTGTTTTACTAAGGGAATGTGTTTTAAAAGGCGTGCAGCTCTGGAACACTTGACACAAGAAATGGCGTTATGGATGGAAATAAAATGATTATGTGATAATTATCTAATGACAATCGCTCTCTAACACACTGGAAAAGATCGACAAGCATGGCGCATGAAAAGGTAGACCCTAGTGATAGTGCAGTTATATTATCTGTGATGGGGGAAGGATAATACAGTGTAAAAGTGCTCTATTTAAACATAGTTTTATTCATGTGAAGGGGTGGTGGTTGCATCATACTGTGTAACAGTTCTCTATTCAAACAGTTAAATTTATATTATCTGTGAGAAGTGTGTTTGTGGGTGGGGGGGGGTGCATACTAAAGTGTAACAGGACTCTATTAAAACACAGTCACAGAGTTATATTCCCTGTGAAGGGTAAAGCATACCACAGTGGAACAGCAATCTGTTTAAACAGTCACGGAGTTATGAGAAGTCAATCCCTGTTTGATTTTAGGAAACGCAGACATATGTACAATTGTATTTTATTGGGAGGGGGACCATGAGTTGCTGAGAAGTCTAACACGCTATGTTACGGATCACTGCCATCTCATCTCTGTCTGTGTGGGTTCAAGTCTAAGATTCAGCGAATGTAGTTATGTGAGAAAGCTTGCCAGTAGCTTCTCGTGGGTTATGGCTCTTTCTAGCGGGTTTCCCCGGGTTTTTCCTCCACCAATAATACTGACCGCCATGTATAGCCTATCGTGTGCTGAAAAATAGCGTTAAACCCTACAGCAACAACAATATATTCCATGGGAAGGTGGAGCACATTACAATAAATCAGCACTCTATACAAACCATGGAAAATCACATAGGAATTAAAAGTCAATACAAGGTTCAATTAATATAAACAGGTGTTGAGTCAAAGTATCATGTTATGAAGTTTTGTTTCGAAAAATGGGACACATTGCTATAATGGCATGAATGCTAATCTGATCCTCAATTTATTATCGACATGACTACTAAGTTTTTATTGTCTACTTCAAGTGATTTTAGCTTACTCTTCTTTACAAGGTTTGGGTCAAATGATTTCAGATCCCAAATGTTTACAAATTTGTAACCAATTAAACTTACCAAAACGTCATGAAAGTCTAATGCGGTTATTTCAATATAATAACAAAAGTCAAATCAAGCTATGTCTATATAATAATGAATGTGTAATAGAGTTATTTCAATATAATAATATAAGTCTAATCGGGTTATTTCAATATAATAATGAAAGTCTAATCGGGTTATTTCAATATAATAATGAAAGTCTAATCGGGTTATTTCATTATAATAATGAAAGTCTAATTGAGCTATTTCAATATAATAATATAAGTCTAATCAGTTTATTTCAATATAATAATGAAAGTCTAATCAGGTTATTTCAATATAATAATGAAAGTGTAATCAGTTTATTTCAATATAATAATGAAAGAGTAATCAAGTTATTTCAATATATTAATTAAAGTCTACTTGGGTTATTTCAATATATTAATAATATGGCTATCAATACAAGTTTCTCAATGTCTATGTATCATTTTGGACTGGCAAGTTATCAATTAGAATTACTTTTAACAAGCATGTTACATATTTCCTGAAATCGGAAGGTGATGATTGTAATTATAGTATTTAAGCAAATTTCTTTATTTTGGAGGGTTTGGGTAAAACAATCTATTAAATAGTCCAAGAATAAATTTAAAAAAATTAATTTACAAAAGTAGCATGCTCCTATATTTAGATTAAAGCTGCCAATGCAATTTTATTTAGCACATTATCTGGAACTCTACAATACTTTAGAACAGTATGGATTTGGGTGTGGGTCTTAAGATTGTGCTACTCTGTGCTAAAATATGTGGAAATTTAATCCAATACTGTATACACATATCTTTAAATTTCCTTCAATGTGATGTTGTTGTGGTGAATTTAATGTCAGAAAAATGAAAATGAAACTTCTTTAAGTGCTTCATTCTAGCAATACTGGAAAGCTCCTCTAGAATACAATCTAATACATTCACAGTACAACATTGGCATGGGTTGTAATTGTGTATAGAAAGTATGGTCTACTTCTCCTAAATCTATTTCTGCCATAAACAGGGAGTATGGCTTACTTCTACTAAATCTATATCTACCATAAATAGAGAGTATGGTTTACTTCTTAATCAGTATATAGTATAATAGAGAGTATGGCTTACTTCATAGTATTTTGCCATTTAAGACTATTTCCATATAAAGAAACATATGAGCCAAAAATAATCTTTTCTCTAGACAGTAGTTTCAAGATTCAACAGTCATATTGTTGGTCCAAAAAAGCCATTATATGGGTTTCTCAAGATACAATTCTGCTGTCAAACAATCACTAGCTTTTTTATGATCGAAGGTAAATCTGCATCCACTCAAGGCCTTTCACCAAATTGTTGGCCATGCTCAACACTATTCCCTGTCCTCAAAATATGTAAATTTCACTATGATTGGTTTGGTCCTTGTATCTAGCAGGGTAGTCTATCAGTCAAGTACAAAGCACATATTTTCAACATATTCATACTCTAGATAGATTGGTTCCACAAAGAAAGATCGAATAACTTTGCAAATAAATATATTCTCTAAGCACTGGGGAGGTCCTTCTTACAATAAAATATTCACCTTTATGCTTTGTTTTTTTAATTTCAATATCTGTTCTTAAAGTTTAGCTATTTGTCTGAGGCTTGCATTTCTTCCAAGTGATCAATGATTTGCTCTCAATGTTCCTCTCAATCAGATCTATTTTCTCTCTAGCTCTCTTATAGTTTCACACTAAAACTGCATGTTCTATCTCGCTAATTCAATTTTATAAAGTCATCAATATTGGAAGTTACTCTGACAAACTCTAGTTCAACTTTTATATCAGCAGATTCTCGAATTTTCGATCTATCCTATGATATTTTAAAATTTTGATTTCTTTGGGAGGAGGGGGCGGTTATTCTCAACAAGCATCTCTCTCTCTCTCACACACACACACACGGCTATGTCCAAATTAAATTTACATTCCCCATTGGTGACCTCCGAAGTCTCGCTCTCGGTTGACCCACTTGCCATAGAAGGATATTTATTAATATAACCACATTCATTAACTATCTATGCACAAGTCGTACACGACTGGCTATTATTGTACTGCCTCTGCTTGACATGGCTCAAGCTTACATTGGCACGTAAAATGTTACACCCACACAATCTCCATCGATCAGCTGATGAGCACAGGGATAAAAACCTAAACGATTTTCACTAGCCAACAGTAAAATGGTATCATATTATACCCATATCAATAATTATATTGCAAATCTACTAGATTTAGTGTGGCTGTACCCTTCTCGACAGCATTTATCATCATGTTCCCAGCTAACAATTCCACGTTGCTACAACGTTGCAGCAATGTTGTAGTAAGGTTGTCACAATGTTGTCAAATGATGTTGCGGCAATGTTTTTTGGTGAACAAGTGAGAACGTTGCTAAAACGTTGTTGTATAACGTTATTAAATAACCTTCCTACAACATTCTTGCAACATTGAAATCCTCTCTGAAAATCTGATGAAACCAGCTTGTGTTTCTGAAACACATATTCCACACTTTTGCCAAGAATGTCAAACAAAACGACATTTAAAACAATGTCAACATTACCATCCAGCTAGGAGTTGCGATAGCAGAAATGTCAAAACTGCCATTGTGAGAGCATTCATTAAGTGTCAGTTCTGCACCATTCTCATTCACGACAAACCAAACATCACCAGACATTTCACCATAATAATAATACTAATAGGAATAGCACTCTGCATTCGTTGATGCTTGACAACTCTCACAAATCAGTTCAAAGTTGCACATATAATAATGCTCTTCACAATACGGAATTTTTATTTATCATTTCATGCACTTAAAAAGAATCTTAGATAAAAAAGTAATGATACTAATTTAATAAAAATTCATACGTCCATTCTGAAGTTTGCAATGAGTTTCAGTGCAGGTGTTCTAACACGGTTTATATGCAAACACTGCTTTCTGTTCACTGTATGAAATCCTCTTTCTAGGTAGTTTTTCTAACAGACTTTACAGCAGCACCTTTCATTAGATTTAAAATGGACATGTGAGTTCACCAAGTAGGCAGGGGTTTGGGGAGATCTACTACAATGGGGATATAATACAAAAGTTATGTAACAGGGTGTAAAGTGAAAGTAGATGGGTAAACCACGCTGCTTTTGCCTGATAAGGATTCCTCTGAATCTGCAGACTGAAGGTTCAAACATTTGTTTTTAAAAGACAAAAAGGAAAAATGAAACAATACAACAAAAAAAATTTAATATCAATTTTTTTTATTTTCTAAATTTAATTAAGATTAGCAATCAGAATTAGTCTCCTCCTGCACTATCTCTTTCTTCTTTTTTTCTGGGACCTGCAAATTAAATTATAATTAAAAAGTCACATATCATCTCAGCACCGCTTACATATGCAGAAGTCACAATAACTAGCATTATTAAACTTCATGAAACTTTCTTCACTACACATGTACTTCCCTTATTATTGTTAAGCCAAGTTACAAGATAACTTAAGCCAAGTTACAAGATAACTTTATACTTATGTGTCATTTCAGGGAAGTGGACGGTGAAATCAATTTGCACAAAGATGAATTTATTTTGTCCAAATATTACATGTGAATAAAAATTCCAAGTGGAAGTATTTGTCCTATCATACAAGATGGATGAAAATTGTAGTTAGCTGTACTCCAGCTTTAATAATAATAGTCCTGTAAACTATGATAAGCTGATTTTGTTTGCAATTTAGAGATGCATCCACAATGCTTTAAAAAATTGAATCCAATATTGATGAAATAAGAATCAAATGGCCAACCTTGTATTTTATCCTCCACGTTGGTTGGGTGCATATTTAAAGGTCTCCGATATGGCCTCTTCAATTTCAATTTCTTTTGCTTTGCCATTATTTTTCAAGCAAGCTTCTGCAAGAGAAACACAATATTTTAAAATAAGTTTCACAACAAAGAATGCATTGCAGTTTTCTAAATGCCAACAATAATCAATGCAGTATTTGTAAAATATGTACTTTGAAATGTGGTGCCAGGTTCTTTCATATAGATGTAATTGCAGTATGCGTAAAGAGTCATGTAGTACCTTATCCATTCATAGAAAAATCTCATGAGAGTAATTTTAAAAAAAATAGACAATCGAAATAAAGTCATACTTACTGATCAAAAAAACTCTGCATATCACAAGGTCTTTAAATGCTTTTTTTCCCTTTACATCCCTTTAGACTATACTCTGACCAGAGTCTTTTTGTTCGTTTCATCATCCTGCATACACTATCCCTCATATTACACCTGCCTAAGGAGCTCAAGAAGTATATCTGAAAATAATAATAATAATAATAATAATAATAATAATAATAATAATAATGTGACAAAATATGCTTTAATATAGTTTTTTGTCATGAGTTTGCATGCAAGTTTGTTTGCTCTAACTTGAAACAATTTGCTAACACCAAGTATGTAACACAATGTACTAACAACAATTATATAACAAATTAACCACTGTGAATCATTTAACTTCATAAATGACATTCACTCTAAGATGTAATTAAAATAGCCAGAAAATATGTAATGGCGTATATGTAGTAAAATACCTGTTAATGTTCATCTCTATACATATTTTGACCTACATCCATGACATTTAATAGCTAACCACTACATCTTATCCACCCCACTCCCCAAGTCTGTAATAATCAATTTTTTTTTTTCTTCATATCTATATAAATCGGCATATGTATACATATGTCTAAACATACATTTATTTGAATTTAACTTGTGATTGAAATCAATTTAAATTACTTGGTATATATATATATATATATATATATATATATATATATATATATATATATATATATATATATTTTAGTTAAGAACGATAAATCTTACTTTTAAGCTCAACGCGCCTAATTCGAAATATTAGCCTAACGGACGGCATTTTATCATGGTAACATATCCTATCCTCGATATTTTTCGTTCCAAAAATGTAATAGTATAATTTAATTAATACGAGTCGGATAAAAGTCACAGAAATATGCCAAGTAGTTAGGTCATTAGCACAACATGCTGGTCAATATACATGTATCCCATTTTCGCGCCTAGCTTGTAGCAGTTTACAAGTGCTTGATTACATCAGCAGACATCAACCAATTAAAAAAAACATTATTTTCTGCAACTAAATATGCGAATATACGTTAACTATGTAATGCTCTTACCTTGGTGGTTCAAAATAGCGGGAAACAGGAGATTCGTCTCTAGTCTTAATTGTGTATTTCGGTCGGTACGACGGTACAGGACGAGCTAGTCTTTGATTCGTAGATACGTAAAATATTGTTACGCAATGGCAGTACATCATGTTTGTAATAAAGAAAAGCTGACGAGTAAAATGTTTTTTTTTTTTTTTTTTAAAATTGCAACCTCCGTTTAGTTATTGGTTTTGAAAATAAAAATGGATGAACTACGAAACTATGAGTATTCTCTTTGATAATGTAAAGTTTACCACAACATTGGTACAACATTGTAAAAACGTTATATAATTTCTTTGGAAGAATTATGTTAATTCTTGTCCATAGTGTTATGATCAATGCAATTATATACCATTTGTAATTTACTATATCTTTTATATCAGATGACTATTTAATTTCATTTTCATGTGTAACGTTTAAGCAATGTTGCCAAAACGTTATTTTCCCACGTAACCAAACCACAACCATATAGCAACGTTTTGAAAACGTTGTGTGTTAGCTGGGTTCAAACCGAAGACACTGGATGTCAACTAAATTTGGTTACCCCCAAGTTAGTACCTTCGAACAAACCGGAAGTCATTAGTTTGGTTCTTGGTTATTGGTTTTGTATATTAGGAGGTCTCGAGGTTACAACTGAACGCGGGTTTGTGTATTAATACGCCAAGACTCTGTATTATATTCCGAATGAGTGTTAGAGACATGTACACACCGGCGTTCGATTCAGTAGCAGACGACATAAACTGGAGAGTGCAGACGTTTACATGGAGAAAGGATTTTCATTGAAATAATCAGGGTAGTGTATACATGATGTTTTGAATAACAGATGCAAACTACTGGACGATGATATATCTGTATATAGGCCCTGGGGTTTATCTTTAGCCCTTGGATCAAGCTCGTGAGTCATTTGTTGAAAACAATCGATTTTTGTTCCTTATAACTAAGGAAATAACTAATACAAATATTAATTGTATTTTCATGCACTGTAGTCGTATAAATGGTTATATGGCTGGGATCTCAATAATTTCAAGTTCTTAAGTATGGTCCAAAAAGATCATTAGAGTTTTTTTTTTTCTTCCCAAACCCCAAAACAAAGAAATTTGCTTAAATACTATAATTTAAATACTATAATTACAATAATAACTTTCCGATTTCAGGAAATATGTAACATACTTGTTAAAAGTAATTCCTGTGTTGATAATAAGTAGCATACATTAGCTAATTTGTCTTTTCGTGCTGGCAATTGTTTATATGGGTATAGAGTAATAATCTCAAAAGTTTCAAAATTGTTATACACGGGTAGGGATTAAATGCCTTGTAAGTGCCAGTTAAGTGTAAATTTCTCTTTGCATGTCCAGAATGTCTGTTGTGGTTGTTGGTGATCTCAATAATTTGTATGATGTGACCCCGGGGGATACTTTTTTGGAGGGTGGGAATAGAAATCGGGCTATCACCTCACATAGTTTGTATTAATATTTGGCCCACAGATCTTATACAGCAATTCTCGTGAGTTACTTAAAATTTATGTAAAATCACTGCTACTCCAATAGCCCTACTTTATTCTGAGCAATTTAGTTTTATTATTTTTTAAACGTATTAGTTTACAGTAACAGTAATAGTTGCAAAACAGTACAAAGTAGCATCTATACTATACAAGAAAATAATGTTGAAGTAAAAATGATATATGGTAATTAACAGGAGGTACTTGAAACTTACGTGAAATCACAGCTAATATTTTAGCCCTACTTTATTTTTACTAACGTTTATCATTTTTGACTCGAACGTATTGTTTATAGTTTGTTCTACATATCATAGCTAAATTTTCCTATCTTTAACTTGGTAAATATTCAGGTCATCGTCATTCAATGTAGCAACAAAAAAAAAAAAAATACGTAATTCTTTTTAAAAACTTCGTGTGACATTTATTATGCATTTTTTTAAATGAACTATAATAGTAATAATAATACAAATAATACGACTATTACGATAATGGTGTAGGTGTGTAAAATTACTACCGTATAATATTGTTTTAGGTCAGAAATAGATATATAAATGTATTTACATTTGTATGGCAGTGTTTACTAAAAGTATATATGTCTATATTTTATGACAGTATGTCATTGTTTTAAGTCATAAATTGATATATAGATGTATTCACGTTTTTTTTGTCATTGTTTATTAAAAGTATATATGTCTGTATTTTGTGTTTTCCGTATCTTAATATGTCAATTTTTGTATCCACAGCCGGAAATGGCGTTGTGCTGATGGACGAGAAATTGATAACAGTAGACATCGATGAGAGGAATCTAAATGTTTTCAATCGTCATGACGGTAAACTGATTACATCACACAGACTGGAGTCCCGTCCCTATGATGTCTGTCTTATTAGCAAGACAGAAGTCGCTGTGAGTCTGAATTACGCTTTGATTGAAATCGTATCTTTGAAATCGATAGATGACGTAAAACGGGTCAAAACTTTAGAGACAGGATTTCGATGTTATTCATTGGCAAAATGGAATTCAGACAAACTCATTGTCAGCGGTGTGAATTACGGTGAGAACGACATGTTGTGTTGGGGAATTTTATCGATTACAGATGGACGTATGGACTCAACTCACTACATCTGTAAAGGGATAGGGACTCGCATAGACGTCAAAGATAACACCGTGTACATCTCGTGTTGGACTTGGGGCTCCATTACTCAAGGTGATACTAATGGAGTTCATGCATTTGATATTTTAAAACACACACAAAAGTTTCTGTATCAACACCAGGAATTAAAAAAACCGGGGTCAATAATGGCTGACAGGGATAGTGTGTACGTGTGTGACAGGAACTCTAACACAATTCATCAGCTGACAGACAGCGGTCAGCTAGTAACCATACACACAGTGTCATCAAGTCTGTATGGAATATTCTATGATGACCAGCACGGATTACTTTACACCACAAGCTATGAAAGTAATGTGATAACTATTTACAAAATGGAATCTTTACATCAACCAGGTAATTCTATTTTATTTTATATCACACCACAAAGAAAACTACATACTTCATTTATTTACATTTCATAATTCACCTTTATGCCCCAAAATATGATTTATGAATATTATAGTCATAACTTTATTTTAAGATAAATATGTATAATATATTTAAAATAACATTAAAGTGGAATAAATATTTTTTTTTTATCCTGGGAGTCTGAAAATGTCAGTTTCGTCCAGCATGGTCATATTGATAATTTATAATATAAATACAATATTTCTTTGTTTTAAAATTTATTGCAAATTGCATTGTAGACATTTATATTCATTAATGTTTTTTAAGTCGTCTCCACGTTGGTTGTCACTACATAATTTTCATATAAAAATATTAAATCTGTATCGACTATCACAATGGCTGCTTGTCTACAAAACTCGCTCATCATCAGCTCAGGGCAATGCACATTTGTCCCCCCCCCCCCCCCCCACAAGGTGGCGCTTTCATTGATAAATTTTTGCACGCGACATGTCATTGCACGCGACATGCACGTGACCGGATCTCGTTCAGGGGTTGGCAGCGTCTTAAATTCCCACGTATTTTGTGTTGATAACATTGAAGGTGGATTTATCAACGAAGGAAATTCAAATCGGATATCAAGAAGGCTGGATAGTTAAGTTTTAAAAAATAAATACCATTTTGAATATTTTACGAAATGAAATGTTGTTCTACAGTGTGCTACGATCTGATCATGTTTTCGTTAAAGGATGTTGCAGACCGAAATAGACGAGGCTGAAAATGGAGGTAGGGCTTAGAGGAATGAATATGGCGAAAGATTATAGAAATAATTAATATTGTAGACTAACGGCCGACATTTTTATTAAAATTAAAATGTTGGATGTTGAAAGTAATTATTTAGATTGATTTGTCACACGCGAGCTTTATGTCGTAGAGAATATAGTGTCTACATCCCCGTTTGTTTGTACCCCCCCCCCCCCCGACTATTTCAGTAAAGAAAAGCATAAACAAGATAAAAAGTCCATAAATCTTACTCAATTCATTCATTGATTTATAATTTCTAACCCGATTGCGACCAGGGTGACCATAACACCTTTATCGCCTGTGCGTCTGTTGCTTAAGTTAACGGAAGTTTTCATACTAACACGAATCCAATTGCTTATTTGGTTTTTTATTTATTTATTTTTATTTTGGCAAGAGACAGATGCCCCCCCCCCCCCCCGCATTTTCAAAACACTAGAAAAAGTGTGTTTATGTGAGTGTGTTTCCCCTGATGCGTTGTTTTGTGTTTTTTTTAGGATGTTTTAATTACTTTTAAGCCTAACCTTAATTTTTCCCCATTGGGAGTATATACAAAATAGGAGAGTTTTAGTCCCTAGTGTTTTTTATGAAATGGTTTCCTCAGGTTGGGTTTTAAATTCCCATCTTGGGTCCCCCTTTTTTTATATTCCATAGTTAACCCTGGCTAGGGGTTCCTTGCATCCTGTGTGTGTTGTTTGTATGTTGCTACATGTATACATATATATACAGTGTGACTTGTTTGGATAGCCTTTTTCTAGATCATATTTCACAGTTGTTTATCAGTTCATTGACTCTAAACGGTCTTCACTTGTGATGTTTTAGGTTTTAAATTCTTCTGTTTCATTTTTTTTCGATTTGACTTTTGTACAAGCATGGTGTATTAAATTTTTAATTATTTTTCACGGGTTATTCACCCATTCTCTAGTGCATTATTGATTGAATTATTTTTGTTCCATGACTTGTATATTTCCTTATTTATTCAACAGGTCTAGTACTTTGTTCGAGGTAGGATCGGTACATGTTTTTAATTTTATTTGTACTAAATCTCTCGCGCTTGTTCGTCCTTTTTTATTTATTAATTTATTTACCGCTATTTCATTTCCCTCAAAATGGGCTTTCTGTATAGTTCGTAGGCAGCTCTACAGAGTAATGGTATTATTGGGTCACTAGTGACTGTATCATGAGAGCATGCTTTGACTGGAAACACATTTTTTTCCTTTGCTAAGACTATCCAGTGTGTGAGCTGTGTTGCCGTGCTCGTTTTCTTCTCTATGTGAGTTTCTTTCCCAGCTCTTCCACAGGCCTGCATACTTCACGTAGCGCCATGTGATTTTGCCCCGTGTTTTCTTTACTAGTAGTAGTACTTCTCCTCCTGAGGTCTCGATATTCCTAATTTTTTTTCCCCATTCTATCTCATTTGTTTCCCTATTACTATAACTTGGCCGCATGCTGTCATATTATTCCTAACTATAAAATTAGTTATTTCATATAGTAGGGATGTTAATATCGGATTTTTTCCAAAACCGATTATCGTTTGTAGAAATCCGATTTTAAACCGATTATCGGTTTTTGTCCTACATTGAAATTACAAGAAATATATTCTTATAATGCAAGTTAGTGAATGCCTCTTGCGAATAAAAGATATTCATTACATACCATAACGTATTGATGCGCGTCGTCTGACGGCATGGAGGACGATATTGTGGCTCCACCAAAGCCATCAAATCACAGAAGGAATTGGATTCAACAATCGAAATTGGTAGCATGTTTTCAGCGACAAACTTAGCTACAGCAGCAGTAACGTTTTCTTGTAACGTTTCCTTGATGACTATCAGGACAGTTTCTTTGTGTTCCAATAAATGTTGTTAATCGCGGCTGAACATTTGAAGGAGCCGCAGTTCCGGGATGTTTGTTACGCAAATGTGCATGCAATCCAGTAGTAGTACCACCGCTACGACTTATTTGTTGTGAACATAGTTTACAGCGAGCCATGCTTGATGAAATTTTTTCAAAGTTTTCCCATACATCAGATTTATTTATTCGACCAGCCATATTTGTAAACTTGAAAAGACACAACCAGCAGAGACCAGTCCTCAACAACAGAGACTGTAGCTATTAACAGTCTATTGTTGTCAATTTCGGACATCAAAGAACTTAGTGACCGGTCGGTTGACTAACTATTTACATCCTTCAACAATAAATGTATTCATTTACAAACACGCTGCATGGAGCGCTCACAAATTTTAAACAAACACACCTTCTTATCTGTTGGCCATACTGTATTACAGTCCTACCCGTTTATATCGACATCGCTTATCTCGACAAGCCGCCTATGTCGACAAAAAAGCAAAGTCCCGGTCCCATGGTCTACTATTACTATCAAATTGTCATGCCTATGTCGACGTCGAGATTAAAGAAAAACGTATATGTCGACAGAAGCCCTTGGTCCCAGCTTGAAAAAATCCTTTGTTTTCAAAACGTTTATCTCGACAAGCTGCCAGTTAAGACCAATACTTTGTTCAACAATTAGTTGATCTTGCCGCCAGGCTTTAATGTCGCGGTCGGATGAAAAAAACAAACAAACCCATAGCAGCACGTTTTCTCACCACTCTGCAGCTAGTTAAGTCTTTGATCTTGCCGCCTAGCTTGTGAATCATGTTATTCAAATGTACTCTTACAATGACAGCATGTACATCTGTGGGTCTTTCAACCACTGAATTTTCTGATTGTAAATATATCAGCACAGCGAAAAGGATCAATTGATGTACACAATTTCCCAATCAACAGGTGGTAGAAGCAGGACTAGCAAGCCCTTAAGGCTTAAATTTGCCGTCCAGGAAATTGATGCGCACAGAGGACTCCTGTATACGTGATTTTCTGAATCCCATAAATAAAAATTGCATCAAAATACGGATTACACGTTTCCGAGACCTTTGAAAGTGATCGGTGATTTTCGCTGTGAAAGTTTCGTTTTTAATTTTATTTACATTTACGATGGCTACCGACAGAAGGGTAAAACGCAAATTAAATTTACAGTCTTTGGAAACTAATTATCTGGCTGTTAATGAAGTTAAGGGGTGAACATCTCGCAAAGAAGTCTGTGAAATTTTTCATTTAAAATTAACACGTCCAGGAAGGATGAAAGCTGCAACAAGTGCAACAAGTGGTTGGTGCAGTCGCTTTAATGTTCGTCATAACATCGGATACAAAAGTATTTGTGGAGAATACATGTACTGTTGACAGTTTTTCATTTCCATGTGAATAGCCCTATCCCCTTGATACCCTCAATACCATGGGAACAGACTGACCGATATCTAGGCTGATTTAAGTACATGTACTTGAAGCATGCAACTAACAACTAGACAAACACGTGCTAATGCTGACATTGAATCTCGCTTGTTTTTCATATCAGGATTTGACCGATGCAATATTTTATTGTGGACTTTATTACACAAAGGTAACCAAAATGTTATTTGTCAATATACAAGTGTATTTCACTCTAGTTTTGTCCCCACATACTAAAAATTTACATTGTTTTTTTTCTTCAAAGTTTAAATACTGATGACCGGTTACCCCTTACTGAAGAATTTAACTTTCATTTTTTTTTTTGCAGACCACCCCCCCCCCCCCAAACACTTATCTCGACATCCGCTTATCTCGACAATATTTCCTCGGTCCCGAGGATGTCGAGATAAACGGGTAGGACTGTATAACGTAAACACTAAACAAATGCATGAATGAATTTTTCTCTGGCATTTTTTAAAATTTTCACAACAAAAATGGTAAAAAAAATATTGAATTCGATTATCGTTTTGTAAAAACAAAAACCGATAATCGTTTTCAAAACCGATAATCGGATTTCCGATTTTCGTTTAACATCCCTATCATATAGTAGCTTAAGTGTAAAAATTCCGTCTAAATATAATATTTGTTGCTATTGTACTGTGTTTCCTTAATTTTTAAAATTATACCAACTCTCTCTGGTCTGTTTGTAACACATTGAGTCTTGGTATATTTTTTTGTAAAAAAGTAATTTTTACACAGTGGACATTTAAGCGACACTCGGATCATATGCCATCTCACTGCGAAATCTCCTGTCAACCACGCATCATACATGTATTTGAACAAGAGACTTTTCGTTTCAAGTGACCTTGATCTGACCCAGTTTCCCCAAGCCCTATCCCAGTTAATATGTATGTATTCTTGTTCTATTTTGTTTTTATCCTTATTTATTGTGTGTTCAGTGATCCATTTGTATGTTGATTTAGTGTCGATTTCCCATTAGGACTGTCAAAAACCACGGAAAACTTACCCGGGTACCTGTTGCGCTGTTTAATGGGTGCCCGGGTACTCGTTAGAACATGAAAGACATGTCCAACCCTTGAGCAACAAATTTTTTCCCACTAAATTACGCTTTACGTGTAAACGGATATGGATTATGCTTTTTCAGTATATCCACCTTCCAGAAATCTCGTTTATATTAACATTCCATTAATCCCACAGCCCGTATTTTAGAAAAGACCGCTTTACGTAACTACAATATACGAGTACATGTACTCTTGTCCGTGGAGTTGTACTTTCCTACAGTAACATGTTCTGTTTATAGCTACGGTCGGGTACCTGGGTATCCGTTGACAGCCCTTTTTCCCATAATTCATTAGCATCCCTATATTTATTTAAAAGTTCTTTTATTGATCTTAATTTCCTAGGCACCTCTATTACTTGTATTAGTTTGTTATTTCTATATATGTCGTTTCTCTGCTTCACTGAGAAACCAAACTAATATATATATATATATATATATATATATATATATATATATATATAGTCCTTGCCAAGCTATTTTGGGCTCTGCTTTAATTTCCTTACATCTGTTGAGTATGTTGGTGCCCATTCCAATAGGCATAATGGTGTTAGCGCCCAGATTTGTATATTTTTATTAATATTCTCCCTGATTTTCCTTGAAGTTTTGTTTCTCCTCATTTTTCCCAAAATTTACACCTAAAGTTTTTACGTTGTCTCTAACCCTTAAAGTGTGTATCGCGACTCCAGTCACGCTGTTGTATGTGGTCCCATAGTGCGTGTCGCGACTCGAGTCAATTTCGAGGTGAGCAACAATGATCGCATTCAATAACTTCATCTTGCCATAAATGCCTGTTAAACTATATTTGATTGGTTTAAAAAAGCCAGGAACAAGCATACTGCAGTACTTTACTATATTATTAACGATGTAGTTTTACAAATGCTCGCTTCTAAACACATGGTACTAGTGCAAAACTAAAATGGCCGACGCTGAATACGAAGGTGATTTCTTGCAACAAATATTCGCGTCTGATAGTGATGCTAATAGTGATTTTGAATAATTTGAGAAAAATGACATTATTGGAGCAAGTGAGGTATTGATGGAAATACACATGAATATTTTGAGCCAGTAAATTACGTGGAACTGGAGTCGGATGTACATGCTCACTTGCCGTGAAAAGATGGCGCGCCTGTCAACCCCATTCACTGGTAATTCAAAATTAAATGTCGAGATGGTAAATAATGAACAATCGGACTATTGAAGACTTTTTCTTAGATGACGAGTTATTGAATCTGATAGTAGATCAAACAAATCGTAATGCAGATCAGAGAGTTCATGGGCCAGACTTGAAGGAAAAAAGTCGCATGAAGAAATGGCAGCCTGTCGCACCTGAGCATCTAAAACATCTTCGCATCGATTAAAACAATGGATTTGGTACATATGTCTGTTCCCGATTCCTAATGGGCTATTGATGATGCGATATCAACTGCATACTTCAGGAAAAAAATAAGTATGTGATATACATTTCTTAGATATATTTGAACTTTTCCATAAAATACAAACAAAATTACTGATGAAATACAATTTTAATTTATCCCATTGTATTACGTCTAAATTTCCTTGAGTTTTAAATTTTTCTATTTCCCTTTTGATTTCCATCCCAAAATCTTAATTTTCCAATATTTTATTGTTTAGCTTCCATTGTCCCCTCCCCTATTTAGTTCTTTTATTTTTCCCTATCTCTACAATTATTAGCATATGGTCCGAAAGTTTGTACTCTAATATCCCTGCTTTTATATATTTTTTTGTTCCTAAAGATGTGCCCCAGAATTTGTCTGTTCTGCTTCCTTTGTTTTCTTTGTAGCCAAACGTGTAATCCACCCTTAGTATATTTAGCTGTCTGTATATATCAATTAGTTTTTGTGATTACATAATGTATTCCATTTGGTCTTTTATACTTCTGTTGTCAGTTTTCCCGTTCTGTCAATCTCGTCTCCTACCCAATTAAAATCCCCTCCTATGATCAAATTGCCCGTTGTGTAGTTTTCTAAATATTTCTCCAGTTCATCTATGAATTCCTGTTTCTTATAAATATTGGCTGGTATATACATATTCAAAAAGTTATTCCCTCCCATTTTAATATGAATTAACCTTCCCTTGAAAAACTCCACTTCTTCTGTTCGTTTCCATTTGCACCCTTGTTTATTTTTAATTACCATAGCTACCCCTACCTTGGTATCCTTTCCCACATAGTTGTTGTTTATAATTATGCTGTCCATGTCCCGTTCGATTTGTCCTTTAATTTCATGTCATTCTAATGTGTGTTTCCTGTAGGAAAAGTATGTCAAAGTCCCCTATTTGTGTCATATTTTTTTGCTTTTATTATCTATCCCATTTATATTTAGAGACAACAAACGAAAGTTTTGGCCCTCCATTTGTGTTTTTCACCATGTTGCCGCTTTATAAACCAGTACTATTGGTTAGTTTTAGTGTCATATGGCTATTGTTCATATATTTATATATACCATATTGCACATGATTTGGGCAAGTCTTTTTTGCCGCAAATAGAGTGACGTCATTGCTCCTATTTGGTTACTCCCGGATGCTTCCGTCAATTATGGTAAGGTTAAGATTTATATCCCTTTGCAACCTATAGACTCTACCTTCTATGTACATACATGCATATTTATGCATCCGCCCCTATGCTGAAAATGGACTTGTCCAGGAACTGGAAATTGATCTCGAAAATGGCCATGGTTATAATGAAAATCTTCCGTTAAGCATCAGATACGCAGACCATAAACGTGTTATGGACACCCTGGTTGTAATCGGGTTAGAAATTATAAATCAGTGAATGAATTGAGTAAGATTTATTGACTTTTTATCTTGTTTATTCTTTTCGTTTCTGAAATTGGCAGGGGGTACAAAGAAACGGGGATGTATACACAGACTATAAGAGTGACAAAAATGTCTTAGATGACCATTATGGTATATGACCCTCAATATCGTGCTGTATAAGATTATGTATACCTTAATAGTTTGTCAAACATTTACATGTAGGTAGGAACATTTTTGTACCTGCCACAAAGCAGGGGTGTTGCCACAAGGGTTCATATTGTTTACAATTTGCCCATAAATAAAAAATGCAATTTTAAAATAGTATGACATAAGATAATATGTATATAACTAATTTCAATAATTTTTAACAGATCAAACTGTACATAAGTTTGGAACACAGTTCAGAATGATTGGAAACTAGCCATACTTTTTAGGTTTATGTAACAATTGACTTCCCCAAAATATTTTTTCTTCTAGCTCATGATATACCCAGACCTAGCTTGTCATTATTGATATCTCCATGCTTTCTCTGGGATAATTCTGTTGCAGTCAGTGGTCTGCATCTTTCTGTGACAAATCTAGCCATAATTAACTATTCGCAATACTTGAAGAATTTAAATGAATCTTTTTTACATTTGAAGGGTAGATACCTGGTTGATTTCAGGCAAGTTTAAACCCTGAGACTGACTACTGGATACTTTAATTATAAAGGGAATGCCTAAAAAATGCCCCCCTCACCCTCAAAGACTCCAAACGTGCTAATCAGTTTTTATTTATTTTTTACCTTTTGACCAAAATATGATTTATGAATATTATTGTCATAACTTTATTGTAAGATAAATATGTATAATAGATGTAAAATAAAATTAAAGTTGAATAAATATTTTGTTATTATCCTGGGAGTCTGAAAATGTCAGTTTCGTCGAACATGGTCATATTGATGAATTTATAATATAAATACAATATTTTTTTTAATTTTAAAATTTATAACAAATTGCATTGTAGACATTTGTATTCATTAATGATCGTTAAGTCGTCTCCACGTTGGTTGCCACTACATAATTTTCATATAAAAATATTAAATCTGTATCGACTATCACAATGGCTGCTTGTCTATAAAACTCGCATCATCATCAGCTCAGGGCAATGCACATTTGTCCCCCACAAGGTGGCGCTTTCATTGCTAAATATTTGCACGTGACATTTCATTGCACGTGACATGCACGTGACCAGATCTCGCTCAGTGGTTGGCAGCGTCTTAAATTCCCACGTATTTTGTGCTGATAACATTCATGGTTATGGAGCGGTTCTTTTATGATTTTTCAAGGTGGATTTATCAACCCAAAAAAACTCAAATCCGATAACAAGATAGCTGGACAGTTAAGTTTTAAAAGATAAATACCATTTTGGATATTCTTTGATATGTTCTACAATGCGCACTATATTTACTACGATCTGTTCATGTTTTCATTGAAGGGTGCAATGTTCCTAATTTGCTAACCAAAACAGACCAGGATGAAAAAGCTTGATGAATTAATATGGTCAAATAATTACAGAAATACTGGTGTAATATAATATTGTAAAATAACGGTCGACATTTTTCTTGAATAAAAAAGTTGGACGTTGAAGTAATTATTTATATTTTGTTTGACATGCAAGCTTGATGTTAAAAATACACACCCCAATGATCTGAAGGAAAAAAAATCATAAAGAGTGTCTTAGACTTAGATTACTCACATTACCTGTTACGGCATATGACCATCACTATCGTGCTATATATATATATATATATATATATATATATATATATATATATATATATATATATATTAAACAGTTTGTTAAAGATTTACATGTATACATTACATGGCAATTATTTAAATTTGCAACATCAATTTCAAATAAATTATTAATGGTTGCATTACATATTCGTTGTTAATTCTTGTCAATATATAGGTCATTCAAATATAAGCTATTAATATTTTTTATGGTGAGGACAGTTTTGTACATGATTAATACATGTAGGAGCATTTTAGTATCTGGTACAAAGCAGGGGTACTGCCACAGGGGTTAATATTGTTTAAAATTTGCCCATAAATTCTAATTGCACTGTACAATATTATTTTAAAAACCACTGTATATTATAGGAATTATATAATTCAATTTAAACTTAGAAGTAATTAAACATCAAATTATGTAAAGAAATTGTAATTGACCTTTTTTTTGCCAGAGTCATTCATGGATCTAATTTGGTGTGATGGATAAGATACAGATTGGCCTTGTTTACACTTTTTTTCATTTTCACTTCCATCAAACATAAATTAAAATTTAAAAAATAGCATAAATGTTTTGGAAAAAAGTATTTACTATATAGTCTACTCTTGACAAAATTTACTGACCCAATTTTAGAACTAGACAAGATAAGTGCACTTTGAGCTAATTTTATATTTTTCTATCAGCTATTGCCTTACATGGTATCTGATTTTCATAATTACCACATGTAAATTAATTTTAGTACATACAAGTAGTATTAAGGTATGCCAAAATTTCTCAGCATTGCACATGTTGTAAATGTAAATAACTTCACTGTAAAAAATGTCCATCTTTTATAAACACTTAGTAAGTGTAGAGCAGTATCTTATTAGTACCTGTTGAGTCTGTTATATATCAGTAGATCTCTGTTTTAATCATTTTTTGATATTTAAAAGTTTTTGGATTAAAATTTATTTGAACAATTGGACACAAATAAATTATGTATCTTGAATTTTCTTGGCAAAGGATGTGTTTATGTTGCAGACATGGCTAACCATGATATAGCTTGATCAGTCCGGTTTACCTATCAAAAGTTTCAGGTCCTTATTTGTCTTTAGAAATTTGCATCATTGTTGATAATATATATGTATATCTACATAACGAATCCATTATATGAACAGGTGTTCCAATAGAAATTTTGAATATGGATGACAGATCCATCCAACTTTTTGAAGAGGCTCTAAAAGACGGAAAGGAAACTGTGCATAGCATGCGTATTATGGTTGTCGGACACAAGGGTGTAGGCAAGACGACCCTAGTCAAACGTCTTCTTGGAGAAGAGGTAAACATTTCCGAGAGACATAGTACAGAGGGCATAGATGTCTATGTCAATTGCTGTGATGTTTCTTTATCAACCCATGAATGGACAAGGCGAACAAAAGGTATGTGGGCATGCATACTCCTTAATTATGTACCTTATTTATGCAAATGCCAGAAGGTGAAAAGTATCACGTTGAACTGTTTTCTGTCCATCCAGCTCTATTTCACTTCTTCACAATAATATAGTTTTCCACAGTCTAATGTTACCAAATTTTGTAAGTAGTTTGCATGTTTAATAAGGATGAGACGTACATGTATCAATTTCTGGTTTAGAATCAGGGAATCCTCCTCATTCACTACTTTCACATATACATAACAAGGTGGACTTTTTAAGTCTTGATATTTAACCTTTACTACCAGTATTTGGTGTGTTAGCACATTGTGTATGTTGTTGTGTATAATTGTTGTACTTTTAATATTTGCTTGTTTCCTCCATGTACTTGCACAAATCTATATACTGCTTGCATCCTGTATGCACCTTTTGGCTTTTAGTCACCCTCTGTTGTATGCTAACCTGCTTTGTAACATAGCTCCATGGTGAGTGGCATTTGTATTACCGGTAACACCATATAAGCCATTAACCAGGCAGCCTTGGTAGAATTGCCTGGGGGTTCAGGTTAGAAGGATTGTATATGCTCATTTTTGTGCCCATGTATGTGTGTATGTGTTTGGGTTATCATTCTTAACTATGCCT
This sequence comes from Unio delphinus, assembly GCA_029339505.1. NCBI lineage: Eukaryota > Metazoa > Mollusca > Bivalvia > Unionida > Unionidae > Unio > Unio delphinus. Next base: position 286,531 of record JAQISU010000364.1, on the reverse strand, counting down.
ATAAAAAAAATACAGTTGGTAGTCTACTAGCCCAGGTTGGTAAATTTTCTATCTATTAGTTTTCATAATTTCACGAGTATAATAGTGTCTGGTTAATCTTGTTATGTGTTAAATTGCTTTGTGACAAGGATTCATTAAGAATAAGCAGGATGAGTAAATTTCTGAATCTACTAGTAATTCTGGCTACAAAGAAATTTGTTAAATCCTGATCCTGTGGCTAACCTAAAGACCAGATATTATTATTATTATTATTATTATTATTATTATTATTATTATTATTATTACAAGTATTATTATTAAAAGAGAGCTCAGAGATTATATCTGCCTTCAAATCTAGAATATCCTTCCTCAACCAGATTTCTCTGTCCACAACTTTTATAGTACTATTAGTATTGTACACCATTAAAAATGAACTTCTCATTTCAGGAAAGAAAAACATGGATGAGGGCATTTGTTTGAATACTGTTACGTGCTTAGGCTCGAATGAACAGTAACATAGAAAGAGTGAAAATAACAACCTTGTAAAACTTGATAAACAATTTATTGAGTACAAATATTTTTTCAGAAAAGAAAAATAAACGGTTTTAAGAATCAATTCCAAAATTAATCCAAAATAATTCAAAATATTATCTACTAGAGAAATTGCAAAAGTCCTGGTAATAAAATGTCCAAATAATTCTAAGTTCGAATTCCAGCGAAGTATCCAATATGGAAGATGATGTCTCTTGATGAAGTCAGTTCTTGTTAATGAAAATCTATGAGCACATATTCTTTTCCAGATAACTAACAAAATAATTCCTCTTGATCCAAACGAATTGACACAATTTCCAGTACACGGTAATTAAAAATAACTTAAAAAAGACACGCACAACTTAGTATTCTAAAAGCCCAAACTTCTACTGAATAACTCGCTATAAAACATAGTTTATATACCCGTTTTTACGTAAACAAGAAAGAGGTCACGACCTTCTAGAATCTTTCAGAACAATTTTGCGTTCAAGAAATGACGTAAACATTGTATGACCCAACTAAATTAGAAAGATGTTTATACTTTACTCCATTTTGTCCTTGGAACCAACCAATCATTTTAAAAGCTTGTTTACAACTCTGAAACCAGGTAAGAAATGAGGTCAACACCTGGTGTTTATCCTGTAAGGTATTAGCCCCCCCCCCCCTTCAATGAACGAATCTTAAAACTTAAAAAGCCAAATTTAAATCTAACAAACAAACAAAAATAAAAATAAATATAAATGACTTGTATCAAATATACGTAACAATACAAAAATACACCAAGTACAGAAATATGTATAGTATTGCTGTGCTCTTTCTCGTAGTAGCAAAGCTATTAAATAGTCAGCTGTCATACAAGAGTTTGACAACACAAATTTCTTGGAGATTGAACATCAAGGAAATATTGGATTCATTGTCTACTCACACCATATCTTTATGATCTAATTCCAAAAGTTCTTTTCTTCGGGGGGGGGGGGTGCATCATGTTGTGATGTAGGCATCCTGTATACCAAGTCTTTACCAGGACACTATGTAAAAAAAATACATTTTTCATTGTTTTGATCTTTTGTTTTATTTGAAGTTGCTTGACTCCATTTTTAATGGGGTATCCTAAGTGGGCATTCATTGTAGCCTTTGTAACTTTGACGTGAAATTTTTTTTCAAAGCTATAGCTATTTCTCCTATTGATAATTTCCCATGTTGTATTATAGGTGCATTTCCTACAGGCCTCAATATGCATGTATAGTCTCTGCTTCCTTTCCAATTTAACCCTTCTGCTAATTTGGTAAAGTTTCTGTTTCTTACATCTAATGCAATCATTGCCAATGACATTGTAGGTCATATTTCTATTGGCATTGCAGACAGACAGGTCGCTCTCCCGTATCCCTTTTTTACATCAACATTGTAAAACTGGCCCCTCGCTTGTCTCTATTCTTTTAGTGTCAAAGTACTTTTCCAGCCCTGACAATTGTCTATTTTTGCACCATTATCCTTCTGCATGTACAGCACGTGTATCACAATTTGCATTTTGTCCAAAGCTATATTTCAATATTATATATGTATTAGCTTTCTTTTCTGTCACTGCATATTTGCACAGATCGCTTTACTGCTTTCAAACTTTTTAGTCCTGTACATGCATAGCCTTAAAGAGGACAAAAATGCAAAACTGAAGACTTTTTATATAATTTGTCATTATTTGCTTTATGGTTCATTTATGAAAATTTTTACTTGTATTTGTAATTTGAAAATTAAAACTTTGGCGAGTTGTTCTGTGCACGCCCGCGAAGGTTTCTGAATTAGTACAACCATTTAAATTGTACAATTAACAAATGTGTGTATTTCATATAGTTTTGCGACATTTACCGCGTGTTCGCTGTGAACTGTAGGTGCCTTAGATACGTCACGTGATCGAACAGTAGACGCCTTAAATACGTCACATGATTGAACACGGTCTGTAGCCATACCTAATTTTGCGTGTCTTCGGTGTGAACTGTAGGCGCCTTAGATACGTCATGTTTACTTAGTTACGTTTGGTTCACGCCTTGGTTACGTCAAACAATCGCGGTGTGAATTTGTAATAGTTGAAACAGACGAGCAACGGGAAGCAAGATTGGAAACCGTTCGAGTTCGCACTGCTCAAGCCCGATCACTTTCACAAACACTTTCTTTCTTTCAGTGGCATTGCAACGCATGCCGGGTACTTGCTAGTCTTTAATAAAGCAATGCGCTCCCCCACCCAAATAGCAGTTGTGATGTCATTTGAGACAATGTGTACACACCGGCGTTGTGTTGATGAATTATGGAGAACTCGCCCCATAAAGATCTCACTCTGGGAGAAAGATCCTATAGACTAATTCTGAGATTTCACCACATGGTTATTAAGTATTCATTATTGTTGTCTTTCATCAACCTAATAACTTATTTAATCTATGAAAAAAAATTAACTTTTCAATTTTTCCGTTTGATCAATGCTTAAGGAAAAACAAGTGGTATTTGTCCCTTTTGCTCTGCTCTTCAAATCATTAGATACATTTTAATTGGAAAAAATAGAGCCAGTGTAAGCATGATTATATGATGTCTGCAGTTTTATATATGAAAGGGCACCAACCTAATAGCGAATGATACTTGAACTACATAAAAAGTATAATTGATGCCTACTGAGGAAATGTAGTCACTACTGAGTTCAACATCGTTTAGTTTATTTCTTCTTATTTGTTAGTGTTCATAATTTTATTATTTCTAATTAAAACAAACTATTTAAAGTTGAATGAGAAGTTTAAAAAATATTTAACTTCTAAATTGTCAATGCCAAATAATCAGGGTTATGTTATTTTATTATATATTACAAGCAAAATTTTGTTACCTTAAACACATATTTGAACTGCTAGACATACATGGGACATAATGAGAAAATCATCTTTAACAACAAATTTATGTCACGTTTAAATCGTGGAGAAAAATGAATAATATTTCACATGGTTCGAATCAGCTAATGGAAGTTTGGAGAATCAGCCTGGTACGAGTTTGAGAGTAATTACCACATTAATGAATAATATTAGTATAATATTTGTATTAATGAAGAAAGTTAACAGCAACATTTGTTTAAATTTTTTTTATGGTGGTGTTCCGGAGTGTGTTTTAAGAATTGTAAAGAGATTATACGAACACAGACTTTCAATTATAAGTGAGTTATTTTTCTTTTATCGACATTACACAAACAAGATGAATGCAGCATATAATCTATAAAATTTATTCAAAAATGCACATACTCTTAGTTCTTCGTTTTTGAACATATCTCACAAGTGAAATATTCTTCCTTGTTTTTCTTTTGTTACATCATTTGTGTATTCAAATATTACGGTAACCAGCATGAGACAACATATTTCTTGATAACAGTATAGTTTTAAGGTACACATTTCTATCTTTTAAATAATTTATTGAATTCAAAGATAAATATTAAATAGGTCTTCTGGATGACAAGTTTTGGGGTGACTTTTCCAACCATTTCGAGCAACTTATCCAACCATTCTGGGGCGACTTCTCCAGATACGTTCTGATGAGTTTTCCCAGGGTGAGTTTTAAAAGGGGCGAGTTCTCCATATACTGATGATAATGCAGTTCAGCATTCTATGAGATGGCTGTGTTTGAATGTTTAAATTAGGTTGACTGTCAGTGATGACAGTGGTGTGGATAACATTCCCGAAGTAGAATATTCCATTAAACTCCAACCTTACATGATAGATTCGTGGGACAAAGATGAACAGTACTCAAGAAATTCTGATAATGGTGCTACTCTTTAGTCTTTTGAGAAACGTTCAAGCTCGAAATGTCTCTGACACAACCTGCTATGTTGGGTTAGCATAAAGCCTTCTCTCTTTAATTTAATCTCCCATACAGATCTCCTTTTATGGTCATTTGGAAACGTGAAAAACAGAACTAATCTTTTGTCAGGAAATTCTATTATTCACACAATTTTGGGGGGCTGGGAGGGTAGGGGGACAAGACAGATGCCCCCTCTGCTTTTTAGAAAAAAAGGAACAAAGTTGTCATATGTTCATGTGTTTCCCCCGAGATGTAGGTAGTTTTTTTTTAAATATATCTTTTCTCTCTTTTTTTTGTTTTAAATTTCCATTTATTTAGTTAAACTTTGATGTTTTTTTATCCTTAGTGTTTCCTTAGGGTTGATCATCCCAGTAGGTCTTATTCACCTAATCTCGAAATTCCTTTTCTAGTTCATTTTGTCAACCTTGGCTAGAGGTCACCTGTATCTCATGTATGCTATTTATGTTGGTGCTATATATATATATATATATATATATATATATATATATATATATATATATATATATATATATATATATTAAAAATCAAATAAATGAATATAAAAAAGTTCTGGGAAAAACATAGGACAACTGACAAATTGGATGGTAGCAGATTATGCCTACAAAGACACACACATTGTTTCGTTGTGTGTGTGTGTATATATATATATATATATATATATATATATATATATATATATATATATATATATATATATATACATACATACATACACACACACACATTGTTTCTTTGTAGGGATAACCTGCTACCATCCTATTTGTCTCAGTTGTCCTATGTTTTTTCCCAGAACTTTTTTATATTTATTTATTTCATTTTTAATTCTGCATTAAGTACGGTGTACTATCTTTGTTTGGGGGGGGGGAAGAAACTTAATGTTTTAATGCTTGTATTTTTTCTGTGGTGTTCTTCACATTGTCTATTTATTTCATATTCATGTTCGACTGTGCTCAAGTGGGGCTCCATACATTTTTGTAATTTAAATTGTACTTTTCCCAACTTGAGTAAGGTCATCTCTTATTTATTTATATATTTATATTTTTAGTCCTTTCAAAGATTTTCCTGAATTGTTTAAGGTACCTTTATGGGTTCTCTGTGCAGTACGGGAGCTACCCAGAGGTGGTATAGAAGAAGAATGAAGTGTTCTATATGTTCCTTTGTCGTTTTTTTCTGAAAGATTAATTGGCAGAGCATATTGAGAGACACTTAACTTATATATTTTATTCATACAATTTAAAGCTGCGTATTGAACCATTTTGTTTCTACTTGACACTTCACTGCACAAGCTGAATACGACTCGTATATGTTAATCGTCTCAAATGATGTCACATTCGGCTTGTATAGAAGGGAGCTAACAAATTCAAGGCAGGGTTTTTCCGTTTGATCTCTGAATACAGGACAGTATTTTTTATGAAATGTAATAGCAAATACAATACTAGATGTAAATAAGAAAATAGTATCGGTAGATTATATACACAGACTACTAAAGATCCTTCTATTTACAATAAAATTATGCAGGTCTCTTTAAGGCAAGTTTGTTTCATTTGTGCCATCAATATTTAAAAGTTTTATTTTAACATTCATTAAAATATAAATTCTAAATGTATTTCAAATTTTTTATCTTGTTTTTATTGGTTTTGTCCCTCATAGCGAGGATCCCATAGTGCCAAACGATTAAAGGATGTTATGTGTTTCTGTAACCTCCATAGTACATGTATGTTGTTTGTGTTTTGTAAAAATTCAAAAAGAATTTGCTATAATATTTTTAGAATTTTGACATGGGTTTAGTATACTTTCTTTTTCTAGTGTAACATTAGCTCTACAACTTGAGATGAACTATTATATAGTTAGTTAGCCTTGCCAGGTGTTTGCTATGTTATATTGCATGCTATCCATGTATTTCTATTTGGAATGGTTAGACAGTCAAATCATAATATAGAATAACCTATGTAAAAAAACATTTCAAATGTCTACAAGGGAGGCCCAGGGATTGCATGTGGTGATGGCAGGTGGCTCCTCTGTCCACCCACTTCCACCACAATGGTCATTCCCCTCTTTCCCATGTTGTTTTTCCTTATCTTATTATGCTATAGTGCTTGTAATAAGTGTAATTTGTTTTTTAAAAAAAAAAGGAAATAAGTAGAAATTAAACAAACTAAAGAGCACCTTGTTGCAGGTATGTATGTACTGCACAATTTACTAGCTTATATATTTAGTAATGTGTAATTGTACTCCCATGTTCATGTTTTTTAAATGGCCTTCTCTTTGGGGAGATATGTTAGCCATGTAGCATAGGTATCACACCATTATTTGCTCCTTAATCGTTAGTCACACACAAACACACACACAATTGTTGATACACAAATTTACTAGCAGCACCTTGTAACCTGGAAGAAATTCATCTAATGTCTCATCTGATGTCCACCTCTGCCAATTGGCAACTTCTTTAAATCAAATTGAGCCACATCTTCCAACTATGTTACAGTAAAGGTTGCTAACTTGGGGCTTGCTGCTTTGATAATTTGCACTAGATCAGAGATGTGTAGACCAATTCACTATCTGATGACAAACTTCCAGTCTGAATATTTCTTTGGACAGGTCCTGGCATTTTCGTCCTTGTCTATGAGGATTGACTTGTCTCTCTTGATTCAGAGAGATTATCATCCCTTGTCCAATATTCTCAACAGTTCTGTGATATATAGTCTTTTTGATCTCTCTGAACTTTCATTCCAATAACATTAATTTTCTACATGCTGCTTGCAGCTTATCTGCAATGCCAATAGGTGTTTTCTAATTTGGATAGTACCTTCTTTTCCATTACTTTCATATTTTTTTGGCTAAGTCCACATCCAGTGTAGGTTGTTCCACATACTATCAGGAATGGCCTTAGCAAATTTGTGGCCTGATTTGGATCATTTGGCACATTTTTCTGGATGTTTGCTCCATGTTCCCAGTGAGAACTGCATTTGGAAATAAACTTTTCAACAAGTTAAGTTAACATTTTCTTCCATCACTTTAAAATTACTTTCTGTTGAAATATTTTTGTTAATTACTTATATGCAGGGTCCCTGTGAGCATTTCTTTATCACTAGCTCCAGTACAACACCAGTATCATGAACACAGACCGATATGTTGTCCTCAGATTTGATCAACCACTCTGATAAGCCAACACATCTGCTGTAGCAGGCATCATAGTGGTCCATTGTAGCTGTAGCTTGGGAAGTAGGACTGTTACTAATGTCAACTGAACATTGAGCAAAATGGTTGTCTATTAAATGATCTTGCATCTGCCATCATTGTACTTATTTACAATTAGCATTTTTTAAAAACAAAACCATTACCTAATGTAAAATAACTTTATTAGACATTTATGATTTTATTGTTGTGTTTGTTTTCTCTGTGTGTGTTTGATGCTTTAGGGTTTAGAAATTTATATGCATTTTCATTTTATTGAAAAATGTTTTCCTTTTAGTGAGATATTTTAATGGGCTAAGAATTCCATCCTTATATTATCAAAAAAATGAGAATGTGATATTTTATTTATTTATGTCAGTGAGTCTCTGAAATATTCTGGAAATTCCTGAGTTTCATAAGTGAAGAGTCCAGGACTCCTCATCCTAAACTTTTGTTGAGAGGATTTAAGTTTTGGGTTATATTGTGTTATATTTCCTGCTCAGATTATTGAAGCCTGCTATTGTCAAATTTGACTTGAATCAAGATTTACTTTAATAAGGAAGTGTGACAGGCACTGGCTATGGTTCAATTTTAAATGACCTTTGCAATTTGTAATCAATGTTTAGTAATGTTTAAGGGAAAGTGTTGTATTTTATTTTATGAAATGTTGTTGTTAAAACATGTGATATATCTGGTTACTTAAGCCACCATGACTTACATTTCATGTTTACTTCCATCATGATATTTAATGTTATGTTCATCATTATGTTTAATATTATATTCATTATAATTCATGTTATTTTCATCATATTTCATGCCATGTTTATTATTATAGTTCATGTTATATCCATCATGATATTTTGCATTATGTTCATCATTATATTTAATGTTATACCCATCACTATATTTCATGTACCCGGTATACCCTCTAGTAGGTCAGAAGAAGAGGTGATTTAGAATGAACAGGGGTTGCAATTACCTTTATATATTTCTTGTTTAAAATATTTAAAAACATACCATGGTCACATGCACTTGACTTGTGCTATGGATATATAAAATACCAACCTACCTACCCTAATTTTAAAACCAGTGCAATAGGAAACACATATATTTTTGCACCTTATTTTAGATAGCCAGGATATTGCAGCAAACAGTTACTTTAGTTTGAAGTGACAGTGGCTGATGGGGGTTTGGTGGTTTTATCTCTATGTAGAGAGTTCCATTTGATATGTTGTACAATATGGCAACCACAGTGCATATCTTGACAATGGTTCTAAGGTGTCACTCTTATGTTTTGTAATTTATATTAGGTTCGAAAACATATCAACGGTTTTCCTCAATGGTTGTACTGGCTTGTATACAACTTGACCTTACTTCAGATGTGTACCTTTAAAAAAGACTTGCCCCACCTGGTCATTCTATTTGTCCAAGTCTTTCACAATTTATTTATACATTTTTTTTACAAAATTATGTGCAACATTGTTAGGAATATCACATCATCAGCACTTAATTCGATTAAAATAAACCAGGAAAATTTAATATGTGATATGGTTTGAAACAATTTGTACACACATTTACTTGGCAATGTTCACATCCTTTTTCCTTGTCAATTTGTCATTGTATGTTGTAGTTCCAGGATTCATTCCACTAAAATCATTGATTTGGACAGACAGAAGATGATCTCTCCAATCTGCTAGATCGGCAGAAACTCTTTCATTTTCGCGATCAGGATCCTCTTTTTCTGACTATTCAATCTCAAGAATCTTCAATGTCCCATTCGAAATCTCGCAAATTATCCAACTGTCGAACATATCTTTCCTCAAATTACTCAATATTTCAGAGATCAAACCTGAGAAACTCCTCATTCTCGCCCTCACCACCATCAAAAACTACTCGTTCTTCCGCCATCATTTTACGAATTTTCAAAAGAAAAAACACATGTATTGAAACGGATCTCAAGTAGTAATCCTAGGTTTCCGAACATTTAAAGTTTGTCCAAACAAACGTAAATTCATTTCTGATTGGTTACATGTGGGTCTGATGCTTGGAAAAGACCCATTTGTAACCAATCTGAGACATTCTCTCGACCATACATTCGGACTGCAGAAAAGCGGTACCGGCCATTGAATGCAGTCGAAAAACTTCACGTAAAGATGGTATCGGCTGTTGAATGCAGAAACTGGATTACGCGTAAACACGGCATCGGGGCCGAATGAGTTAAAGTCATAGTACCAGACTACATACGTTTCGGGATATCTCTAAGAAGTTCCTTATTGTAATGTAGATATTATACTTGGATTATATCACGAGTTAAGCTTGAATTCGACTAGAAATCTCGAGGCAAGCAGGCACATTGTAAGCGTGTTTTCCGAATGGTGAATTTCTATTCAAAATGGCGGAGTGCAAAGCAAGATGAGAATGAAGTGTCAGATTATGAATTATCAAACTATTTAGCTGTTGTGACTTAAGACAGTTGATTGAAAATGAGAGAAAACATCTGGAGATGCATTTGAATGTGCTTTTGGGTGACAGTGATGACGTTGAAGAGGAATTTGAAGGTTTTGAACCAGACGAAGTGTGAACTCCGTGTTTTTGTTCTTGAAAAAATCATATGTACTGCATTAATTATGCTTTCTAATTTCATTACAACTTGATACCCTGATGTAAAACAGAATTTAGCTGTATTCAGTGTTCCTTATGTTTTCAGATTCAGAACAGGATTATAAACTGCAGCGCCTTGTCAAGGTCCTAAATGAGAATTACCAAACAGGGGGAAGGGAAGCTGATTCGGAACTTGATGCAAGCTCTAATCAAAGGGAGACAACTGATGGCAATTATTTGAGCCATGTTGCTGATGATGACAAGACTACAGGAGTACTATATCGCCGTTCACAGCAACAGAACATGGACCAAAATCTTTCATCTACATCTAGTCTACAAAAAAGATCATCTTCCACTGTGTTACAGAGAAGTCTCACTCCGTCTGAAACAAACACAATGCCTGGATCAGAGCTTGGAGAACATGTTGCCACTGAAAATTACAAGATGGATCCATTAAGGGACATGTTAAAATTGTTGCAACAAAATCCCAATAAAGCAAAAGCAGATATTAGCAAACATGCACATTTGACAATGTTGGACTTTGCCGGTCAATATGCCTTTTACACGACACACCAAATGTTTCTGACAAGACGGGCTATATACCTCCTGGTTTCCGATGCAAGTAAAGAGGTCAGTGATCTTGTAGAAGACGAGTGCTATTTTGACAGTCAGGGCATAATGAAGTGTAAAGTTCATGGTGAGTTCTGTGCTGTTTCTACCTAAGTACACCACAAAGTGTGTCATTTTTTTCCCCAGATTTGTTGCTGAGTTAACATTAGTATCATTCTTCTGTGAGTAACAGGTTTTCTCTCAAACTCATGATTTATAAAAAAAAATATTTATTTCAGAATTTTGTAAGGTACAATTGCACCTAACAACAGTACTTTATTATACTCCACTCTTCTAAAAATTAAATTAACATCAAGTTGACTTACTACTAAAGAAATATGTAACACCTAATGAAAATGCATTTCCAATGAAGCTGGTTGAGGAAGTTATTTTTGGTCAATTCTACAATTAAGAATTTGAAGGATAAGAATAAAAGTAAGTTATTGTTGCAAGGACCATTTGGTCTTAATTGGATTTGAGGCTTCACATATTTTATGATGAAATTAGGTTAAAAAAACAACATTGTGTCAGGGACTGAAAGTTGGTATTGCTTATTAAAATACCTTGCCAAGTACATGTACTTCATTCTGACATTGTTTACAGAATCATTGATGTTTTGCATTTTGATTTTTTTTTCAGACCTAGTTCAGGTCTGGATGAATTCCATACATTCGTGTGCACCACCTGACAAGGAAAAGTTGAATTCTGCAAGTTCACATACGTCGTCTTGTAAAGTCCTCCCACCACCAGTGATTTTAGTGGGGACACACATTGATCAAATTCCACAGGTATGTCAGTAACACCAGGAAGTTTTAATATTTCATAAATTATTACCTTATTCTGTCAATAGTAGGATTCTCCTTGAGTGCATGAAGTTGCAGTATTATTAGTGTCAGGAACAAAACAGCTATTTCTTTACCTTGATTCCTGATTTACACAGGCCTTACTTGATTCAAACCGTACAAGTTTTTGAAGTTGCCTAGTAATGGAATAAATATTCATCCATTTTCAATAGCATCAAGATCACAAATTTGGTCCGGTACGCACTCCAAAATTGTGTTCTTGAAAGATGCATTATATAATGCTTACAGACCCAAACACATTAGACCCAGGAGGATTTTGTTGTTTTCGCATGAAGTGCGAGTACGAAATACATTTTGGGGACTGTTTCTGAATATATCCTAATACATCGACTTCCAAGCAATTTTCCATTAGCCTAATGCCTAGACTTAGTTTTGTTAAAAACATTGTTTTCCATTGATTATTTTGCTTGCGCAATAGCAGAAGGGAAAATGTTGGATTTTTTCAAATGTATGTTTTTGCTTTACGGACACATCAATTGCTTATGAAGACCACTCTTTATTAAAAATGCCCACCATATCCTATTTTTTGCACAGACTGTGTGCAGTTTAGACTAGTCTGATTTGCCTTAGATCTGACAGGGTTCGTACGGTCTTTGAAGGTCTTTGAGAGTTTGGGAAAAATGAGGTAGCATTTTCAAGGCCTTGAAAGTTTGGGAAAATCGAGCATATTACCCTGAGGTCTTTAAAAGTCTTTGAAAATTGAAATAAACCCCAATTTTTTAAATTTCTTTCCAGAATCACAAATAAAATTATCTGAGGTTGTTCGATTCGGATGTAATCTAGTTGTCCTGGTTTCTTTCTTTTGATGACCCGTTCAGTTGAATTGCCATCGCAAAAACAAGAGAGGCTTTGTTTGACCATCCAAAGTTGGCCTCGGTGGCAACTTCAATAGCACATGCACTCTTCATCAAAGCAAGACGGCTACACACTTCATCAAAGGAAGTCACAAATAAAATTGCCAAAGGTCATTATCTTCGGATGTAGCTGGTTTTCCTGGCTTCTTTCTTTTGATGAATCGTTCAATTTGATTGGACGAGTCCATCAGCTTTGGCCAATCAAAATTTTCATTACACTAACTCACTCTACGTAGAAAGTAACACGCTTGAGGATTCAAATTTTGTTTATTCGATTTACTTCTTCAGTGTTTAAAAATGCCAGGTCTTTGCTATTTCAACGCTATCAGGCTTGAACAAGAAAAATACAAGGAATGGCTGCAAAAGGATAAAGTATGTAAATGAAAGGCGTTTTGTACATTGTTTAAAATTAAGACGATCAACTTGGCTTCAATGGGAGAAGGAGCCTTTCCCTTACAAGTCATGCCAAAGATAAGTTGCAAATTAGTAACTTCATACTGTTCATTTAGTGCAACAAAGATGCAGAAGTATAAGCTATTGGTAGTTTTGGGCAGAATAGTCTTCAGGTATAAAATAAGATATTGTTTAGTTTGATGATTTGGGAGATACGGCAAAAGAGGGCCCGTTTAAATTTACTTATACTGTCTGTTTATTTAACATGTTAGAGGGACAAAAATTATTTTCGAAAATTTTGTTATACATCATAATGTTCCTTGGTTTAATATAGAAACATCCATTGTAATAAAATTCAATTGACGGATAAACAGTTTCAAAGTGTGCATGCGTACACTATAGTAGAGTTAAGCAAGAGTTGTTGTTCTTAAATTGCGAGAAAAAAAAAATTAAATGGCGTTAACTCAAAATGTTTTTGTTTTGGTGTTTTTTTTTAAGACAGATTGACCTTAAGTAATGTTTTGGTTATATATTATTTGTTGTTGTTGTTGCTGTTGTTGTTCTTTTTTAAAATAAAGTATTATAAAAATGGCATTAACGTGTGCAGTGAAGCTTTAACTGTAGGAAGCCAAGTCATTTGATTAGGCAAATAATAAAAAAGGAATTAAAAAATGTGTTTCCAGTTTGACGGAAAGTCCGTTTCTCATTGCCGACCCTAGACTTTTTCCCCAATGGTATAATTTTTTTTTTTCTATTTTGACTATACATCCCCGTTTGTTTGTACCCCTAAGTTATCCAATCGGACAATCATCCCTTGACTTGCTTCAATAGAACAGATGACAGCCTTGATGAAGTGTTTTATTCTGTCCTTTCCAAAAGAAAGGAATATGTGGAACTTTGAAATGTTCTCCAGAAAATGTTGTTGTTGTCACATGGGCAGGCAACAGTGGAGAGAGGATTTTCTGTCAACAAACAGGTATCTGTTGAGAACCTCAGCAGAGAAAGCCTAAGATCTCAAAGGCTAATCATTGACACAATGAGAAAAGCAGGTGGACCTTTGGAAATCATCATTAGCAATGAAATGATGACATGCCTCCTCTGCAAGACATAATTACCATGCCTATCTGGATAAGAAGAAAGCAGAGGAGAAGGATGAGAAGAAAAACCAAAAGGGAAAGAAACGGGAGTTAGCCTTGGATGAAGTGGAATAACTTTAAGCCAGAAAGCTGCGTCTTGAAGCTGACATTGCCAGTCTACATGCTTCCTCTGTACAGAAAGCATAAGAGGCAGAGTTAAAAGGACTAATTGTGCTTGTTACAGAGTCAAATGCTCTTAGGAGAAGAGCAGAGGAAAAGATGACAGTGGTGGCTATCTTTCCAAAATGATTGAATAGGAAAAAAATCAAATATAACAATGCATTTAAAGCAATGCTGATGTCTGTTAAGAGAACAATATATTTTTGTATTAAATCTGACACATATGTTACATATTTCTGTGAAAAACAACAAATGTTAACTTATCTTTCAGATCATTATAATGCAATTTTAGGAAATTAATTATAGTTTGACTTTAATCGGTAAACAATATTGTAGTATTTCATTTTGGCATTCGTTGTTTTCTCATATAACCTGTATACACAATGTTAGCAAAAATAGGTCTTGGAAATCTCTGTTTGTGGTCTTTGACAGTTTGGGAAAAGTCTTTGAATTTATCATTCATAGTTCAGTATGAACCCTGTCTGAGACAAAAAAATCTAAAATCTGGACACAAAATCAGACTGACCACTCTCAAATTTTGGGTTAAAAAAAATGAGTCCAAAAAGTTTGTTTTTTTCGTCTGTATTTTGTAGTGCAACAAAAATGTCCAGATTATTTGGTGTCATTGTAGATCTAAATCTGTCTACCTTTCTACAACACCACCCACTTTAGTAAATCATACATGATGTTGACAGAGCTTGGCAGTAGGCTACTATCTCTTGCGCCATAAATGTGGCACCAAGGGTTAATGTGTTAATGAGATCCATTCCCCTACCTCTTTGACAGCTTATATGCAACTGGAATAACAGCAAGTGCAAGTCAATGCAAACCACCACATTTTCTCAGTTTGACTCATCAAAGGCAAGAAGAGATTATGGGATGGTGTTTTGTTTGTTACTTGTATGCCAATTAGCACAAGTTTGTTATTATTACTTCTAGATTACATGGAAGATTACTTTGAAACCTTACGTGTATTATTCACATTATGGTCTAGTTGTAGGTAAATTGGAAAGGTGTTGTTCTGCCATCGAGTATGGTAGCCATATTGCTGTTTTTGAAAATCTTATTGCTACTTTTCAATTTTAATATTGATATGGGGTTTTCTCGCTGATATTGTTAAAAATCCTCTAAATCATCATCGCCAAAAAGAAAACTTGGGATGTTAGGAAGACGAGTGTAAGCTATTTTCTTCCATATAGTAAATTCCCAGGGATAAATGCCACTAAGCTCTGGATTTAATATGGATCATGGCAAATACTGACTGAGGAGTAGACTGTGTTGTCTCTTGCACCAGTCTTGCAGGTCAGAATTTGATCATGCCATGATTATGTAACAAACAGCTTGCAAATCTTGCATGGAGAATGCACCTCAGATGCAGGAATTAGTAGGTTTGAACCCTGGCTGAGTCATACCATAGACTTAGAAAACTGGTATTAGTGGCTGCCTTGCTTTGTGCTCAGCATTAAGAGCTTAGTGTTAGGACTCGTTGTCTTGGTGCAGTGTTAAAACAAGATGCTAGCCTGATGCCTGGGACCCCACAAATTTTTGTTCAAATTGAGGTGCCCTTCGGACTTGCTGAAGAAAAAAACATAGTTTGCCTAAGAAAAATTGGATCGAGCTGATGAAATGAGTAAATTAACTTTGATATACATGCCTTAACATGCCGCAGTCTAAATCTGCTTACCACTGTCCTATGTGAAATTGAGATCAGATTTTAATAAATGGAAGCTGTGCTAAAAATATGACTTTGTACTCTCAAACCCCTTGACATGGTCGTTTTTACTGGAAAACACTATTTTCAGTAATCTTAATTTTTCAAAAAAAATATAAAGACAACTAGAAAAAGAATGCCAACAACAAAATCTGTTGATATAAATCTGGATGGTTTAAATAGCAGAAGTTAAAAGAATAGAGGTCTGATATAAAATCAAAGTTTCTCATTAACTGGCCGAGATGTGTTGCAGTGGCTTAACCCATTGTGCTAATTTTCATAGGTTATAATGATTAGGAAGTGGAATAACCCATTATGGGTAAATCAAAGAGATGATAGATATGGGTACAAGAACAAAAGACATTACATTTCGCCTTCAATGAGAATGTTTAATCTGTTATGTATTATATTTTTTACAAGTTTATAAACTTTTCTTTGAAATAGCATTGTACTGCATAATATATAGAATGCAAAGCATGCTCATTTCAGTTCTGGGAATAGTGTTCTAGTTTAATTCCTTTTGATTAACATTATACTCAAATTGTAGCTATTGCAATGTCATGTGACAATGTTAAAAATGGGGAAATTTGGGATTTGTGGATATTGGAGTGCAGCATACCTGTCAACTTTTTGAAAGCCAAGTGTTGAGAATAACAAATAAAATCGTGAGATTTGGACCAAAATTGTAGAGGTTTTTAGATGGCATTTTTAGTAAATATTGACCTCATTTCCAGGTAAAATAGGATGTGCCCCCAGAAACGTTTTTTCTGGGGGGGAGGGGGCACATATTGGTCACCATGAAATTTTATTGATTTTTCTTCTTCAGGAAAATGAAATTTGACAGACATATCATAATAATCTGGAGTTCTCTGGAAAAAATTGTGAGATATTATGAGATCAGGAGATTGGCGTGGAAATCCCCCACCCTATCAAATCAGGAGAATTTTCTCCTGACTTGTGAGTTTACATGAATAAAATGTCCAGGCATATGAAATTTCATTCAGGGCTTTTGAGTTTAGTAAATTCACCAGCCTTGGGCCTGTGTGTAAAAAAATATTCTTCTAGTACTGCCTGGTGTCAGCATAATATGACTGGGTTGGACATCATGCTATATGTATGCGGTATGATACCCCAGTGCTAGACATGGGTAGAAACTCGCTGCAAACATCATAGCGACATGACTGACAAATTATTAAAGCTACATTAAAAATCCCAAACAAACACACACACACCAAAAGAATGCTTAATTTGTCCGTCAGGGACATTGTCTCCGTCTCAACTTCCTTTCTGAAAGCCTCCAAATTAAGGGAAATTAACCTTCTCTTTAACCCAGATGGATGAGTTTGCCTCTTAAAAAAAGTAATTGTTGGGAATATTGAAAATGTTTGTATTCTCAAATCACCACAGTGCCCATAGTAATCAACATCTCCCAAAATACTATTTGCTCTTTGTAAATTCACAAAATTCTCAATGAATCCTCCACTGTTTCAGAGTAAATGCAATGAAGTCTAGGGTATCGTATCGCACCCACATATCCCAGTATAAAGAAAACTCAAAAGATGGAGACAAAGTTGGATCTGCTATTGCAATGCATGGCACTATATCAATCTGTTTGCTGGATAATATGGACAAATTTAACTGCAGAAATAACAGCAATGTTCAAAGCTTTGAATTACATTAAAATCTCCTTAATAAACAAATTACATCTTTGTTTTGTAATTCTTTTTGTTGAAAATGGCAGAATCTTAAAATTTACAATCATGCAAAATAACACAGATGTTGTGGAAATATGTTTTTGTTCAGTATAGGAAAAGTATTCTATACTGTTCGCTGGCTAGTCAATTTGACAAAAGGTATTAAAGAGTAGATAAAGAAACAATGCCACTGCTGCCCTACGATCACTCATTTCTGACTGAAAACGTTTCATATAATGACTTTAAAGTATTTTATAAATCTGTATGTTTGTCATGCTTTGTAAAATATGCTGAATGGAAACTCCATGAACTAGATAACAGTAAGACCACTTAAGGAGAGTGGCATCTCTTATATTGAATGAAGCAGAGATGAGATGGTATTACGTCGTTATATTAAAAGCCAATGCCAGACTCGTGTAAACCTCTGCAAATGTGTGTACTATGTTGCTAGTATCCACATACAGTGGAACACATGGTTTTTGGGTCATTACTATGGTGATGGGGGAAATGGTCATGCAGACAAGAGCTTTACTGCTCCACATTGGGTAATATATCAATGACTCGTGTTACGTATATCTGATTAATTGTATATTTGATTTAATTTAATTGTCTCTTTGTTAGTTGAATTTTTGTCTTATTCCATTGCATGCTATTTTAATGTAATTTTGTTTACTCATTATGATATTTTACTGTGAGATTTTCGTGATTTCTGTTTCACAATTCATGGATTTATGAAACTTCATCTTATAGAGAAGTTTGTTAATATAGACTTTTACAAACTTGATGTCAAGTTCTTTTCTTCTGTTTGGACAGTTTTGAATTTTTATTTTCGAGTTTTATTTTAAATTTTCTTCAGATTATGGATTCTAAGAGATTAGTTCAGTTCCCTGGAGAATTCTTTAACAAAGACATTTATTGAAAATTTATTCGAAATTCAAACACTTGAGTGGAATTTCTTCTTTATTTACAAGGAACTGTAGACACAAATGTACTATGCAGGTTACATTATACATCATTGCCTTCCATCTTGGATTCTTGTTGGGACTCAAACTCAAATTCATTAGAACGATTTATTCCTAAGACCTCTTCTTTTTAATTCTTGGATTATTTTGGATTTGATTCTTAAAACGACAAGTTCAAATTTTCATTTTTACCTTGTTTTTTCTAGGGAAATAAATTATTTGTTAAATTTTATAAAGCTTGTTGTTTTCACTTTTTTTGTTACTATATAAAAGAACCTAAACACCTAACACTGGTTGATGCACTGTATCCCTGAGATTCTCTTTCTCTTGGACCTCTCCCAGTGATAGGCAGCTGTGGCTCATCTTGGCTTCATCCCCAATTTAGAGACGTCCAATCTTATCCCTTCTCAGAACTTTGTGTGCGTAGAGATTATTTTCTTAATCAGGCAGAGGAGGGTTTATGCTCAACCCGACGGGATCCAGCGGATTTTGCCCCTCGTTGTGGGTCTTATACGAAATTTTTGTTATCGGTAGCAACCTTTCTTTACCTTGCTTTTCTGGGAGTTCTGAACATGGTGGTAGAACTGGTTCCACAAGAGAGACTTCACTTGCACCAAATCCAATTGATGTTTCAGCACACTGAAGACTGTACAAGGACCCACTTGTCAGCTTTGATCAAGAAACTGATTTTTGCCACCACTTGTGTAGATTTCTAGAGCGGAATCATCAAAGGATTCACCCTCTTTTTGTTGATTGGAATTGTTTTCACAATTTATCATGCATTGTCATCTTCTAGTTACTACAAGAAATGAACAGTGTTTACAAAGACAGTCAGGGGCGCCAAGTGGTCTAAAGCACTTTCCATTACGGATCACTGCCGTCTCACCTCTGTCTGCATGGGTTCGAGTCTAAGATTCGGCTAATGTAGTTATGTGAGAAAGCTTGCCAGTACCTTCTCGTGGGTCGGTGGTTCTTTCTGGTTCTTCCTCCATCAATAATACTGGCCACTATGTATAGCCTATCATGTGCTGGAAAATGGCGTTAAGCCCTAAAACAAACAAACAAATAATTTTAACTTGTCATGTGATTGTTTGGTTTTAGTCTCATTCATGTTCATTTTGATTTTGTAAAGAAAGAAGCTTCAAAGACTAATATACCATTTTAAATGTAAACAGATGCTAGAAAAGAAACATTTTGAAGATGCTCAGTGTAGAACAGGAAGACGAATTCCAGTTATCTCCCATCTACTCTTTGGAATTAATGTTAGCATTTTTAAATTGTTTAGCTGGAGCTAAATAATTTAAAAATGCTGGCAATAATTTAGATAAATGGTGCAAATCCCTATTAAATCGCCAACTGTTGTGTCAACTATCTCAGAGATACCACTGCATATTGCATTATTCAATGCCCAATCAGTAAAAGCACTGGAAAAGCACACAGAAATATTTATTTTATCAACGATCAGAATATTGATATCTTCCTGACATAAACGTGGCTAAACATATCAGGCAATGAGCGCTAGTGCTCAGATCTAACACCCACTGGTTACTCCTTGACGTCGTTCTCCCACCACTCTCTCAAAGGTGGAATTACTGTCATCACAAAGAATTCCATTATAAAATGTCTTAAATACAACACACCCTTCAATTTCTGCCACATATCATTTGAACTTGTCCAAACAACACTCATCCTGGAGCATGGGCCAGTCCTTTTTTCTACCTCTACCGCCGTCCTCCTAGTGGAAAAATCAAGCTGACTGAATCTCTCTTTTTGGAGCAGTTTCCGAATCTACTGGAGTATGGATATTCGATTTGTGGAAACCTAATTATTCTTGGAGATTTCAACTGTACTTTTTTGACTGTCCTGGAAACTCCATACACATCAAATATCCTAGAATCCATTCATGTTTTCAACTTTAAACAGTCAGTTAATCAACCCACCCATAAACATGGTCAAATTTCAGACTGGATTCTTGATAGACCTGATGATAATATTCTACGGTCCCCTTTTGTATCCCATGAACTTGCATCAGATCACCTCTGCATTTAGACCAACAAATTGTTCTCCCACTTTGTTTTATATGTTGACTGGTGGCAGAACAATAAGTTCATCTGTAAAAATTGAACAATTGTAATAGCAAGGTAATAATAATAACATTAATTAAAATAATAATTAAGGTAATAATAATAATAATAATAATAATAATAATAATAATAATGATGATAATATCAATAATAATAATAAAAGTTGAAACTTTAAGAACAGCATTGCCAACTACACCGCTCCCTCGATAACTCACGAACCCACTTATAATGCGGTGTCTGGCATGGATCCCGTTTTTTTATAAAAAGAAAATATTTTTTAAAAATGAAGAAAATCGTGATCAGAACTGGTGAATGAAACCTTGATATATCGCCCGTTTTATCGTCGAAAATGGCGGTTAGTGCACGAAAAGTTAGAATCAACATAATGAGATTTTCAGGTTTTAATAAGGAATCATATCTTGTTAGATTTTATCAGAAAAAATATTTTCTCAGTTCACTGTAAATAATAACACTATATGTAAACGGCGAAACAGCGATCAATCAATTATAGTAAATGCTAACAGGTGGCAACACTTAATGAAATGAACACTAATTAAATATGTCTTGTCAGGGGAAATAAGTATTTTAATCTTTTCATTGTGTTGCAGTGTAAGCAGCATTATCGTTGCATGTTCTCTTCTATTCAAACATGAAAAGAATCAATTGACCGTAACATCGATGCCCGCGAGCACATCTGTGAGAACCTAATTAAGTGCCGGCTGCGTTTTGATTGACTACTTGGGGAAGTGTTTGTTGCATTGTAAAAATCAATTAAAATAGACCTGTTTTGTTTTATCACGTTAAGTCGGTATTTTGTATCAAATCAGGTAAAAGACGTACAATACAAAAGTTCAAAGGAATGCAAATCTTACATGCATAAACTCTTGTGGTCAGTATCGTGTCTCAACATCAATCAATTTAATTGGACCAATCGAACATGGTTTTAAATAGTATGTACTTATTGTCATTAAAGTATATATTAATCAGTAATTTATCCTAATCATTTGTAAATGTGATCATAGAGAGCAAGGGAATCAAGCAAAAGGCGTACTCGGTGAATGAAAAGCTTACGGTCATAGAGAGGGTTCGTAATGGTGAATCAATATCAAAAGTTTGTAGTGAACTTGATCTTGCCGAGTCGACACGCAGAGGTTGGCTCAAGGATGAGCAGAAATTTCGGGATTATTTGCATGAAGTTGATTCTGATGATGGATTTAAACAGAAACGGGCACGCACTGCAAACGACACAGAATTAGATGATGCTGTGTACACCTGGTTCACACAGCACCGTGAACAAGGTCTTCCGATTTCGGGAACAATTCTCAAGGCCCAGGCAGAGAATGGATACTGATTCAGATTTTATGGCAAGCCATGAATGGCTTTGGAGATTCCAGCGCCGACATGAAATAAAACAAAAATCATTGTTGGGAGCAAAACCTAAGAGATTTTGCTCGGCGGCAGAGGAATCAACTGACAACACACAAAAAAATTAACAGATTTTTTCAAAATGTGAATTTATATTTGTTAACTGTGTCAAAAACTGCAAATAATGTCGTATTTTCACTCGCTTATTTGTATTTAAATTTTTTTTTATATGTCTGACGTTTAGACCCATTAAATTCATGGTTGGTAATGGTTTATCTTTGTGATTTTTTTTTTACATTGTACTCTCTCTCTCTCTCTCTCTCTCTCTCTCTCTCTCTCTCTCTCTCTCTCTCTCTCTCTCTATCTATCTATCTAATCTATCTATCTATCTATCTCTATCGCAGATTATTTTTTTAGAACAACACAAGTTTCGACATCGTTTATCGATATGAATGTTATCTTTTTTGATCAAAGAAATCTCGATTCATTTTGAACAAACAATAAAACTAGAATGTATCCAAATCAATACAAAAGCAGTGACGTAATACACAATGTGTTTAGCGATACATATGTTAAGAGTACTGATACCTCGTGGAATAATGTTTGTTTTTATGATCTTTCAAGATACTTTATCCAGAAATTAAAGGTAATTTATAAAGAAAAACGAACAACACCTTTATAAAGAAATATTTATTCCCAGTTATTATCAGCACGATTATAAAACTAGTATTTCACAATGCAACAACCCCCTCCCCCGCCTTTTGCCTCTATCTGTCGATCTCCATCTCTTTCTTAGTTTTTTGTATAGGTCCCTCGGTAACTCACGCACTCGCTTATAGTGTGGTCGATGTTTTTGGACCCCGTTGTGCACGAGTTATCGAGGGAGCGGTGTATTCAGAATTAAATAATGCACCCTTTTGATCAATGGAAAGAGTCGTGTTCTTTTTTTATGAAAAGTTTCATTCCTTAATATCTGGGACAAAGATGAATGTTCTTTCTTCATGATAAATATTTCAGGCCACTGTAATTTAATCCAAATTTGATGTTTTTCTGTGTATAAAGATTGAAACCATATGTGAAAGTAGCCTTTTTTACCAGATTCTACCCTGCAGTAAATAAGCACTAGTGTCTAATACTAGTACCAATCATGGAGCAGAGTCATGTGTTATCTTTTAATATTACCGAATCCAGCATCCATCCTGGCTTTAATAGTGCAAGTGTGATGACATCATCCACCATCATTTCTACTAACCTGACTTTAACTAGATCATTCTGTTCAAACAATTTATAAAATTATCATATGCATCTTTGTATTATACCAAAACGTTTACATACAAACGTTTTCCAGTTTTATAATAGCAGTTTTATGATATTTTGTTACACCTTACTGACAGCTGGTAAAACTTAAGGAAATAATTAGCTGCTTTGCTGAGACCGTCTTGTCAGTGTTGGCAGGTCTGTGTTATTTTTTGATGACCTATGCTAGTACCATATTTGCTAATTTGATCAGCCAGTCAGTTGAATTCTTATATATTCATGTTCTTTTCATCATGTTATGTATGAAGGAGTATTGCGAACATTTCATGTCTCATAATTTAATCTTACCTTAAAATGTTGTTGTATATATTGCTTTTATATATATCTTCATGTCTACTAATCTCCATGTTAGGGTGTGAAGTGGGATGCGAGACAGGTGGCTGTAGTTTGTATGAATAATTGCATACCATTGCATTATCTGTTTTTTATTTTCAGAATCGTCAGGGTGTTGCTGGCAAAATTGTACGTCACATTCACAGGTTTGTTTCTCCTGTGCTGGCACAACGAGTAAGTTGTCACTTTCATTTTTGTATCTTAACCATATTCTGTGGATGGGTCTTGGGATGCTTTCATTGACCATACATAAATAAGCACATCCATCAGTACATTACATTTGTAATGTAACCCACAGGCCATAATAAATATGAAAACAGTTTTTTTTGTCCTGGAAGGAAGTTGAAGGCTGCATAAGAGAATA
The DNA here is from genome assembly GCA_029339505.1 of Unio delphinus. Lineage (NCBI taxonomy): Eukaryota > Metazoa > Mollusca > Bivalvia > Unionida > Unionidae > Unio > Unio delphinus. Next base: position 262,598 of record JAQISU010000364.1, on the reverse strand, counting down.
TGAAATGCGAGCTGGAATGAAATTAGGATTTTTTAAAAATATCCAGTGTTCACACTAATTATTGATTGCTATCTTTGTATCAATAGGATTTCTTTCTTATGTATATAATCAGCTTCACCTTAAAGTAAATATAAGGAATGACAGAAAGAAAAAGATGAAAATTTGTACTTGGAACATTTATATCAATGATTTGACACATTAAGTATGCTTCTGGCTTGATTTGTGTTTGTTGTCTGCAGTACATCGAGGTTACTTAATGCTGCAGCAATTGGAGTTTACACCCAATGGTAGTTAATGTGGCTTTTTGGGGGCTTAACACCATTTATCAGTGCAAGATGAACAATATATGGCAGAAAGTAATACTCTTGGAGGATAACCCCAGGAATAGCAACTGACACAAAGGAAGCTAATGCTAGCTTTCTCAAATATACCTATCCACATTGGTCAAGCCCCAGGCTTGGACTCATATAGACAGAGGTAAGAGAGCAGTAATTGGTAAAGGCATGCTCTTTAGAGGACTCAAGCCTCCTGGGGCTCTCAAATAAAATTATGGTAGCTGGACTTGACTGATTTATCAACAGGGCCACCTCAGCTTATATTGACTACCACTGATGGATTATGCATAGCATTTATAAAATGTTCAACTTCCCCTCCAAGTAAAACTAGTGCTTGCTTCTTTTTGCAAAGGATTGATGAAAAGAAAAGAATGAAAACTTGAACTGGGATAAACTATCAATGATTTCACACCTTATTTTGTTTGTTATTTACAGCGCATCAACACAATTAGGATATTTAGTACTGATCAGTTGGAGTAAATGGCCTTAACAAAGAAAAAGACCATAGTAACTGAACCTGACACATTTTATCAGCAATGGCACCTCATTTTATATAAACCATTATGGGTGTATTACAAAGGAAACAGGAGTTTTCATTCAAATTTTACAGGTTCACAATACCTCTTGGAAAATTGTGCAGCAATAAAAATACAGTAGTAATAAAAACCAGAGTGATAATAATCATAATAAAATACACTTTTGATATATGATTAAAGTGTCCATTTGCTGGATAATTAAGATCCCCTTTAGTTGATGTGGTGAAGTGGAGGACACTGCTTGTTTCCTCATGAGAATTACTGAGGACTCTTTTGGGTACATCCAAAACTTGGTTTTCTGCTTTTATATAACAATTGAAACCTAGGCCCATATGAGTTTATTCTCTTCTTTACTGTTGCTGGATATGCACTTAATTTGATAAAACTGATAATAATGTCAATTGAAATTATTGTCAGTATTCGCTAATCCCAGTAGAACATCAACCACAAAACAAAATGCTTTAGTGTGTATAAATGATGTTCATTTAAATCTATCTGAGATCAGATTTCTCAGTAATGATCAAGGGACTCTCCTTATTCTTGTTAGTTAAATTATTCCCACAGTTCAATCTAAACTGTGAATATCAGAAGTTTTGTATATTTTTTCGAATCTTATTTCTGCATTGGCAGTTGTTGTTAGTACAAATATGTGTTTACAATGGTATATATTATGTTAATGACATTTTTCAGTCTGGTATTTGTTTGGTTAGATTTTGTAATTCATGGGGAAAAAAGGCAATAAAGTTAATATTTCATTTTATTTTATGGCATACAGATGTCGTGTGCTTCAGCTGAACAAATCTGTGCATGTTATCAGATGGTTTTTGTCATCTTGATAATTATTAGTGGTAATAATAACCAGTAATTATCAACATAACAAAACCTGACTACTGACATCAAAGAAGCACACAGCAGTGATGGCATTGGGACTACATCCTCTATATGGGTTACGATTTGTTGAAAGAATTGTTACATAAATTGCTTAGTTCTCTATCTGGTAATTAGTTAATATCATCATGACACTTAATTCTGCCATTATTGTTCGCACAAACTGTGATCACAAATATGGTACAGTATGTCATGTCACCATGACATAAAGTTTATGAATTGTTTTACATAGGTTCTATTTTTACAATACAACATAAGCTGTGTAATGGAATGCGTAAAAGTTTTAGTTATGTATGGCAGATGAGAGATATCATGCTTGAGCTTTGTTTGCTACAGTAATCGTCCACATCATTTTGAAGCTCAGTGCAGTGTCTGACATAATATCTAGTCTTTCGGTATATCATGGACCATTGTTAAACTTGGTCCATGTGATGATCATTATCTGATACATGTATGATATTGTGGGGGGAGGGTAATGTCATTTCTTAGTGCATGATTGGCTATACATGGGGACTTTAACAGTGGATGCAGGAAAAACCCAGAAAAATCAAAAACCACCAACTCAACGAATGTTACAGGCAAGCTTTCTTAAAACCACATTGGCCAAGCTCGATAAAGGAACCCACATGGAAAGAAGTGAGATGGTAGTGATTGGTAAAGGTGACCTCTTTAGAATACCTGGTTATTTATTTTTTAAACTGCCTTTCCCTGGGTACCAGGCATGCTTAAATGATAAAGTCCCAAGGATATCTTGTGATGTCCTGTGGTAGGATCTGTGTATGTAACTGTCAACATGGTGGATGTATGCAATTATATGTAATTGTATTTTTATGTGTGTGCACATACATGTCCTAAAAATTATTGAATAACCAAACTTTTAGGTTCCTCAGTTTATTGAAGAAATAATGTAATAATGCACAACATTAATGTATGAGAATATGTAACTAAATAATATGTTTAAGAATTAAAATAATTTAAAGTATCATTGCCTTTGATTATATTGGCACAGTGTTGAGTATCAGAGTATCAGAGTCAAAGAAAGAAAAAAAAACATAGGTTAAGAACTAAAATCTTGATCACACCAGTTGGAATAAACAGAATGATGGATATAGTTGAAATACCATCTTTCCCAATTCTGCCAAGCTACTGGTTTATATACCTTATGAAATCCCATATGGTGTATTGACTTCTGTGTACTTCCTACAGAATTCTGCAGAGAACCACTGTAGAAAATCTTAAGATCACTATGGAAGTCATTAAGAAAATAACAGTATTCAATGAAGAAAACCCTAATTTGTACAGTTCTGTTGCAGTCACCAAATATCCTTGAAATAGTATTTAACTCACACAGACCACAATTTCAGTGCAGTGAAATATACAAAACTAATTCTTTTAAAACACTACCGAAATCTGGTAGTTTATATTGAAACAAGAGATGACCCAGAAGTGAATCGTAATGAGGTTGCTACAATGAGATAAAATACTGCATAAGACAGAAGAGTATCTATGAAGAAAATAATCACCAATAAGAGGCTGAAAACAATATACAGTGGTCTGAAGTGCTTTCCGTTATGGATCACTGCCATCTGACCTCTGTTTGTGTGGGTTCGAGTCTAAGATTCAGCTAATGTTGTTATATGAGAAAGCTAACCAGTAGCTTCTCGTGGGTTGGTGGTTCTTTCAAGGGGTTTTCCCGGGTTCTTCCTCCGCCAATAATACAGGATACCATGTATAGCCTATCATGTGCTGAAAAATGGCGTTAAACCCTACAACAACAATATTATATAACAGATACAGGTATTTATATAGAATTAGATGCATTCACTGCTAACAAATTTATTCGCTGTTCGTTCATAAGAATGCATTTTCATCACATATTGTCAGGGACCCTTCACACACTACCCACAATGCCATAAGCAAGCTAAATCCACATGTTTTATTCTGAATTATGTGCCAAATAACAGTCACAGAAATTCTTTTTTTCAAATATGTTACAAAATCATAATATCTTTGAAGAACTAAGACTGCCTTGCAAATACAGTTTTTACAGGCTAAAACATTTTTGTTCAAGGTCTATAAGTTATCTGCCCATCTAAGGTGGAATTAGAATGATCTCTTGATACAGGGCTTTGTGCCAGATCCTGTGAAAGTTTCGGTAACTAATTAAGCTTTTTCAAAGTCACATGCTTTCTAAACACAGAGACCTTGCAATCCAATACCAGTATTCTAGAAGATTTCTATTTTAAAGCAAGTTGGAAGAAATTTGGCATGGAAGGTAATTACACCCCATCTATGCTTTTCAACTTTTCTTTCTCTCTTCAGTGACAAAGAGATCTGTCTTTATAATATCATGAAATTGCCTATTCACACACTTGGGCATTCTTGAACGGATCATTTGTCCATCCCATCCCATGCTTTAGATGTGTTTAAAAATATAATCCAGCTATGGTGTGTGATATGAAAAGTCATTCACTAGTGTTGTGCGATTTCCTATCATTGATATATACAAATAGATTGTTTTGGTACTAATCTTAGGGTCCAGTTTGTAGCTCTACACACAATGTTTTACTAATGGAAAATCGCTGAAGTGCTCTTTGAGGGATGCCGATTTCAGTGGAGGATTTTTTTTTCTCATGAGGATATTGCACTCCACATAGTTCATCAACCAAGAAGCAATATAGGCTATCATGCTCTGAGACAGCTCCAGCTCCTCTTTCACATCCACAGCTGGAGACACATGTATTAGCGGTTCTACCAGTAGGTTGTTTATCACATGGGTTCAACAACACATCACCTGGTGGGAAGTGGGATAGAGAGCAAAACAGAAAAAGTCTGTTACCATCTCACATTTCAGATTTATAGACCACCTATGTGAATCAAATATCCCTTACCTCTTGATCTGGATAATGTCATGTCAACCTTTATTATCTAATCTCTTCTGTTATGGTCAGATTTGGGAAATAAACAAACAAGCCACCAAAGAGGGAATTTCAGAGAAATTTAAAAAAATGTTACATTTGGACACTTTTGATGCACAGGCCGAGGGAAGCAGTCCTATTGAATCTACAGCTGACAAAACTTCTGTTCTCCTAAACAAAAGTGAACAGGACGTATAAAACTTGTGATCATTTGTGCCAGCATTTCTCTCCATGATATACGGGGGCCCCCAAGTGGCCGAGTGATCTAAAGCCCTCGCCGTTACGGATCATTGCCATCTCACATCTGTCTGCGTGGGTTCGGCTAATGTAGTTATATGAGAATGCTTGCCAGTAGCTTCTCGTGGGTCGGTGGTTCTTTCCAGGATTTTCCCCAAGTTCTTCCTCCACCAATAATACAGGCCGCCATGTATAGACTATCTTGGGCTGAAAATGGCGTTAAACCCTACAACAACAACAACAACAACAACAACAGGAATACTGGGAATACAGACTAAGTTAACATTACCTAAATGCTCATGTCCTTTTTGTGTGTGCCATTGATGGACATCATTGCATGGATGTATGGACCAGTCTTTCCCAAAGTGGGCAGTACCACCCCTGGGGGGAGGGGGTAGGGGCAATGGGATTATAAAATGTGGCACTAATGCTGCATAATGCTTTTTACTGGGTATTGTAGGGCGAGCTGAAGATATCCAAGCGGGTTGTGCTCGAGAAAGTTTGGGAACCACTGGTTGAGACAACAGCTCATCTTGACAGTCTTACATGCACTAAAAATGGCTCAAACTGCAACAATACTTGAGATCTCTGGACTGATCTAAATTTTACTATCACTCTTTACCTGAATGTGTTTAGGTGCAATGCAGTTGTACAGAAACTGTTCAGACAAATTTAGATACATTAATAAGGAGTGTAAATAGAAAGCAGTTTATTATAGTGCTATATTTATGTGTTTAGCATGTTTAAGAAATAAGTACTTGAGACTTTTTTGGAGATGTCTAAGGGAGACAGGAAATGGTCCAAAAATGATGAGTAGGTTTATCATCAGACAATATAATGTCTTTACGCCAACCTAGAGTGCATCATTGTATACATACAGTATATAAATAAAGCTACCAATCATTTTTAATAAAGATATTAGTTGTCTCTTACTTAATGCATATTGTCTTCCATTTCTAGGTGTATTGTCGCAAGCATGGTAAGAGATACTTAAAGAAAATCCGCTCTTATCTAAGAGACAAACCTACCGCAGTTCACTTGGTTGATAAGGACTTTGCCATTGACAACTCAGTTTGTGACAGCAAATTGGAGGAGTTGAAGAAGAAAATTGTAGAGGTGGCTTCACAGCAGCCATACTGGGGAGAACAGATACCCACTCGGTGGTTTCTCCTGGAACAGCAGCTGATGAGGCTCAGGGATGCTGGTGTGAAGGTATTCATTTAAATGCAATATTATATGTGCCATTTCTATGAAACCTTTGAGTTTGGAGTACAGGACCCTACAAGCTTGATCCAGCAGTGGTTTAAATACATTTACAGTTCCAATTATTATAAATCCACTGTTATCTGCCATGTGATTGGCTGTAAACAGTAACTAATACGGATCTGGAATTTGTTGCACATCAATCAACACTGTTTCTGTCTTTCTTTTCCCAATTGGTTTCTAGTGAACAGTAATTTTTAAGCTAGAAATGCAGATGTAATTAAAACGTGTAATAACTTGGGCACAGAGCTCTGTGTATATCAGTCATGACCCCATTGATGTAATATCAACAGTATTTGATATAGATTCATATCACTGCGACCATCTCACCTCTGTTTGCACGAGTATGAGTCTCAGGACCTCTATCTGCGTGTTTTTGAATCTCAGGTTCAACCAATGTGGGTATGTTTGAAAGTTTGCCAGTAGCTTCTCATGGGTTGATATCTCTTTTCAAGGTTTTCCTGGATTCTTCTTTCACCATTTACTGGCCGCCATGTATAGCCTATCTTGTGCTGAAAAATGGCTTTAAACCCTACAACAACAACATCATTGTGATCAATTATCTCCCTTAGCAAAGTTAGACAAGGTATTGTACGTGTTGTATATGGGAGAAATGAGGTTGGTGACAAACACGTAACTTAATAATTGTACAAAAGTTGTATTGTGGTACCCTGTTTACATGTCATATATTATAGTACCCCATTTGCATGTCATTGTCACTTTTCTGTATTATTTCAATGTCACATATTTGTATACTATCATTCACATGTCTCTTTCTTGTTTCTGTCATTAACCTGTCAGTTCTCTGTCTTGTGTCATTTACATTTAGAAAAATATCTCATTAGTACTAGCATATATACATGATAAGTTTGAGGCATGCTATAATTTGTAACTGTTCATAAATAACAATTATTAGATGTGGATTGTCTTTCAGTCATAGCTCAAGTTGCATCATTCATTCTTGAACAATTCTTTGATATCTGATTCACTTGTGGCCCGTGTAATATAGACCAAGTTTTACATTTTCATCAGTCTGTTGTGTGCAGAAGCAGAACTAAAAGATATTAAAACAAATCCCACATAACTACGTATTGAGGGGTATTCCCCAGAAAAAAAGCAAATGTTAATGAATGCAGGATTTATCGCACATGACTGAAGTGACCAAGCTAAGCCAAGAACCTACTTGGATATTTGCAGGGCCATTAGTGTAAATTACGTCATACACCTGCAAATGTTAATCAATGCAGGATTTATGACACATGAATGAAATGACCAAGCCAAGTCATAAACTCACTTGGATATTGGCAGGGCCATTACTGTAAATTAGATTATATGCATGCAAATGTTAATCAGTGCAGGATTTATGACACATGACCCAAGTGAGGAAGCCAAACCATAAACTCACTTGGATATTGACAGACCCATTACTGTAAATTACATTATATGCATGCAAATGTTAATCAATGCAGGATTTATGACACATGATTAAAATGACCAAGCCAAGCCATAAACTCATTTGGATATTGACAGTTATTAGTATACAATGTAGTATACACATTCCGTTGATGATGACTGCAGAATTCACAATACATGACCCAGAATATCAGTCCATGTCATTAAGTTCATATTGATATTGGCACTCAGTTATCATTGTAATATGTAATGATAAGTGTACTCATTCAGTTGCTAGATGGACAGTGGTTATAGTGTCTGTCCCAGATGTGGGATGTTGTGGGTTCAAACACTGGCCGAGTCATACCAAAGACTTACAAAACTGTACTAACAGCTGCCTCGCTTTGCACTCAGCATTAAGAGGTTAGTGTTAGGACTGGTCGGTTTGGTGTCAGGATAATGTGACTGGGTGGTACATCAGGCTACATGTCTGCTGGATGATGTCCAGTTTAAAACATATTTTTATTTATAAAGTAATGAGATTAATGTCTTTGTTAACTTGTAATTGCAGATAGTTTCCCACAGTACTGTGGAAAATTTAAACAAGGAAGGAGCTGTTCGAATAGAAGAAAGTGAAGAACTTGATCTGTTTCTTAGATATCTGCATGAAACAGGAACAATCATCTACTTCAGGTAAGACTATATAGGGCTGGTAAGAGTCTTGCTTGCTATTTATTATACACTTCAGGTGAGATTGTAAGGCAGATATGCATTAGTACTTGGTGGAATTTAATATTTAGAAGCTATCAGTTGAAAAATGAATCATAATGTTATAAACGTACATGAAGTTTTCATTTTTCTGATCTGTTCATCAAATGGAACATTTTCTTTGCACATATTCATTTAATTGCTCAATAATTAATGCAAAGTTTAAAGGTTGGCAGTATTGATAGTTCTTATCAAATATATGTATGACTGTGTGTGTGTCTAAGTTTTCCGTATTGTTTAATTTCTTTAGAACAGACAACAGAAACTAAATTGTAAATAAAATTAGCTCTGTTGTCCTTGTGTCAACTTAAACCAAGAACCTTAATTTATATAACACAAGAGTCACTCATTACATACAAGACCTTTTGAAATATTGTTTTTTTTCAGCATTGAAGTATTGAGAGATAATATTCTGTTAGACCCAAAGTGGATGATTGACGCTCTGAAGTTCCTCATCAATGCTCAGCCTAATCTGCCAATTAACACAGCTGACAATAACACTGAATCAAATAACCCTGCTGCCAGTGCTGCTCACAGTAATATCACAAAGAAATGGTCTGACTTCAAGGAGAAAGGAATCCTTACTGTGGAACTTGTTGGTCAGTACATTTCTTTTTTATGTTACCATTTCATAAAATAAATATAATTTTGAAGTAATTGAGAGGTACTTTAAGCATTTTGTAAGTTTGTTAATTGTTTTCTTTCTTACACCCTGAATATATCAGACATACACTAAGGGAAATTGGAAACATCTTGACAAAAGTAACTCAACCATATTACAATTTGAGTACTGTTACCGAATTCACATTCACGAGAGACATGTATTTTATTATATATTGAAGCCTATTTCACCAACACAATGCAAATAGATGTTAACAACATAGGGAAATGACAAAAGTGATTAATGTATTACATTTGTTTCCCATACCTTATTATACTGAACTCCTCATCACCCACATTAAAACTATTTAATATATGGATACATCTCCAGGAAAGCAATTCATTCATCACAGAACTTGGGTTATTGTGACCTAAATGCAAGGGTGAATGATTTTTGTAATTTAGCTCGATGCTAATTATACCCACATCCACTATTTGATATCAGTAAATCAACTGGGTATATGTATTCATTTCATAAATACCTCCCAATAAAAGCAAGTTAGATACAGAATTATTACATCACTGTGACCCAAATTTTATGATAGAGTACATGTTTTTTTCTTAATCTTATTGTCATCATTTTCGTCTATAACCTGGACATGTGTACCTACACATTTTATGTTGGTGCATTTCATGAACATAACTTGTTCATACCAAAACTAGAACACTGTTACCCATGTTTTATGCATGCACCACTTTAGAGGAATACTTTAACTTCCAAAAATTACAACTGTTGATCACCTTTTTGACCTGCAAATAATGCCAACCTCTCCTTTAGCAATGCCAATATATCTGTACATATTAAATGATTAGATTCCCATGATAATGATATTAAACTGAGAAAATAAATTTTTTTTTAAAAGTCAACTACTTAGCTAAAAGACTTTAATCTTTTTCTAGCAATTTTCAACCTCTGTTTTAAAGCCTCTGACTGGAACATTTCTTAAAAGGAAGTGTGGTTGGTCTTTCTGTGACAAATATGGACATGATATCCAGTTTCTAAACATTGATATGAGATGGGCATTCTTGTACATTTTATTGTAACAGTTATACTCATTTGCTAGAATGGATATCGAACAAATCTGATTAACAGCTTGAATCAAAAGGTTTTGCTATCCAATGGCAGTTTGTTTTTTTTGCTAGGTCTTCCGTGCAATAGAATTGGAGGATAGTTACAACAACACTATTATTGACTCTTCTGATGATTTTTGTCCATGCCTCATCATTGTCTGTTACTAGCAGTGAGCTGCCAAATACTCCTTCACTATGTGCCATATCAACTTTTCTTTTTACTTCAAATATCATTAACGTTTGTGATTCCATTGAACTAAATAGTGTGTACATGCACTACTGGTACAGGTCATATTTCATTCTTATGTTAGTGAAAAGATATAATGTCACTATATCCGATTTAAAAGATTTTCAGTAATGCTTTTTTTTTAATTTCTATTTCTCCAATCACCCTTTTTTATTCACAATTTGATTTCTATTAGTTAAGGATGCAATCCATTTTAAAATGCTAAAATGGTGGGTATTAGTCATTAGAATGGAGTGATAATGACTCTAGACTCAAACAACCATCCTGAATTTTGCTACTGTCACACTAGAGCAACATGTGTAGGAATCACAGTTGGATAAAAGTTTCATCATAAAAGTGAAATTAATATTAATTACTTCATTGATGGTTGACAAAGTTTAATAATCATAACCTGTTATCAGCATCAGCTCAAGAAAATGAAAATACAATCATAACACATTTCCTGAAGTCAAATTGGAAATGAAACTTTATTGGAGAGTTTCGTCTGTACAAGTCTGGTTATCTGATTTTGTTTGCAGATATTAAAAGAGACCAGAAACCAATGGAAATATAGCATATAATAACAGCACTATATAAGAAAACATTATTCTGAAGTATCACATGCAACCATAATGCCAATATTTAAATATTGGCATATGTTAAAGGAGCTGAATTTCCTTGACCTCATATGCAAAATGTTCATACCTATTCGGTTACTCTTGTGATGTGACGTCATAGTAGCGACTCCAGCATCCCGACTGGCCATTCTGCATTGCTTACAGGTGTAAATAGCACATTAAGAAAAGGCTGTGGACAACATTTTTTTCACTTTTCCAAATGATAAAGACATAGAGAAAGTTCAGATACATTATTACAAGCGAGTCAAATTCAGTTAAACACCATACGACACTAGGTGCTCATTACATTACTGAAAGGAATGTTACGAGAGGGATCTTGAAAATAGCAGCTCTAGGATATGCAAATGCTAGGTCAAGACTAAAAGTTGAACTGTTCCAGACATATCATTGTATATTTTAAGTCCTGGGAAAAGTGTCAAACGTACGAGTCACGAAAATAGGCAGGAGGCCGAGTGAGTGACCACAACATGCAACAATCAATTCACAAATCTTTTATCTATACCATCAGTGCTAATAAAATTAAGACAGCCCAACACCTGATCGTGCTGATGAACTGAGTAAATGTATTTTCAAGATCACAATCTAAATCAGGTCACCACTGTCCTATGTGAAATTAAGATCTGACTTAAATGAAATGGAAACTTTACTAAAAAATAAGATTTTTAACCCTGACATTGTCAAGGAAACACAATTTTCAGTAATCTTTAAAATATAAAACTATTTTTAAAAAACCCAAACTTTTCATTCTATGACTGTTGTATGTAGATTGTATAAACGATAATCTGTAATGATTGGAATCGATATAAAACTATCCTTTGGTCAGTTTAAATAGCAGCTATTAAAATAGAGGTCTGATATAAAATCAAAGTTTCACATTAACTGGCTGAAAATATAATTGCGGGAGGTGTCTATTGACCCCGCCCATTTGCCCCAATATGCAAGCACCCATGGGACACGCCTTTTCTCCCAGTGATACGCCTTATTATCCCCTAGGACAAGACCCTTTTTTCAAATTCTAGTATGCATAATAGCTAGCGGTTAGAATTAAGTACACACACATAATGGCAGTGTAACAAATTAACAATTAATTCTTATCATTGCACTTATCTTGTGAAAAGGACTGGCCCACTGACATGATTGGAAGAAACCATGTGCTACAGAGTCTGTATGTAAGCACCATAAATAGAGAGGCAAATAAATGATGCCCAAATTTGTTGTAATTTTCTATGCCAAAGACGTCATTTTAACAGTTCAAATCTGTTTTCCCACAGTTTATATCCAACCTTATTTACTATCATTTAAGTGTTAAGACATGCAACACTTTACTGAATAAAATATTTGTTCTGAATTAGTTCTTTGGGGGCATTTATATTGCATCGTATGTTTTGTTTTATTCCTTATTTTAATTTAATCATGGTAATGAAACTTTACATATATGGTAGAGGAATGTCAGGTGGTAACTTTCTTTGTCGGAAATGGAGATTTTGTTTGCAGAGAAAATTATGCAGCATTCTTTGTGGTCAATCATAGGTTTTAAACTAGTTGTGACAATTTTATTTACTACAGTACTTTTGTAGTGGTTACAAAATCTTAAATTTACGTAAATAATGTTTAATCTTTAATCTATTTACTGAAGACAGACACTGTCGTGTGATATTAATTATTTCATCACTACAATATTACGAGATAGAGAGATGGATGAGGAAATGCCCCCAACATTGGGAGGTTTTCTTCTTTCTTCTCCCGGTTTGAGAGTTAACATATTTTAACTGTTCGGGTTTGTGGAATTTCAGTCAAGGCTAGTGAGTTTATTTAAGTCATCAGCCCGGGGCCTTTGCTTAAAAAACATTTATTTCAGCACAGACCAGTACAGTGCATGATCTTTTTTAACGAGACATGTATATACTATCAGATTTGTCAATACGCTAACTGTAGCATCCATGTAAAATTCACTGTAATTTAATCTTAATGTTTAAATTAATTACTTATGATTTCCACTTTGCAGATTTATTTGTGGGGGCCTTTTTGTGTGTGCAAAACTAACGATTCAGAAATGCCCTGATGAAAACCGTTCGCAATGCCCATTACACCTGCTCGGTAATAGATACATGTATTGTTTCAAAAACAAGTCGGTCCCTGATCAAGTATCATAATTCAGTATTATCTCTCATGGATGTATATTTTACAAGATATCATTCCTTAAGTGTTTGTGTGTGTGTTTTGTGAGTAGGTAATGAAAATGTTATTATATAATATGGTTGAACCTCATCCTTCTTAAATGAATTTATTGCATTGTGGCAACAACAAAATTTGCATTGGGTACCATCACTTAATCGTTATCACAATTTTATACAGCACACAATGGATCACTATTTATTTTTAAATTACATTGTTTTTTTTTGTTTTTTTTAAATTCCAAAATATGAAATATGAGCACCTTCTTACTGCTGTACTTTTCTGCTGTCGTGTCTTAAACACATTGTTAAAACATCCTTCAGCATATATAGTTATGAGCATATCTTGGAAGCAGATTCAACTTTTGAATGTGCAACCCAAATCTGGTCTCCTGCCTGTTTCGCTTGCCATGTTTTGTTTGTATTCGAGGAATGGCTACTATTGCATCACGGGACCACATGATTGGTTGTCTCATTGTTACATTCGGGTTCAAAGGACACACAAACACCAAGTGAGGGTCCTATCACTTTATATAAAATAAAGCAAAAATCTTTACAAAAGCTAGAAAGAAATAACCAGTGTTCTTTACAGTACAAAGCCCTGAGTTTAACTAACTGCTGTACCACACAGTTCTGGTTTTCATAAGGGCCAGAGGTAAGGCATTATAATTAATTAAAATGTGTGCCTTATCTGAAGTCAAGAAGTCCAAGCTCAGATAGCCCTGGGAAGATAAACAACAGAGCTGAAGGTGTTGACAGTCTTTGGTATCAACTATCCAGAATGCTGCCATTAATATTCTGGCCAAATGTCTCTACTAACAGGCTGAAATCTGATACAGCACCAAGGGTCACATCATACTTATAACACTCATCAAAACTCAAAAACTCTGCAATTTATGGAATCATGGTGTCTTCCGCACAATATAATCACTACCTGCTATGATATTGAATTTATAAATTATAAACATTACGGTCTAATTAAAATTTGATGGTTTTAATGGTTCGTTGAATATAAATCTATTCTTAATGAAATTAAATAATTAGATATAACATTTATACTTCCAAATCTTTGAGAATAAATCTGGTTCTGATGTTTTGAAGTAAATATTTTTAAAAATATTCAATTATTAAAATTTCCCCATTGAATCTAAAGTTCGTTTTTTTAATTCATAGATGCTATCTGGACAAAGGAAAAACATCCAGATCTACATATACACAAAGAACACATCTTGAGGATAATGGAACAGCTAAACATTCTCGCCAAACCACGATCATTTAATGAGATGGGAGAGAAGGTAAGTTAATATGAAGGTTCCATGTTTTCTTCTCCTTTTGCTTGAGTTGCAGTTTCAAAATTTATCTTTTTACCTTGTATTACTACATATTTACTTTCATTTGCACAGGTTTATATTCCTTAAGTTCTCAGAAATTGCTGAATTTGCAGTTGAAGACCTTATCTTTTAAATGGTATTATGTAGTGTGGATTGGTTGATGTGACATTAAACCCAGTCTTACATACATACATACATACATACATACATGCATGCATGCATTCATGCATGCATGCATTCATGCATACATACATACATATGTGAGAACGCTTGCCAGTAGTTTCTCGTGGGTCGGTGGTTATTTTCGGGGGTTTTCTCGGGTTCTTCCTCCACCATTCATACTGGCCGCCATGTATAGCCTATCATGTGATGAAAAATGGCGTTAAACCATACAACAGCAAAAATATACACACATATTGGAAAATGAACTTGAGTGTGTTACCAATTCAAAACATACATTGATTTATTCCTGTACATTGTATTTCATTGATTGTAGAACTATTTTTTTAGCCTGAATGGATTTCATGCTTCAAAGCCTTTACTATGGTCTATACTGCCAGTTACAAGGACAGATTTGTATTCCTAACACTTTTTTATGGTAATCACTTCTAGTTTTTTGAGCCCTGTAAAGCCAGGAAAGATATATAAAGGGACATAACTCAAATTCTGATCAGATTAGTAAGTAATTTATTTTTGTCGTCTTCAAGCGTGTTTGTATCACTTTAATAAATACAGAATCATATAAAAGTAAAATGTTGATCAAACGTTTTTCCTGATTATTTTTTTTTATTTTCTGAAGTTTTATGTTTATGCATAAAGGAACTTGATTATAAACACCTCACACTTTATTTTCATTTCTTTGATCCATTATATAGAGGACATTTTATTTTCCCATGTAATTGCCTGATATATTTCATATTTTATGATTGGCAATGTCACAAGTGAAAATATTAATAGGTTTTGGTTCCAGAGGATGAAATATACCCGGTATTAATGTAGAAAAAGAAAATTGTATTTGTTCCAGAATTGAAGTTTAGAAGGGTAAACGCACTCTTGGGCACATGCCACTAACCCCAACCTCGTTAATGTAAATTTGTCTCTGTTTCACAGCCTAATCTTCAAATATATACTAGTTAAGAAACTGGTAGATAATCTGTCACAGTAAATTACATTTATGTCATTTTGTAAACTATTTGACCCTATCTGAAAACATAGCAAGTTTGATTCAGCAATGTGTCACAGCAGGATTGTTGGTATTGTCATTTAAGCAAATGGAAATAACTGTAGAGATGTGCGAACAGTACCTGGTCAGGTTACTGTATCTAAGATTAATTTCCATGTCTGAATCTTAGGGCAGTTTCTATTCATTTGTTCTAGCTTATAATGTATTCATATTGTTCTTACAGGTACAACGTTTATTGCTAGCAAGCATTACATGGCATGATGAGAAATCATATATTTTTACATGGAAATAAATCAGGATATATGTTTTCACATGTAAAAATATAGGAATGAAAACAGACAAATTAGTTTTCCAATAAGAATGTATACTTTGCACTTAAATATATAATACAATATATAGCATTATTTCTAGACAATCTGTGTACTCAATAATTTTATTCAATATTTTCATTCTGAATATATAGCATTACATGCAGACATGATTTTTCTCCGTTTTAAAATGAAATTCCGCTTTTTTCCTGACTTGAATCCAATTTTTCTTGATATTGTCCGTCTTTTTTAAAATAAATGTCCGATTCATTTTCTTCCTTCTGGTTTTTAACCGTTCTTTTCAGTCCCATTCCGCAACAACCCTTGTAACGTATTCGCTCCATATATTAGTTAGCCCATGACTCTCGTAGGGAGTTTTCTGACTGGTCAAAAGTTTAAATTCATCCAATTAATCTTCGTGTAAAGGAAACTGATGGCAATGGAAAGATGAAGCGAACAATAGCGTCCGTAGTTGTTGAGAGAAATGATGACACAAACAGTTTAGATACAAGTTTTGAAAAAAACAGAAGGGAATGGCTGGAACGAATTGTTGATGGAAATTTAGTTGGTCAATTTATAAGAAAACTGAACGTTCGAGGACACATTTTGTGCCCTCTGCAATATATACATTACAGAAGTCATGGTTGAAAGAGTCTGGAGCCGCACCTACAATTTACAAATGAAGCTGCATATGGAAAAAAAAATGAAGCCCTCTGTCAGAATATGTGCACTGCATGTTGCCAATACACGCTGGAGCTTGAAATGAAAAAGGCTCTCGTTGGGAAATAAACGATTGCACGTTGAGCCAGCAAAATCATTGATGACAAAAAGGAAGACTAAAGAAATGTTTCTTAATGCCACATAAAGAGCTCAACTAGCATATCAACAGGTTGTTGTGTTCAGTGGACAAAAATACAAAGTGAATATATGGGAGTATTTGTACATAGATGATGTAATTGGTTGTTTATTTTACATATTTGTTATGAAAAGAGAAGTGTAAAAGGTTGGCAGCAAAAAATGTTCAATTATTGGCTTGATTACGATGTGAACACTGACATACACATGAAAAAACTTAAGTACCAATGGCGAACAAATTCATGTGACAAAAAATATTGTAAAATTATTAAAATTTTTGGTAAGTTTGTTAGTTTTTCAAATGATTTTTTTGTTACATATTATGGTCACAAGTTGCATCAGGAGCAGAGTTTCATGCGTATAAAATTTTTAGTCGAGGGTTTTTGACCCCTGGAACCCCCTGATCTAGGGACGTTGCCCCTCGAGACCCCATTGGGGAAGTACCCTCAAACCCCTCTTTCGCATTTTCAGTTTTTTTGTAAAGGTCAAAATCATGTCTGTACATGAAACCTAGACGTTCTTTGTACTGAGTAATTTATTTTGTATTATTTAGCATTACATGAAACTTAGTCTGTGTGCTGAATAGTATATTCTTTATAATATAACATTACATAAAACCTAGATAGTCGCTGTACTAAATAATTTGATTCTGTACTATGTAGCATTACATGATACCTCCATACAATTTGTGTACTCAATAATTTGATTCTGTATTATATAGCATTACATAATACCTAGACAGTCTGTGTACTCAATAATTTGATTCTGTATTATATAGCATTACATAATACCTAGACAGTCTGTGTACTCAATAATTTGATTCTGTATAATATAGCATTACATAATACCTAGACAGGCTGTGTACTCAATAATTTGATTCTGTATAATATAGCATTACATAATACCTAGACAGTCTGTGTACTCAATAATTTGATTCTGTACTATATAGCATTACATGAAACATCTAGACAAATGTTAAAGGATATCTTAAAAAAAACTATTTTGACTTAATGGCACAATCATTGCTTTGGTCTTATGAGCTTCCAGTTTTGTAGCAATGATGCCAATCAATCATTAATTTCATTACAAAAAGACAAAACTATTTTCAACAACCATAGAAATATTTGGCCTGAAAGCATCAGACAGAAAGGGTTTTCAAATGTGTGCTATTGATGCATACTTACAATTTAATATGGCTGTCTTAACTTCTTTTATAAAACAGGATAAGATTTTATCAGAAAGAGCATTAGCATAAAGGACTTTGATGTATATACAGAAAGAAGCCATTCAGATGTCAAATATAGCTGCCATTCTTATAATTGTCAATAACTTTATACAGCATCAGGTCCATGTACTTTACTAAATTTGATCAAATGTTCCAAATTTGCCATACACTATGACTGCAATTTCTAATGAGAGTAAAAACCTTCTGGTAACCTGATCTCAAAAGTTCAAAAAAGATGCAAATTTGCTTTCAACGTCTGAATTTTGATGTCATGGAAAGAAACAAACCCTGCTTTTAAAAGTAAAAGAACTTGAACAGCATATTCTAAATCATTACTGAGTAGAATTTATTCACAGTTAACAACATATGGCATGAATATAATTCAGATTTTACAAATGATTTCTAATTGATCATGGCATGACGATAAATTAAATTCAGAAAATTTACAAATGATGCCTAATTGATCATGGAATGATGATAATTTAATTCAGAGTTTACAAATGATGCCTAATTGATCATGGCATGATGATAACTTAGATTTTACAAATGATGTCAAACTGATTAAAGCACAGTGATAATAAAGATTTTACAAATGATTCCTAAATGATCCTGGCATGTGATGATAATTCAGATTTTCCAAATGATGCCTAATTGATCCTATCATGTGATGATAATTCAGATTTTCCAAATGATGCCTAATTGATCCTTGCATGATTATAATTCAGATTTTACAAATGATGCCAAACTGATCATGACATGCTGATAATTCAGATTTTACAAAGAATTCCAATCTGATCATGGGATGATGAAAATTCAGATTTTACGAATGATGCCAAACTGATCCTGGCATGTGATGATAATTAAGATTTTACAAATGATGTCTAATTGATCACGACATGATGAAAATTCATATTTTACAAATGATGCCAAACTGATCACAGCATGATGATAATTCAGATTTTCTAAATCATGCCAAACTGACATCGGTTATGGCCAGTATTGCTAAATGTATACAAATCTGTCTGTTATTTATTCTCAAACATAAATCGACAGTACTTGACTACATCTGGAAAATACCAATTACGTTAAAAATAACAAAGTGCCTGAACTAAAGTTAAAAAGATGTATTGATCGCTTTTGGATGTAGAGTATGTAATTGCAGCATACTACACAATTCCTTACTTTTCAGATTAATGTTGCCACTAGAGAGACTTGTATCTGATAAGATTGTTTATATTGTCTGATATTGAACATAACTTATGTTGTGGTCAGATTGGTTCAAGTGGCTCTATGTTTGGGCCTCCTTATTTTGGATATCTCTGAGGTGTGGTTTTTTTAAAATTCTCCCTAGGAATTCTGTTGTTGTGTTGAATACATAAAATATGTGCTGCAGGCATGACAGTTGATTAAGTAAATAACATTTTGTGTAGTACAGTGTTCTTTTAACGTGGAAGACTATTTGAGGATTGTAAATGTGCTTCCAAGCATTTTAGATTTATTCATTATCGTCCAAAAGGTGCATTTAACAGTCTTGTGATCTAGTCCTTTGTTTCCAAATGGTTTACTTGTAGAATCTGGCTGTTTTCTTGAAATCTTGACTTTTATTAAACTTGATTTAAAACCATATCTGACAGTCAGATTGACAATCAGCTGTAAAGATCTGATTACACATTGGAAAAAGTAATTATCCTGTCATATGTAAAGATAGCATGTAAAGGGCTTTAAGTTTGCACAAATATACAAATGATGCTCATCCAATGTTAAATTTGACTCTCATGAAAAAAAATAGAAAATATAAATGATTTCTCCAAGAATTCATTGTCTGAAAGTAGTTGACCAAACTTTGTATAAATCATCCTGACACTAAAGGTCTTGCTCAATATGTATGTATATTTAATACTTTCAGGTGGAGAACTACTTCCTTACACCTTGCATGCTTCGTCAAGAATCTCCAAAAGAAGTTATCTCCCCTGAAGAAGATCCCCATATGGTGAGAACTCCAGACATGCGCTGCATTTTTACAGGGAAGTATTTGCCAACTCCCATCTTTCACAGGCTTCTTGCTGCCTGTGTAGCTCGCTGGCCAGTTGCCAAGAAGAAGGAGACATCAGAAAATCTCATTTTCTGTGGTTGCTGTGTTTTCGACTTGGACCTTTTCCACAGATTAACAGTCTACATTAAGAACCATGTTGTATTTGCAAGAATAACAAGGATGGTGGTTGATGAAGTCAAGACCCCCAATGCAAAGCTGTGCAGCAGAGTTAGAAGGTTCATTACACTGAATCTCTCTAAGATTACCTCCTACCTGGGCCAGAACTTGCAATATGAGTTGCAGGCAGCATTTCAGACTTGGCAGGCAGATGATGTGAGTTGCTTTTCGAGGGGGAAAATATTTTATTTTTTCCTTCTCCTTGCATTTTGTTCTTCTTAACATTGTCTAGTTTGGTACATAAGTTGATAAGGTCCCTATACCCCACCAGATAACACTGTAGAAGAATGATTCCGCAGTGAAATATATATATATTTTACATCATATTATAACATATGACAATTGTTAATTGTGCACATAGTAATAGTTGATCATACATACCAGAGTGTAATGGCAATTTATACAATCCTAAATATATTCCTCTAGTTATGCAGTTTGAATTTGATTATGTCTCATAGTATGTACTAAAAGATTACTGTGCTTTGAAGATCTATATACAGTAAAGCAATTATTAGGTTGCAAAATTGTAAAAATGTTTATTTGTGCTTACATTCTATGTGGGAATGATATGATAGTATTACAATCTATAGCTTATATTTTATAGGAGAGATGGAAAATTATAATATTTTTAAAAAAATTTATTACTTGGAAGGAAGTAATACACACAGAGATTCAAATGACTGTCCATAGTGTGACTTTGGAATTGGGTTGGGGAATGTCATAAAAAATAAACTAGGCAGTCAATATCAATATGAAAAGATTTGAACATCAATATCCTGAAATTCTGTCCAGTACATTCAGTGAATAATTGCTTTGGAAAATTACATTCTCATTTGAGCTTTAATGCATGCCCTATCACAATTAACTAATGGCATTTGCCTATTCTTCATTTGTGGAATTTGGAGTTAATGCCAGTACAGCTGATATTAGGATTGCCTGAAAGGTACCAAATTTAGGTTAGTCATCAGTTAGGGAGGTAATCCTACATAAAAGAAAATATTGCATAAAACAGTATTACATTTCCTGTTGAGGACACATATTGATTAAAGATCACACTTGATTTGGGGATAATCAAATCCTATAACCTAACATCCCAGACTATTTATTAGTCTAACAAGTTAAATTTTGCAAAATATGTGTCTGCAACATGTTATTTTCATGTGTTGTAAAAAGAGGGACAGGTTTGTATTTTCTCGCTCTAATCAGGTATCTACCTCTGTGCATACACTTGATTCTGCCCCTTTCTATGTAAAATTTACATCATTTATCACACATACCAGTGGTCATTGATAATTGCTCCATGTACATGTACATACATTTAATAACTGCTTGACTGCATTTTGGGATAAGCTACTAAATTATTAGGGGACCCCAATTGTCAAGTGATGTAAAGTGGTTACCGTTATGGATCACTGCCTTTTCACCTCTGTCTGATTGAACATCAATATCCTTCTATTCTATTTGTTAACTTAAAAACAAAGAAATGTTGCAGTTATTGTAAATAATATCCCAAACTGGCACAGAATGGAAATTCAGCGAGTGTATTTCTCAATGGAACCGTCAAATTGAGATTCGATTTGTTTGGAGAAATGACAAGAAAGCTGCGACAAGTGAATTTTATTAAACCTATTGTTCTGAACAAGTGAATTAAAACAAAACGGATAAATTACCAATATGTCATTTTGACAATTTTCCTACCCAAATAGGAATCATACTTTTGTCAAACTTTAATTCAATCAACATTGTTCATAATTTGATTTTACATGAATTAATCATATAATATGGAAAAATACATTTATTGAAAGATATTTAAATTAATCTTAAGGTAAAATTAGTGTAAGTATAATATACCACTTCTAAGAAATATAATAATATGAAAGGTGTGCATAAATCTGCATGCACAAAATGAATTTTGATCTAATGAACAGCTAACCACAATGTACATAAAAACCTCCATTAAACAACTCTTCATGTTCAGATAAATTGTGAGCATGCATGCAATCATTAGGTTATTCGTTTTAATCTTAAACTCATTAATGCATAAACACTACAGTCACTGTTTGATAGAAAGGTTTTCTGCAGTTTCAAACGTTTCAAGGAATATTATGCCAGGTTATACCAGAACTCGGAACTGTGGAAGAATTTGATGGTAAATTTAGTTGTTTTAGGAGGTTCACTGTTTTTGATGCGCCTTGGAATATTTTGTTCTCTTGCCTTCTCTCAAAATAAATAAATGGTTAGCTGTTAAGTAGCCTGAACAAACTACAAATGACAATCACTGGGTTGATAGACTATCTGCTTTGGCCCATATATCTGACTCACCTTATATACAACTGAGCAAGCTGCCTTCATACTATATTGAAATACTTCTTGTATAATAGCCTTAATTCAATTAATCAAGTAATAATGACAACAAAAAAGTAATAAGAAATGCCAATAATCTTTGATATACAATATTTGTTTAAAAATAGATTAATAGTGGAGCCTCTCTTACGAGGTCATCTGTGTTGAGAGACTGGCTTGGCATGTTTCCATTGATGGCTATTTAAGAACGCTTTGACTGTATTTAATCAAATACAATTTGGATCTTTTGAGTTAATTTAAAATTGCGTGTGTTTTTTTATTTGGTAGCTTGTCATTTGTTGTTGTTGATGGGTTTAACGCCATTTTTCAGCACACGGTAGGCTATGCATGGCGGCCAGTATTATTGGTGGAGCGAGAACCCGGGAAAACCTCTGGAATGAACCACCGACCCACTATAAGCTACTGGCAAACTTTCTCATATAACTACATTTAAATTTATTATATCAAATAATCAAATGTAGGACTATGTACAAATTAATTATATTTAACTGGCATATATTGATAATACTGTCCTAAGTAAGTTTAATTTATACAAATTTCAAAAATGCCGAAAGTACAATACCAACACGTAGAATGTGTGATGGGGTTAGTTTTGTTGCTTCATCAGGCAGAGAGAGAGAGAGAGAGAGAGAGAGAGAGAGAGAGAGAGAGAGAGAGAGAGAGAGAGAGAGAGAGAGAGAGAGAGAGAGAGAGAGAGAGAGAGAGAGAGAGAGAGAGAGAGAGAGAGAGAGAGAGAGAGAGAGAGAGAGAGAGAGAGAGAGAGAGAGAGAGAGAGAGATTAGACATATTCCATACAGAACAGCTTCTGTGTTATTTTTTATTGTATGTTCAATCTTTAATGACATCAGTATATGTAGTCATATATGGCATATTATCAGCAATGACATGGGTCTTGTAACAATATTGATCTTTCTCTTTCTTTAGGGACATGATCCGGATGCACCCATAACACGTGAGCACATGAATCATGCTCGCCTCTGTGTTGCTATTGTAACGGTTTGTGGAAATGCCATGAGGAAAGTCGTCAGTACCCATGTTCCTTCTCCACACACAGACATCCACCAGGCAATTCTGGCCAATAAAGGTAAGCTGACCAGTAGACAGGGAGGAAGACCCCTTCTTAACTATGATCAAACTCAGCTGGCTTTCCCTGATCCCCAGGGTACGACAACAGGAAAAGTGGATCAGTTTGATATTTCCCTACTTTATACGCTCATCAGAAATATCAGCACAGTTCCTGCTCCAGTAACAGGTTGGGGGTATGATCCACAAGACCAACTGAGAGACAACTCTCTTGGAGCTAGCGTGGAGCGAATTCGTTCTTATAGAAATCACATTATTGGTCATTCCATGGATGGACAAATTAGCCAACAAGACTTTGATGATTATTGGAACAAAATTGATGATGTACTTGATGACATTGAACTTAAAATTGGTAGACAGGGATACAGGGCACAGTTAGAGAAACACAAGTCACAGGTGATCTCTATCTATGAAGCCTGCTAGCTACAAATGAAAGAAGATTGTGAAGCAAAATTAAGAGATACAAGTATGCACAGTTTATACATAATTTGAGGGACCAGTATAAACAAAACTCATGGCATACACTTTTGTAAGGAAAATCAACTTGGGAAAACTTATGACACCACATGGAAGTACAGCATAAAAAATTACCTTTTCTGCCAAGCCCAAAATTTCCACCTTCCAAACTGTAATACCATGTTTTAGAAAGTCAGTTATTTCAGCGTTTAAATAGACAACACCCTTTGTTGAAGCTATCCTCATGACAGAGATGGTTGCACCTGAAGGGAGCATGTTGTCAGAATTAACAGCCTGGAGAAATGTCAGTCACCCTATTCAGCATCAAAAGCCTGAAACTATCCTTGTATCAATGACCATTTTTACCAGCTAGAAGACTAAATATATATTGTTTAATGCCAGCTACAAATAAATTGGGTCCGAAATGGACGAAAGGAAATGGGATTCTGATTGTCAGAACTAAACACTATATGTACTTCTACTATTACATTAAATTCAACATGACCCAGATTTTTGTATTGATGGTCGGTTGTTTTCTTCAAATTGTTGGTAAACCAAATTTTTCAAACTTATTTTGTTGATGTAAAGAAAATTTGTTTTCCCAGAATTAACATGTCAGTGACATTTTTTAAAGGATTTAATAAAAGCATCTGCAAATCAGAAAAAGAACGTCTATATACCATTCTGTTTAAGAAAGCTGCTTTATTGACAGAAAAGAAGGATTATATACCATTCTGTTTAAAAATGTTGCTTTATTGAGAGGAAAAAATGACTCCATAGTATTCTGTTCAAGGAAAACACTGTATTGAGAGAAAAGAATGATGCCATTGTATTATGTTAAAGAAAACCACTAAATTGAGAGGAAAATATGACTCCATAGTATATTGTTAAAGAAAGATGCTATATTGACAGAAAAGAATGACTCTATACCATTCTGTTTAAGAAAGCTTTATTGAGAGGAAAGAAGAACTCCATAGTATTCGTTCAAGAGAAGACACTACATGGAGAGAATAAAATGACTCCATTGTATTCTTTTAAAGAATGCTGCTGTATTGAGAGAAAAGAAATAACTCCATAATATTCTTCTAAACAAAGCTGCCGTATTAAGAGGAAAGAATAACTCCATAGCATTATGTTAAAGAAAGCCAATATATTGAGAGGAAAGAATCACTCCATAACGTTATGTTAACAAAGCCAATATATTGAGAGGAAAGAGTGACTCCATAACGCTATGTTAACAAAGCCAATATAGTGAGAGGAAAGATTGACTCCATAACATTATGTTAAAGAAAACCACTATATTGAGAGAGAAGAATGACTCCATAATGTTATGTTAAAGAAAACCACTATATTGAGAGAGAAGAATGACTCCATAATGTTATGTTAAAGAAAACCACTATATTGAGAGAGAAGAATGACTCCATAATGTTATGTTAAAGAAAGCAGCTGTTTTGAGAGAAAAGAATGACTCCATAGTATTTTGGTAAAGAAAGCCACTAAATTGAGAGGAAAGAATGACTCCGTAGTATTTCATTAAAGAACGCTGATATATTGAGAGAACAAAATGACTATTCCATTCTTTTTAAGAAAGTTGCTTTATTGAGAGGAAAGATGGACTCCATAGTATTTTGTCCAAGAAAGACACTACATTGGAAGGAAAGAATGACAATATTGTATTCTTTTAAAGAAAGCTGCTGTATTGAGAGGACAGAATGATTCCATAATTTTAAGTTAAAAAACGCAGCTATATTGACTGGCACAACATGGATCCTGTGATATCACTTGCTTGCCATTACAATTACTCCTGTAACAATTAAATTTAGGTGTACATTATCATAACTATTGACAGATGACACCTTGATTGTTTTCAAGAACCCTTTGGAGGGGCTTCAAGTGTGGAACTGGTACAAAGCATTATATATATATATATATATATATATATATATATATATATATATATATATATATATATATATATATGCTGACCTGAATTTAACAAAGTATACTCACCCTTCAAAAGAAAGTTAAATTAATAATTTCACCTGATTGAGTTACTTCACTGTACATATTTATATTGTCAGAATTGCTTGAGAAAGCTGCTTTATTGAGAGAAAAGAACTGACCCCCATAGTATTCTATTAAAGAAAGCCGCCTTATCGAGAGGGAAGAATGAGTACATAATATTCTGTTAAAGATACCTGCTTTTTTAAGAGAAAAGAAAGCCACTATATATGCTGACCTGAATTTAACCAGGTCTAATCAACCTTCACAAAAATGGTGAATTAATAATTTCACCTGCTCCTGCTACTTCATTGTACATATTTATATTATCATAATTTATATTATCAGAATCGGTTATGAGACAAGTCGTCGACTAATATTTTAATTAAAGAGTAAAGGGTTTTTAGGTAATTACACTTGTAATTTCACTGCATATTGTCTAACTACAATTATGTTTTTTTTACACTTTAAATTGTTGTTAAATATTTTATCTTTACAACGATACGTTTTGTTAGACTTCAAATTGTAGATGTAATAAATATTTTCAAGCAATTCCCTTGATTAAACCGTTAATTTTGCCATGAAATATATTTCTCAATTTACATTAAGGTAGGACATTTTATATATGCTACCATTTGAATCAAAGCTTCCCAGAGACTTATAAAGTCTGTTTATGCATTGTGTTCACTAAGGGAAGTAGCTCTTACATATTACTTCCCCTTAACACACTGGAAAATGTATACTGGCTATATTCAGTTGTAACTTTTTCTGCAAACAGTCTACTGGTCTCTGAGAAATTCAGTAGTTTTATTGTGTTGGTAAGTCAAAGAATCATAACATGTAGAATATTTTGGTGAAATTAAAGATATTTTTTGCGTGATATTGTTATCATTTTGTTTGCAATTTTACATCAGTAATGTGTGTTAAAGCTATCTAGTAATGTGATTCCGCTATTGTTCAAACATTTGCTTATTCGTACATATTTATTTATATAAAAGGACCGGGTTAAATGGCCAGTAACGGGTCAGAAAGGACCTGGACAGAGAGGTTAAAAAAGACCGTTTACAAGATCGATTAATTGTAATAATCAGAAGAAGAAAAAGAAAGAAGACAGCTTCTTTACAATACCCAAATCTATTTACTTCCAGCTCAATTAAATTTTTACATGTATTGCTTTAACACTCAGCTGCCAAAACTGAAGCACTGGTTAGTAATGATTAATACCTAAAACAAATAAAGCATGGATAGCAAAACAGCAGACCATTGTCGATTATGCAGATTGTAGTACTGATATTACAAAATAGTAAGCGACCAGCTAGTACTTTTCGCACAGCCTTTGCCTGTTTTGGTCTCAAATTTATTTAATATATCAGGAAACTTTGATAATCACACGTAAGACACAAATACAAGTTTCTACAGTCATAACTGTTTCCCATGCCTCCGGTCTCAATAGCGCTTGATGTCTCATACGATTTTAACAGTTTTTTATCACCGATTACCGATACACTTTTTACTAAACTACCCAAGGTGCTAATCTGTAAACTTCCTATAGGTACAGAAAATATATATTCCCATGGGAATGTGCACGTGCAGCAACACATACTAAGATCATTACCACATATAATGGCTATATAAACGGCAAAGTCGTTACAGGTGACACAGGTACAGGTGCTTATGGATTTATTTGCATGCTAACTTTATTACAATCAAATTGTTTTAATTTTAGCATTGTTTTACTAAATTAGCTGTTTTGTTCAATCTGTCTCAGCGCCACACAATTGCATTTTTTTGTACTTATTGTTTCATCTTGTTCACAATAATCTGGTTTCTATAATCGACTGTCAATTTATTACGACTTATAAAAAAAGTCTAAGCATTTAGTATAATGGCATATGCTCACTGTATTCATTGTGCTCGTGAAGTTAGGCCACGACAGAATTCTATTATTTGTGACGTGTGTGGGTTTATCAACGTTGCACGTGCAGCACTGGTAAGTACACTTTTAAATATATTCTAAAAGTTTATATTAATAAGACCATCCTTAAACTGTAAATGTAATATACAATATTGCCACCAGTATCAGCTATATTTGATAACATATATGTGCATTACCCTTAGAATTGGTTACCGTCAGGCATATATATATATATATATATATATATATATATATATATATATATATATATATGTACACGTGTCAAAATCTTCACATACACTTTTACATGGCAAATCTTCAATTGGAAATAATGGAGCATCAGTAAACACATTTATTATTCTTACGTACTATTCTTGAAGTCATAAAAACTGCAAGGAAACATAAAGATATTGGTGCAGGCCATTGCTAATAATGCGAGTTTTGCATATTGATGACTTTTACCACACAGGGCACACTAAATAAGAAACAGTTCTTAGTTAAGAAAATTATTTTTATTTCATACAATGAATAAAGTTCTCTGCTAATGATGAAAATATTTAGTTTCATGTGTTAAATTACATCTCGTATGACTATTTTGTCCTTTGAATGTTGTAATTGTACATCATACAGCGTACGAATTGCAAACATTTATCTAAAATAACTATATAATAAATGATATATTCTAGGAATATCCTTGCTGGCGTACAGGGAGGCTGTAAATAACAAAGGGGGAGATCGGTTTTACATGCAGGCCATGCAGAGAATTTAATCAGGTATGATATAAAGCAACTAAAATATAAGAAATCATTTTTACACCTATGACCATAGTGGTGGTACGTGAACACAAAGATGAGCCGATGAACCATATGTGTTGCATATAGACAATTATAATATAGTTGATTCTTTTTTCAATCTAAACTTCACGGTGGTTATCCAGAAATGCTGCTGAGGATTCTTAACACTATTTTGTTCCTGGTGAGCATTTATAACGACAAATTATGCATTTAATAAATATATATTACCATAGATGTATCAGATGAAGATAAAGACGATCCAATAGTCCCGCCTTATTTAGAGTTAAGTGTAAGTGTTTCAACGGCATAAGGCTACATGAGGAATTTTCAGAACATTTGCAATAACGTAAGAAACAATAAAATCATGTTTATGGCATATTTATGTTGTATATTTAACCAAGTAAAAATATAGGCTTATCATTTCTGATAAAATTAATGACCCTTATCCAGAAATGCTGCTGAGAAGGCGTAACACTATTTTGTTCATGGTGATCGTTTATCGTGGCAAATTTTATTATTTTAAACAATTATACCATTAATCGTTTACAACAGGTTCCAGTGAAGTGTGTGGTACAGATGAAGAAAAAGACGATCCAGTGGATGTTGTTGAGTGTAAGTGTTTAAACTTTATAAGGCGACATGAGGAATTTTCAGAACATTTGTAATAAGGTAAATAACAGTAAAATCGTATTGATGGCATATTTATATTGTATATATAACCACGTAAAAAATATAGGATATTAATTTAACATAAAATTCACGGCCTGTATGCAGAAATTCTGCCAATAAGTCGTAACACTATTTTGTTCATTATGTATTGTATAGATAAACAAATGAATATATAGTTGATTAAACTCACAGTGTTATCTAGAAATGCTATTGACAAAATTATCTAAAAGTGTCCTGATTTAACTATTGTCGGTATTTGAGGGGGAAGGGAAAGGAGTACTTGGATACACACAGCAGCAACCATCAACCTTACTTAAGCTAGTGCAAGTTTTCTGTTTCCTTACATGCAGATTTGTTAAACTTTCTAAGCTAAACCTGT
Organism: Unio delphinus; assembly: GCA_029339505.1. NCBI lineage: Eukaryota > Metazoa > Mollusca > Bivalvia > Unionida > Unionidae > Unio > Unio delphinus. The sequence goes on along the minus strand of JAQISU010000364.1, from coordinate 232,720 downwards.
ATAAAAAAATATCTGGTGGAAAGAAATATAGAAAATGGAAAGGTTTTTATTGTTTGATTTATTTCATAGATCCCTAGTATTGCCGATTTGTCGAATGATATTCCTGTGGCCGAGTCAACAGAAATTTAATTGGATCCCAATCGGGCAAGCACGATTGACCACTTTCCCACAATCCCCGACAGAGACACTTAAATTTGATATCAGTGACACAAACATTGATCCATTGAATCTTACTGAAGAATATTACTTATCTGCAAGTAATACTAGTAATATTTGCATGCACAGAGTATGAGAAACCTTATTATAAACTTTATTTTGATTCCTTGTTAATTAAATACAAATATGACACATGTGCAACCGCTATACTTCCTTCAAACACACATTCATAAATTTGGTTTGATTGCTTGCATAAAATTATTTATTTAAGGTCAGTACACGATGCTCTGACTGAGACGATGGTCGAATACCGTGGTGTAAAGTATACAATCTTAGAGGGATTTTCACAGAAACATACCCGGCTATTGGTATCCAGTCGAGGTTATTCATATGGGAATAAGGTGTGTGAAAATGCAAAATTATAAAAAGTAATTTTGTGTATGCTTATATATAACAAAAACATAATATAGCAATTACAATGAGTAATTTCAATTTAGTTTGTTAATATTTTGAAATCTAAATACATACTTATTGAATGTCGCCTAACTGATTGTATAATTTTTAACACTAAATAATTGTTTGTCCCCGTTTTGATGGTAATGACTGTGATACGGTGTTTCTTGGAAATCAACCACAAACCAATTACATATTATGTGTATGCACTGAAAAATACATCTTTCTTGACCTTAATCTGATACAATAAAATTGGCCCGATGTTGATGATAAAAATCATATGTTACCGTTTGTTTGGTTTTACAAAAGTGTGTGTGTACGTGTGTGTGAGATATAAAATCTGTATATTTTATTACGTTTCCTAATTGGACACAACTGTTCAAGAACATACTTGCACGCATTTTTGTTTTTGTGGCATTATAACTTAAACTCTACTTTGTGTGCTGCACTTCTATAAGTCGCAACGTGAAGTGTCAGGTGCCAATATGTCAGCAAGGGAACTTGTTTGTTCAAACCTTTGCTCAGCACATTCACCCCGCTGTCCCTGACCGTCAGCTAAAGGCACAAGTGCACGCCAAGTTAACGTTATGTTAGCATAGCATGCTACATTGACAGTTAATTGTACAATTTGTTCAAGATCAATGCACATTTGAATTTAAAAAACAAAACTTAGATGTAATGATAACTCATGAAATAGTCCATTCTGACACTGATGATACTTAAAGACAATAATCTTTGAATGAATTCTAAGTGATTTTCATAATGTTAGGGGATTTCGTGGCATATGCAATAAATTATCATATATGTTTAGCGTTTAATTATACGCTTGTGTTTAACTCCTTTTGATATGACAATTTCTCACCAGCCTTAACAATTGCAGACAACGCTATTCTGGAGAGTTTGAGACCAGATACAAACTCTTTCCCAAAGAAAGTGCTTTTGAAAAGAGTTGCAAATAGAACCAAAGCAAAGCCATATCATGAAGAGCCAAGAACGTTGTACTTTGACGCTTGTGATTTTTATATAACTCTGACAAAACTACAGTTAGATGTAACTTTATTATAAAATTTAAACTAATTGATATATACTTTTTTATAATGTTTGCTCAGTAATTTATTGTCTGCTATCAAATTAATGGGTCAGCGCATGTCCATCAATGCCTTAAAGGAAAGGAATGACGCACAGAAGCACTTGCCGCTTTTGTTATGTCTAATGAGCCGGAAACGAAGTCAGACTATTTGGCTGTAAGCCATTGTGTTAAAGCTTTCTTTTACTCTTACTCTACCTGTTACAAAATTCATTGACATTTCCAGCATATTTATTGGATAGATCTGCAATAGATAAAAAAACAGTAACAAAATAAATACTCTCGGTTATGAGACTACATCGTGATATCGCGAACTTGAAACATGTCTCTTGACTGTTCAACACAGCTTATTCAGCATTTGTATTTCTTTCCAATAATTAAATGATGAGTCACTGTTGAATGTTAGGTAAATGACGTTAAGTAATTGCTCTAGACTTGATTATTATCAGTGCAATACGAACACTGACCCTATTGCAATTCTTTGATTACAGGTGTTTCTTTCTCTGCAGACAAGATTGGAACATGTATCGGCTGAAGTATTCGTACTAGACTTATAATAAGGTAAGCTGTTTTTTAATAACATGAATGTAAATTGAAAATTGAACGTTACTACTCAACAACGCTAACAGTGCATGTCCGCAAAAAATATAATTATGATACTGTATTACCTTTCACATATAATGGCTTCATGCGCAAACAGTATCATATAGGGATTGTTTTGTGCGCATATTTTCAGGTGCATGGATCGCCTTAAGTACATACATACATGCATGCATGCACGCGCGCACGCACGCACGCACGCACGCACACACACACACACACATACATACGTGTTTTAAGGTCAAAGTGGGGTCTTTAACATTTATCTCTGAAACTGGGGTCCCATGTTTCTAGTTGTCGTATCTGCTAACTGCCATCAAATATAACAAAAACATGGACTTATGAAATGAGACACACACTTAAATTTAAAGATAGTATTTGCATTTGTAAAATAATAGCTCTTGACAATTTTAACAGTAGTCATGGGAATTGGGGTCCCGGAAGTCACTAATCACGTGATATACTCTCGCACCCGAAATCGGGACCGAAAACACTCACTTGAAACTGGGGTCTTGAAGCAAATCATCTTAAAACACAACAATATTTATAGTATAGAGTGAAATGAAAGATGATTGAATTGCTTTGTTCTTATATATGTAATACCTTAATAAGTGTCACGATAAAATGTACGCCGATAAATCAACCTCTCACCTTGATGATAATGATTGGTGGTTTAGAGGCTGATATCCCCAATTCATTAAAATCTGCAGCCAACACTTATGTGGAATATGGTTGTTACCAATTACCTATGTGTCTAAAGTGTATGCAGATTTGCACATTTTAATGACCAGGTGAAATCAGACCCATATATTGTCCATCAGTGTCAGCAGATTTGGGGGAGACGGTGATTATCGGACTTGCTAAAATGTTAACCACTTTGTAGACGGTTGTAAATGTCAGTTGGTTCTTTTATCCCCATTTGTATATTTTCCTATTAAAAAGAGGGGCAGGGCATTTTTCTCGCCATTTTTCAACGAAGATCGTAGCATATTGATAAAATAACTAAGTCTGAATCCATGTGTCGGAAAAATTCATAGCGGAACACACCAATCAGTACGCGATAGCAGGTGCCATTTCAACCGACTGTTTAACGGCATTTTTAAAGTGTCATATTTGCCTAGAAAGTAATTTTGTAACGATTATACCTACATTACGTTATAGAATAATACAAATGCATGTCTTTTTCACATATCCGATTTAACACCAAATAAGAAAGAAAAAAATGCATGTTATTTACATGAAGTTCAAATTGTATGATAAATTAATGTATAGAACTATCATGCAAAAGAAAAGAACCTTGCTCTGTTTCTCTTTCTCTCTCTCTCTCTCTCTCTCTCAGATGGAAATTTTGTCTCCATATTCAAGCCGAAAATCGACAGACATCTAGAAACTCTGTAAAAATTTCATATTTAATTCGTTACCTAATCGGATTGTTCAGCATACAACTAATTACCATCCCTTATCCAGGCCAACCATTTTTTTGTACAGCCTGCGGTTTTATATTTTTTGTGCTCAATTTTTGAAATGATAAAGATTTTTGAAAGTTTACCCAGAAAAGTATCACCTCCACGACACATGTCACATACCAAATCCATACTTCTAGACTAATAGTCATAGCCACAAATGATGGTTAAGCGCCATAGTAAGAAGTTTTCGTGTCCATCATAATTATATACATTATTGTGGAACCCCTAAATATGCCCATGCTCACTCACACGCATGACAAACACATTTAGGGGTTGTCCATAGAGGACGTCCGCAGAGAATACCCGTTTCCTACACACACACACACACCTTGTCCGGATGTTGCTTACCTCCCACCCACCCACCCCCACTGCGGACGTTCGCATCTAGTATAATACACTGCTCTTTAGTCTAGCAGTGTAGTAGCTGGTGCTCTCAAAATACAACGCTCACTGATCTCGTCACAATATCTAGCTCAAAACAAAGAAAAATTAAACAGAAAGTTCTTTCTTTAAAAAGTCTTTATTTAGAACATACAACTAAAATTGTCATCTCACAGAAACCATAATTCGATAGACTGTCAATGTCTTACTCCACTTCAACAAACGTAGACTGTAGCCAGTCAAATAAGTTGCGAACAACTGGCAGACCATAATCACTCCTTTCAGTTGCGTTAGTTGATGATGCAGTTGACAGAATAACGCTAACAAATTCTGGTTTTACATTGCCTACGTCTGCCACCTCAGCTTGTGTGCTCACAGCTGCATGCATGTGAATACGGGCATGATTGCACTTCGTAGCCTGAGATGGAAAGTACAGGCCACACTGATTACAAACGCGCTTTTCAAGATTAGAATTCACAGACCGACTTTGGAAATCTAATGGCATGCTCTGGAAGTCATGTAAAGGCTGCAGATGTAAAAGAGTCAGTCGTCGATAAAGCGATCCAAACGTTCCGTTGTTGCAGCCAACTGGTGCATAGGTAATCCCTTTATGTGCTGTACTGTGGAACAGGTTGTGGTAAAAATCGTCCAGGAAATAAATTGTTGTTAGTGTGATGCTGACCACAACATGAATCACTGCTGTACTTCACAATCTGCAAGCAATACTGCGACTGTTGAATGTGACGACTTGACCACTCATCTTACAGTGGATCGGTGTCCAGTTTTCCTGCATCACATGCTATAAAAGATGCTACCACATTAAATTCATCAATAACCGTTTTGAGGTCCAGATTTCTGCCAGCACTTTACCGGCCTTCTGGAAATTGGCCCTTTCCAACTCTTCATCACACGTCTTGCCATTGTCCAAATGAGATTCATAATGACTGTGAGGCAGAATCAATCCTGATAGGTCGCGTAACAGAGGATCCATGTGTCGTTCAACGGAGATGTAGGCAGAGGAACCTGGTGCATAACCAGTAGCTTCCTGTGCGTCGTTGGTTTTCAATGGGCTTTCCTCCACTAATTATACTAAGTTGTACTGGCGGCCATGTATTGTCCATCGTGTGCTGAAAAATGGTGTTAAACATGGTTCCCACGCTTTCCTAAATACAAATTTCCAGGTCTTTTCCAGGACGAAATTAATTTTTTCAAGATTAACATATGACTATTACTGAATGGAATTAAAAAAAAAACATTTTGGATTATAATACATGCATTTTGTAAATCCAGATGTCTCTGTCTCAAGACTCTCCAAAATATATGTCAGAAAAGATGATCGTGTACAAAATCACAAAATGAGTCACACAAAACAAATCTGATTATATTCCTTATAATTGGCATTTAAAGCCATTTCAATGTTCTAACTTTATTTTGCTGACCTGCATGATGTTGCTACGTGGAAACAACATAATGAGCACCATTTATTTTGTTTCCTTTCAACTTTTAATTCTAACGAATTCTAGAGCAATATATATGCATGTTATACATAGGAAATATTACCTATCACAGTATAAAAGGAACCCAATAACTGCAAATTAACCCTGAATTTATGTGCACCAATAAAATCTCAAGCAAGATTTTTCAACCAACCTAAAAAGTCCATCAATTTAAGACATTTACAAAGTGGTTGATTTAAATTTTAACAAAAGACCTTCAAAATTATATATTGTTGTATAAACGGGACTGAATTTTCTGTAAAATCAACTTGTAGTTTGATAAACAAGTCCCCAAACCTGAATTGATACATGGGCTTTTATCATTTCTTAATATTTTATGAAAGGGACGACAATTTTCCATTTCTCGTGCATTCTTTCTAAGATATTAAACCAATGATTCAAGCTACATATCACTGTGTAATAGTTTCGCAACAAAGTTCAACTCTGAGATTCAAAATTTTTCTAATCCTGGTTTTCTCAGAATATTCCATCTCTATTTTTCACATTTTGGATTGAATGTGGTTCAGAGCAATTACATACATACATACATATATATATATATGGAACCTGCCGCCACTGTAAGGTAACTTAACACAGTGGGCCTAGCAAATTTAAACTATGTTATATCGACTTATACCTGCAATGAAATCGATAGGAAAATTATTTAATTTCTCAAAAATGGCAAGTATTATAAGTGGTATGTCTTTAATCCGCTTACAAACTCGACGAAACTCGGCATTGATGAAACTTGACCCAGTACTGGCCATTTGCGTTAATAGTCACACGACTTCACAAATCTCAAACAACGTAATCGGAATAATCACGTGATATCAACAACAAACTCTTTTTTTAATGTTGTTGTTGTACAAAATTTCAATTATTTTAAATGAAAGTGATACCTTTTGTAAAAACCAGAGAGAACAAATAATTCTCAACATATTTATTTTTAGGACAACCACAAGAAACTTGGCCAATCTGATTTATCAAGTAGACTGTTTCAATTGCTTCGTATGCTCCCTAGTTGAAAGAGCACATGCCAACAAGGTAAACACGTAGTACAACAAAACTCAAGAAGTAATATAGAATTTTGGGCTATTTCGTTCTGTATTTTTATTACAACCAGTATTTCATTTTTTTCCCTAAAATATTTGAAAATAACTGTTGTGAGATTATGTGTGCTCATCCTACTAGCTATCCAACTAGCTAGTAACAGCTCAAATTTCATCAACGCATTAGTTTTATTGTCTTTCAGCAGATTAAAGACAACAATTTTGATACTTCCAATTGCTTATAAAATAAATAATTTTCATACTGATTTCCTGCAGCTATAACTCTATTTAATGACGATTAAGTTTGCAAGCCCATCCCCATAGCGGCTTTGCTTTAACGCCACCATGTTAACCTCTGTTGATGCTGGTTTTCATACCTTCCATATAAAAGATTATACGTACATCGAGCAGACTGTGAAACAAAAAGTCTACTAGACGAATCTAACCCACTAAGTATTTGGATTGTCTCAACAAATATTTATGGCAATTACCCAAATGATACATACTGCAACCTCTTAATATTCTGGTTAGAATTCGATAAATTTAACTCACAATCAGTTCAGTTACGATTCAATTACATAATTGTTTCGGGCATGAAGTTGTGGAGTACAACATCTGGGATCTTCCCGACTTTCGTCAATATTTTCACGGTTGGGGAAAAATTATTATTACTCCCGCCTTTTTTCCGAATTCCCGGAACCCTGATTAAACCCTCAACAATAAAGCACTCTAATCCTAGTTAGGTCCTTCCGTCATGAAACCTGGTTAAAGTTTAAACTGCCACATCCAAGTGATCCCATATACACTCATACACACTATTTCTAGCATTAGTCTCTATTTTAAACTGCTGGCATATACTATCTAGTCATATGTCATCGATATCGTCTTTTGTCAACTAAATTGATTCACGACGCATATCAAGCTTTATATTATATAATTATAACAATAAATACCGTTGCGGCTTCATTTAATAATAATAATAATAATAATAATAATAATAATAATAATAATTAATAATAATGAGGACTTTGCATAGCGCCTAATCTTTCGAAGCTCTAAGTAGTTTACAACATCTATAGTGATATGACTACACTACAGAAGAAAAAGAACCACAAAAAAAACCATGAAACTGGAAAACATAAAAAATGCTGAAACATATAAGGTACAAAACATTAGGTCTCTAAGTTTGTTCGTACAGTCGAGAAAAGGTGAGTTTTAAGAACAAGAAATCTGTGTCAAGTGAACATCCAGGAACTGCGTTTTAAGCCAGTAGGAACTGGGCAAATGGTTGACATGCATGGATATCGTAAGAAGTCTTTTGATGAAAACCCTATGTGGATATGTCCAACAACTCTTCTGTAGCAGTGATAACAGTATTTCCAAAGTTGACACATTGATTTTTATAAGATATCATACTGGCATAATTTACATTCAGACCTAACTAAATTTTAATGAGAAACCATAAGAGATTATGGAGTTAGAATAAGACTTTCAAGATGGCTATTATTATGACCATATTTGAAGCCAGATCAGTACATTTTCAATAAGGACAAATGGATATCATCATCAATCTTGTGAATCCCCCCCCCCCCCCCCCAGTAATCTTCCATTTATGGAAGAGTCACGATAACAAGATAGTGGATAACAGACATGCACCTTTTTCATTTAGCACCATACACAAAATGTCTTCTGGTAATAACCAAATATTTGCATGACTTTGCATCAAGGAGTAATAGGGACACAAACATTTTCAAACTGTCCACAGTACTGTAGTAGGCATAGTGGAAGTCAGATCTTCAAAATTTTCCTAACCTATACATCATACGAGTTCTTTTGGTAAAACTTCAATGTCAATTTTTGTTCATCAAGTAGCAATAAGATTTTCAAGATGACTGCCACATGGGACAGCAGACATGCATGATTTTCATTCAGGATACAAGCTGTTTTCCTATATAGTGAAAATCCCATATTGACATGACCATCTATTCAGGATTAGAGCAACAAGATTTTCAAGACAGTCACCATGGTAGCCATATTGGATGCCTCAGCAGTACCAACTAGACTTTGTGATGACTGTGCTTAATGTTTCATGGCTATTACATGTTTAGGAATCTTGTTGACAAGCTTTTGCTTAACAGACAGACAGAAGACAACAGACCATCTAGTTAGCTGTCATGAACTATGGCTGGTAGAGCTAAAATCTAAATACCTGTATATGTTCTATAAATATATACAAACTACTTAGTATAAATACAAATATTTCGTCTTGTATGGATTAATTTCCTTCATATTTAATTTCCAACATGGATTTTAATGATTTCAAGTATACACAACTGCACAGTTGCAGAAGCATTAATATGGTTGTGCTGGATATCCCATCTCCCAATGGCAAAATTAAAATGAACAGCATAACAATAATATCCATGAAAACTGATTATATGTGTCTTCACACACATCATTCTCATGTGTTCGCCATACATATTTTCTAATTAGGTCTGCATCATCATTGGACCCATCTTTAATTTCTCTGATTATGTAAAAACTGAAACTTTTGCTTCTGCTGCTGGGTACATCATTGCAATCTGATAAAAGAATCCATCAATGCTTGGATCTTATTTTTTTTAAAAACTGCATATCTTGACAATATAAACCCATTGTTGTAATTTCGATGAAAGTTATGGCCTCCAGAATGGCAAGTTGCAAACAAATCATATATAAGACTGACACATAAATAGAGGCCATGCTTTTGATAATATTTGTATATTCCATGTCTGCTCAAATCAACTCACAAATATGGCAGCTCAAATGGCAACAACTTCAACCAATCAGATCAAAAATTACATTATTAATGTGAAAGGATCTTATTCATTAGCTAATTCATCCAGGATCTGCATGATAGCTGAAATGTTAAGTCTGTTCAAAATAGGACCAGAAATATGGTTGCTAGAGTAGCAATATGTCTAGCTAATCAGACGCAAGATGATACCTCCAAAATATTCATCAATCTTACTGAACTTGTTTAATGTCTTAGTGATATAATTTTACCTTCAAGTTGGATCAAAATTGGATCAAAATTCTGACCTTCATTATGGTAGCAAGGTTAGCCAATCAAATCTAAGATCACTTCATCAAATTGCATACATCTTGCTCATTATCAAACCCATCAAACATCTTTATGATATAAAATCAAGTTTGATCAAGGTCAGATAAGAAATATGGCTGCCAGAGGTGCATCTAATTTAATAAATTACCTAATTAGTATGTGTGGATTTCGCTCATTATCAAACTCATCTGAGTTCCTGATCATGTAGACATTATTGTTATAATTTTTTTTGCAAATACAAATTCCTAAATACAAGTGTAAATGTCTGACAAACACAACTACAATATAATATATTTTAATATTTTAAAAAATCTGATTACATATCTTAATTTTAAAAATGTGATAAACACAGGGATTGTCCTGCGTTTCGCCAATGTCGCAAATTGTGATGTTTTTCCCTTATTGCCGACAAAAATGTCCCATCTGGTGATTTTTTTGGCGACAGACTTTTTGGTTATTTAATTTGTAAAAACAATCATGGATTTGGACTGGATAAATTAAAAGGGAGAATGAAAGGAAGCCACAAACTTGACTAAGCAATGCATTGGAATCAATCTGTACACAAATGATCCTTTGTTTGTATTGACAACCCCATCTTAGCAGTGCATTGTTACATCATAATCTGCTTATGCTGACATCTGGGCCGAGTACTGTATCCTGTGATACAGTCAATCATGCTACCGTACTATACCTACAACTGACCGACTTCTGAAGACGCGAATAGAACAGATAAAATTAATTGAATGGCTAATCCTTCTGTTTCTTTGTTTTTTTTTTTGTTGTTTTTTTTTTTTTTTTTTTTTGTTGTTTTTTTTTTTTTTTTTTTACATATACCAATACAATAGTTTTGCTGAACCTTCATAGAAAACTGATAACCTTTGAAGTACTGACTACTGTGTATAAATACAAAGCAAATGGAAAAAATCTCAATCACAATTATATCTGTCGCCAGTGCAACATCATCATGAGCAAACGGAAGTTAGACGTTCAGTGTTCATTATCTCCTCCTAAGTTAACAAAATTAACGGCGTTTGGATTTAGTGCAAATTCATCAGACAATACAGTCACTGAACCCAATGATAAACCTTGCAGTCCAACATCATCTACATGTAGTGCTTCAAGTGCAACACCACATAATGATGAACAGGGCAAAAATTCCCCAAAATTTCTAGACAGTTGGAAACTTGGGCGTCCGCAGCTGAAATATGATAAATAGTTAAACCAGATGTTCTGTGATGCATCAAGGCAAAGTTCGTCAATTCATTTACAACTGGCTGTGATATTTTGAAAGAGTGTGTCACCAAACATGAATCCAGGCGGTGTAAATAATATTTGTGCATTTTACTCATTGATCTTTTCCGTTTGCCATCAATCCAGTGTTACGGTTACAGAGACAAACTCCACAAGAAGAAATAGCAAACAACAAAAAAGCAAGTTTCGCATAATTAAAAATAATTATTTATTTCTCAAAATACAGGAGTGAAAGAATACCTAAATTGGGTAGTTAACTTATGCTAATATATACGGTCCAATATTGCCAGGTGCGGACTCGTGCAAGTTTCATTCGTGGGAATAGAGATCATATTTCGCTTGTTGTATACAGCATTCAGTGATCATTATTTTGGGATTTAGGAAGCAATAGAGCATTTAAGGGAGATTTTGGCGAACTTCGTAATTTGCTCTGAATTTTTATCACATGGCGGGTGGTCAGCTGACTGAAATAGCCACTCAATAGGTGGTGGGCAAAATATGGCAAACGCTTCATAATCAGCATCAATTTTTATACTAGGTCAACATTGTTTATAGAGTTGGAAAATGCCTATTCAACAGCAATGCTGCCACAAATATTGACAAAATTTAATATTGGAACCATTCTGTCTTATTTTGCGCCCCCGGCTGCCCCTTCATTGTTGATACTTTGGGCCGATTTGGGTGCACGTTTGGTGCCCCCTAGCCGAATACCCCACCTGCCTCCCCCCTCACTACGCCACTGGGTAACAACAGTCATACATGTGCACAAACAGTGATGCAGGATGCTGACATCAGAAATAAACTCGGCATCTCATCTCTCGAGAATTTAACGAGAATCAGCATGTACAGATGTGAAAAATTAGACTTTGAAACTGCATTCAACAAGTAGGCAGCCATAAAATCGCGACAGATCTTCATTTAACACTTTTTTTAACATTTTGTTAATGCTTGTTATAATTAAAGTATTAACTAACCCTTCTTTTGTAATTTTCATTGTCTGTTACATTAATAGACTAACACTTGGAAAAATGTACACTACCTGTTCTGGCGATACTTTTTGAAAATTGGCAACAAAATAATGAGGTTGGCGATTTTTTTGGCAACAGATTTTTAAAAGCCAGGATCATCCCTGTAAACATATCAGCCATTGTTTTACAATATTATTTACATTTTTTGTATTTATCATTGATCTTAATATTGTTTTTACTGCAATCTTAATATTTTAATTACTACTTTGATTCTGTATGCATATGCATAGTTTTTTTTATCTTTTCTATAGCAATAATAATATGATGCTAATACTAATATCTAAATTGCTTATTTAAAATGTAGCAAAGTCATGGATATTTTAAATGAAATTATAAACTTTAAACAAATATTACACAGCCAATTTTTTCTTCAAACTGCATTAATTTGGAATGTTTGGCATGTAATAAGAAGTGCTAAATTCTATATTCTACCTGAACTACATTTTTATCATACAGATAATTCCTACACTGTATTCTCAAACCCTTTATCTCAATTTTACTGGATATACATACATGCCAACCCCTGACGATGTAAAAGTGTAGTCCACAATTTCAAAAAAACAATGATTTATTTGCCCCTGTATCTTTTACTGTTTCAAGTTTTCAGATTAAGCAGTTTTAGCTTTACATACACATGGACTAAAATCCATCTTAAGACTTTTAGCACCAAATAATAAAATTCTTTCCACACTGTCTTAAATAGATGTCACGTGATGCTGCACTCATGTCTTCATATTAAGAAAATTCTGTTATTTTCTGTTTTAGTTTGTTCTTGGCCATTCTCTAAACCATCTGTGAAATTTTTGAAAGGAGATAATTTTGTTCTCAAATATGCATCAATATACATTTTAGCGCTAGATACCTATAGACTGGTTCAGCAGTAAATATGAATTAGAACAAAGAATCTGCATGTAAATATTAAAATTAGAAAACCAGTCTGTTCTCTATTAAGCCATCCAGATGCTATAAATAGAAATTGAGGTCGAAAGTTTGAAAGTAGAACCAGGTTTGATATAAATAGAACATGATACTGTTAGAAAAGTGCATGCAAGTCCACGGACAAGCGTACTCATATATTGTAGCTACATAAAAGCCGTCTTTTCTAACATATGGTCTGTGAGATTAATGAAATGTTATTAAAAACGAGAAAGCAAATAATTAATTTTTTTAAAAGGTGGATTCATCCAAAAAAGTATAATCTATATTCGTTTATGCAAAATATAGTGAAGAAAAGTGTAATGATTACGCCAATGGTAATGGTTAGCATGTATGGATATAGCAGTCAGTATCTTGTATGTGCTAACTTTGTTACTATGCAACCATACATATCAAAATCATGCTGCACCTGAGGCAACTCCATGTACTAAAAAAAAATAACCGGAACAATGTTTGGTTTTAAATTTGTATGGTATGAATGAATTAAAAAATACTGAGCTAAATTGCAATTGTGCTTTGGCAAATGATTTTGAAGACATGATGTAGGGTACAATTCATAATGGACAAATAATCACTTAATGTGCAAATGACATCACAACTTCATGTTTATTTTGACCCATTGTATCTGATTGTAAACAAAGTCTTTAATATTTTGCCATGATCTTGATCCAAGGCATGGTGCTTTTGCAAGAACAATAAGTACATCTTCTTGCCTAGGCACTTTAAGCATCCTGATGAAACAACTGAAGCGTTTGAGCACAGAATTCCTTTCTTGACTTGTCCAAGGTCTTCGCTGAGTTTTAGATGTGGTATTTATATGTCTCTTTGTTGATACTGCAACTGGTACAGTGCTGGTGCATCTTTGTAGATTCAAGAACTGAAAAGTACAAATTGATTTCTGATGTAACAAAGAAAGTATGTTAAGATGAATATGGAAAAACTTTAAACAAAATACCACCAAACCAGAGAAAACAGCAATTAAAGTCCATATTTTTTACAATTGGTGCCACACATGCCACAAAAAATATCTGCAGAAGATAATTACGGGAGGGGGCAAATTTAATTGAATTTTTAACTAGTTTTGGAAATCGGCTCAAAAAGGAATTTTAAAGTAGTATTGGATAGGAGCATAAAGATACCAGTAAGTTATACAACTAACAAAGACATGTTTTGACACCTCTACACCATTCTCATAGAACATATTATTTTCCTACTGCAAAAAGCAGCCATTTTTGGCTGGTTTTCATAGTACCAATTTCGTGGGAAAACCCCCTATTAATACTACATTCAGTGATGTGAATGACCATTACCGTATCTCAGATTATACAGTCGATGTTTAGGCTCTAGTCCTAATCCGCTATTCAAAGTAACTGGCTCAGACTTTTAACTTTCCAAAACAGAAGCTGTTGATTTTGTTCAGTACTATCTGGAGTTTGCACTATTAGAATCATGACTATCGAAGCTTCAATAACAAAGGCAAGGGCTCTAATGTTGATGTACGCATCACTGAGTATTTATGATCTATCAGATTCAGGTGATTTAGTGATGGAGACAGACAAAGAACTGGTAAAATTAGAGTATGAACAACAATAGCATATATGGTTTGCTACATTGGATTTTTTTTCTATTTCTCATGACAACAGCTATCATATTTCCTGCCACAAGACATACTTAAATTGACGTGATTTCCACTGAAAGTAATTCAATGTCCCTCCATGCTTTTATTCACAAGAATCTGAATATTCCTTTTTATTCTTCTGTGCTGATTATTAACACGTTTTAAAAGGCTTAATTTCTGTATAGTCTTCAACATGCATAAATTGCTGGAGGTCAGTTTTTAAAAATTCTATAATTAGCAGTTTGATAATGCAGACAATTTGAATGAAAATATATGTGCAATTTAAAGCATCTGAAGTGGGGCAGTACACAAATATTTGTGATGTAGAACATGTGTGTCTAGAGACACTACACACGTACATAGTCAAGTACAAACACAGTCGTATTCAGGATAAAATGGGGTACTATGACCACAGGTGTATTCAAAATAGAATGAGGCATTATGACCCTCATTCAGGATAAAGTGGGTAAAGGACTGCTAAAGGTTCTTATAACTGACTGAATACAGTTAAAACAATTTTGAACTTGTAAGGCATTGAGCCAGAATAGAATATAATCTTTACTGTATTTGTTATCAACAATTTAGAATGCTGGTACCAAATTCAAAGAAAAAGTCAATTGTATAAATATAGCTTTTTAATGGTTAATACCTTGTTGTCAAAACTTAAGAGATCCATGCATGATCTGTAAATTTACAGCTGCCAATAAGAGTTATATTATATTCATACAATTTGTTTTATCAAGACAACATATTTTATATTTTAATCAATATTTATTTTTATACAAAACTGATTCAAAGGATATGGCAGAATATCAATGAGGTGATGATAAGCAAGAAAATCAATGAAGTGCAAAAACGATCTGGAAACCAAGATATAAATAGATGGATTTTCAAATTTACAATTTGGCACTACAGGAACATTATATATATGGACATTCGTGATATTTGGACCTTTTCAAAATTTTATTTGCACATACTGAACAAATTAAAAATAAGATTTATTCTTGTACTCTGTAATATTTGCTACAATTTCTGGTCTGATGTTTTATACCAGGGAGGTGTCTTGTCTGAGAAATCCTTGTCCAAGGAATCCTCAGAATGCTTGGAAACCATGGACATGTCTGAGGATTCCTAGGAAACCTCAGAGTATTGGTTACAAAAACATTGGAAGTTCAAGGTCAACATCAGGTTTGAGAATAAAAACCTTGGACATTGGTATAAAAAAAAATTATCCTTGGACTATTACCTTGGAAAGTCAACAACCAATACTCTGAGGTTTTTCCTAGGAACATTTGTCCAAGGTTTCCTAGTAAACCTTGGAAAATGTACAGCCAGGTTATTACACAAACCACACATTGTGATGGATTTCCATAAGGGATCCATGATCCATTTGCAATTGAACACGCATTTCCCCATCAAAACAGACAAGTAAGTCAACATTCACAGTAATTTGTTGTAGCTGGATGGGGTGGGTGGCAGCTACATTTGGGAATTAGCTGGTAGAACCAACAAACAAACAGCTAGGTAACCATTTTCTTTAATTCAAATTCAAACTCTCCCTAGCCAGTTCTCTTCTGGTAAATATATAAGCTTAGAGCGGACTTCACTGGAGACAACTGATATGATATTTCTATAACTGGTTTGAATTGTTTCTGTTACATAGATCGGTGTTTCCTACATTAAACTAAACATTTGATATCTCACTAATGAGTTGTCTAGAAGTTGATTTAAAAACCTATAAATGATTATAATATATCTGATCAGACTCACACTCACTTTCAGCCTCTTCCTCAAAATACAAATGTTAAATAAATGGGGTTTAAGTGTAAAGGTTGACAAAGATTGTCAGAGTTCAATTATAAAATATCTATTTCTTTAAGATCTATATCTAAGATATTCTTGCTAATTGGAGAAAAATAATCTAATATCTTTTCTCTAATATCATAATCATTTTCAAAATCTAAAACTAATTGTAAGTTCTGTAAATAATAATTTAATTTATTTGCAAAAACACAACTGAATGTTCTCACTAGACTTAAACCAAAATGATTAATGTCCTTAAGGGCATGGAGTGAGTGTACTGTAAAGATTCCGTTTGTATTGTTTTGGAAGGAAACTGGAAAACAGTCCTTACTACAAATTCATCAGTAATTTGCATGGACTCGTTAACTGATAGTGACCTAAACAAGGTTTGGAAAATTTCAAGTAAAAATAAAACCCTATTGGTCTGGCCATAAAGCATGGGTCCTTGGGATAAGACCATATTTATCTGAAAAAATTGATGTCATGCAAAAAAGCATTAGAATGACTGTTAGGTCTCAGCTTTTCCCCAAAATGATTCAAGAAGCAAATGTGAAACTTAACTGTACTAAATCAGATATTAGACAAATTCAAGATGTTAAAAAAATTAGATGCGAATGAAAATTTAAGTTTTTCTACTTTTCATGTTCAAGGGTTTTTCCATGATGAAACATCAAACTTAAGGTTTTTTTCAAAACCTGCGTGAAGCTACTCTCTTAATCAGCACTATTATTTTCATGACAAGTTAAATCTCTAGTAATTTAAATGGTTCATATTTTTATTTTAATAATATTACAGTGATGAAAACTCACATTCCAATCTGAAAGTTGCAACATCAAATAGTATGTTTACTCTAGCATATCAGTCCATATTTTGTTTATCAATTTAATCCATTATGTTGTTGGTGAATTATGCTTTTGGTATACGTCTTTGACAATACTGATTTTGTTTCCGTACATATGTATTCTGTAATTACCCAAAACCTGATAAGAATTGCCAACTTTACAACTTGTGTACTAATTCACTGTTCCAATGTGCTAAATCAACAATTTTTTTTAGGACAAATGACCCTCAAACTTAGATAAGGTCTTGTGGTCATAAACTTTAATACAAATCTTTATTAAAATGATATAACTGTATCAAGAAATTATAGAGAGACATGACAAACTTTTGAAGTAGTTACCTAATATATATCACTCAAAAAGTCACTGGTATGGGGATAAAACAAATATGAATGCGCTACCTTATTCTGCCAGTACAAGTTCTTTCCATCTCCATAGCCGTATCTACTCTCCTCACTACTGTCAATACTTCTGGTTGCAAAAAGACAAAAGCCTTGGGTAAGAGTTGTACACCTCCGATTTCATTCGTGCATTGACTGATTTTGAGCGGTCGGCAGCATTGTTCACATATTGGCTAACGTGTCCACTTGTAGATGTTGCATCTATACTACTAAAGTAAAAGAAAACGCAACTTACAAAAGGAACCATCTTCCAATCCTTTAAATAGATCAACAATCATATATCTGTCCAAACTAGCTACTAAAACAAAGCCGTCAAGTCACATTAACCTAGACCCTAGAGATGAATAGGAGATAAAATACCAGCCACCCCATGAAAAAAAAAACCCAACAATTTTTAAAATTATAATTACAATGACACATGTCTACATCAAATTTTAAGGGACAGATCTGCAAGACACAAGTGGTCGTTTGTCTGATCTGTAATTAATTTAGTTTAGTACAAGCATAACTATATCTCTGTGCAGATAATTAATTAATATAGTTTAGTACAAGCATAACTATATCTCTGTGCAGATAATTAATTTAGTTTAGTACAAGCATAACTATATCTCTGTGCAGATGTCTTTACAATGCAAGTCGTAAGAGTGTTGGGCTTGTTTACCGAATTCAGAACATCGGAATGGTCTTTAGAATTTATTCTTATCTCACTTTCATCTGAATTTGTCAAAACAATCCTAACATATGCAGAATGGGCTGTAAAAATATTTCATTATCATCCTTTCCAGTATCAACAGGCACTTTTCTACACCACTGAATGAATATAAAAACATTTCTAAGTCTATGGCATGTATCTGGAGAGAATCTAAATATTCATCAGTGATAATAAGCCCATGCTCTCTTCTTCCATGTTCAATATTTGGTGGGGAAGGAGGTCTATTATTGCCAACACCAACAACCCTGATAAATAGAAATCAGCCTATAAACTCAGTCATCTTAATTAAAGCTTAGTCCTGAAGAAGGGTTCTTTTCAAATCTGACTAAAAATCAAATGAATCTACCACTAGATTATATTTTCTGTTTATTTTCCAACTCAGCATGACCAAAATGTTTAGTGCTGTAGATCCACTAAGAGTAAAAAAGGACAGTAACTCTTATTCAGCTAAATTTAGGAGTCATGTATAAATAAACATTTTAGCTATTGGAAAATTGCACAAAGAGACTTTCAGTGTAACTTGAAAGGTGTTAAGCATCATGCATACAGCCAATTAATTTAAACAGGCCCAAAAAATCTGATTTAGGCCAAACTAATGGATTACAACTATTATATACAACAAATAGTACACAATTTCACAAACAATACATCTGGCTAAAAGGATTTTTTTTGTCTCTGATACGACCTCTACTCTATACCATGTTTTGAAATGGCATGCAGTGAAGAAGCCACTTTCACCTGATTGGTTGCACAGGTTAATTGAGCAACTCTGCTGGTGAAACAGTGTATATTCATTGTAAGCAAACACTAATGAATCAAAGCTTAATTGCTGAGTATAGGTTCCATTTCCATGAACATTTTCAGTTAGAAATACAACTTTCACTAAACTACCTGCATAACTTTGAATTTGTACAGTAATTCGTTTCTCATTTGCAACATAAAAAGGCATTTTATGCAAAACACTAAATAATCAAAACAAAAAAATATTCCCACATATAGCACTCATATTATCGTGCAATTCAAGGCTGAAGCTATGTTCTGTTTCAAGGGACAATTTATTCTCACATGGAGAAGTTTTTGGTGTAATTAGTAGGACTGTCAACGGGTACCCAGGTACCCGACCATAGTGAAAGACCCGGATATTGAAAATTAAGGACGAGTACCCGTTTACAAAAATAAGTTGTCAACAACACTATCAAAATATCATATATCATCAGCAGCACACTGGTCTGAGTAGTCCGAGTTTCCTCTGACCCTTGCCACCCCATTTTTGATATTTGGACATTTTTGTTGGGGTTTAGGGTCAGAGCGCAATTCCTATCAAAAAGTTGGAATTTGCTGACACTATTTGATGTCGGCATGGGTAGCAGCTTACATGCCAGCCCAGCAAGCTTATTATGACTTATTTTCTCAAAAATCGTGAGCATAGCATTTGTTATGCCTTTAATCTGCTGAAATTTGTCCCGGATCTGGCTATTTGCATTTCTGTTCTCTCACTATGCCATATAGATGCTATAAATAGAATTCGTGGGAAAGTAGAACAAAACTTGCTATAATTAGAACATGTTACTGTAGGAAAGTACAAGTCCACAGACAAGAGTACTTGTATATTGTAGTTACGTAAAGCGGTCTTTTCTAAAATACAGTCTGTGGGATTAATGGAATGTTAATATAAACAAGATTTTTCGAAGGTGGATATACCGAAAAAGCATAATCCATATACGTTTACTCGTAACGCGTAATTTAGTGGGAAAAAAATTTGTTGCTCAAGGGTTGTACATGTCTTTCATGTTTTAACGAGTACCCGGGTACCCGTTAAACAGCGCAATGGGTACCCGGGTAAGTTTTCCCTGGTTTTTGACAGCCCCAGTTATTAGCAATTTTGCTCTATTTGAATTTCTATCTGTACTCAGTACATGAGGTTTTTATTGGAGAATTTTTAGCCCACAAATCCTTGCACTTTCAACCCTGATAACTGTATTAAATCTTAAATATGTAATAATTATATTGGCTGAAACTTACTAATGTTTATGATGATGATATTTAAAGCCAAAGACATAACATCTGTTGTATTTATGAATTCCCTGTTTCCTGCTTTATTTTGTTCTCTCTTCTCTCAGCTTCTAATCTGTCAATCCTTTCCTTTACATACTCAAGCAGAAAATCACCTCTGTTGAATGCCACTGTTGCAAAAATACCATTACCTATAATGGGCAAAAGCAATAAATTAAAAATTAGAATAAGCATGCAAAGATGTTCCTAATAACCAAAGCTTAAAACTAGATTTTTACCAGGATATATCTTGTGTAATAAAATGAAGCAGTATTTTGAATGGATGTTATACATAGTTAAAAAATCTGATGGCCTGAAACCCAGGACCTCTCTAATTTCAGATAAGTGAGAAGCTCGTCAGGTTTATTGAAATAATTTAATTTTACTTGACAAAGCTCTGATTATGCTGATGAAATCTATTAAAAAAATCAAGATGTTGACCTGCCATCCTGTAGCATGTCATGCTAAAAACAGGATTCACAAAACCCCTGGGCAAAAAGAGAACAAAACTAAATATTTCAGTATATGCCCATTACATTTAGCATGTATAAATGGTAAGAAGTCATCGCTAAAGCTGATATAAAACTAATTCTGGCAGTTTAAAAAAAGACAATTAAAGGTCAAAGAGGTCAGGTATAAACCACCATTGCATTGATTTACTTAACTGGTTTATAATAGCTAATACATTTGAAGACTGTAGTGGGAAATCCCACTGTGCTAATGCACTGGCAAAAATGATCACATGGATATTGTTTGCACAGGCTTAACCCTTAAGATACAACAACCACATCTATTATAGCATCTCCTGTAAATAGCTCCTGAACCCCACTGAGCATAGTTTACTACCCCAGGTTCGCTTATGTTCGTGAAGTTCAGCAGTACAGTAGTCTCCCTCTTTAACAGTGGCCACCCGCTTCTTACGGCCAGAATTCCTTGACATTGACGAGTTCATATTCAAAAGTACCCCTCGAGAACAGCCACCCCTCTAACGCGACCAGCATTTTAGTAGAAAAAAATGTAAAATGTCCCCCTCATGAACGGCCACCTTTGTTTCTTCAAATGTATCCAGAACCAATGATTAATTCAAATCTTGGCCCAAGGTAAGTAATTAATTATCTCTATCGTAGATACACGTCTCCCAGTGTCAAGTTTGCATTAAAAGTGTCGACTAAAGATAAATTGTATAAATTGTATATCATTATCTATAAAAGTCTATGTTTACAGGAAATGGGCTCAATAATGTCATGATAAAGTTTGGGGGTTAACACCTATGTTGAGTTCTTCTCCTTGATGATTATAACCAGATGTAATTGTTACGATCATTCATAACAGGATCAGCATAGGCTAAAAAAGAGATTTTGTTACATTGGCACCCACTGAGAACCTGGGGAAAAAAAACGGTACCAGACAAAGACCGGAAAAATCATGTTACAACACATTACTGCTTTCTTGATGAAGACTGTATTCCATCCACTTGTCTGCATAATTAAATCGTATACAGTCAGCAACAACCGAATAAATCATTACTAAACATTAACATGTCATCACGTTAATGGAGACATTATTTTAGAAGAAATTTGGTTATTCTACTCGACGACAGGAGGAGGAGGAGGGAGACTTGCTGAACAATTTTATGCAGAAAAAACTAAAACAAAAACAAGTTTTTGTTGAAATAATTCAAATAAACAAAGTCATAACCAATAAGGCTATTCAGCAGCAGTGGGAAAATGGAGCAAATGGAAAGATAATTATGTATGTACCAAGATGTAAACGACGTTTCTGAATCCATTTGCATTGTAAATGACAACAATACCAGCTCGCATACACTTACATCAAAACTATTAACATATATTCAGTTGAAATAAGTTTAAGTTTGTTATTATAACAAGGTAAATCTTATAATGATTAATGTTACTTTAAGACAAAGATATTTAATGCTTTGAAGTATGTAGCTTTCTTACTACATACATTACATATACTTCTCATAATAAATTTAGCCTCCCTCTGGAAAGGCCACCTGTCTTACAAGGCCACTTCCTTAGAGCGGAAGTGGTGGCCGTATAAGAGGGGGACTACTGCACTCAAAACCCCGTTTTGCTTGTGGTGCAGAATACTGCTAAACGTTGATTTGTTGAAAGTACAGAAATCTACATACATGTATTTTTGATTATCATAACCAATAAGAGGATTGTTTATTCAATATTTTGATGCAATTTTGAAAGCTGAGAGGTTAAATTTAGAAACACTGTAATGGATTTTCCGTGCCTTATAGAACATGTGTAGTTCACATAAACAAAGATGGATTCCGATTCAGATATGAGCAACTTTAATAGGTTCAGTGCAAGCAATATTAAAGAGTTTAATGGATCATTCTTATAAAATGGATCAGATATTGACATTAGTCCCATTTCTAAACCAGATGCAAGTTATTTTTAATCAGATGACAAGACGGACATAATCCCACTTGCACAATGAAGTGATGACCTTTCCGTGTTCTAAATCAATGATTTTGATTCTCATGTTGGTTCAAGAATCAAGTACAGACCATTAAGCAATGAGAAAGATTTTTTCAGAATGTCTCCTGGAAAAGCTTGTGAAAGAAACAAATGTTTCTGCCAAGAAAATAGGATACCAAAAGCAAGACATGAAATGGTATGAAATCAGCATCATGGAGATAAGGGCATATCTAGGGATATATATTATCATTTATGTGTCGATAATGACGGTTCAGGTACCACTCTCAACATTGTAATTAGCGTGTGGATTTCATTCATGTTTTTATATGGATGTTTGTAAATATTGGATTTTTTGTATGGGATTCAAAACAGTTTACATGACTGGGATTATTTTGGTAGGATTATATGAAGTGGAAATATATGAATTATACACTATACAAGGTAAGCTTTTATGTCTCTGAAACCCACTAAAAACTAACAAAATAATGCAAATTTATTGTCAGCTTCTCTTCTCCTTGATGATCTAGTATTCAACCTAGCAATCAGCATCAGTAGTCTCAGTAACTGATATGATAGCACTCAGAAGCATTGAGACTGCACAACAGCTGTAGTAGCTAAAGGGTTAAAATTGGTCCCCAGAATACAATGACATAACTGCAACGAAATGTACAAAGCTGAAACTGGGGTCCCACAAACACTGTTAACGAATCTCAAGAATACAGTGACTCAATTGCACCAAAACCTGATCAGCATCAACATGGATAAAGCACATAATTAGTGCTGAAAGAACAATAGGTCTTAAATGTCTCAGCCACATACAAGATAAATCTACATTACCCAACAAAACCAGATACGAATTTGTTTCAAGCACATCTTTGTTGAACCCAGTTTCACATCAATGTTGGGTCTGAATTTTGGGTAACAGGACCTTAAGCAAACTGAATTTAAGATTACTGACTAGTTTGTGAGTGGCAATATTTTTTCTTTCAGATTCAGATTTTACCCAATATGTAAAAAATGAAAAGCATGATTAATTCAGTTGATTTGGTGATTTAGGAAGCAAAGCAAGCAAAACTAAATTTCAACTCTTTTTTTAACAGTTTTCTTTGTAAAGCATGCTAGCAACAGAATGCGGGCGGGGGGGGGGGGGGGGGGGGATAAGGAGGATTTGATTCTGGACACATATGGCAAACAACTTATTGGCTCATTATGTCATTTCTGTGTGTACGATATGGAGATCACATTTATGTTAAGATATTTGACACACTGAATTCAACCTTCTGATTAGTTCATTGACCAATGCTTTCAGTATGATTTTATCCATGGAACAGAAAGACTGACAGACAGTAATACACACATTTGTTTGTAGAATAGTTGCTTCGAGATTTTTAAAAGCTTAACTAACATTACAAACAATTAATTGTAATCTAGCCTTGTGGAATTTTAGTCAGAGCTTGTGATTATTTTATAGTCACTGGCCTTGGTTCTTTGTCAATATATTTTTGTAAGTATCTTCTTTAACAAAAGCAATAATGTAACATTTTAGCTACTACAGCTGTTGTGCAGTTTTACTAAATCATCCCAGACACACAAAGCTGAAACTGGGGTCCCATAAACGCCTATTATAATTGGGGTCCCAAATGCATCTCATGTATGCACAAATAGTTTATTTCCCTAGAATACAAAATGAAATTGAAAAAAGGTACAATATTGTGAATTAAATCATGAATAGTGCTAATGGTTCAATCACAAATCCAAATGTATGAAAAAGTGTTCAAACTGGAAATTGGGGTCCCATCACCCAAACACACAAAGTTGAAACTGGGGTCCCATAACAGTCAAATTGGGATTAAAAATGCATATAGTGTATGCACACACATACAACTGGGGTCCCCAGAACAGTGACACAGTTGCACAAAAACCCAATCACCATGAACACATAGTTATACCTCGCTAATATGGTGGGTTTGGTTTCAGACCACCGCCGCAATGCGAAAATATCAGTAAACTGAGTCACATTCGTTTTCACTCGGTAGTATATATAAAAGCTTTAAAATCTGTTTCCAGCATCATATATTGATTGCACAATATCATTAGACTGAAAGAAAATATGATTCCGTATAAAGGCAATCGTCGACTTATGACTACGTTCAATTCTCGCCGACCAGTCGTAAAGCGAGCAGGACGTATGACGAACCACAGTAGTCTGATGTTTTATCAATAAAGTATGGCAAAATTTCTGACCACACGAATTACCCATATCGGCAATATAACTAAACATAAGGAATTCAAGATTGACCACAATCCTTCACTCGATTCGACTTTTTCTCAGTCTTTTGTCACTACAGAATCGCAAGAAGACTGAAAAACTACACATATGCATTCAAAAGATAGCGACGTACCAAACTACCAACGCATAACTCTTAAATGATCATGTCCTGAATCCAATCAGCGAATTAACCTTTATTTTCACCATTACGGTCACAATCCCTCTCTATCAAAATCGATCTGACGGAAGTAACCCATTCTACCAGTTTCTACCCTGCAGTAAATATGCTGAATAACATGATGAAAGTAATTTCCAGGGCTAGTAGCAAATTTTTTTCAGATATTTCACGGGTTTTTCAAGGTTGAAAATCATGGTTTTCAAGGTGCATTACCGTATTTACCGTATGTTTTCGGACACTGTATGTTTTCGGACACCGTTTTTTTCGGGGGAAAATCATATTTAAATGCCTTGTAAGTTTTCGGACGTTGCTTTGCTATAATTGTTTCTACAATTTATGTTTTTGGACACATTCTTGGAGGATCTGCTTCGTCGTTTTAATGTAAAATTTACAGCGTGTTTGCCGTTAATTTAACTGATACAAAGTTCGCTTCATTTGGTCGCCAATTATTTTATGCGATCATGAACGTCCATGAACTAATATAATTTAAAATTATTAATCACATGTAATTCGGGATAGTGACAACACCTGCTGCATTAGTCGGACGGGTTACACGAGCTCTAAAGTGTATATCAACAACGGATTGTCTTGTTAAATCAAGATGTTCCAACGAAAAGTAACAGATCGGATATAGATTTTTGAAATCATATTGTGATATTTGCTGACCGGTATCAACATTTTGATCGCGTCACAAATATGACAACATACGATGATATACGCGTGCTATTTGATTTTGATCAGACTCGTCATCTAGAGCAGCTTTCTTCGTAGGCGGTTGTTTTTGTGATACTTCCTCAGAATCATTAATTCGAAGTCGCTTCTGTGGACGGCCTACTGGTCTCTTTGGAGACGATTTTGGCAAGGGCGAGTCCCTCCAAGAACTAGGCAGTGCCTCCTCACTTGTTGCATAACGTATGATAAACTTATCCATCAAATTTAGTACAGTACTAACAATATTATGTTTCACAACGATAGCTATCCAGTATACTAACTTTTGTATGTAGTGGGTATTTTATTTATACTTTTTATTTTAATAGTTTGATTCAGCTAACAAAAATATGATTGGTTGTCAGTATAGACATTGTTACACACGAAACCACTTCATACAGGTGTTACAGTTATGGCTTTGATTAGAAACCATGACCCCTGCTTTATATCATTATACAATATATCAGAGTCATTATGGATTAGTAAAATTCATTGGCATTGTCCAACAAAACAAACCCCTTATCCCTGAGACATTATATACAAAGGTTTAAACATAATTATTGTTCTACAGGTAATAAACCTCTTGGTAGACGATATATTTGATTGTGGGTGCTAAATGTTAGGTACATCGTGTGCTCTTTTAATAAAATCCAGATGGTTGCCTTTTATTTCCGAACACATCTGTCAAAGAAATCCCACCAGTTATATTATTAACAATTAACACCCAGACACTTTGAATCTCTGACATGCATCACTACAATATTCGAGCAGCAGATCGTTTCCAGCCGGCAAGCTTTGCTCATTTTATTCTACCCTCGGCTAGGTGAGAAAAAAAAGAAGAGAGAACCACAACAAATGCATCACCTTTATTTAAAACAAATATCACATATTTATCACGCCGACTCGTATATTGCAAATTGCTTTTTATTTTTACCCTTCGTAGGCGTACATACAACACTCACCCCATTTGGAGCCTCACACCCTTGGTGCTCTAAGAATAGCCATCATACATGTACCGGTGTTTCGACTCTCGATACTAAAATATTTCTGCCCAAAATATCTTAAGAATTATAACTCCAAAATCTTTTTATTTAGTTTGTATTAATATCTTAATTACACAGAAATAAAGCTTGCGTGCGTTTGTAATGTAGATTTTAATGATCATTAGCAGAAGGTTAAACTGGATTGCAAGATTACTATGTTAATATGGCGGTTCATTTAGAAAATACGCACACAATCGTGGCTCTAATACATGTATGGCTTTGTTTTCTGGTGGATGGACATGTATCAAATAGACAAAATAGGCAAGTAATGCCCATTTTTCATTAATTATCCTTTCCATGGTGTTAGACAAAATACTTGTTTTACTTCATGGCAGCACGTTGTCATGTGAGCTAACGGTAACTTCGTTACGGACGGGAAGGGGGGGGGGGGGGCGGCATAATTCTACCTTCACTTGTATGTTTTCGGACACCTAATCAAAGAATTTAATATGTATTCGGACAACAAAAAAAGTAATTATTTGTTTCAGTCCGAAAACATACGGTAAATACGGTATTACATTAATTTTAAAGGATACAGAAATGAATAATAAACAAGTTAATACTAACTATACAAGAAATATTTCTTGCAAATTTATTGCTTAAAAAGACAGTCAAGAATATAATCACTGATTTCATTCCGATTATAATACACATCCCACATCTGTACAGTCACTGAATAATGTTTATTTTACTATCCACACTACACTATTTACAAAGTCCACAATATTTTATAGTCAATTTTTTTGATCTTGTACTTTTGTAGCTTGTTATCAACCTGGTTTTCAAACCATTATGTGAGACACAGGAGCCTGACGTTTTATCAACAAGTAAGGCGAAATCTCTGACAACACGAATCCCCTTATCTGTAATATAAATAGTATTATTTATAGGTAATATAAATTGTTTATATTACCGATAAGGGGAATTCATGTTGTCAGAGATTTCGCCATACTTTATTGATAAATGTCAGATTCCTGTGACGTCAGATTGGTGGGTTTTTTCCCGCCAGCTACATGGGATCGTAAAGCACTCTCTCCCTTAGCAAGCAAATCAATATCTTTCTGACATAATTTGCATTTTGCAAAGCCGTCTGTGAAAGAACACACTATCCAGAATTAAATATATTTTTCTTTGTCTAGCCACCGAAGTTGGAATCCGTAGCACCCCCCCGACTTCCCCATTATCAATGCGTACATTGATCCAAATTTAAACTGTGACTACATCCAGGTTTTGAATAACCGGAAATTCAAAACGTATGACTGCACAGTGGAGTGTTGTGGAAATTTCTGATATGGAACAAATGTTGCAAGAGATCGGGTTTAATTTTTTTTAATTAAAATTTTTATATATAGTTTACTTCTTTTTTTATACTGAAATCTGTAAAACGAAAAATATTTATAAATCCAAGAAAATCAAGGCTTTTCAAGGTACCCAGACAATATTTTGAATGTTCAAGGTGTTTTCATGTCCTTCAGGGAAAATTCATTTTTCAAGGCTTTTCAAGGTTTTCAAGGCCTGCTACAGACCCTGAATTTCACAAGAAAAAAATGTTTATCTTGCTTTTAATTTCAGATTGTATCATTTTATAATTTTATTTAATTTCCAGAACAGAAATATGTAGTCAAAATTTGGACAGTAAAAATAAAGGTTGATAACGTCATCACACTTCAAATATTTAAGACTGTTGCTGCATGGACAGATTCTGTACTGTGTTCAGTACAATTATTAGACACTAATGCCTACTTACTACAGGGTAAAAATGGGTAGAATGGGCTACTTCCGTCAGATCGATCTTGACAGAGAGGGATTGTGACCGTAATGGTGAAAATAAAGGTTAATTCATTGATTGGATACAGGATATGGTCATTTAAGAGCTATGCGTTGGTACGTAACTGTCTTTTGAATGCATATGTGTAGTCAGAGCTCTCGGAAACACTTAATTACAAATATCAGCAAGCAAATATTTGATCTGGGACGCAGAAAATCACCCTAGCAGGAGTCCTCCGTATGCACGTTTTTATGGGTGCAGGGGGCGGATTTTTTTTGTGTTGCTTTTCTCTTTTGCAGACAGGATAGTTTTGCGGCACAATAAATATGTTCTAATCACTATGAAAAATGAGGCAATGCTTTTATTTGAGTTTGTTGCTGACTTTCTTTGAGCAAAGGTCGTCGGCTTGCTGTGATGATGGTGCATTTGTTATTGAAAGGCCCTGCTAAAGGCTCTAGTAGAAGGACCTAACAAATACCCGTTTGTTATTGCCGATAATTGTAGAACATCGAGACAGATTTGTTTTATTTGGTAAGTATATATCAGTGCTTCAAAGGTAATCAGTTTTCTTTGAAGTGTCAGTAAAACAATTTTTTTCTTCCATCAGGTTTTTTAAAAAAATTAGCGTCATCTGGTTGACTGTACTCATTTCACGTTTCCGCCTTCAGAGGTGTTGGATTTTAAATAGTCAGTTGCATGGTTATTTTGATTATAATACAGCATACAGTAAAAAGACCAGATATCAGCATAAGTGGATTATGATATAACAGTGCATTGTTATAACCAAGTTGGCTGCTTCCTGTCATGGTGCCTTTGATTTTCTCTACTCCAAACGCAAGACTGTTTATACAGTTTTTATCAGCCAAAATTTGTGTCGCCACAAATATCGCCAGAAGGTATTTATTTTGTCACCAAAAGAAGAAAAACAGAATCGCAATTTTCTACATTGGCGTAGCCCTGTGATCCTGTAATTGATTTCATTTACGATTGTAGCTGTATAAATATTGCATGCGAACTCGAAACCAAGACACATCGAGACTTGAACAAAATGCCATTTGCAAATTTGAACAATTATTTTGGGGTTAAACGAAAAAATTATGAAGATTTAAATGAGATTCAGAACTGTGCTTAAGTTACTAGAACTGATAAAGTGGACTATTCTGCGCATAGCTTTGAAAATATGTAATGTTTATGCATCAGGCTATGGAAATGAAATACATTACTTTGGAATCTTTCTGTCTGCATTTCAGCCAAAAAATAATTAATTTTATTTTTTATACCAAAAAGGCACATTATTGATTAATTACAGAAATGATGTATTGTTGTGCAGAATTACAAGTCACGCCGAATAAGCTGATACAATTGTACATGTCAGTGTTGGGGGAATTAAACTTGATGGCAACCAACACTTCTTCTAATCTGCAAAGTTTAAAAAAATTTGGGATGGGACTGCAACTTTTGCTGGTGGGACTCCTATTTTTACCAAAATGGGAGTCATGGACTCCTAGTTTTAAAATCCTAGCGAGATCTCTGTGTAGTTTTTCAGTCTTCTTGCAATTCTGAAGCGACAAAAGACTTGTGAAAAAAAGTTGAATCGAGCGAAAGATTGTGGTCACGCTTGCATTCCTTGTGTTTATTTATATTCCCCCGATAAGGGTAATTCGTGTTGTCATAGATTTCGCCGTACTGTATTATATACAACTCACTCATCAACTTGTTAGACAAAGGGGCTTGAATTGGTTCCGCAATCAGTAGCGCAACATCAAATTTTGAGTGTCACACGAATATTTTGTTTTAGCCTCCAGAGTGACAACAAATAAAAAAAATGATGCCGTATGATCGGAACGCCGAAATGCGGATGTCCATAAAACGAGGTATACCTGTAAGTAAGTGTTGAAAGCACACATGGCAAAAAATGACTCTTGGAGCTTTATATTATTTTGTCTTTTGTCATATACAAAATAAATTCAAATTTACTCACCAACATAATTGGATATATATCATTTTTCAGACCCATCTTGATCAAGCCCTTTTTCACGCCAATACCGGGCCCATTCTTTGGGTGACAGGTTTCTCTTGCAAGCCTAAAACAAAACAAAAGATCCAATAAAGAGTCAGACTGGACTTAAATCTTCTAATGGTCAGAATCCAGAATTATTTGCATAATAGACTAGTATTTATTTCTAAAGATTTCATAAGTGGTAGCTACAGTAATAATTTAGTAATTGGGCTATAACTTATGTTACCCCACGCCCCTTTAAATGCGTATTCTGGGCAAATGTTCAAGATAACAGTAAATTGGCAGGACTATGTGTATGTAGTTAAGTAGGTTACAAAATAACATGTTATATTTATAGCATACAGCACTGTGTAACTTCGGTACATGTAGATTACCTGCCTACAAAGCCATACATATGAGGTAACGGGTTAATTATGCATGGTATACTGCTTTTTTTCTCTACTGTTACGAGTCTATGGTCTTAAACTAAATAATAAAAAAGTGGGAAAAGCAACAAGTGTATGTGATTTTTTTTAACGTAGCTTTAACAGTTTTTCAGTCATATTGCTACAATGACTTACAGTGTGCAGTTAATAGTGATATCTAGCGCTATTGCATCATGCCACAGACATGTGAATCGTGTCCCACTCAGTTATATTATCCTGATATTGAGCTCAACAGTCCTAACACTGATTTCTTAATGCTGAGTAGGGCTGTCAACGGGTAGTACTCGGGTACCCATTCACAAAAAAAGGTGCCGACAACACTATCAAAATATATCATCAGCAGCACACTGGTCTAAGTAGTCCAAGTTTCCTCTGACCCTTGCCACCCCATTTTTGATATTTGGACATTCTTGTTGGGGTTTAGGGTCAGAGCACATTTCCTATCAAAAAGTTGGAATTTGCCGACACCATTTGATGTCGGCATGGGTAGCAACTTACATGCTGGCCCAGCAAACTTGAATGATCTTTCATCGAGATATACCAGCATAAAATCGATAGGAATATGATTTATTTTCTCAAAAATTGTGAGCATAGCATTTATGCTTTTAATCTGCTGACAGACGAGACAAAAGTACATCATTGCTGAAATCTGTCCCGGATCTGGCTATTTGCATTTCTAGTCACGTGACTATACAAACCTCGCAACCTAGGTCATAAAGTCACATGATATCGACAATAAGCAAATTTCCAAAAGTTGTTGTACATATATAATTTGGACATATTGTATAGTAGCCACATAAATAAATATAGCCTGTTCTCTCCTCACTAAGCCATACAGATGATATAAATAGAATTCGTGGGAAAGTAGAACTAGGTTTGCTATAAATAGACCATGTTACTGTAGGAATATACAAGTTCACAGACAAGAGTACTTGTATATTGTAGTTACGTAAAGTGGTCTTTTCTAAAATATGGTCTGTGGGATTAATGGAATGTTAATATAAATGAGATTTCTGTTTGTTTGTTTGTTTGATTAGGATTTTTTAACGTAGCTTTAACAATTTTTCAGTCATATCGCTATGATGTCTGCAGTGAGGCAATTTATAGTGGATGTCTAGCACTGAGACATCATGCAGCAGACATGTAGCATGATGTCTCACCCAGTCACATTATCCTGACACCAGGCCGACCAGTCCTAATACTAACCTCTTAATGCTGAGCATCAAGCGAAGCAGCTGTTAGTACCATTTTTGTAAGTTTTTGGTATGACTTGGCCGGGGATCGAACCGACGACCTCCCGCTTCCGGGGCGGAGGCTCTAACCACTAGACCACCAGAGCGGTTAATGAGATTTCTGAAAGGTGGATATACCGAAAAAGTGTAATCCATATATGATATATGTTTACGCATAACGCGTAATTTAGTGGGAAAAAAATTTGTTGCTCAAGGGTTGTGCATGTCTTTCATGTTCTAACGAGAACCCGGGTAAGTTTTCTGTGGTTTTTGACAACCCAAATGCTGAGTGCCTAGTGAGGTTAATATTGATGTCTAGCCCTAGTGCATCATGCTGTTGACATGTGCATTATGTTCCACCCAGTTACATTATCCTGATGTTGAGACGACCAGTCATAACACTAATTTTTTAATGATGAGCGCCTAGTGAGATGAAAAGCAATAAGTTGTGTTAAATTCAACAAACAGACCATTTCCCTAGAATACAAAGTGAAATTATAAAAAAATGAAATAAACAAAATTGTGAATTAAATCCTGAATAGTACCTGAAACAAATTCATTGTATGAATTTCTTTGTGAATTCCAAATAAATTTCAATACTGACTTTGTTGATGTGCCGAGTCAGAGGAAACATGGATTATGGCTTGGAGTGTGGTAATGTGCTAATAGTCTTTTAATGTTTCACAGTAATACAATCCAAAATGTTTTTCTCTGAATTCACTACAATTCCAAATTAATGTTGAAGTTCAAGAATATTATTGAGCATTAATTCCAGTGAATAAACAACGTGATTTAAAAGACAAAAATACAGTTAGGATATAGGCCAGTTTCCTTTAAGAAAAGCATTTAAAGTTGTTCACAAGTCTAGGAATTAATATATAATCATTAGGAAAAGCAAACAAATAAATATACATAACCTAATAACACTGCATTTGATTTCAAAAGACACCCTGAATAGGAGACTGACCAGTATTTTGTCCATTTAAAGTATATTAAACTCAAATTCAACATCATTTTCAGGCTCAAATGGTATATCCATGAAAACCTTTCCAGCTCCAATAATCTGAAGTACTTCAAAACTTTAAAAATCACTGTTAATAGACAGGTTTTTCCAAAATGAAGATGAAACATGTCGTGAATTAGCTATTTGCAGTTTTCTAGGTAGCCTGTATTTAAACACGTATTTGTACAACTTCTTTGATGAACGTGAGCTCAAAATTACAAGAGATTAATTGTTCCAAGGCCCATTGTGCAATCAAAATTAGTTGAAGAACCATTTCTGTCAAGCTAAGTACCAAGATGTGTAAACAGTTGCCTACCTGAAAAAAGCATCATCATGACAAGAACCACAAGACTTCTACTGGCTGCATGACTCACGATAAGCGCTCTATGATGGGCAAAGTACATAAACTATTGTATATACTTGTGTACAAGTTGAATAATTTTGGAAACAAATAAAAGCCTGGAGTGGTGTGGGTGGGTGGGCAGCTCATGAGCTCATATAATGGCTGATATATAAATCTGAAAATGTTACTTTTTGGAGTTGGCAACTGTAATGGCTGTAAATCTTGAGACATGAAAAGATAAGTATTTTTTCTGTATCCCAAGACTCAATTAAAGCACAACATTTTAAGTGTCCCAACACTTCACGACACATCAAAACTGTCATAATTGACATAGGTCTAACAGCAATGACCAGATCTTTCGATAAACTGTTATGATTGTTGTTGTTATTATTTGGAATGTGCATATTGTCTGACTTTTCCACCATGAATTTAATTCAAGGCAAATAATTATAAACATTTCAAAATTCTCAGGCTGGTTTGAGCTAACCCAGGAGGAGACCTAGCTGTACCACTATATGGATACAAACTTTACACAGTGCAAATCATGCTTAGCCTCACTTGATTTGTTAATCAGATATTTCACATGCTTGTAGTTATTAATCGTGTATGCAAATCAAGTGCGCAGTCAACAACAGATAAATTGGAGACTTAAAGTGTTAATATTCATCAATTACTGATTTAAATCTAATCTACATGTATCAATATATCTCTAAAGATAGACTTTATGTGTGTTATATGGTGAGTGTATACATGAATTTACTCAGAATCAAGTGCCTGTGACCCCCACCCCATTCCTTGATTCATGGACGGATAATCCTAATTTTCTTTGTAACGAGCCGCTTTGAATTTCCATGGAGCAGACTGGCGTAAATATTTGCGAGAAAAGTAGGCTATACACACAGTGGTTCAAACCCAATTTTGGGCTGCGAATCTAAGATAAATGTCGCTACCTCCGGTTAGGAACCGCTGTAACACTTGACGATGACCTACATACTTGTACAAATTTTAGTTATGACTGTTCTCTATGTATGACCAGCAACATAATGAAGCATTTAGTTTGCTGCAAAGCACTATTAATAAATATCTGACCCATCATTTTTTTTATTTTATTTTGATTATTCTTTTGATTAAAACCGACGAAATCTATTCAAATTCAAATAATATGGCGGCCGGCAAGTTTTTTAGCCGGTAAAGTATGAACCTTTCAAAATATTAATTTCTGCAAATTGAATCAACATAAGGCTGATTAGAAAATGATAAATAGTTATATGAGTCTTTTAAATGAATGCGTATTAACAAAAGACTTATAAAAGCACCTACCTGCATCTAAATTTCCGGAATTTTCTTTCGTCTCATCCAATGCCACAGCATGATGCCGGAAACATAATACACGCATGCGCGAAGACGGGATTTACAACATTATGGTCTAAAGACGGTTCGCTTTTTTTTTCGGTGTGAGATCATAGCGAAGTAAAAGGTGAAATTGGGGTCATTTTTAATAAATACTTTTTATAATAAAATAGGCATAGTAGATTTCATTTATATGGTTTTCGGAACTGGGGTCTTTGGTAACTGGGGTCTTTGCGTAATGAGACCCCAGTTAAAGGGGAGTGTGTCAATTAAAGACCCCACTTCCTACAGAACACACACGCACACATACATACCTGTGACTCACGAATGAGAAGGGACTATTTAAATTTTTGGATACAAGGCATTTGTCCCACTAAGTAGTTACAAATTGTGACAGTCAATTATTTATCAATATAATTTTAAAGAATGACAAATGCAGGTGCGAAAATAGTATCTATCAATAATGCCAGATATTTTTTTTATTCGGCAACAATTTCATTTTTGATAGGGCCATGACGAATGGTAAGGATATTACTGTTTTATTACATCACTGTGTAGTTACATTACTGTGTTATTACATTACTCTAAGGACATTACTGTGATGGTGGACTTGTGTATAACAAAACCGGCGAAATATTCCCATCAACATAAAGTTATGACTACCAGATCACAACATAGAAATAATTAAAATCCCCTTGCTATATCAATGTATACACCTACTGGGTCTTAATAAGTAAATTCAGATGTGTAGCTGACCTTGGATAGTGGGCATATTCTTCACCCCATGAAGTTAGACCAAGGGCTGTAGTATAGCAACAGTTGACATAAGCACCCCTTACCACATTATATTCCAACTGATCATACAAAATAAATTCAAATATGCAGCTAAAATTACTTCCGGATCTTCCTTTACCAATGTGGCACCCGAACCCAAAAGTGCAGACTTAATATTTTTTTATTATTATTATTATTTATTATTGGGGGTGGTGGAGATGGCATGGGCAAGTTTGTCGGCGAACAACAACTACACCTACAACAACTGAGGCTTCATCGTTAAGACAGTCCGGATTCATACGACGCTCGGCGTTCCTATCAACATACTCTTGATGTGCTCAGCATTAAGAGGTTAGTGTTAGGACTGGTTGGCCTGATATCAGGATAATGTGACTGGGTGGGATATTATTTAACATGTCTGTGGCATGATGCCCCAAGTGCTAGAGATCACTGTAAACTGTCATACTGCAGATATTGTAGCGATATTACTGATTTTTAAAAGAAAGCTACATTAAAAATCCAAATTACACATATACTTCTTTATATTTCATGTATACTAATTACAAATTAGTCCGTTACCAATATGGGTTATTGAAATCTCTCACTTCTTTATATTACATGTAAACTTACTACTTGATTAGTCAGTTTTCAACAGGGGTCAGTGAATCCTCTCACTTTATATTGCATTTAACTAACTACTTGATTAGTCAGGTTCCAACAGAGGTCAATGAATCCTTTAACTTTATATTGTATTTAAACTAACTATGAATTAGTCAAATCTTCTCACTTTCAGCAGTGGTTTAGAATTGGGACACAAGTTGCAAACTTGAGATCGGTTAGGTTTTGACCTTCCTTGTACTGTAAAATCAGCAAATTAATCCCTCCTTCTGATCCTTCTTTATTGTCAAGGTCATTGGAAAATTTGGTTTCTATTTAAAGTGAGCAATAATTGTAGAATCAAAAAGCAGTCCTTTTATATCCACTCAAACCAGTCCTTTTATACCCATTTTACACAAGTCCTTTAATATCCATTTTACACCAGTCCTTTAATATCCATTTTACACCAGTCCTTTAATATCCATTTTACACCAGTCCTTTAATATCCATTTTACACCTGTCCTTTTATATCCATGCACACCTGGCCTTTTATATCCATTTTACACCAGTCCTTTACTATCCATTTTACACCAGTTCTTTTATATCCATGCACACCTGGCCTTTTATATCCATTTTACACCAGTCCTTTAATACCCATTTTACACCAGTCCTTTAATATCCATTTTACACCAGTCCTTTAATATCCATTTTACACCAGTCCTTTTATATCCATTTTACACCAGTCCTTTAATATCCATTTTACACCAGTCCTTTAATACCCATTTTACACCAGTCCTTTAATATCCATTTTACACCAGTCCTTTAATATCCATTTTACACCAGTCCTTTTATATCCATTTTACACCAGTCCTTTAATATCCATTTTACACCAGTCCTTTAATATCCATTTTACACCAGTCCTTTAATACCCATTTTACACCAGTCCTTTAATATCCATTTTACACCAGTCCTTTAATATCCATTTTACACCAGTCCTTTTATACCCATTTTACACCAGTCCTTTTATACCCATTTTACACCAGTCCTTTTATACCCATTTTACACCAGTCCTTTAATATCCATGCACACCAGTCCTTTAATATCCATTTTACACCAGTCCTTTAATATCCATTTTACACCAGTCCTTTTATACCCATTTTACACCAGTCCTTTTATACCCATTTTACACCAGTCCTTTAATATCCATTTTACACCAGTCCTTTAATATCCATTTTACACCAGTCCTTTTATACCCATTTTACACCAGTCCTTTTATACCCATTTTACACCAGTCCTTTACTATCCATTTTACACCAGTCCTTTAATATCCATTTTGCACCAGTCCTTTA
Source organism: Unio delphinus (assembly GCA_029339505.1). Classification (NCBI taxonomy): domain Eukaryota; kingdom Metazoa; phylum Mollusca; class Bivalvia; order Unionida; family Unionidae; genus Unio; species Unio delphinus. The sequence goes on along the minus strand of JAQISU010000364.1, from coordinate 194,774 downwards.
ATATCCATTTTACACCAGTCATTTAATATCCATTTTACACCAGTCCTTTTATACCCATTTTACACCAGTCCTTTTATACCCATTTTACACCAGTCCTTTAATATCCATTTTACACCAGTCCTTTAATATCCATTTTACACCAGTCCTTTAATATCCATTTTACACCAGTCCTTTTATACCCATTTTACACCAGTCCTTTAATATCCATTTTACACCAGTCCTTTTATACCCATTTTACACCAGTCCTTTAATATCCATTTTACACCAGTCCTTTAATATCCATTTTACACCAGTCATTTAATATCCATTTTACACCAGTCCTTTTATACCCATTTTACACCAGTCCTTTTATACCCATTTTACACCAGTCCTTTAATATCCATTTTACACCAGTCCTTTGATATCCATTTTACACCAGTCCTTTTATACCCATTTTACACCAGTCCTTTAATATCCATTTTACACCAGTCCTTTAATATCCATTTTACACCAGTCCTTTTATATCCATGCACACCTGGCCTTTTATATCCATGCACACCAGTTCTTTTATATCCATGCACACCTGGCCTTTTATATCCATGCACACCTGGCCTTTTATATCCATTGCACACCAGTTCTTTTATATCCATGCACACTAGTCCTTTTATATCCATTCACACCGTGTTCTTTTATATCCATTTTACACCAGTCCTTTAATATCCGTTTTACACCAGTCCTTTTATATCCATTATACACCAGTTCTTTTATATCCATGCACACCAGTTCTTTTATATCCATTGTACACCAGTTCTTTTATATCCATGCACACCAGTTCTTTTATATTCATGCACACCTGGCCTTTAATATCCATTTTACACCAGTCCTTTTATATCCATGCACACCAGTTCTTTTATATCCATGCACACCAGTTCTTTTATATCCATTGTACACCAGTTCTTTTATATCCATTGTACACCAGTTCTTTTATATCCATGCACACCAGTTCTTTTATATCCATGCATACCAGTTCTTTTATATCCATTGTACACCAGTTCTTTTATATCCATGCACACCAGTTCTTTTATATTCATGCACACCAGTTCTTTTATATCCATTGTACACCAGTTATTTTATATCCATGCACACCAGTTCTTTTATATCCATTGTACACCAGTTCTTTTATATCCATGCACACCAGTTCTTTTATATCCATGCACACCAGTTCTTTTATATCCATGCACACCAGTTCCTTTATATCCATGCACACCAGTTCTTTTATATCCATTGTACACCAGTTCTTTTATATCCATTGTACACCAGTTCTTTTATATCCATGCACACCAGTTCTTTTATATTCATGCACACCAGTTCTTTTATATCCATTGTACACCAGTTATTTAATATCCATGCACACCAGTTCTTTTATATCCATTGTACACCAGTTCTTTTATGTCCATGCACACCAGTTATTTTATATCCATGCACACCAGTTCTTTTATATCCATTGTACACCAGTTCTTTTATATCCATGGTACACCAGTTCTTTTATATCCATGCACACCAGTTCTTTTATATTCATGCACAATAGTCCTTTAATATCCATTTTACACCAGTTCTTTTATATCCATTGTACACCAGCTCTTTTATATCCATGCACACCAGTTCTTTTATATCCATTGTACACCAGTTCTTTTATATCCATGCACACCAGTTCTTTTATATCCATTCACATCAGTCCTGTTATTAGGGCATAACCGATTAGCATTTTTCTACTGATTTCCGATTCCGGACTTTGGGCATGAAATTTGTCCGATTCCGGATACGATTCAATTAATCGGAAATGCTAAATTAAAAGGTTTTTCAAATTAACTTTTTAAACCGTGTTACACACGTTTTGCACATCACACCGACGTCACAAGGGGAAGGATATGGCAGGACTATAGCAAAATGCAACGAAGTTCAAAGCCACAAAGAATACATGAAATTGTTTTATTTTTGTTTTTAAATTACTCTACTTTAACCCTCATCTCCTTAAATACTTAAAAAAAAAATTTTACCCCATGTCGAGCATCTATTTTGCATTGTCATGTATTATCACGTGATACATATATGTTCAAAATGGATACTGGAAAATAGCAATCGAGGTTATTTATTAACGCACTATCGAATGACACGCAGTGTTAGACACTGTGCTATAGAAATTCAACTTTATTATTTTTATTATCCGAATCTGTCGTTCCTGCCTTGTCCGACTGTGATTAATCGGAGGTTCATACTATCCGGTGGAATCCGATTTCCGGATCAAAAGTCGGTTATGCACAAGGCTGTTATATCCATGCACAACAGGCCTTTTATATTCATGCAACCAGACCGTTTATATCCATGCACACCAGTCTTTTTATATCATTGCACACCAGTCCTTTTATATCCATGCACACCTGGTCTTTTAAATCCATGCACACCAGTTCTTTTAAATCCATGCACACCAGTTCTTTTAAATCAATGCACACCAGGCCTTTTAAATCCATGTATGATTATTTATGGACAGATAGACATATTATTTCATGGATTATTTATGGACATGACAGACAAATTTTATTTCATGAAATATTTATGGACAAGATAGGCAAATGTTATTTCACTGATTATTTATGGGCAAGATAGACTAAAGTTATGTCATGGATTATTTCTGAACAAAATAGACAAGTTATTTCATGGATTATTTATGGACAATTTAGACACATGTTTTTTCATGAGGATATTGGTCGAGTTGCGTTTTATATTTTAAATTGAAATCACTTGTAAAAGTAACCATTTAATTTTATAACGAACATTTTATATAGTTATTATAAATTATTTACATATTTATTCTAAACACAACAAGTGGCCACATAATACTTTTTTATATGTGATTTTAGCTAAACATGTTCTTCACTGAACACCTGCATTCTGATGAGGAGATTCGGTTCATTATGGAGGGGAGTGGTTATTTTAATATTTGAAATCCTGAGGACAAATGGATTAGGATCGAGTGTGTTAAAGGAGACAGGATCATTATTCCAGCTGTAATCTACCATCGTTTTACTCTGGACACAAATGTAAGGAAATTCTCAAACATTGTTGAATTTTAAGATTGGTCCATTGTTTTAATGTCAGCAGTTTTCAGATTTAGTTGGGACCTTGTTATCTTTTCTCAGAAGCAAAATTTGGGACCCATGATGTGCAGAGAATGTATGACTGCATTAAAATGTGGATAAAACATTATGATTAGGGCTGATAAATGTAGTAAAACATGGTGTAGGGTTAACAGGAAACTGCTTTAAAATTTACAAAATACAAGAACATGCTGATTTATTGCAGTATTCCAGTTTTCTCTTAGCACAATTAGGATATGAAAATGAGTTATGTAAATGTTTTATTTATGGTATCTTTTGATTCATTAAACTTGTGGGAGGTTGTGTATTGCTGCAATTAAAAAGGGACTCGTTATATAGAAAAAGGATTTACAAGGCGTGTAACACATGCAGTATCTCTTCTTCATCATGGTCCGCTCTGGTTGCCCAGTTGTTAGAGCAACTGTCTCATATGTTGGGGGTGGGTTTGAACTGTAGCGGAGTCATACCAAAGACCTCAAAAAATGGTACTAATAGCTGCCTTGCTAGGTGCTCAGTATTAACAGTTTAGTGCTAGGACTGGTTGGCTTGGTATCAGGATAATGTGACTGGGTGGGACATGATGCTACATGCAATGCTCCCGCAGATCATGGAATCATGGAAAAATTTTGGAATTTAAAACTAGTTTTAAGGGCCTTGAAAAGTAATAGAATTTGTCAAAGCCTTGCAAAGGTTTGGAAAAGTTTTCTGACAATGGAGTTAATGAAATTGATTACATCAAATTTCATAGAGCACCAAGCACCGATTAAATAATTATAAAACGCAATAAAAGTGCATGATTTTCATTGTAGTTCGATTGGAAAATTAAAAAGGTCTGCTGCACTGCTTTTAATAATATTACCACTTGACGATCTGTCCTAACAGAGTTAATTTCTTCTGAACAAGTCTGTTATTGCAAGTTTTATCCAATCATCCAAGATCTTAACACATGTTGAATGCAGAGATTAATTGTTCACACCCTGGAAAGTTGTTGTTGCCAACAGGATTTTGCTTTCACTCCCAGATGGTGGAATCTAGAGGAGACACTTAGCAACCTCCATTACTTCTTTAACGTTTATCCAGACTATCAAAAGGCATCAAGGAGCTGACACCAACATTCTGTAAACACAGGTGGCTTTAGTACTAATATTAATGCCCCATCTCCATTGGACAGGGGTACTAATATGAGCATATATGTATCAATGGAGCTTTTTTTTAGCCTAATAACAACAATTTCAACATGTTACTTGCATGAAATGAAATAAATTGAACAGCCCTCTTATTTAATACCGGACGTATCACAAATCATTGTAGAAATAGTTGTAACATCTTGTTGACTCAAACTAGTAGATGAAAATCCTGAAAAAGTCAATTGTAAATTAAGTCTTGGCCATTGTTTCAAATAGATTATGCCATTTGATCTCAATCATTAGGGCATATTTGTATTCCATATTTACGCAAAGCCTGAGCAAAACTGTTGCATTCATTATCACACTTTATCATTAATAAGATGAATACCTTGATGGCAATTTTTCCTAGCAGACGACATTGCAAAGATTCTCCTTAACCATCCAGCTCTGATATCCTGTAGTCTTGGTCCATGTCAAATGATGAAGGTTATTCAGTATCGGTATGTTAGCTTTCACTAAGGTGTCAGACTGGAATCATTTTCTTTTCATGTCTGGACTTCCAGTTACTAATTGGAATGGGGAGTAATAGCTTGGACTCAGGATTTAGTATTACGGTATATTATTATAGTTATATTGAATGAGAGACAATTGTGTTATTATTATATGATGTAATGGGATTCATGAAAGGGCCGGTGTTATACTGTGTCATAAAACAGTCAGACCTTTAGGGGTGGGGTCCATACCCAAAACAAATGACTCTGCCTTTCTGCAAGCAGCTTGGAAAAAAAGTAAACGAATCTAATATATAGCATACTGATTGTTTGAACACTATAATTCATATAAATTGTTTTTAATAACGTTTTATTTTTGTTTTTTTTAAATCAATCATTCGTGTCTTTTCTAGTGTCACTGATTGCTGAACCCATTGGGTGTTTTGAAACCCTTTCCTTCTGCGCACAGAGTTTAACAACTCCTAGGAGATTCAATGAATGTTGATGCCATAAAGAAATTATTGGTTTTATATGATATTTTCGTATCATTCAGAGGGAATTAGAACAAAGTGCTTTTTCCAAGGACACATTGATGCAACTGACTTGAGCTGGCAAACCTATTAACCACATCACATTTGTGGTAGTAATATTATTAATAAATAAATAAATGATGACTGTTTCTTTCTTTACTTGCAGGATCACATGAAGACTATGCGATTGCTATGCAAATGTTTTTTAATAATGCTTCACAATAATAAAATGTATGTGCTGCGCACATGTAATTTAATTTTTATTTGGCAGTGGATGTCAAAAGTTATATGTATTTGGAAAGAAGCTGTATGTATTGGTCCAACTTGAATTTGGTTGAATGAGCAACTTAAAAAATGTGGTTTTATATGATTAAACACCTCAATTTTGTTTTGGTAACAATTGGTCCCTTTACAAGACATTCTTGTTTTTAATGAACCTAAGTGATATGTGGCATGATTTATAAAACAGCACAATTATCGAGTTTCAATAAAATAAGAAAATAATTATTTTGGTATAATTATAATTACACAGTTACATTTATTTAAGAATTTAATGATTTGTCTTCATATCATCAGCAAGGCCTACATTGTTATAGTTTTGTCATTAAATGTGCATTTTTGTGTTTTAGAATATGTGTCAATCTTGCATCATGTATGGAATATAAACATGTACCATGTATATTTTAAAACATAAGTACTTTATACAGTGTAGGAAGCTGTTTGAAATATGGTATATATTACCAAGATATTAGTATCATTTCTTACATTATCTACCTGCCTGTTGAATATTATTTCTTTGTTCGTCTGTGACACATATTTCTTTTGTCAAAACTGATCTTGCATGGTACATGTAACTAGGTAGTCATGATATTAGTCATACCCACAGCAATTAAGTGCCTGGTTACACTATATGAATTTCACAATGCATTTATCCTTATGTGACCATAAATATGTTTTGAATTTAAGCTAATATCTATGAGCAACTTTATATTAGATATATCTGATGGTTTTAACCCAATACAAGATAGCATAATTATTATGTTTCAGGTTTGGTTATCATTTTTTATTGTGGGTCATATTCATGAAGATATTGAACAGGCGTTTATCGAAAATCAGCAACAAGCTAAATGAGGATTCAGTCGTCACACGATCAAGTCTTCTAGATGTAATAAAAAGGAGTCATGAGGATCAAAATTAAATAGCTGTAAACCTGGATGCAGTGTGGAATATTTCAGAGTGGTTGGGAGACAGCATATGACAAGCGCACAATGTAACGTTTCCACATCTGTACAGGTTATAATCTTTATAGATGCAGTTTATAATTTGAAACACACATTATTAGTCACCTGAGAATACATTATCATAAAATTTAAACAGTTTTTCTTTTGGTGACAAAATGAGGCACTAAGTCTAGCCTGCTCAGAATTCTGGGCTTACACAAAGATTTAAACATTGTTTTTGTTTTCTCAAAGATTTTGTTTAGGTATGTTGTACTGATGCCACTGATGATGTTGAACACCCAGTTTCAGGTTATACAGTACTGTGTTATAGCATTTGTTTTTCTTTTGTTTCAAATTTATTTGCTTCACTGTACCTGAAATACTAAGGAAGTTTGTGAAACACATAAGAGTTATCACAACAAAGTATCCTCATTTGGCTTATCCTGATGCTTCATTGAGAAAGATACATCATCTTACATCTGTATTAGTATTTGTATCACCCTATAAAATGTTTTCTAAACTTGGTCTTTGAGCTCTGATAGCAAACCATATTTATACAAAAGAATGAAACAGACAGAATGCAAAGGATGCATAAAAGTTAAACCTCAGCAGCAAATCAAAACATGACCATATTTTGTATTTTTCCAGGATTATCTCATTTCCATTTTTAACTATAATCCCATCTGTTCAAATATCACATATTTTTCGTATTGTGGTATTAGTATTATGATAAGTATCTACCAAGTCAGTTTTGCATGGGTGAAATTTTTTAATCGTACCATTGAACTACACTGTGACAGCTACTGTGGTTTGTCTTCAAGCAGGACACTTTGCTCCAATTACCTTGGCAATAAATAACATTTGTGTTTATGTGTCAGAAAGTAACCAAACCAAGCCCATATTTAACTTTACATAACATTAGAATGCAGACTTAAGGAAAGCGTATCAACACATTGAAACAATCTACAAATATAAACTGTGTGGAATAGCTATTGCCAAGGCGTTGCAAAGAACTAGTGAGATTTGTATCTGAAGGAGAGCATAATCTAATCTATCAATCATCATATTGTCAGAGAAATTATAGAGGCATACATTATTTCGGCACTGTAAAAAATAGTTTTCTTCTATCAAATATTGATGATGCCTCTGCAAGAAACAGTAAATGCAATTTTATATATCAGTGTGAGTTTTTATATTCAGGATTTTCGCTAACCAAACTGGACATGTTACAGTCCAGTTCAATGAATTTTCCACTGATCTAACCTGGAGATGATTGTTTGGAAGTAAAAAGGTTAATATTGTTTGTCCTGAAAACTAACTTTCTGTTAAGAGATGACACAAATGGAAAATATTTTTGAAAGTTTGTTCTTTTAAGTAAGCCATGTAAAAATTGTAATCTTAATTTCTTTTGCAGCAACTTGTAAATTCTGACACTTTTGTGGTGTGATTAGATTTGGCTTTAAAGATAAATTTTTGAAAGCAGAATGCTATATAACAAATACACAACATTCTTATCTTGTTGGTTATTAATTTCAAATTAATTTTAATTAAATATATATTTGCTTCAGATCAATGGAAAAAGACTTTAAGCTGGCAGTAGTGTCAGAGTTAGATGAGGTAGAGTGAAGAGAGTTCTTAGAAAACCCTTTCCAAAAAAGTGAAGTACCAGTGTGTCTACTCCATCTGCTTCAGACCTACCAAGAAGTTGAGAGTTATTCCACAACATCAGAGGAGAAAAATTTGATTCTGAATTATACAAAGAGAGCCCAAGCTAAGCAGGTGAGTTTTAATGTTCTGGAACCATTTGAGATCGAAAATTGAATGAGCTATGTTTCTGTATCGTTCACACATATGGTTTGTGCTGCAATTTGGATGATAGCTTCTATATTAAGATCACATTGGTAATATCCATGTTTATTCAGTAAACAAGTATGCACAAAAGGTAATAGTTGTTTTGTTTTACTCATTTTACAATGTTTGCTGCCAATATTTAAAAAGAAGAATCTGATTGTTAATTTTCCAACTAAATTGCAATGAATTTTTGAGCATTATTATTTATAATATTAATTTCTTCTATTGTGACAGCAAAACAATCATTCAAAAGACTTGCTTAGTTTAGTTTAGAATAAATAAAATTCATTTAAAAATTACTGATCCAAATGTTTCAGGTATAAACAACCCATCAAGCCTCAGGCAGACATCGAGCTGATCGAGCAGACAGAAGAAGATATGATGTTGGGAGACATGTTCTGTACCTTGCAGATGCAACTATCGTTTATATCGGTCAGGTCATGGAAGTTGCGCCTACTGATATTACAATTAGATTATACAGTACAAAGCAATTTAAGGTGTCATTGGCTTCATGTAAACAATTGACAACATCAGTCAGCAATATTTTACGAGGGGAATTTGAACTTCCTGCTTCAAGAAAATTGACGATAGACATTAAAAGACTTATTTAAAAGAGATCTTTATGTTGAAGTAAAAGTTGCTTTATGATGTTATTTCAAATGAAGCAAAAAAGGCATTTTATTTTACACACACATCGGACCACTACACGCTCTTAGTTCTTTTTCTTCATATGCATGAAATATTATTTGGTTAAATTTGTCTCTACAATGTACACCATTAGAGTAAGATGTTGTTTAATAATAAAATTTGTTACATATTTTAACATTTGTTTTAATAGTTTGGTCTTGTCTAGATTTTCTACGCATCCATCTTCCTGTTGGTCCATCTCTCTGTTAAATACTTGATAAAGTGTGTAGGTTTTACAATTTTTGCTAAATACTAGTTTGATTATAGCCCCCTATATCAATTTCAATGACGAAAATCGTTGGTATGATAAAAATACACAGAACTTAGTCATTTCATTCACAGATTTATTTCTAACGCAACCTTAACTAGTAAGGCCCTAGCACTGTCATTGTCTGCAGGTTTTATGCGTAATGTACATTCTGAACTAACACTGTGCCATGTTAGAGTAAAATGATCAGAACACACATCTCTATAAAGCAAACCTCCCCACTGCTCTGTACCATACAATAACTGCTACATTTCACTGATGAACTCCAGTCCAGCAATACCTATCTGGCCTCTCCCATGTGTACAAACCAGCAAGATACTTTTGCTCTTCTTCTGGCAATCACATACTCATTATTCCCACTATGAAAACGAAGTCATATGTACAAATTTCATTTGCATACCAGGGCCCAACAAACTGGAATGAATTGCCCAATGACATTAGACACAAAGACACTGTAATCCCTTTTAAGAGTGCTCTTAAAACTGAACTTTTTCAACTGCAAAATGAAACTTAAAGACTTAATATTGTTTCCTACCTTTAATATTTTCAGCATGTTTTTTAATTATAATTTCATAATGTTTGTTTTCGTTTTGTAGTCAAATCATTATAGCTGTTGTAAAATGCTTAGAGCTTCTAAAAATTAGGTGATATACAAAGCCCTCATTATTATTATTATTATTATTATTATTTATACTATGTGTGAGTCTATTTCCCTCGAACATCACTATTATGTACATAGAAATTAAACCACTTGTTAAATCCATGTGAAAGGCAAATTTGTGGTTGTCAATCTTTTCCTTTATGTGGCATTGTAAATATCAGACGTAGATGACATAGTATGTTCATTCTGTGTACATACACATGTAGTTGTGCATCCACCCCTTCACTGAAAATAGACTTGTCTAGGAAGTGACCAGTGAGCGAGGTATGCTGAACACTTCTGTTTGAGATGAAATGTGCAGTCCATAATGGAGTTAGGGTCCCCCTGGTCATAATCCTGTTTGAAATTCTAAATCAATAAATCAAGTGACCAAGTTCAGAACATTTTTTATCTCTTTTACGGTTTGTTTGTTTTTAAATCAGAATGGGGGTACAAACCAGTGGGGATGTATATTCATACTATGGTAAGAGCTATATAAAACAAAATCAGTTTAGGAGCTTTGTAGATTTTCTCAAATGTAGTTATCAAATATTTACCAACAGAGTAAAAAAAAACAAATCTTTATTACAAAAGAACAATTTACTAGTAAATACTATAAAGCATTGTTTTGAACTGTGTGTCACTTTGATTGACCTTGCTCTAGTTTAGCTGTGATTGCTATGACAAAACTGAAACTTTGAAATTGCTCATATGCCAAAACTCTTGTGATCATAAAAAATATAGTATACTAGATTTCGTTTTGGAAGCCATCCATAGTGATCCTGACCAGTGACCATACAGGCATTTCCCAAACTTTGTTCAAGCACATATTTAGCCAATACCGCATTTATTCTCTGAGTGATTTAGGCAAATTTGAATTTCTAAGAGTCATTACGGTAGGTTATTCAAAGAAACATTCAACCAATGGCCAACATTGTGCGTGCTAAGTATATATTTACACAACAGTATAGAATGAAACACTTAGGTGAATGGCTAAATGAGGCATATTACACAGCTTTTAAGCTTTTTGATTCTAACAGCCATACAAGCAGCTTGTACTAAATGCTGTTGCTCACACTAGCCAAATTTTGGCTAAGGATACATTTATATCTTTGTGTTAAGATATTTTAGCCCACAGCAGAGGCCTGATTTGAGTAAATGGAAAGCTGAAGTGAAATCGGAAGCTGTTGTAAATATTAAAGGCATCACTTAATGAAGATCATATAGACAAATTATTTTGTTATGTATTTTTATAAGAGTTCTCATTCTTACTTTCAACTGAATTCCATGTATGGCAAAGCCTTCTAATCACAATTATCTTACATGTTTCAGTTCATTGCTGTGAAACTTGGTAAATGTTGTAGTCATGACAACAAAACATGTGCAGATAAACAAATAACTTGGCTCTTCAGCTAGTGCCATTTTTATTACTTTCGCTCAATACAGTGTATGTGTTAATCTTGTAAATACAAATAGTCTAGTTTCTGATGGATCTATGAAACTTGATACATATTATGGCCATCATCTCAAGACACACATATCAACAAATTACTTTATTCCTGCAATAGTTGCTTGAATTACTGTCTTTTTCTTGCAGCTTGATGTAGTGCATGATAAAATCTTGTGAATACAACTACTGTCAAAGTTTTCAGCTCATTTCCATGAATGACAATTTGAAGATGCACATTTCACCAAATTACTACTCTCCTGCAATTTTTGTTGTTAAATTATTGCTCTATTTTTATTACAATGACAGATTCTTGTGCATGTAACTTGTCCTGCAGTTTTTGATACATCTGTTAATTTTGGGTACATATAATGCAATTATGGTGCAGATATGAAAACAATTATGTCTATACTTTTGTAAATGACTGAAAACCAGACATAATTGACTTTGGGTTCCATTGAAGGTCATGGCTTGTAATTTTTTACTTGGCCCTTAGCACAGATCTCTATATAAAATATGGATCTCCACTGTTTCTCCATATGCTTATTGGATGGTATGTCATCAGTCCATTCATTGGTACAAGCTTGATATTGCTTTGCCTCCTAAACTTCTTCAGGATTGCCATGAAACTTTATCCTTTACACCTTCATCCCACATACAAGTTGGTCCTAAATTAAAATAGTGTCATTGCAAATCCAATATGGCCACTGTAGTGGTCATCCTGAAATTTTGTTGCTGATCTTCCTGAATGGAAGGTCATCTTGTCATGTTTTTTTCTACTAAATGACTTCTTGTAATATCTAGTTGGTCCTGAATGAAAATGCTGCTGAGACATCTTATATGTCTGCTTCAGTTACCATCTTGTTATCACTACTTCTCCTGCTACTTCCAGATGTCTAGTCATATCGATATTGTTGTTTCACCAAAAGATTTGTGATGTCTAGCTTGTCCTAAGTGATATTGGTGCCAACCTGTTTTCCTATATGGCCAGCATGGCAGCCATCTTGAAAATCTCTTTATTACTCTAAAAGATCAGCAAGTCATGTCAGCTTGAAGTTTCTACCAGAAGACTTCCATTCATGTCTTGTTGGTCCTAAATGAACAGCTGATTTGAAAATCTTGTTATTGCTGATGAATATTAGAGATGGCTTCAATACTCAGCAATTAAAATTACTTTAAAAGGTTGTTAACTTGAATTCCTGGAAATTCTTTTTGGGCAGTAGAATGTCAGTCCCTGATGAACTCCTTTTTCATATGGAAAATATAACACTGAACTTTGCCTTTTTCTTATGTAGGCAGGATACTCCATTAAACACATTTTGTAAAATTGGATCATTAAAACATAGAGGTACATATATACAGTAGTCTCCCTCTTATAGGACCACCCCTATTGCAGCAGGAAATTGGCTTTATAATGAGGGTGGCCTTTCTAGAGAGGGATGACAAATGCGAATAGTATTTACATGAATCCCCTTTTTTGTACCAGCGACCTTGTTGGCAACAGTCTAAAAAAAAAAGTCTTGTCACAATTAAAATATCCTTGCTGTCATATCCCCTGCATATGTGATTCAATCTTTTTGTTCCAATCTTCGACAACTTCATTATTAACATAAACTGATTCTCGACTAAGGATAGAACACTTAATATATTGTTGGAGTTTAAATCTGTGCAGCCATCCTTTACTTGCGGTAAAGTCATCATATCCTATTTCAACTGACAAAATAATCACATTTTCTTGGATCATTCGTCCGGTGCAAAACCATTCAAAAATCTTGTCATTCAAATCAGGATACAAATATCTGGCTCAAACAATCTTCCTTTCTCGGTCCATTCCACCTTTCCATTTCCGAGTGGGGAAAAAACTTGGTTGTGGGTGTTAAGGTTCAATATGAAAACTTTTGCTGTCCAGCTTCACTAGGAAATATTATTCCAACTAATATCTACTATATTTACGATATATTTATTGATCCTATGTACATATGCAAATGAATTTTGAGTAAAAAGTTTGTATTTAGTGTATTCCAATAAATTTGATTCTTGGTTTTTGGGCACTTGGACAAAGATTTAGACTCGTTGTTGGGTGGGGTTGAATGACAGTATTATATGTAGTTGATTAATTGATCTTGTTTATGATTATGTACATGTATATTTGCTCCATGATTTTTAAAAGGCCTCTGATTTTTAGCCCCACTGGTCATAAAACATGATTTTATGGGATGGCCAGTTGTCCATCATCCGTCTATGAGCACAAATTTATTTTTTTTACTCGTAAACTACTTGGATGATTTACATTAAACTTGACACAGAGACAATCTTGAAAATCTTTCTATTGCTGCTTCTCCTAAATGGATAGCCATATCAACATGTGGTTTTCACTAAAAGACTTCTTACAATATTTTGCTGGTTCTAAATGAAAATGGTGCCAATCTTATATCCAGTATGGCTGATATGATATCCATCTTGGTACTCCTACTGAAAGGATGGTCTTGTTGACATGGGGTTTTCACCAAAAGACTTCAGATGATGTCTAGCTGGTCCAAAATGAAAATTATAATAATTTTAAGCCACGTATGGCTGTCACAGTAACTACTTTGAAAATCTTGTTATTGCTCAAGAACATCAGCAAAGGTTTCAACACTTAATGGTTAAAAAGAAAAAACTGCTCTTTTGTTGATGTCCTGAAAATTATTTTTGGCCAGAATGGCATCAGTTCATTCACGAGGCTCTTGTTTACTTTTTGAATTGTCATTTATTTGTAGAATCTCCAAACGTTTGAGGTTTGTTTCAGTGGTAGTGACCCTCTTATGCTTAATATTAACTGTGACAAAAGTGCACACTTATATACATTGGGCTATGAGATTCACTATATCATTTAAACCCTTGTATACCTCACAAAAAACTGTACTGAAACCTTGTTTTTTAGTTGTATCACTCCTTCCTCGAGTTTAAAAATGTGAATCAAAAGTTCTCGTACATTAACTTTGTACCCTAATTATTTTGTCAGTCATGTGAGTGATTTCAGACCCACATGAGCCTCTTACCTCTAGCATGGTTTATGCTAGGATCACCAAATTTGGCAAATGTTTTGTGGCTTATATACTGTATTTTCCTATGTAAAATAAGTCCTATTCACTAATGGCACATTTGCATTCTCAGACACACCATTTTGTTTTAATTTGCATGTTTTAACTCTGTGTGCATCATATGGCTGTTTATTTTGCAAAAACTATGGGATCCCTTACCCAGTACACAAAATTATATATCTATAATTTACCCAGTACACAAAATTATATATCTGAATTTACTCAGTATACAAAATTAAGTATCCATGATTTTACACAGTATACAAAATTAAGTATCCATGAAAATTAAATCCTTCACTAAACCAAAAAGTTAAATGAATTCACAGTATCTGATTGCTTCCTTAAAAGTGAGCTTTTGGTGTTTTTGTGCACTATCAGTCAATTCAGTTGTCTACCTTGAACAGATATTTATATAGTACATCCTCACCTTTTACATTGTTAGATCATCTGGCAATAAAGTTCACGTTTGGTTGTGGATGAAATATGCTGAATAAACAAATCTTACTTTTAATGTGTGTTCTTTTTTCTTGCATTATTGAAACATAGTAACTAATAACATTGACATAAAATTCATACGAGTATAGAGCTTGTATTTTTTTTTTAATCCAGGAAAACTTTATGCAAAATAATGTGTTTTGTGCAGCTACCTTTCATTCTAAACATCTACATATTACAATGTCAGTTATTTAACTCACTCTATTAAGCAGTACAGTTCACTTTATATCTGCCTCTTTTATAACTTTCTTAATTTCCTTCCCTTTTTTCCTTCGTATTTTTGCAATTTCATACATAATGCCATACACATTTTAATTAAGTTTCTGCTTGTAACTTCTTTTTTATTTCTTTTCATTTTTTATCAAGTCCCTCATTGTTCATCTTTGTGCTCTATATACTGTGCCTAAATGCTGATATTTTAGCTAAGAGAATTTTCACTATGACTTCAACAATTTAAAATTATTTTCATTATAACTCAATTTCATCTGCTGTATATTCACATAAATTTACAATGTTTGTATTGTTAAAAGGAGAAAAACAAACTATTGGTTTTCGTTCTAATCCTTTACTATCTGTATTACAGAACTTATAATCTTGAACTACACAGTTATGAAATTATATGTTTAAACTAAAAGCCTGTTTTACATTACTGAAATGGCTTAAAACATATCAAAAGATTGATTTTCACTAGACATACCTTGTACATAATGTCTATATGGATCTGCTCCAGAGTACCTACAGGAGTTATTAAACTATTACTCTGCACTTAATGCTATTTAAGGTCAACATCACATATGAAACATTCATCCATCAAATTCAAGAATTTAACAATTTAAAATGTTTCCAATACTCTGGTATATTTCTGTGGAAAAAGATTTCATAGGCCATAAAAGCTGCCAAAAAAATTAGTATTTGAAAGAGATGATATTTAAGTCAAATTTATTTTACTCTAAACATGTTTAACTAAATAGTAATTTCTATTAACTTCTTGTATGATGTATATTGTTTCACATTTTTAGAGGACCTGAATTTATAATTATTTGCCTCTAAATAAGTTCCCTCTGTAAATAAAGAATTATTATTAGTATTGTGTAAACAATTGGATCCAGGTCTAATGATTATAAAGAATTGTTAATAGTATTGGGTAAACTATTGGATCCAGGTCTGATGATTGTAAAGAATTATGAATAGTATTGGGTAAACAATTGGATCCAAGTCTGATGATTATAAAGAATTATGAATAGTATTGGGTAGACAATTGGATCCAGGTCTGATGATTATAAAGAATTATGAATAGTATTGGGTAAACAATTGGATCCAGGTCTGATGATTATAAAGAATTATGAATAGTATTGGGTAAACAATTGCATCCAGGTCTGATGATTGTAAAGAATTATTAATAGTATTGGGTAAACAATTGGATCCAGGTCTGATGATTATAAAGAATTATGAATAGTATTGGGTAAACAATTGGATCCAGGTCTGATGATTGTAAAGAATTATGAATAGTATTGGGTAAACAATTGGATCCAGGTCTGATGATTATAAAGAATTATGAATAGTATTGGGTAAACAATTGGATCCAGGTCTGATGATTATAAAGAATTATGAATAGTATTGGGTAAACAATTGGATCCAGGTCTGATGATTGTAAAGAATTATGAATAGTATTAGGTAAACAATATGATCCAGGTCTGATGATTATACAGAATTCTAAATAGTGCTGGGTAAACAATTTGATCCAGGTCTGATGATTATACAGAATTATATTTAGTATTGAGTAAAGAATTGGATCCAGGTCTGATGATTATAAAGAATTATGAATAGTATTGGGTAAACAAATGGATCCAGGTCTGATGATTGTAAAGAATTATTAATAGTATTGGGTAAACAATTGGATCCACGTCTGATGATTGTAAAGAATTATTAATAGTATTGGGTAAACAATTGGATCCAGGTCTGATTGCAAAGAATTATGAATAGTCTGGGTAAACAATTGGATCCAGGCCTGATGATTATAAAGAATTATAAATAGTATTAGGTAAACAATTGGATTCAGGTCTGATGATTGGAAAGAATTATGAATAGTCTGGGTAAACAATTGGATCCAGGTCTGATGATTATAAAGAATTATGAATAGGATTGGGTAAACAATTGGATCCAGGTCTGATGATTGTAAAGAATTATTAATAGTATTGTGTAAACAATTGGATCCAGGTCTGATGATTGGAAAGAATTATGAATAGTCTGGGCAAACAATTGGATCCAGGCCTGATGATTATAAAGAATTATTAATAGTATTGGGTAAACAATATGATCCAGGTCTGATGATTATACAGAATTCTAAATAGTGTTGGGTAAACAATTTGATCCAGGTCTGATGATTATACAGAATTATATTTAGTATTGAGTAAACAATTGGATCCAGGTCTGATGATCTACTTATTGTCAAAATTGTTTGATTTAATTAGATTACATATTAGAGGTGGTGAATCCAAGATAGCCATTTACAAGCCTGAAATCTAAGATCAGGACCCACTTATGTACTTTGACTGGAGGAAAATGACACCTAATGGAATGTAAATCTTAGCTTAAAATAATAAGTTAACCCAATTAAGCAGCATATCCTTATGCCATCATATGCCACGTTTTTGAATTTCATTTTAATTCTTCGGTTTATCTGGAAATTCATTAGACAAGTAAATCTTTGAATAATAATTAGACATAGCATTTTCATATTGAGGTTGATTGCATATGGGTAAATGCAATCTCTGTATTAATATGCAATGAGTTCATAAAATTAGGTTATTCAAAGTATTCCATGATTATCACAAGATATAAGGTTAAAGATCTATTAGGTGTAAAATTTGAATTTGTACCAGATTATGGCCTGTTCCTGATGATTGTGACTGGAGTAAGATGTGTAATTAGCAATCAAATTACACACAAACATGGAATCATTGCATGGCATGATGGGAAAAAAATCAATTTAAAACATAAGATGACTTATGATACTTTGAAGTGTTTTTGGTGATTAAATTACAGTTTTATGACTATTTCATGGGTTACCCATTAGCACCAGAGAAAATGATTTCCAATGAAAATGATATATCTCCCATGAAAAAGAAGTTGATAAATTATTTCAAAGGTACAAACTGAACTGTACCAAAACTGTTATGTTATATGCATTGAAAAACAAGAAGATATTTGTTGATAGAAAGCTTTACATATGGTTATGTAAACAAAAAGGGAAAAGATACACAGCATTGTCTTGTTTGAATAACAACCATGATATAAACCCAACATTGAACTGAATACAAATTTGAGACATAAGGAAGCAAATGTTTTTTTGAGAAAGATGTTATAAATGAGAAATAATATTGTATTTAGTCAACGATGGAAAATCTCAGAAAAAAATGTCATTTAAAATATACAAAGGTTAAAAAAAAATTTTAAATGCCGGTAGTATTTACCAATTCCACATGGGGACATTTATTATAAATGACTGTTTTCAGTTTCAGAACATGAAAATCAGATTATCCAAACCATTTTACGATGCATTTAAAGTGTAATTGTATCTAAATGGTTAATGTAAAAATTTCACTAAAACAGGTTTCAAAAAATAAATCTACTGATTCATTGTGGATCTTGTTGAGACAGAAAACTTTTAAAGTAACATGAAGGGTAATCTACAAGTTTATGACACTAAATAGTCTTTAAAAAACATAGCATATTTTGGTTACCACAAATGAATAAGGAACTTTGTAAAGGGGAGTAAAATATTTGTCAGTAAATATACATAATTAATTAATGTATATATTTATTGCATGCTAGGCAGTGAATTACTGAATTTTACAAGTGAATTATCTGTGATAGAGTGAGAAAAAAATCTGTTCACCAGCTATCATTAGATATTATATATAAGAAATTTCAATGTTTCATGATGCTTGCATAATGTAAAGATACTGATGGCCATCTGGAAAACTTAATGACTGCAGTTAAAATCCAACCAATGATCAACATGTTTCTTTTTTCGTTGCTTTGTTTTTATCAGCTTATTTACCTTGCATGGGGAAGGAGCATTTTAAACTGCTGACATTGAGGGGATTCATTAAGAAATATGTTACTTCAGTGTGTTATAAAATTTGTTAGACAATATGCCTGATCATAACAAAAATATTAGAGTTGCTCATGAAAAGAGTTTTTCACCCACTCTATGAAATATATCCATTATTCACTTGTTTCAAGCAAATACCCTCTATATATTTGTGAATGTACCCGAATAGGTGGATATGTATATAGTAAGGCCCCCAATGACATTGTTAGTACATGTATGTTTAATATATACATTGTACCCTAAAGATCGGCAATGAGCATGGACAAAAAGGATTTTACTATCGAGGGACAACTATCAGCGGACATTTATATATATATATATATATGATATATTATGAAGTGAATTATCAGTGAGGTTTAATTTTGTTCTTCAACTTGATAACTAAAAAAGCAGCCACCAAATAAACATGAAATAATTATGTTTAAACCATCTGAAAAGCAAATGACCCCGAATGATTGGTTTTATGCAAGTATGTCCCCCAATAGCTGCATTCATATATATATATGTATATATGTATATATAGATGCTTTATAAACAAAAATCAATAGTCACAATTACTATTTAACTCATTCAGCCCCAGTGATGTATAACTTTTTATTTGTCTGAGTCTTTCACAACTTATTTATACACTATTTACAAACTTAACATGATGGCCACAATTTGCTAGATCTGCAAGAAATCTATCTTCATCACTTTTAGCATCATCTTCTAATTATTCAGTCTAAGTCTGAATCTAAAAATATCAAACTGCAGACCATATTTTTGCTTTGCTTGTTCAAGATTAAACCTTAGAAACTTGGTTAATATTGGTCAGATTCTTGGAAAAACTCTAACCAATAAGAGACATTGTATCTAACACACATTCAAAGCGACAACGGATGGGATCGGCCATTGAATGCAGTCAACACACTTCGACTCCTGGCAGGATTGGACATTTAATGCAGAAAACGGATCACACATATTGACAAGATCGAGGCTGAATGAGTTAAAGCAAATCTTTGGAACTAAAACTAAAATGTCTAACCTTTGACTGTTTCTTTATAAACATCTGAAACATGCATGACCATATTTTTTTAGTACATTATTATGCCTCAACATTCTATCGAAAACTTCATATTTAAATGGTATCTCTCCATTCTGTTTTTCATGTGCATCTTTAAATCACTATTCTGCTTAAAACTTTGCTCACAAACTTACATATGAAAGCTTTTTGTCTGGTATGTTTTCTCATGTGCACCTTTAACACATTAACCCATGGAACAACGTTTATGGGCAGGAGGTAGTAGTTTACGGAAAATTGCCAAGCTCTGTAACATCAAGGTCATGTAAAATACACTAAATTGAGTGGTATTATAGAAAAGGTATACAGATTTAGCTCTACAGTGAAAGCAAGAATTTGGACATTTTAGTTGTACTAAAAAATACAGAGGGAATAACCTAATTTTTGGATCAGCTGTTTTCACCCAAAATTTGTGGATGGAATCCAATTTTGTGTCCAGAATATAGACTTTTTGTCCACAGATTTAAGGCAGACTAGTCGGAATCTTTGCATGAAGGTAGAATATCGTGGGCATTTTTAACTTTGAATAAAGAGTGGTCCCCATACAAAAACGAAAGGTTCACTCACTACTAAGCAGCAAAAAAAAAAAAAAAAAAAAAATCCCAACTTTTCACCTCCTGTCTTTGCACGAGGAAAATAACCAATGGAAAATATTGTTTTTAACAGAACTACGCATTATACTAAAGGAAATTGCTTGGAAAACGATGTATTGTGATGTTTTTCGAAATAGTCCCCAAAATGTGTTTCCCACTCTCAATTGATGTGAAAATAGCAATGTATGTAATCTCGCATACTCCTTAAAATCATCATTCTGCATAAACATTTTCTAACAAACTTCACACTTTCTCCAGTAAGTATTCTCATGTGCTTCTTCAAATCACATTTCTGAGTATATTTTCTCACTAACTTCACATTTGAATGGTGTTTCTCCAGTATGTATTCTCATGTGATTCTTCAAATCACATTTCTGAGTATATTTTCTCACAAACTTCACATTTGAATGGTGTTTCTCCAGTATGTATTTTCATGTGATTCTTCAAATCACATTTCTGAGTATATTTTCTCACAAACTTCACATTTGAATGGTGTTTCTCCAGTATGTATTCTCATATGATTCTTCAAATCACATTTCTGAGTATATTTTCTCACAAACTTTACATTTGAATGTTTTTTCTCCAGTATGTATGCTCACGTGCATCGTAAATTCCAATTCTGGATAAACATTTTCACACAAATGTCACATTTAAATGTTTTTTCTCCAGTATGTATTCTCATGGGGTTCCTAGAAACACCGAAATACACTGAAAAAAACGAAATACACATGCACTTACATGTTCTCTCTGTATATATCGATTTCCACTCAAACATTTTTGTTTTAATTTGTATAATTAATATAAAACAAAATAAAATATGATTCATTTTATTTTTATACAAATTATTTACTTTTTCATAGTTATGCACCTGTCAATTGGTCACACTTTATTGGATAGGTTGATCATTTCGGATGTTTGTTATTAATGAAAACGATTGATTGTTTCGGAACGCATGTAATCTCCGTAACGGACAGTGTAGGCCGACTTAATTCACTTTGTTTCAAGTCGCTTAATTCATGTTCTAATTGACTGCACTGCACATATATTTATTGTTCTCCCTTTGATCTCCTTTCGTATTCAAGTAAAGAAACAGTCTTTATTTGGTAATTCGCTTAATTCGGAACATATTAACAAAAATAGACCTTTTTAACACCCTTACAATCAACTGTCATATCATCATAACAAATATGTGTGTGTGTGTGTGTGTGGGTGTGTGTGCGTGTGCCAAATGAGTTATTGACAATTTGGCCCAACTTTAAAGACAATTCGGTCCAACTATGCGATAGTTTTATAAAGATATTTTTTTCATACAGCAAGTAGATACTATGTAATATATGTGTGTGTGTGTGAGAGAGAGAGAGAGAGAGAAATGCCGAGCATTTTGCCAGTTTAGTTGCTGCAACATCAACCTCATACCAGTTAAGTTTATGTTTTATTCAGTATCGTCAATGATAGTTCCTCCTTTACTCCACACAAATTAGAAACGAATAAACTGATTACTAGTCTTACTTATGGTACACATTATCTTTGTTCCCTTGTAAGCTGTTATTTTTTCAAACAAATATACACACATGCAAAGACTGTACGTCTGAATGCGTCTGCCCGTGTGTGCGACTCTCTCTTCCTCTCTCTCTCTCTCTCTCTCAAATGAGAAAGAAACTAATGGCCTGAAAGTGATAAAAGTCAAACAAAGCAAAATACATCAGCTCGTATACATAAGACTCATCAGCTTGAATGCACATACATATTAACACACATGCACGCACGAACACACACACACATACACGTACACACAGATATATATATATATATATATATATATATATATATATAGGTATTCTGAAATTTGATGTTTACTGTTTACTAAAGACGTAAGATAAAGACAAAAAAAAAAAACAGAAATTTGAGCAACTAAGTAAAATACTTTGTTGCCAGAACCAAAGGAATTAAGTCCAAGTAAAAGAGCCGATGCAGAGGTGTGCAATTTTATATCTGATCCCAAAAAGACGGAATCTTGTCAGAGGAAAACTCCATATATGCAATGCAGTTTTGTCTGAGACAAAGGCGTTAAGGCAGTCACTATCTATTAAATGATGCCGTGTTCTATATCAGATTATTTATGGGTTGAATATTCAAAATGTCTGATGTCAAAATGGAATTAATTAACAATGAAAATAAAAGTGCATTTGCTTTACGTTAGTGAAAAACACACGTTACCTAAACAGTACACGTGAGCGGACTCCTTGCTTTCATCGGCAAAAAATATTGTTTTCTATATGTGAGACTGTATATAAGTTCAGTTCATTTTAATTGCACACAAAAATGTACATTTAAATTGTTTGAACTTTACAATATATCCGTGTTTTACACTACAACACATACGTTACCATTCTACGTTACAAAACATTAAAAAAAATACATGTTATTGTTCTTTTTAAATTTTGTGAAAGCACTTAAGTATAAAAATGTTATTCATTTCAACTTATTATAAAATATAAAATAAGTCATAATGATTATATCAGAAATGATCATCTCTACTATACTACATTTTTCTCCACAGTAGCATTTGGATTTGGGACAGTTTTCCTAAAGATATCAGAAAGCTCCTAACAATTATAACTTCGGAAAACATTAATCTTGTTCACCGAATGTTTCAAATTTTATTCTAAAACATATTATATAAGAATTGTCAAAATATATGTTAAAAATAAACACTTGTTAAAACTATTGTCAGTTGTCTTTTAAAATTGGGCCAAATTGTCTTCAAAGTTGGGCCAAATTGTCTTATTTTGGTCCAATTTGGGCCAAATTGTCTAGGGTCAAATTGTCTTTGGGCCGAATTGTCTAATGTCGCGCACATTAAAGAAACGGCATCCTTTTGCTCAACGTTGTCATTATTAGTTAAGTGCAACACACGTTCTGTGTAAACGCCATTTACAAGAGAACGTTAAGCATATATTGACAGACGATGCAGTTACCGTGACTGACTGCAACATCATTTTGAAATAAATTTTTGGGAAAGACGGACTAGTTGACGCCAATGACAGTATTTGCTTTGACGATAAATGTGAAGTGTTAGAAAATAAATGTGCTGACATATCCCAAAAATTTCTTAATTACTTTCGGAAAAAACTAAAGACAAATATAAAACTCAAAGCCAATAAGCCATTACGAATCTACCAAAAAGACCGCATGTGGAAAAATAATAACTATGAATCCATGAACCACGTTTTAAAACAGACAGTTGTATGGAAGACTAAAACATTTACGAAGTTTGTACAACTAACACATGAATTAGTAACAGGACAATTTAGAAGTCTGAGGAGTGCTCTAGTATGCACTGGAGAATTCCGACAGTCATAAACAATTTGAGACGAGAAAAACAGACTGGATAAAAATGACAGACCAACAATGCACAAACTTGTTCAAACACTTCAGACGCCACATTGACATGGACACAAAATACATGATTTCGACGGATGGTTAGACAACTGTTGTTGCACCTAAAACTAGTCGTAGTCGTATTCATGATAAAATGGGATAATACGACTGCAGGTGTATTCAGGATAGAACAAGGTATTACGAACCGCGGGCGTATTCAGAATAAAATGGGTTAACTCAACTGTCTTATCATCATAACCTATAAACATACATATATATATCCAAACATACATTATGATGTAAAGGGAGTTGATATATATAAAAAATAATCGGAAAACCTTTACAACGGAAATTAAATTAAATGGTATTTATTTGATCAAAAACTATATAATTAAAAGTTATAGTAATATATAATATAATGCTGGCAAATACTTTTGATACTTTGATATTTACATTTTTTACGCTCTGTATGTATTACTATGATAGGCCATATAACAGGTCAGTCGAATCAAGTACCACCAAGTGACGTCATTACATGAATTGTGATATTTGCAAGAAAAAAGTAAATAATTCTTATAAAAATATAATAAATAATATTTTTTTGCTTTATATTATTATTCAAACAAACAAAAAAATAATGTGTGAGTGGAAACCGATATATACAGAGAGAACATGTAAATGCATGTGTATTTCGGTGTTTTCAGTGTATTTCGGTTTTTCCAGGAACCGATTCTCATGTGCATCTTAAAATAACTTTTTCTGAGTAAACATTTTCTCACAAACTTCACATTTGAATGTTTTTTCTCCAGTATGTATTCTCATGTGCTTCTTCAAATCCTGATTATGAGTTAACATTTTCTCACAAATGTCACATTTAAATGTTTTTTTCTCCAGTATGTATTCTCATGTGCATCTTAAAGTCACTTTTTCTGAGTAAACATTTTCTCACAAGCTTTACATTTAAATGGTGTTTCTCCAGTATGTATTCTCATGTGCTTCTTTAAATTGCCATGATGAGGAAACATTTTCTCACAGACTTCACATCTGAATAGTTTTTCTTCTGTATGTATTCTCATGTGGATCTTTAAACGATCATTATGGATAAACATTTTTTCGCAAACTTCACATTAAAATGGTTTTTCTCCAGTATGTATTTTCATATGCTTCTTTAAATCCCAAGTCTGATCAAACATTTTCTCACAAACTTCACATTTGAATGTTTTTTCCCCACTATGTATTCTCATGTGTTGTTTTAAATGACCATACTGAGCAAACATTTTCTCACAAACTTCACATTTGAATGGTTTTTCTTCAGTATGTATTCTCATGTGCTGCTTTAAATTATCAGTATTAAACGTTTTCTCACAAAGTTCACATTTGAACGGTTTTTCTCCAGTATGTATTCTCATGTGAATCTTTGAAACACTTTTCCCAGTAAACATTTTCTCACAAACTTCACATTTGAATGGTTTTTCTCCAGTATGTATTCTCATGTGCTTGATTAAATTACAATTCTGACTAAACGTTTTCTCAAAGTTCACATTTCAATGTTTTTCCCCACTATGTATTCTCATGTGTTGCTTTAAATGTGCATACTGAGTAAACATTTTCTCACAAACTTCACATTTGAATGGTTTTTCTCCAGTATGTATTCTCATGTGTTGCTTTAAAGTACCATTCTGAGTAAACAATCTCTCACAAACTTCACATCTGAATGGTTTTTCTCCAGTATGTATTCTTATGTGGTTGATGAAATTACAATTCTGACTAAACGTTTTCTCACAAAGTTCACATTTCAATGTTTTTTCCCCACTATGTATTCTCATGTGTTGCTTTAAATGACCATACTGAGCAAACATTTTCTCACAAACTTCACATTTGAATGGTTTTTCTCCAGTATGTATTCTCATGTGCCTCTTTAAATTATCACTAGTAAACGTTTTCTCACAAAGTTTACATTTGAACGGTTTTTCTCCAGTATGTATTCTCATGTGGATCTTTAAAACACTTTTCCCAGTAAACATTTTCTCACAAACTTCACATTTGAATGTTTTTTCTGCAGTATGTATTCTCATGTGCATCTTTAAAGCACTTTTCCCAGTAAACATTTTCTCACAAACTTCACATTTGAATGGTGTTTCTGCAATATGTATTCTGATGTGTTGCTTTAAATTACCATTCTGAGTAAACATTTTCTCACAAACTGCACACTTGAATGTTTTTTTCTCCATTATGTATGCTGATGTGCATCTGTAAATCCCAATATCTTATTGGCTCGTTCGCAGGAAGTAGACTGGCAAAGCCGCTTACTAACAAGTAGTTGAGGAAAAGAGATACATGTATAAAGAAGTGAGTAGGAGAGAAAATAACGACGTTAATTGTTTTTACTAAAGTCTTTCCAGTCCATATTATTTACTGATTCGCACCTTAACGTATCTATCGCTGTTGACTGTTATAATTGTGACCGAGAAAGGCCACACAAAAAAGAGCGGGTCTTTTTTAATCATAACAAAATACGGTAGGATGCATTTGTTTCACATGCATAGATTGTGACATTACAGCAGACAACATTCAATCGGATTGTATTGTATCACACCTTTAGGTCGATATCGTCAAAAAATATACTTTAACATAGATTTTGCCCTGTGTATTTGGCGCATGTAAATATTGACATTTGAAAAGAATATAGATGTATTTAGGTTATATTGAAGTGAATAACTTCCTTTTAAAAGTATGTAGAACCAACTTCGAAAAAAATTACGTTACCGAAATAATCAGTGTTTGAACACATACATGCCCATTATAAATTTGGCTATTTCTCACAAAAGTTTTACAAATGTGATGCTAATCCACGTAAAATCAGTGGCGTAGCGAGGATTAGTCCGAGTTTCCTCTGACCCTTGCCATCCCATTTTTGATATTTGTTTTTTTTATGTTGGGTTGTAGGCCCCTAACCCCCGGCGCCCGGGGCAAATCCGTCCCCCCCCCCCCCCCGCCCCGTTGCTAAGCCACTACATAAAATATAATACACACACAGCTTCAGGTTTTTGCTCCATTTCATCATAACTGATATAAACTTTATAACACAGAATGCCTTTCAGATTGTACGATGTGGTCTGTGTGTTCTTATACAGACCACTTTTTTTCTCAAAAAGATAGAACAGCTGAATAAACTGACTTTTTGAGAGCATGTTTAAAATTTCTTTGCTAACTTCACATTCATTTTGTGTTAAAATTTATATTAGGTATGCAAACTCAACTGAAGTGACAAAATTAAGTAGAAGTGGACAACTATTATCTGAATATTTCATATTTTTGCCTTGTCAGATTCCTGAAAATGTCTATTAGTACTAGTGCAGACAAGCGTTCCATGGTAAGTTTGTTTTAATATTTGATGTTCAATTTTAATTATTATATAGCCTAAAGGCCAAGTCTGTCTAGTGTCTCTTTATAAAATCATGCCATTAAAACTCTTCCGTTGAGAAAAAGTAATGAGTTTTTACTGCATTTTTACAACCCTAATAACTTTGTCATTTCCATGAACATTCTATTTATAACACATTGTAACATATTTTACATATATATGGGTATTGTGTTCTTAACATACTGGAATATAGGAGTGCAGTAGAGTTTTATTTGTTTTGAAAGAGTACTTTCAGTAAAGAATTCATTAAAGAATGAATGGTAAGGTAGGCTGGGTAAAATCCTTCACTAAAAGAGCTGTGGGGAGCTGAAAACAATTTGTAAATTAGTTGTAGATGATACATTCTTATATTTATAACATGGTTTTTCTAATATAATTTTTTTAAAAAGACAAAATATAATGCCATGATCAGCAATTCTCTTTTCCAAACCTTTGCAGTTGTTATGGTTACATTTTTGATCATTAAGTAATTACTGTACAATATGTCTTTAGCAAATATCAACATTGGGGAAATTTGTTGTAGCTGGATAAGGCAGGTGCTGTGTCAGTGAAGTTCCAATTTAACTGTTAAGAAAGGCAGATCAGACACTAGCTCAAGATGAAATGATAATCGTTAAGGTGGGTGATCATTATGCAGGTGTGGACTGTATATTTTAATTTCTGGTCTTCAGCCATACATTATTCTTTTAGTGAAAAATGGTCTGAGATTGCAGCATAGGATTAAATTTTGAATGGCACATAAAGTATACAACTTAATGAACAAATACAAATGTGACTTACAGTTAATAATACCTGAGTATGTCTATGAAGGTTCTGTTTTGACAGATGATATGCATCATAAATTTGTTTCATATTTATCCTGTACAGTACAAATTTAGAAGAGTTGTACAGAGATCCTATCGCTCTTGATGGCACCGTACAATATGACCTTGACAAAATTCCGATGAGGACGAGACGTCATGTTAAGAGGGAGGCAATATCTCCACATAGAACTAAATTAAACCATTCAGAATTATCAACCATATCGGATCCATCACAGGTATGTATATCGCTTCTATTGCTCAGAAATGTTGCAGTGAGTCATTAACTGTCAGGTTCATCTTAACTAGTTACATGTTGTTTTCTTGTCTAACTTGATTTTCTTTTCCTCATAATTATTCAAAACAGGTGAGTGTAAAGCAACCCTGTCCAATTGACACACATAATTGATTTTTAAAGTATTTGCTTTCATTCACCATTTTATCGTTCGCATGCTTGAGCCATATGCTTTGTTTAATTAAATTTATATGCAACACTTTGCAAAATCATTTTCAGACCTTTATCTTAGGAGACATCTCTATTGCACCAGATGGTGAAGATGAAGGATGGATTTACCAGCACACGTTAAAACATGAGCATGCCTATCAACAACTGGATGAAAGAATGAAAGTTTTTGCAGTGGCTGGATGGGATGATAGTAAAAAGACTCTACAAGTAGGTTTTACTCCATGAATTTCATTGTTCTAGAAATAATTATTTTGTAATACTATTATCAGTGTTGTCTCTGTTAATAAATTATGTCTCTTTTAATAATGAATTAAAGGGACCTTCTTATAGTGTTCCCAGCAATACTAATAATGAAATCGTTTATGTACTTGGAAAAATACAAAATGTTTTAATTAAATTTGTCTTAAGTAATTAATTTATGGAATGTAAAAATGAAGGCAACATGTAGGTAGGTATTAAATGGTGGTTGATTTCAACAGAAATTTTGCTGTGATTGACATATAGCAGTGATCTTCGCTCTTTTAAAACAAACATTATGTAATTAAACTTTACAGGAGTGCATGTATTTGTGCTAAAGAAGATAATCAATAATGCAGTGGATTGCGTTGTTTTATCTAACCACATAAGCATTTGGCCCTTCTATCATGCTTAAACTGTCACTTTATGTGTTTCATGCATACAATTATTTCAAAGGATAGCACTGAGGATCTGTGATCAAGTTGTTTTAAGTATATTTGTAGACATATTTAATAACTTGTTCATTTTCTGCAGCAAGTGATGATTACACAAAGTTCTTATAATGCTTGTAATTGCCACCATGATTATGGAATGCAACAGTTGATTTTTACACTGTGACAATTTATGTACATATACTTGAACATACATGGTAATATTTGGCAGAAGTTACTTAGGTTATTTATACCCTGTTTACTGTTTACAAAATGAGTTATCAAGGTTTATTGTATGATGTAGATTGTTCATTATTGATGGATAAAAAGCTTCTTTATTTTTAATTTTGAAATATTATTATTTGATTTGAACTATATTTTTTTAATAATGATTAAATTTAGTGACATTTGATACTGCATTTATGATAGGGTCCCGAGGTGTCCAAGTGGTCTTAAGTGCTCACTTTTACAGACCACTCTTTTCTCACCTCTCTGCATGGTTTTGAGTATTGTGCTCAATCTTTGTGATTATTTGAGAAAGATGAGACTACTTTCTCTGGGCTAGTGGTTCTTACTGAGGTTTTCCTGGATTCTTCCTCCAACAGTTGTACTGGCAGCCATGTGCGTCTTAGCTTGCACTGAGAAATGGCGTTGAACACACAACAGCAACACAGAGTGACAACTGTCAACAAGCATGGGTTCAATGACTCCATAGTTTATAATGCAAAAAAAAATTCACAAATCTGATATCTTTAATTACAAATGACATTTTTCTTGAAAACTTACAAGTTTTATACATATAAAGTCCATAAAAGCACTTTTCTCAAAAAGAGTTATTATGCTGTTATGAGCTTCCATTATTACTATTAAATCTTTATCCATAGAGGTCTCTGCCAGTATTGTTCAACATCTGTCAAGGTACATGTAATGAAGAAATTTTGTTAACCTGCAGCTGTGACTTGGGACGGGTTGCTTTTTGCAACATTTTACATCGTGGTCATTCAGGACAAGGTACAAACTTCCCTCATATCTCAGAATATTTTTATAAGTATATTTTTCTTTTATCCAGTACTGATAAAATGATTTTTACTAGTCAAGTAAACAAATATGTTGAATTAAATATTACAAAATACTTTATTTTAAATACTACAATATAAATGATGAAATTTAAGATACTTGTAAACATATTTAGCTATTGTTCCATTTTATGAAGATAATGTAATACAGTCCTACCCGTTTATATCGACATCGCTTATCTCGACAAGCCACCTATGTCGACAAAAAAGCAAAGTCCCGGTCCCGTGATCTACTATTACTATCAAATTGTCATGCCTATGTCGACGTCGAGATAAAAGAAAAACGTATACGTCGACAAAAGCCCTTGGTCCCAGCTTGAACAAATCCTTTGTTTTCAAAACGTTTATGTCGACAAGCTGCCAGTTAAGACCAATACTTTGTTCAACAATTACTTGATCTTGCCGCCAGGTTTAAATTTCACCGCCTAATCGTTCATGTAGACCAGCTGCGAGTTCCGACCCATACATTGTTTAACAATTAGTTGATCTTGCTGCCAGGCTTTAATGTCGTGGTGGGTTAAAATTTATTAAGTTGGCCTCTCACGGCAACTAACATAACAGTAATGATCTCTGATAGATTATTGCATTTTACAAAGTGATCAGTGATTAAAACAAGAGTATTATCTCTGAGACGTATTTTAAATGTATACCACTTGTTATAATATTGTATTGTACGAATAATATTTTTAATACTTTTTTTGGCCAATTATTACAATATTATACCTTCATTAATCATATCAGCCACGTATCTCTTGTTTTCTTTGATGTACTTTTCACGATGACTGATATATAAATAAATACATGTACTATTTAAACAAACATTTTGACAGGTTTTCATTTTTCATTTGTTCTACCTACAAAAAAACTATCTTTAGTAGTAGATACATAAATTCAGTTTCTTAAAGTTTTATTAATGAACATACCATTAATTAATTAGTTAATAAATATAATAATTCTTGGGTAATACTGAGTCTTTAGGGACTTAATCATTGTACAATATTTTTGCTTTGTTTATTATGTGAATATTATATAAGGATAATGACTTTAAAAAAAAACCGTGAAGAATTTTAATTTGTTATCATGAGCTGTAACATGTTAAGATATTGAATTAAGTCCAATTCTTTTAAATCAATTGCAGTGATTGTATTAGACTTGTTTCCAAATTTTAAATTTATTACTTTCAGATATAGATTCTTTGCATCCTCCCTGCATCCACTTCGATGCATTTAGAGCTGTGTTTAATTGTTAAGAAGGTTCTGGTGGCAAAGTGGTCTAAAGCGCTCACTGTTACAGGTCACTGTCATCTCCCCTCGTTCGGTGTGGGTTTGAGTCTCAGGCTTGGTCAACACAGGCACATAAGAAAGCTTCTAATTAGCTTCTCGGTGCTTTGTTGAATGTTCCATGTGTTCTCCAGGTTCTTCCTACAGCAGTTATACTGGCCACCATAGCCTATTATATACTGAAAAATGCTTTAAACCATGCAATGGGTAGCTTTTGTTTATTATATCAGTCATTTTACAAAACTGATTTCTCATCATGTTTCAGATGTGTTGAAGAAATTAAGATTGAAATTTTTTAATAATATTTTTCACTTACATTTTTCACTCCGGAGATGAAATATAAATGTTATTCACTCATATCAAGCAAACTTTCTTTTCCTTTTTCAATCAAACATATTGGCTAGCAAGGTTTATTATATAACAACGGCGTTTTACTAGATATTACTTGATGTCCATGGTTTTACTGTTTATGTTCTGCTGTGTTTTGTGATTATTGGCACAGAAAATATAAAGTTATATAATGATTAAAGATAATTGAAAGAAATATGTGACATTAATAACAACAAATAATTCACTTTATTGAAATTTAAGTTTGCTTTGGACAGAAGGTGTCCATAAATACCACTTGGCCATGTAAGTATCTAAGAATA
Source organism: Unio delphinus (assembly GCA_029339505.1). Taxonomy (NCBI): domain Eukaryota; kingdom Metazoa; phylum Mollusca; class Bivalvia; order Unionida; family Unionidae; genus Unio; species Unio delphinus. Next base: position 162,286 of record JAQISU010000364.1, on the reverse strand, counting down.
ACTGGCTCCTGTGAATTGTCACAATTATTGTACATGGAAAATTCAGTACTCTACAGACTATTATAAAATAAACCCTCATGTTTTTGTTTCAGTTGAAATTTATGAATATTATTGAACAGCTTCAATGACTAGTTTACCAATACTCACAAAAGATTGAAACTATTCAACTCATTTGATAACATTTATTTGACACTGATACTTTTGTAACATTCTCTGTGTATGCTTTCAGATGATCATGCTTACTTTGAGCAGTCCTTCAGGGAATCTGATGCAAGTATTCTACATTCTATTAAATTGCTGTTTATAATTTGTGTCATTATTTCCTATGTGTCTGCAGTCATTTTAATTTAATGTTTTTTATACTAGTTTTGGTACATATTTATTTTTCCTGTCATATCATTTGTTTTCTTTATTTCCAGTTTTTGTTTGTGTAGGTTTAAAAAAAATCATTATGTTTGTGTAGGTTTTAAATCATTATGTTTGTGTTGGCTTTAAGTCATTATGTTTGTGTAGGTTTTAAATCATTATGTTTGTGTTCCATTCTCATAAGGTACTTACATGCTGCAGCCTTAAATGAAACTCCACCATTTCTTATTTTCATGACATCGTGCATCATTTAAGCTGTTACATTTTACAACCAATTAAGAGAGTTTCATGCTTCATTTACTATAACATTGGTAACAGTTATTCATATTCCAAAGACCATTATGAAGAACAAATAATCTATTCTGACTTAAATCTTTACATATTAATAATGATGTAATCTGACCGGAGTACAAAATAGTTTGGTGACAATTCATTTTATGCCATGAGATTATTACACGTTACATATTTTCAGTTTATTATGTTGTATTAGCATGAATAACAATAGGCATGTAATGAATAAATGTATGGAAACTAACTGATTGTCAATGTTAAGAAAGAATTATGTAGAATGGTTTCTTTGACATTATAATCATACTACTTGACAAATTTGCAGAGTTGATGGACATTCTGTTGGAATTGAATTATTAGCTAAGCAACTCAAATTACAAAAATACTGTCTCTTCAAAGATTAACTGAAGGATCAATAAAATCATGAATTGTGAATCATTTATCTTTTTCTTCAAAACTACAGGTTTTAATCCATGTGAATTTGTTTTACATTTACAATCATTATAACAGTGTAATCTCATTTATATAAACATTTTGCATTCAGAAACCATTCTTTGAAAAAATTGTAAATGGCATGTTTATCAAGCATGTCCTTGATGCCAGTTTTTGTCAACAACTCACCTCAAAATATTCTATGTAATTATGCCTATGGATTGTGTTGTTTGCATGGAAGGATATAATTGTCTTAGATCACCTTTCAAAATAGAGTTAAAAATTAATCTCCTTTCATTGAATCACCATTTGAATTCAAGTGATTTAAAAAAAAATCATCTTGCAATAAAGTTAATGATGGCACCTTTTGATAATAACAGTACCACGATGATTGAATAGTATTAATATCATTTCAATAGTTCCACTTCTGTGGACAATATCCAGATATTCCAAATATATTAAACTCCTTAGCATGATATTTACAAAAGAATAATCTATGTTTCAGTATTCCCTTCATGGTGAAAATATCTTGTCAGTAAGCTTGTGTGACCAGATTTGAAAAATAAATCTTACAAAATACTCACATTGAATACGAAATCAAATGTAGTGTTCTAATTCCATATTCTTACTTGACAGTACTTGTTTGAAAATGTGAAAGATATGTAAGATATATGTTCTAAGGCTGTTCTATAATAGCACCAATTAGAACCATAGTAATTAGAAATAATTTGGTTATTGTAACAAAAACTCGGTGTATATGCTTTCATATGCAGTGTATATGCTTTTATATGCAGTGAAATTATTAATGCTGAATTACATTGTCAATTACAGATATTGGGCTAACTGTAGCTTTGTTTTGTGTGATCATTTGTTATCAGATGATATTATTAATGTTAAATTACAATTGAGCAATATAAACAGTTTCAGTGGTAAAACTATCTCACAATGGGCCCCACATGTATCTTTTTTGTACTGGCCCCCACCTCCTTGACTGTCAATTTTTTTTCTTCCTGGTTTAGCTGGACCCCCAGGTTGATTGGGTCCCACATCAAGAATGTTCCGACTTCCACTGTAGTTATGCCACTTGACTGTTATTATTATCTTATAACACACTGACCTTGGCTTCATTCAGTCTTTTGTTTTTTGGTTTTCAGGCTATTTCAGATTGTGCTCAATTCCATATTGTGATGGAAAGCTTCAGTGTGATGGGTAAACAGAATGTGTACTCAATATGGGACGTTTTCTTGTACATTATGATGTATTGAGAGATATTATGTTCCAGTTTCTTTATTCTAGGTACATAATGCTGGGTCAAAATTATCTATGTTTGATATTTGAGGCATTCTTTTCCATTTTATTGGCAAATTAGGTGCATCTGTACTTTGACACTAAGGTGCTGGCATGGTCATAAGGAGTAAATATTTTCTCTCATTAAACGCTACTATATCAGACCAAAATAGATTTTTACTCAAGGGCATTGAGTCATAATACTGATTTACTGCTCATCTTTCAAGACAGCATATAAAGTAAGAAACATTATTTAGCGCGAAATAAATAGTATGCGGACTACTTAGTTACGTTCTTTAGAACTAATGAATAGTTGCTTTCTATAAGGTCAGTATAATCATATACAGCTATTGATTAGGACGGGGCTTAGCTGCAAGGGATCGATTAAAAGTAACATGTTGACGAAGTCTACATGAATAATATTATTCAAACTGACTCGCAGTAACGTTTGTAAACACATACTTGGAAAATGTTTTGTCGTTTAGGGTTTAACGCCATATTTGAGCACATTACATGCTATACATGATGGCTAGTACATATGATGAAGGAACTCGTAAAAATCCCAAACAGAACCACACAGACCAACCATGCTGGCCGAACCTGAGACTCGAACTCTCGCGGACAGAGGTGTTATGCTGGTGATCTGTAAAAGGGAGCGCACCAGACCACTCTGACACCTTATGGCCTATATTGAAGAAATACAACTGCTGTTCACTTGAGATTAACAATAAATCAAAGATCCTACACGGGCCTACAAAACGCGTCTACTTGAATAGAAACATGGTGACGTAGGACTTCACTTAGCTTCTGAAATATGAAAATAGGACACTAGACAAACTCATGGATTGAAAAGAACTAAGTACGTTTGGGTGCCTGATTGTCGTCTAATACGATTGATATATCTCAGTAACCCCATTAATTGTGCAATACATAAACCTTGATTCAGCCTGTTCATTGAATAGATTATCGTGTTATACCAGTAAAATATTTAATCTTAGGTTATCTTGTCTCCTTCTACTAACGAGATAGTTAATGTGTCATGTATCATCTATTTTGTTCATGTCAGGGTGGGGGTGGGGGGGAATCGGTGAATTTCACAGTTTATGGGGAAAAGAATACTAGAGACATACTTGAGAATCTGTTCGACGGCACGTTGATACGTTAGATAGCAGACGATAAAGTAGGTGTAGGAGAATCTGCATAATTATAAACTTTAACTAAGATGCAGTATTGATCTAAGGGAAACGTTTCTTACTTTTAAATACTATATTTATTTTTCTCATTCTAAAGATAAATATAGGATTTTCTGTGTTACAAGTTCAATGAGTTTATGCGGCGGTTTTCATGTTGACATTTCGAAATCACATTTTCATATGCATTTAGAGTGCAAATATGGGATATGTCTCTCACTTTACGTGATAAAAATTGGATTTTGTACCAACCACCCTCCACGTGATCCAAAATTTAAATAAATGACGCGCGTAATAGGCCAGCATGGCGGTAATTACATGTACCGATACATGTGCTACACACGAACTAGATTTTAATATCCCCAACTCACTGTAACTGGAAAGTGTAAGTATCTTGTACAATACGCGCTCAGCCTGACAAGATGGATGTCCTTTTCGAGAAACCTGTAAATAGCATAAAGTATGAGTACCTCAAGCTATATGGTTGTCTTGCATAACTTGAGATGTTAATAGCTAAGTACATTTAGCAATTGAACTTGTGGGACTTGTTTTCAACCTTTAAGAGTGTTTAGTGTTTCAATTGACATGATATCTAATTTGCAACGTGATAGTAACGTTATCACAAGCGTAAACCCGTATATACTAAGTTGCTCTCGAGACACGACATGCTGTAACGGTAGTTCAGTTCCCTTGATTATTTAACGCATAATATAACTAATCCATGTATACAACGACAACCTCTATTACCGCGCATATGACGACGCCTTCTGTTGCCATAATGAGACAGTAATCTATTGCATCTAGCGTCATTATAACAGCCAACTTGCAACGGTCATTGGCCATATTGTATATATTAGTATGTGTACGCTTTTACCAGAATGTTATATTAATCAAATATGTCATTTCTTAAGAGAAACGTTAAGAGTTAGATAGACACAACTAGGAATGACAACGTTTGTAATTTAGACACAGGGCTACTCATACGGAAACGGAGGAAAGGAAATTGCAGTATTTTAATACGATAGTAAAAAAAAAAACCATAGCATTGAATATTGGCAGATGTAAAAATACAGTCTAAAAACGTCCATCCAACAACTAGAGGAAAATCTTAAAAGTATAGTGAAAAAAAGAATATACATAATAGACTAATATAAAATGTAGGTATACAATTAAAATGTCAGCACAGGAAGTAATCCCTGTCCATGCTGATATTAGCTATCATAGTGAGAGACTTAATGTAATCAATATCTGACAATTCCTCTGGAATATGATCAATTTATGAATAAAGATAAAACCAAATGATACAATAAAATTGAAAGCTTAATTAGGCATGTTTTTTCATGAAGAATTTCACACTTTCAGATTTCAAGTCACTAACAATCGTATTCAGTAGACATCTAATTCGTATCGAATTATTAACCGTTATATGACATACATCAGAACCATGCTTTCTTTTATAATTCATGTATATGGTGGAACTGAATTTATGTATTTATTTATTTAATTAACTTAATTTTCTGAAGAAAAAAAACAAATCTAAGACATTTTAAGTTATTATGATTACATCATCGGCATCTTCAATTCTGGATATATATTATTCTAGATGCCTCCAATTAAGCATCACAGAATAACGATAAACCCATACCCTGATAGAAATAATGAAGTGAAAATGGTGTATGGTAATCAGTTTAATTGGTGGAGGAAAAATCTGGGAAAACTCTGATAAGTACCAACGCCATGCAGAAGCCTACTAAAATGTTTTCTGACATACATACAGACTAAAACAAAACAGAAAATTCCGAGTACAACTTGTTATGTACCCAATTCTTTTCAAACAAAAACGAGTCGTTTCGTACCCACTGCTATGCTAGATTCGTGCCAAATGCTACGGTCGTTTCGAACCCAGTGCTATGCTAGATTCGTGCCAAATGATATGGTCGTTTTGTACCCAGTGCTATGCTAGATTCATGCAAATGATATGGCCGTTTCGTACCCAGTACTATGCTAGATTCGTGCCAAACGATATGGTCGTTTATTGCACATATCGAAGTAGAAATATAACAAGCAAGATCATATAAAATAATATTTCCTACATATTTCAAACTGTTCTATATCAAACTATTTGATTTCTGGTATTGCCTTGGTGACAGTGATTGATTTTGAATAATTCGCCGAAAACACGCGCTAGCATATACGATCGTACTATTTGCCCTTACATGAAAACACATGGCGTTTTGCAACATATGTATATACTGAAACAAAACATGACATCGATTAAAAGATGGATCATTGTTGCAAAAACGGACGATGTCAATCTAACTTCCTATGTGCCAGTTGGCCTCTTATAGGAAGAAAACAATGCAACTGTTACACGGATTCAACTGGAATCCAAAAACAACCACCAAAACAAAAAGATACCAGAGACAAAAATATAAACAATGCATGCAATAATATTATTGGTGTGCAAAAATACCAGAATGGTGTCTTGCCCTCCTCAAAATGACATATAAATGTCAGCGGCACATACGGGCGGAGAGTTGACGGACGAGGCAATTCGCATTATTTCACCATTATTAATTTCTCAACACTATACTGATTACTGCTCTTTATTATTTTAAATTCCAGAACATAACAACATAGTAATTCTAATTAATCTTTTCCTACATAGCGTAGCCTCCTTTTTTCTAAGCCAGTATGTGTGTTATTCGTGGATTTGAAAAAAACTATAGAATATACGATTTGAAATAATGTTGTTAGTACTTTTGATCAAAGAACCATTATTGTGCTAGATTTTTGTACGTTTTATTACTTGTAGGATCCAAGCAGGAACAAATTTCTTAAATTATTTATAAACAAATAAAGATGTCAGATTTAAAATACTGAATTAAATATACATAAAATGCAGTGCCAATTTAAAGTCTCTCTCTGTCTGTCTCTGTATCTCTCTCTCTGTCTCTCTCTCTCTCTCTGTCTCTGTCTCTCTCTCTGTCTCTGTCTCTCTCTCTGTCTCTCTCTCTCTCTGTCTGTCTCTCTCTCTCTCTCTCTCTCTCTCTCTCTCCATTCACTATATTTAGAAAAACAAAGTAAAACACGAACTTATTCAGCATTGTTAATCATTACTGCATCAAAGCAAGGAACATGGCAATTATTAAAACCTTTAACACGTATATGTAGTTCTATAGATATGAACACCAGTGTGCTTAGTAGATTCACTACCGTCCTACACTCAAGTCATTACCTAAACGATTGTATATTTTTTGATCTATGTTAAGTCGAAACTCAACCAATATATGCGCCTGTTTAACGTCTAAAGTCAAGCATGTTTTTCGCCTGTATCAAGTCATAAATACCAAGTCTGAACCAGAAGATGTTATGCAGTTCAGTCAATGTCATATAATAATTTCATTCCAAAATAATGTCATTACTAGTTTATACATTCTTCATATAAATCATTTCTTGCGCATCTATCCATAGTGTATAATAGATGGTTACCACTATGTGTTTTGCAAATTCAAACATAATTCTATTGTTATATGAATTTATGACAGATGTAATTTTCAGGACAAATGTACCATTATAAGGACTTCTCAATTAAAGTCGTAAAGAAGGAATTGATCTTTAGTCCATATACAGTGATTAATAAGGAAGGAACTCATTTCAATGATATCAGTTAAATGCAATTTTAAAACAATAGCCAAACTATTGTTCAGACTGAAGAATTTTAACACAGAAATTAAGAAATAGAAGTACTCCTCACATCGGGATTCTCCCCCGCCCCGCCCCCCAAAAGTAATCAAAGACTTTAAGATGGCCTCTTTTTAGAGTCTGCCGTAGTAGAAATCAGGGCAAATTTCGACAACACAGACCAGTGAAATATTGGACGAGTGCAATAGATTATTATCAAACTTTATCAACAAGCTGTATTTCAGATTTCAAGTCACTAACAATCGTATTCAAAAGACATCAAATTAGTATCGAATCACTACACGTTATATATCATACATCTAGCAGCAGAGAGGGTGAATCCTACAACGTTTTCAGACAAAATTTTGATTGAATCATTAAAACTAGCCTTCCTACGATCTCATTTTAACCAAAAAAAATGTCTCAGTGGAAAACCCTACAACGTTTTCAGACAAAATTTTGATTGAAATCTTAATGAGTTTTCCCTACGAAATCTCATTTTAATTAAAAAAATGAAAACGGAGACTTTTACGATTTTTTAATTAATTTTGCTCGCAACGTCGTTGTCACTCACCCTCTCTGCTGCTTAGTGATTTCATCACTGGGTTAACAAAAATAATAAATGATTTTAGCCGAAGATTTGATCAAGTCCGATACGATGAAAATCACTAAGATGAAAGTCCTTAGGATTTCACAAACAGACTAATCGCTAACACCTCTTCTTGTAAATCAATCAGATTATTTGACTGGTCGGTGAGTTTGAAATTAATTCTGGTTAATGAATTATTATGGCATCGCATGTAGACTGGATTCACCGGAGACTCAATTATTAAAAATCCTGGAGGAGCTGTTGGTGCAAACGAATAAAGAATATATCCTTGCTGAGCTTGATTTGATTGTTCGAGATTAATTTGATAGCTTCCTTCTATAACATCGCATACTAAATTGATTGCAATCACCGATGAAATATTCACGTTGAACGGAGCGATATGTCTGCCACCACCATCTGGGTCATTATTATGTTTGAGGATTTTTATTTCCCCTGATGCTGTTTTTTTCCACGTATCATGAATTATTTTAAAACCAACATCGATGGCATCATTGAGAAGTTTTTTTAGTTCTGGTACGTTATATCCTCGTAGTTTGACTGTTGGAATATCTTTGACGGGGATATTTAAGTTCAATGCAAATGTTGTTCTCGTTTGGGGGTTATTGTGATCTAATATATCCTGAATAATTTTTAGGTTAAATGTTTCCATGTCATTGATGATTTTGTTACATGTTTCTACAACGCTGATAAATTCATCTCGAGTGAGAGTACCGGATTTAAGGGATATTAACAACAATGAAAAATCTTTATTCATTGCTGTGAAATTGTCAATGATTTTAGGTTCGTTAACAAAAAAATGATGATGTTCCCTTATTTCCTCCTCTTCTCCAATTGGTCGATATACTAAACTAAAAAACTCTATAGTAAATCTATGATCTTTATAACTCTTTATTGGATTATCAGGTTTTATTCTGTCGGTGATATAATCAGATTTTTGAAGTTCTGGTAAATGAACGGTGTTTCCCCCGGGTGGGATTTCAGGCCATCCTAGTACGGTTCTAATAGAACTTTGATAGATATCTACGACGTATCCTTCTGTGCTTATTTCAATGGCAGATGATAGCGTCGGCTCATGAACCGTTATTGCGATTTTTGATTCTTTTCCAGTAATCGATTTTATTCTACGCGCGAATTCATTATTGATTTGTTCAATTTGGTATGATCCGGTTGGTATTGAAACGACGTTCCAGTCTGGGGTTCCGTCGGGTTTATTCTTATTCGCGAACACTAAAGAATTATTGGGTTGTTGACCACCAAATGATTTTGATCTGATATTAGGCCAACTGTGATACATTCGTAGTTTTGCTAGCGCTATCTCCTTCACTGGGACTGGGCTAGGAAAATTTACACTAAACTCGGGTTCCGTTGATGTTATTGATATCATACTTGTTTGTACTGGGTTTGTGTTTTCTACTATTTGTTGAAGTAATTCTATCGGTGTTGTCATCGTTGCTATACTGTTGTTGTCGCTCTAATTTTGACATCGTGGAATCAAAAATACTGACCATCACTGAGAACTCAGGATCCGATATCGTTGATGTTATTGATATCATTCTGGTTTTTGGGTTCGTGTTTTCTAATTCCATCGGTGTTGTCATCGTTGCTATATTGTTGTTGTCGCTCTAATTTCGATATCGCGGAATCAAAAATATTGACCATCGCTGAGAATTCACTATCTGATATAATCGTATTATCGAGTGACGACGATATCATCAGGGATAACTGCGAATATGCGGTTGATGCAATATGAAATTGAATTAAGTAATCTTGCAGTTTACTCTGGCTGCATGATGATATCTTTTTTGCTATCCCGGTTGATATACCCCCGATTGTAGCCACCGCAGAAATGCAAATTGGAACTACGACCGGGGCAATCATTGTAACCGATGCAAGTATTATTCCGGCACCAGTGAGAACGCTTGACACCGAGTATATAATAACATCAATTGCGGTGATTCTTCGTCGGTATTTTTTTATTTTTATTTGATACTCCTCGGCGAGGGTTTTGAGTCTATTTTGAAATTCTCTGACCTGATCATAGCGACATTGAGTTGATGAAATCATTGTTATTTTAAAAACACTAGCGTTTTCAATTGTGAAATCCTTTCAATTTAGTTATTTACTTAAATCCGCTACGAATTCTAAGCACCAGGATATTTCTCTTCTAACGGTGTCATCAACCGCGATAATCTCAAATTCTTCTTCACCTCCGATAATTACTGTCGCGGTGCCACCAAAGTAGGTTTTACCTTTCACGATGATATCAAATTGCTTGTCAGAGATTAACGTCATCCTGTAGATACCATAGGGCCACTTCTCGATATTGACCTTCAATTTAGCATTAGATTCTTTTACCCAATCAAAGGTCCCATACTTTACCCTTTCAGAGGTTTCTTTTAGTTTAGCAATATCGTCATAAATGTCGAGATAGGTTTTTTTGATTTCGGTATATTTCATCATCGTTTTATCGCGGCGACTAAAAAATGAAATCAAAAGGAAGTTAAATTCCAAATTTTTTTGCATGACATAATGCCCGCTGAGTTGAGAATATGTCGTCGTGATATTGTAGCTTTCAGAGCCCTCAAAGAACTTATTAGCCATTTCGCTGATACGTTTTTGTTCATCAATAGCTTTTTTAACTTCAGCGAGAGTCGGGCCTGTCAACGATGTGGTTTCAGACGCAGGTGTTCTCCCTAAAAATTTATCAACGATGGTATTAAGTGTTGTTTGTCTCACCATAAACATATTAATATCTTTGAGAGTCATTGTAGATGTAACCGGGACACCAAAGAAATTATTAGCGACGTAGGCATTATGAGTATGCTTGCCGATAAACTCGTTGATTTCAGCGAGAGTCATGGCAGCCACAAGCGGGGTTCCAAAAAACTTAACAACGACGTCGTTAGTGGGTTTTTGCACTCTTTCAAGATTTTCTATTAGTTTAGAAATATCATTGTAAATATCAAGATAATTTGCCTTGATTTCATTTTCATTCATCATCGTCTCCGCGTCCTTGTTGAAAAAGAATAGCGATAGAAAGTTTTTGATTTCAGCGAGAGTCATGCCAACCACAAGCGGGGTTCCAAAGAATTTATGAATGACATTTTTGCGAAAATTATTATAACCTCGTATATAATCATCCAGCTCACGGCCGCGGGCGGCAATTGCGTCGGTGATCGTAGACACAAGTGCGCCTGGTTTAAGTCGTCCGTCGTTGGAATACAGCGCAATAGAGTTTTCAGCGGCGTCGCGCTGCCGTATCAAAATATCATTCAACGACACATTACTGCTTTTCAATTTACCCTGTTTATCTTGAAATACAACTATTTCCCCGGGATCAACATCTGTTAAATTTAACGTCTCAGCGATTTCATCTTCGATTAGTTTTTTTATATCCTTGTTAGAATCACCGGTTGCAACGCCATCGGGTTTAGGTTTCATAGGTCTTCCCCAAATATCAATCATATTATTGTAAAACTCTCTCTCTCTCTAAAAAGCGATTGCTGGTGTATTCATTTACGACAACATGAGGTGGTTTCCCTCTTGGGTTACCCAAGGAGTTAGAAATAGCATCAAGAACATTTAATACTTCGCTGCCGCATATTGGTGGATCATTCATTTGTTGTGTTGGTAGCGTAGAATACCAAGTCTTCATTGGAAACGTTTTTATATAACGCATGAATTCCTTTGGCGGTGCTAATCCATATGAATCAAAATAGACAATCCCACGTGGATCAATAGCGTATGCAACCCAGTGAGTACCAGGTCCGGTGCTGTTATCGAGATTAATGATACCGGTTTCAACGCTGTTTGGTTGATGTGGTAATTGATCTTTCATAAAGACACCTCTGAAGTTTTTAATCGCTAGTTTTTTAGCAGCATCCATTAAATCAAAATTGGACATAGGAATCTTCGATTCCTCAATTAATAAATCGTTCCTGGTAGTCTTAGACCCTTTCCGCTGTACCATGAATACGGGGTTCCTGGTAGTCTTAGACCCTTTCCGCTGTACCATGAATACGGGGTTCCTGGTAGTCTTAGACCCTTTCCCTTTTTTTTATATCCTTTCCCAGTTGATTTCTTTAGTGCCATTCCTGCTGCAGTACCAACGGCTCCTAACGCAGCCGCTTTAGCCACCGCTGGGGCTGCTGCTGCAATCAATGCTGGAATCGCAGCTAACAACGGGAATATACCGCCTGTTTTAATCATATTTTTGATAGCAGCCGCAGAGAGAGTAATCTGAACACCTTTTGTGGCTGCAAGTGCATCATTGAAATGTTTCACCTGACGAGTTGTCAGCGATAATTTATTTGCACCACCAGTCATTTGGTTGGGTTTCAACGTGATTGTGGTTCCACATTTTTTAGCTGATTCCGATTGCAATTTTTTTAATTGACCGGGAGTTAAAGCAACACTAATAACACTATATGACATTATATATAATTGATTGATTCTAATTCAATGAAAAATCGAGAAAATCAATCAAAGATTTTCTACTGGTGCATCTACCACTCTCATTCTTCCTCCAACACCTTCGAGTAGCATTGATTTATCACTGAGAATGACAGCAACCGCTCTATAATTATCAATAGCATCAGGACCGGTTACATTAGCTCTAAAGTGTATATCAACGACGGATTGTCTTGTTAAATCAAGATGTTCCAGCGAAAAGTAGTAGATCGGATATAGATTCTTAAAATCTAATTGTGATATTTGCAAACCAGTATCAACATTTTGATCGCGTGCCATAAACGACAACAATCTATGATACACGCGTGCAATATGATTTTCTGTGTAATCGAGTTGCACATCTTCGGATGGTTCCTGCTGACCGTTTATTCTCAGTGAGACGTCTTTCACACCTAATGGGTCAAATATCATATGACTGAAACGTTGATCGCCAACTCGTGTGTTATCCTGTAGCGCTACAAATATATGACGTGGAGCTGAAACGCCTTGTTTTGATGCTAGATTCCACGTGAATAACCCGTTGATATTTGATTGCTTAACATCTGTACTCACGGTTAACCAACTCAACAACGACTTTCCTCCTTGGTCCATAAATGATAGTAATCGTTCTTCTGCGGTGATTGCTGGAGTCAACATTGGCATCCACAATGATATTTTTGTTAAAATAACTTTACCGGCATCAGCATTGGGATTTGCAGCATCTGCTGGAATCCTCCAAATTGCGTCATTATCATCACCCTTTCGTACAAGCGCTACTGTATGCTTCGCCCCGTAGATAACTTTTCGGACGTTTCTACAGAATCCAAATATGTGATGCAGTGGAATAGCGCATGAAAATGATTTACTAGCCCCTTGCAACATTGAAATACGTGTTGCGGCTCCTAGATTGAAATTAACATCGTTGTTTATAACTACAGCCTCGACATCAGCATCATCATTAGCAGCACTGGCTTTTTTTGGTCGTCTTACAACAAATTGAATTCCTCCAGCGGTATTTTTAACATCTTTTGCAAACATCATAGAAGGTCCTGCTGATCTTGTATAATCATCAGAATATCTCGCTAACCCGATTATTGTTGTAGCCACATCAACATCGCGATCTATCGACTCGATTTCTTTTCCATCAATGAGGTATCTTGCACTCTCAAATAACGCCATAATACCATTATTGACAAAACCGACTTGAGTACCAGCTGGATACGGTGCTCCAGCAGCTGTTACAAGTTTTCCTTCTACTTCGATAAACGCTTCACAAGGCAAAAAATATTTACTGGTATCATGGACTTGAAGTTCAATTCGCGATCGACTATTTGCGTCTATTGCATGATAGGCGTAATATTGATAATCGCGTACAGAATCATCCTTGCCAACTGGGGCGTCTATATCAAACGCTGGATCAGGTGACCTTTTGAACATTTTATTCTATTTATCAGAGTCTAAATCATAAACGATTTTCATCGACGTAGTTTTTTAAAGCCGCTTCCTGCTATCATATTTGCGTCGGGAGTTAAAGCCATAGACGCTAATTTTTCATCTACTGCGTTATTTATAATTCTACTAACACTTGCAGGCATTTCTGCTGTAGATGGCAATGGTACCGGTTTCTTTTTTCGTCTCACCAATGATGTTAATTTATTTTTCGCGGCTGAAAACGCTTTCCCGGCAAAATCTCCAACAGCACTAATACCCTTATCACGAATAACATCAATTGCTTTCATTGATAATTGTTTAGCTAACGGCATCACTTTTGGAGCCATTCTCGCAAATAACCCTGCAATGGTATTGCCTAAACCATCTCCGTAGTATGCTCTATAAACTGGAAACCGTGAATCAACTACATAGACGGGGGTTGGTTTATCATGATTGTAGTGTATGATCATTATTTGAAATCAGAAACCATTTTTCAATTGGAAACGCTAGCGTTTTTATTTAATCACTGTGATAATCCTCTACTAACTCGCCAATGAAATCTCGATATGTTTTGATATCCATGATACCGCCTTGAAATAAACGTCTACAGATATCAGATGCTTCATTAATTATTTCCGGCGAGTTATTTCCAGCTCGGAATCCTCCTACAAGAACTTCTAATCGTGATATATCACTGAGAACACTACCAGGACATGAAATCCATGGATTTTCCCTCGAAGAGTTTTCAACTAAACCACTGCCTGTTTTTGAAAATCCTTTGGTTTTATCAGTGATACCGGTTGCACCTTTTTCATGATCAGCTTCTCTCGTTATTTTCATCGGTTGGGGGGATTGTGTTATATCAATAAATTTTGATTGTTCTGGTAGTCTAAGAAATCCGGTATCCGATTGCTCCCCTATAGATGATTCAGCTTTTTTTATTGCTGCCATATATTCCTGAAATGTTTTATCAACTCCTTTTGCTTGAGAGGAACCTGATAGTATACGATATAACCCCCTATACCAATCTTTTTTAGGGGGAAGATTATAATCACCGTAAATATATTTTCTTCTCTGATGAAAACTCCTAGTGACAAATTGGGCTAATTCTTCCATAGAATCAAATTTTTTATTTCTCAATTCATCTAATTTACCGGGAAGAAGTTTTTCATTGAATGCAACTCGTCCACTAGTAGTATCCTCCCCTTCTTCTTGAAATTCGGGTGGGGGGATATCTTCTTGAAGTTCTCGTTGTTGTTCTGAAGCGGTTGATATATCCTGAGGAAGTGTTTTCAAGGATTTTTTTGTTTGTTTAGTTCTTTTTGCTATTTTTTCTAACACAGGAAGAAAAGACTCTTCTTGTTTTTTTCCTTCTTCAGAGATTGTTGACACTATCTGTTTCGTTGCTGTGGTTACTGGTTTAAACAATTCTTCAGACCCCACAGCAAAATCAGTTTGTAAACTCTGTCGTTGTTGCAGTTTATTTCTTACAGAGTCGCGAATTGGTATAAATTTCTTGATTGCATCAAGTCGTTCACGAGCCAATCGGGTCGTTAATGCTTCATTGACCATTATTTGAAATCGCAAAAAATTTTTCAATTGTAAAATAATTTTCAGTTAATTCAACACTTCGGATGATTTTTTAACACGGCCATTAACAATAATCGTAGAAGCGTTATTTCACTGTGAGACAGCTTCGTTCATCGATGGCGAAAATGTCATAATTGTTTATAAAATAAATCATACTGACACTTTCGCCATTCTACGCTGATCAATCTGACATATCATATCGAGGAAACCAACCATTAACGGCCTATCGATTTGACATTTTCAATCAAAAAATGCTAAAAAAAATTAAAATCTCTATGAGGGACGGTCACAATCAAATAATGATAAATGGTTGGTCAATCAAAATTGTTCATTTTCTTGAATTAACGCCCGTAGGTTTCTAACTTTAGAATTAACCTCCTTTTTCAATTCGTATTCCCTACCTAATTCCTTTCGTATTCCTTCTACGATAGTATATAACGGAGCGAACACACTTACGTCACTGGTAAATGCGAGAGAGTCCTTAATAGAATTCTGAATTCTTTTGAGGAGCGCATACTTCTTTGGTAGCATATATTTATTGTTGTTAACTCCGTATTCTATATCCTGAAAATCAGACATGATTTGATCAGGATTTAAACCATCCGATAGTTCAATATCCCAACTTTTCAATTTTGAAATCTCGGATATGATACTATTCATGTTTTCAGAATTCATTATTCTATAACAATTATATATTTCTAAATGAAAAATATGACGCATCAGACATAACTAAATCGAATTTTTTGTCCCGTCCTTTTTGAAAACGCAGATCGATAAATTCCCTCTGCAACAAATCGTACTGAGGCTCTACAAATATCGAAGTACCCACTGGCTTCATATATCGATTGAAATATTTTTTCTTCGTTAGTTGTTGTATTCAAAGATTTTACGGGTCTCGCTTTTTTTGAGCAAGTACCAGTCTTTCCTCGTTTGGTATTCTCACTTTGTGTGATAGCTTGCAGATTTGATAAAGAATTATTCTTTGGATTAGAATCCTTATGATCGATAACAAAACCATCCTCGATTAATCCATGGAAACACTCATACACGAAACGATGATTGTGATATTTTTTCTTTCCAGCACCAAACATCAAATACCCTTGATTAGTCACAACACCAACTGGGTTCTTCAGTCTACGGTTTCTTACGATACCATCACTTGATGCTTCATAATTTGTGATCACAGGGTGTGGTCTGAATTCTTGGTTCATTTATATATTATACTATTGTTTGTCTAATTCATCGTTTGGTCTAATGATTACATCTTTGGAAAATCTTTCGATGTAGTCTTGGGGGGTTCTTATGACTTTATCCTTGACTTTGTCAACGTCAAGGACTTTTTCAGGGTCATAATTTCTGATTGATTGTCCATTTTTTATTCTTTTATCATAATATCGCTTCAATTCCCTGTATCGCTTACCACCACAATTCAAACACAACTGCGATTTTCCCCTGACCCCAACTCCACATAGAATACAAGGTAACGGACCAAGGCTTCCACGACGATAGCTTTGCATATGATACCCACAAAACTCATTTCTGCATGATTTGTTACACGGGGTTACTGATCCAATCATAAGCCACTTGCAGTGATTCATTATATAAAAATCTTTCATTTAAATGCTTGTTTTAATTATAGCATGAGGGAATTAAGGAGAACGCCTTCGAAAAATGCTGATAAGGAGTTTAAGAGATTATTAAAAATCAATCCTAGATTTAATCTCGATAGACCCAAAAAACGTCCAATAGACGGAAACATGAAAGAGTTTAAGAGATTATTAAAAATCAATCCTAGATTTAATCTCGATAGACCCAAAAAACGTAACAAACGTCCAAGAGACGGAAACATGAAAGAGTTTAAGAGATTCTTGAAAATCAATCCTAGATTTAATCTCGATAAACCCAAAAAACGTCCAATAGACGGAAACATGAAAGAGTTTAAGAGATTATTAAAAATCAATCCTAGATTTAATCTCGATAGACCCAAAAAACGTAACAAAATCAATCCTAGATTTAATCTCGATAAACCCAAAAAACGTCCAATAGACGGAAACATGAAAGAGTTTAAGAGATTATTAAAAATCAATCCTAGATTTAATCTCGATAAACCAAAAAAAACGTCCAAGAGAGATTACCCTTGGAAAGATGCTCAATTCAATCTCGATATAGTTTCTAATACACCAAAGAATACAATTCTTGATAAACCCATGATTAGTAAAATCAGAGATTGTTTTAATGAATTCAAGCGTGATGGAGCATCTTATTGTTGGTCAACATTTCGAATTGATGGTGTTGTTGACGCTACCATGAATGATGAAAAAGCAGCAGTGATAATTTCACGTGTTGGGGAAAAACGGCATTTTTTCCGAATCAAATTCATTATCGAAGTCGATGGCAAATGGATTATTAGGGATAAATTTGAACCAATCCTCAAGAATAAAAAAGCTGTCATTGTGAGTAGAGATTCCAAACCAGGAATTCTAACCGGCATTGACAAACCGTACTACGAAAGATCCTATCCCGTAACAGCAATGGTTTATGGGATATATCCGTTAAATGATAAACCCGATATCGCAAAACTAGCTCCTATGAAATATTCGTCAGGGCTTAATTGTGTAGCAGAACGAATAATAGAACACTTCACAAATGCATCCCGAGGAAATAAACTAACTGATCTGCGACGTAGGAAAATAACCGAGTGGGAATTAACGGTAAAACAGCATGGTGCAAAGATTTCTGATATAGCTAAATTAGAAACATCATTAAGATTTCCAATAACCGTTATGACGATAACCGGAGAGGTTTTATACGAACCGAAATATAACAAAAATGGAGCCCCAATACAGATTATTGATCATAACAAACACGCGTGGACACCTGCGGTAACAATATTTCCACGAGAACGAACCGTGAAATATATCCCTAAGGAGTTCGTCGGGGATGATTTCTATGAAGAGAGATTATTCGATGCTATTCATGCGTTGTGTAAGGATGATCCTGTGTCAGTGTGGTTACTTAGAAGTGATGAAGAATTCGATCAATTTGTAAAACCAAATGGTGAATTATATCGCATTGAAGAATTAGATAACAGAATGAGAAAAATTGCAAATGATTTTTCACCGGAGAATTCCCATGAAAAACTACTCACGGATAGTTTTACTATTCCATCAGTGGTAGCTCACTTCGCAAGAGAAAAAAACTCATGGCGTCCAACACGAAGTGATTTTCTCGAGGATGTTAAATTGAGTTGCGTCGCATTTGGTCATGGAGGACTGTGGAATACGAAATACTCACGTGATGGTATGATTTCAATTGATATAGCCGCGTGTTATCCCGGAAGTTTTCTCGGATATGGGGAATGCGCTGAGTACTTTAAACGATTTGGACACCCCACGCATGAAATGACTTGTGTTGCGATTAATGGACCATTGCCTGATTTTGATTTAACCGGATTCGCTCGTGTGATATCATTTGAATTAGCTACAGGGTTACATCCGTGTAGTTATGTTTGGCTCGGTAGACACCTATCTGAAAAACACTGGATGCCAATAGTGCTATTGAGATATATGATTGATTGTGGTATGCTAATATCGTTGATTGTCAGTGAGGCGATTATATCCTATCGAGCTCAGAAAGAAGTTTGGCTACCACAACCCGATCTAGATAGAATAATCAACGAACTACGAAAACAGTTTCCAGATTTCAGTGAAGAAGAAATCATAAATTGGTCTAAAAAGTTATTTGAAATTAAAAAAGAACAAGCAAAAGATCTCGGAAGAAGAATAATCGGTAAATTTACCCAGGGTGGACGATACGATAACGCAAAATAATCTTCGCGGTTGATCATAGACGTCGCTGAATACGATTTTATTGTAGCGGATTTAACGAAACAGGGAAAACTTGTATCCCGTAAGGATGCTTTTCTATCCAATGGTGAGAAATTAGGTACGGTTGTTACCTACTGTGATGGATATAATTCCCAGTACACACATTTGAGAAGTTCAATGCTAGCCTATGCTTGTATTAATCTATTTTCGATGATAAATAGATTTCCTAATACCGCAGTTAGAGTAGCCACTGATTCGATGTATATACATAATAAATACAAATCAGCTGTAGCGGCATTCACAGATCCCGAAGAAAATTGGGGGCGTTGGCGATTTAAAAAGGAGATGCTACATGAGTATTGTGAATCCGCAGACGTTGCCATGGATGATAAATATATTTGTTGTAACCGTATTGAAATTCAATCAGAATTTTCTAATGCACCACCGGTATCTGATCCTATCTATATATACAAGACAGTTTATTTAAATGGTTGTGGTGGGTCAGGAAAGACAACTCGTGCAATCGAATTATTCCGTGGGAAAAGTCCTACGGATTTCACAAACATGATTGTGCTAACACCGACTCACAGACTCGCCAGAGAGATGAAACAGCGAGGGGTAAATGCCTGTACTTATCACAGCTTCTTTCGATGGAAGGGTGATAAATGGACTCCTGAGCGTATGGGTGATAAATTCATTCCTGAAATCATAATTTGGGACGAAATATGCACAGTATCATTAGATGTATTACAAACATTTCTCGAGTGGTTGTTAAACAAAAACACAAAAGTCGTTATGTGCGGGGATCACGGCCAACCACCACCATTTGTCGGTGGATCCCCACATGAATGGCTAAAGGGTTTTGTGGACTACTATGAAGAAATCACCACTGATTATAGATCACTTGATGAACGATTACGCGAGTTCAAAGCGCTAATTAGATTACAACCGGATAGAATCCAATGCGAAATAGCGCGTGAAGTGATTTCAGAAACCCCAATGAATGATTTCTGGGAAGCGTGGAGACCAAACGATTTGATCATTGCAAGTAGAAAAATAGTCAGGGATACACTTCAGATGAAGTTATTTGAATTGCATAAAGAAAAATTTGCAACGCTTCCAGTACCCCTTTGTTATAGGCCATCGGATACACGAAAACAGAATATTGAAGTTGATATTCCAGGACAGAGTGAAAAACAAATTCTCGTATTAAATGATATTGTGCTGGTTGATATCAATGTCGTTGAAGATGCATTGCGTGCTAATAAATCCCCGTGGACGCTAGGATACGCAGCGACGATACATTCTTCACAGGGATTGACTATATCGGATACAATTGTTTGGATGGTAGATAATCGCATCGAATGGTCAAATTTAGTCTATCTCGCAGTATCCAGAGTACGAAAAATAAATCAACTTCGAAGAGTTGTTTTCGATGATAATGACACAACAATAAGTGATATTGATGTTAGCATCATTAATAAAAAATTATCCGGTTACAAACAACAGGACAAAAAAAAACAACGAGAATTTGATATTGATGCTGAACTAATAATCACTTTGAAGAAACAACAGAATAATCACTGCGCGAGTTGCAATTGTATAATGCGTTGGCAGTATTCGGATAAGGATCCTCGCCAATTCACCGTAGACAGAAAAAATAACAATCTCGGTCATGTCAGAAATAATGTGATGTTGACTTGTCTTGAGTGCAATAGACGCAACGGTGCTAGTTAAGACCATGCGGTGGCAATTGAGTATCCTCGGGAATCACTTGTAGTTGTTGTCGAGTAAAACCCCGCTGAGGGGCAGTTTAATCCAGTTTATAGACTGGAGGTCTACCAGTTGATCGTGTTATACTAGATATCGTATGCGTAGTGACGCTCCAAATAGGATCAGTAGCCCTTTTTCTACCCCCTTCAAGCTTTCCTGGTTCGTATAAGTACCTCACAATGACACTACTACCAAGAATTGGTTCTTTGAAATCTTTTTGTGGTTGTACGGGTATTGACTTCTTTTTAATCGCGTTGATAGGTTTCATGTTGATTGTTCTAGTAATCTCGTTATTCAGTGCAGTAATCACAGATGGTAATCTTTTAACCCATTCACGGGATCTTTTTTCTTGGATGAATTCTTTTGCGTATTGATATCCAAATAACCGCTCAGCAATCGTCCGATTAAATCGTTCTACAATGGCCTGATCGCGATGTAGCGTAGTATGCCCTCGTCGTATGGTGACATTATGATGTTTCATTGTAGATAACACTGCACCCTGAAATTCCTTGCCAGGATCAACCTGCAATAGATTTGGCCAGTGCAGAGGACCTCGTCGATAAATCCTTTCAAATGCAGAAGCGACTTCAGTGGCTGATTTTGTTTTTAACGGTTCTGCTTCTTTGTATCGACTTGCAATATCAACTACGGTTAACGCATATTTGTAACCACGATCATGTGGCAGAAATAATATATCAGCCTGATGAACTTCATTAGGAGCGGTCACATCAAAATGCGAGAATTGAATTTGTTTAGGCGGTGGTAGATAAATTTGCCATAGTGCCTGTTTGGATAACCAATTAGCCGCAGTGGTTTTTTTCACTTTTGCAGCGCTAGCGAGTTTATGGACTGCTGATTTACCCCTCCAGTATCCTCTTGGGGAATAATAAATTGATTCCATATTATTAATTACCAGCACCTAACATCAATTTACTTTTCATAGCCGATTTTATCAAAAATGAAGACAATTTTTCTTTGAAGGATTTATCAGGAATAGCATTTAACGCATGAATTAATTTCACATCCGCGAGATGCCTGTTTTGCAGATTGCTGCTTTTATAAGCAACATCATGAAGGTGACAGGCCTTATCAATGGCGTTTATTGGTTCTTCACCGGGGTTGGGTTGATTTTGATTATTGAGTCTGATATCAAGTCTGGTTCCCGGTCCACAGTAGCTATATCCTGGAAGGTGTTTTTCTCCTGGATACTTTGCCCATGGGGTTCCAGGGAGCTTTGCCAATTTGGCTGCGATATCACCTCCTCGTTTTTTTTTAAAACATCTCCGGGTTTCATAGACACAAATCTAAATTTCTTTGTACCACATTGCACGCATTTACCAGAAAGCGCTGATCGGTTATTTTTAGTTGTAATCGTCGTCAAGTCATCTGTGCCAGTACGCGTTTTACACTTCACACAATATAGATCCATAATTTATGTATAGAAATATGGATATAATTGATTTTTCAGCGACTAAAACAAGAGAACCAATTAAGCATCATGCAGCGCTACCAAACTCTATCCGGATGATTATAATCGGGCCATCTGGATCCGGTAAAACGCAAATGTTACTCAATTTAATAATGAGATGGATGAAGTGGGATAAGTTGTATTTAATTGCCCCTAGCGTAGATGATCAACGATGTTATGAAGTGTTAAAGGATTTTAACGACAGCGCGGTAGAAAAATCCGGAGAGGGTATTATTGAGTTTATAACCGATATCGATGAAGCACCGAGTATTGATGATATTGATGGAGATATTAACAATTTAGTCGTATACGACGATATAATGTTGGATAAACAAAAGAATCCTGCTAGAATATTTTCCCGTGGGCGTCACAAAAACACTGACGTGATATATGTCACTCAACGCTACACTCAGGTTCCAAAAGTCATCAGAGATAACTGCAATATTCTTTCTGTATTCAACGGAGTTGATACTCATACTCTTAGAAATATTTGGCAGACATGGTGTACTGATATGGACTTCAATCAATTTCGAGATTTCTTTAGTCATGCTCAGTCAAAACCACACGGATTCGCAACAATAAATTTACATGATCCTCGGACACGATATCGTATCGGACTCGATCAAATATTCGGTTAAAATCATTTATTATTTTTTGTTAACCTGTAGCAGCAGAGAGGGTGAGTGACAACGACGTTGCGAGCAAAATTAATTAAAAAATCGTAAAAGTCTCCGTTTTCATTTTTTTAATTCAAATGAGATTTCGTAGGGAAAACTCATTAAGATTTCAATCAAAATTTTGTCTGAAAACGTTGTAGGATTTGCCCCTGAGACATTTTTTTTGGTTAAAATGAGATCGTAGGAAGGCTAGTTTTAATGATTCAATCAAAATTTTGTCTGAAAACGTTGTAGGATTCACCCTCTCTGCTGCTCATCTTTTATAATTCATGGATACGGTTGAACTGAATGTACGTATTTACGTATTATTTTATTTTTTATTTATTTATTTATCTTAATTTTCTGGATATACAAATCTGAAACATTTTAAGTCATAATCGGCATCTTAATTCTCTATATATAATAATAATATTGTAGATGCCTCCAGTCTGGCATTTACAGAATAATGATTGACCCATACCCCTATAACAAATAAAGGGAAAATGGCATTTTGAGTGTAACACCATTTCTCAGACTAGATAGACTATACGAGGCGATCAGTATAACTGGTGGAGGAAGAATCTGGGAAAAGTTTGATAAGAACCAACAGCATGCGGGAGCCTTCTAGAAACTTTTCTCACATACCGTCAGACGCAAACGAAGCAGATAATTCCAAGGCCAATTCGTTCTGTACCCAATTCTTTTATTTCAAAAATGAGTTGTTTCGTACCCAATGCTATGGTTGTTTCGTACCCAGTGCTATGGTGGATTAGTACCTAATGCTATGGTCGTTTCATACCTGTTGCTTTGGTGGATTCGTACCCAAATGCTATGGTAGTTTCGTACCCAGTGATATGGTAGATACGTACCCAATATATGGTCGTTTCGTACCCACGTTGAAGTATCAATATAGCTACCAAGATCGTATTAAAATATTATTTCCTACAGACTTAAAACTGTTATATATCAAAGTATTTGATATCAGGCATTGCCTTTGTGACAGTGATTGTCTTTGGATAATTCACGGAGAACAAGAGCTGGCATATAACATAGTACAAATTGCGCTTCCATGAAAATATATGGCGTTTTGCAACATTTGTATATTATGAGACAAAATATGACATCGATTAAAAGATCAATCAGTGCTGCAAAAAGCGGGCCATGCCAATTTAACTTCCTATTCCTATTGGCCTTTTATCAGAAGTGTAGTAGTTTATACATTAATTAGATTTGAATTCCCTTTTTTATGTTTCAATACGAGGAATATAATCATTCATTTGTGTAACTCGACTGAGAGTTGAACAATACATTGACTAGAAAGTGGTCCCATCTTTTCATGAACACTGACAATATCAATGTGTTTTTCTGTAGTTAGACACATGCATGCAAAGAAATGGCAATACTTCTACATTGTAAACACAGATAATATGCATTTGTATCGCATTAGCTAGACTGATACATGCAAAATATATTAATCAGGTAGTAATCCCCCACCCAAATCTTAGCAGAGGTAATGTTAAGATGTAATTTGTCTCGTTGTATAATTACATAAAGGCTGATACTTATATAATCCTGTTGCAATCTGGAGTGCCCTGTCCTCGGGCAAATCTGATTGTTATTAGCAAAAAAAAACCCCAAAAAACAATGCATATGATTTCAGAAGTGTATAACAACGAGCTAGGTTACGCATAAGTTAACTTATCTGTCTGATTTCAACTAAGTTACGAATAGTTTACATTACATATTTCATAGCGTCAATGCAAACTGTTATTTCATGGACTTCAAGAGGATCAAATGTTGCGCTAGGTATGTGGTTTGTCGAAGCAAATGCAGACGGTTACTATACAGTAAATGTATGTGTGTGTGTGTGTGTGTGTGTGTGTCATTTCTATTTTTAATGTATCTTTCACAATTTTTCCGTCATATCGCTACAATGTGTGCAGAGTTACAATTTATGGTGATGTTTAGCGCTGGGGCATAATTCCGCTGACACGTAGCGTGATGTCCATACCAGTCACATAATCCTGACACCAGGCCGACCAGTTCCAACGCTGACGTCTTAATGCTGCGCGCAGCCGTTTGTACCATTTTATAACAGTCATAAAAAACTCCAATGTTTGCATTGATATATTTTAGTTTATTTATTTGATTTCATTATTTCAAAAATCCCATGTTTCCATTGATGTCTCTTAGTTTATTTTTATTTATTTTTTACTTCAGTAATCCAAAACTTCCATGTTTGCATCAACTTTTATGTATCTGACTTTAGTAATCTTAAACTCTCGTGTTTGCATACCGTTATTTAGTTTATTTATTTTACTTTAGGAACGTAAGTACGTGCACCAGTTCCAACGCAATGTCATTATCGACTGATACCTTTACTTAGAGTGTCGTAGTTGTGATGTGTGGTGACGATAATGATGCTGGTGGTGGTGATAATGGTTATTGCATGAAAGTATAAACCGACAATATAAACCTGTCTGATTTATACCTCAGTCACAAGCAAACATCAGCAATTCCACCGGATGTTGGTTCGCAGCATTATAAAGTAGGCATTCATCTTCACTCCTCCGCATATAAATCTTTTCTTCTGCATCCATCCATAACGTATAATAGATGATTGCCACTAGGTGTTTTACAAATTGAATAATAATTATACTGCCAGTTATTACAAATGTAATATTCAGGACCAATGTACCGTCATAAGTACTTCTCAGTTAAAGTCGCTAAGAAGGAATTGATATTTTGTCTAAATACAAGGTTAACATATTCGCATACAATGATTAAAATGGACGGAAGTCGTTTCAAAGATAGCAGTTAAAAGCAGTTTTTTAAATAAAAAAGCCAAACTATTGTTCAGACTGAACCATAATAACCATTTTAACACAGAGATTAAGAAATAAATATGCTTCTTACATCGGGATTACAAAAAAAATCAAATCCTTTAGTACGGACTTTTTTAGTCTCTGCCGTAGTCAAAATCTGTCAATTTTCGACAACACAGACCAGTGAAATATTTGATTAGCGCAATAGAGTATTTTCAAACTTTACCAACAAACTGTATTTCAAAAGAACTGAGAACGTCTCGGTGGCTAATTGTCGTTGCGAATAATATACAATACATACTGTGATCATTACACAAAATAGAAGCCTTGACTACGTTTGTCTGTATACTATAATGTCGTTTTGTGACGTATTCAATTTATGCTGAATTAGTTTATATTGTCACTAAATAAAGTGTCACTTATCATCTCTTTTGATCCTGCTATGTTCGGCGTTGGGTGCCTTTCGAGGTATTATGACTTGAGACATTAAAGCAGGGTTCCAATAGTATATTTAATTATGTTCTGCAGTAATTTGGGTTGAATGAATCAATGCGTGTAGTATACTGAAACCAGATACCAATTTACCTAACTCAGTTTAAATAACCCTGAATTGAACATTAGTAATAAAATAGTTGGTCAACGTCCCAGACAGGTATTTACTTTTCGAGACAACTCTATATTGCATTGCAAATTAAATTTGGTGTAGTAGTTTAATTGTACGTGTGCTGTGTATGAACAGTGATAACGTATTTTGTATTTCAACTGTACGTGTGCTGTGTATGAACAGTGATAAAGTATTTTGTATTTCAACTGTATGTGTGCTGACCTTGAAAAGTGATAGTGTATAACAATATCCTTGACCGATATGCTTTTCTCCACTGATATATTTAGCAACCGTACATAATACCATACTATTATTTCATGCTACTAAATGTCAAACAAAACTTCAACGGTACAATATCTGTCAGACTCAATCAGGTTACACTTTGTAATTATTAGTAAGTAATTCGCGTCTAAATAGTTTCTGTCTCAATTGTGAGTGGCCAGAAATATGTCTCACTGTTGGTGATGGGAGCCATGCGTCCAACCATTATATTAGTGTTAGGGACATCTAATAAAGTTGGTCAAACATTGTAGACGACGCTACATCAGTTGCTTAATTGAAAATAATAATCTTTTAAAGAATAGACAAATAATGGTAGTTTTAGTTTTCATCCGTAATCTTTCTACCCTACATGACCTTGTGCTTACAATATTCGCACACGCATCCTATTTTATAAAGATGTATCCAGTTGTGATTCAGTTCCATTCATTTCTTCGAAAGAAAATATAACATAATGAACATATATATAATTTTGACGTGCTAAATCATTTGAATGCAGACTTTTATATATCATGTCCTTGTACGAGAATCTATTCAGTTTTGCTCGGATTATTGTTGGTGAATAGGTTACTATAATTCAAGATAGCGTAGGATTTCTTATTGACTTAATACGTGAATGAACGTTTTTCATCAACTTCTTATCTTTACAAATGTGTCCTTTTATTTGCTTGCAACAGTTTAGAATCAATAGCTAACTTATATTTTCAAGATACATATTTAAAACGTCCGTATTATATAAATGTGTGTGGTTGTGTGTGTGTGTGTGTGTGTGTGTGTGTGAATGCATCATACTGATTTACTTATCAAAGGAGCTCAAAAGATGGTGTATGAAGGAAGCATTGAATAACAAGATATAAATTATATTGTATTATATAGTTCAGGAAGGATTCTCTTTCGGTCACCTGGTGGGGATACATTGAGTACATTCTCTATTGATAATGTCGAAGATTGTTGTTTTATTTTTGTTTTAGGTTTCAACGCCATTTTTCAGCACACGATATACTATACATGGCGGTCAGTATTATTGGTGGAGGAAGAACCCGGAAAAAACCCTGGAAAGAACCACCGACCCACGAGAAGCTACTGGCAAGCTTTCTCACAGAACTACATTAGCCGAAGCTTAGACTCGAACCCACGCAGACAGAGGTGAGACAGCAGTAATCCGTAACGGAAAGCGCTTTAGACCACGTGGCCACTCGGGGCCCCGATAATGTTTAAGATATTAATGCATTGGTGAGAATGATGACAGAGTGATGGCCTTTGTAGAAATTGAGAGATGCCATTGATATTAAAATGTAAATAATGCCATGCTCATATACTTCATTTCACATGCCCATAACTGACACATACGGTGGTATGGGCGTCATGAAGTCCTTATTAAAGCATTATTTGAGCTCATCTGGGTTGCCATGAACGGAAGACATATTTTACATGAGTTTGAAGATTTCTTTTTTTTTTGTTGCTAACATTAAACTACGTACCTTTTTATTTACAAGACCCTCGTACAGCAATGCAGAATACCATAAATAATCAAATTACTCTACACGGTGCTGTGTTTTTACCCATTTAGATTAACCGCAGATGTGTATACCTTGGAGAGCAGGAACTCTTGGGCAGTCGATAACATTCTAAATACTTCATTCACATCTTTTTCAATGGGGAATAACTACTAAATATGTCTTCATAGAATATATGACAACAGCATATAATATTCGACTAAAAATAAATTCAAGAGTGGACAAACATATGGAACGACAGGGATATTATTATTTGCCCCTACTATATTTAATGTCAAAACGAAACTTTATATTGCAAAACATACCTCATTTCAAGTCAAAATACAACCAATAGTGTTGTTGCATAATAAGCTGGCTGATCTGGGTGTATATTATTTTTTTTTCCATTGATTACTTCCAACAGACTGATTAGATACATGTAATGATAAATTTGGGTATATATTGTTTTTTTCATTGATTACTTCCAACAGACTGATTAGATACATGTAATGATAAATTTGAGTATATGTTGATTTTTCTACTGATTACTACTAACAAACTGATTAGATCCGTGTGATGGTAGATCGGTGTCTATGTTGTTTTTTCTACTGATTACTACTAACAAACTGATTAGATCCGTGTGATGGTAGATCGGTGTCTATGTTGTTTTTTCTACTGATTACTCCAAACAAACTAATCAGATCCGTGTGATGGCAAATCGGTGTCTACGTTGTTTTTTTCTACTGATTACTCCAAACAAACTAATTAGATACATGTGATGGTAGATCGGTCTCTATGTTGTTTTTTTTCTACTTATTAATCTTAACAAACTAATTAGATACATGTGGTGGTAGATCAGGTATGTGTAGTTTTCTGTTGGAATCAACTTCTCAGCGACCATATACGTTACTCTAAATTATACCTCTGTGTGTATAAATAGCCATTAAAGGCTAATATTAAGATTTATTTTATTACATAGGTATTGTTGACTCTAATATCTGTAATCTGAAACAAAAGTATTTTTACAATATATTATTTGTACTGCAACCTGAGAAAGTGTACGAGTTTATCAACTTAACTTATCAAACCTTTCCCCCAATCTATCCATCTATTCATACATACATACATACATACATACATACATACATACATACATACATACATACATACATACATACGATAGCTGTTAGGACTATCCTGTAACAATGTTTTACAGACAATATCAAAACGTGTGTATTATGGGATGGGGAAATAATAATGATACAAAATAAATTTAAAATATCCATGAATATTTTATCAGGCATGGATATGAGCCCTTCTTTTTGGACGCAATGGAATGAGAGATATAAACCTAAAGGGTGAGGGCTGCGTGATATATTTAGGTGTGCGTGTGACAGATTTAGGGATATGGCTGGCAAGCTTCTTTAGTGTTAAAGTCAATGTCACGGGCACTGTATGCATGGTTCTAATGCACATATCACTGACACTGTATTTACGGTTCTAAAACCAATGCCACAGACACTGTATGGACGGTTCCAATACCCATGTCACTGACACTATATGTGCGGTTCTAAAGCCCACATCACATACAATGTATGCACTGTTCCAATACCCACGTCATATACACGCTTTTATACAGTTTTGATGCCCATATAAATTCTAAATGCATAGTTCTAAACACCATGTTGCGGACGCTGTGTGCACCGTTTCAATGCATATGTCACGGACAGTTTATTTACAGTTCTAATGCCAGTGTATACAATGTATGCACAAGTCCAAGTCCCATGTCACGGACACTGTATGTACAGTTCCTATGCACATGACACAGACAGATGTTCAACTGTAAGAAACTAAGTTATGGAAAGGTATGTGCAGTTATAATGCACATGTCAAGTACACTGAATGTATTGTTTTACATCCCTTGTCAAGGACACTGTATACATTTTTATAATGCACATGTCACGGACACTAAATACGCAGTTATAAATCCCATGTCATGTACACTGTATGTACAGTTCTAATGCCTATATGACGGACATTAAATTTGCAGTTCTAAATCCCATGTCATGGACACTGTGTGTACAGTTCTAATGCCGATATGACGGACACTGAATACACAGTTCTAAATACACAGTTCTAAATCCCATGTCATGGACACTGAATACACAGTTCTAAATCCCATGTCATGGACACTGTATGTACAGTTCTAGTGCCGATATGATGGACACTGGATACGCAGTTCTAAAATCCATGTCGTAGACACTGTAAACACAGTTATATTGTCCATGTCACGGACACTGTCTGCGTGGGTTCGAGTCTTGGACTTGGCCATAATGTGTATGTGAGAAAGATTGTCAGTAGTTTATCGTGGGTTGACGGTTCTTTCAAGGGTCTTCCTGGGTTATTAATCCATCATTATAACCTATATTGTGCTGAAAATGGCATTAAAACCTACATCACTATAAACTAACAAACTGATGACATTGTTTGTTTCATTCTTATTTAAACAGTTTAAAACATACAATTTTCAAACGCTACTTTTAAATGATACTTCAGTGTGCCGAACTATATGAGCGGAGCATGTTATCTCTGTCTACAAATAAAGGTGGATCATATTAGTTATGTCTAAACAGTAGGATGGATCATGTCTAACCACTGGGGTATCATGTTACCTGAATCTAACCTTTAGAGTATGTCGTGTTATCCTAGAGAAAATATGCATAATAGGTGAAAACATACAATTGTACACACATTCCCCATGGACACATTACACAGCAGTCAATATACATGTGGCGAGTTGCATGATTTAATGGAAATATCAGGACAGGACTACGCCATTGTCTTCGGTTGAATCACTGGTCAATAACAGACATTTAATGTGTTTGAGATTTTGAGAGTTGAAATACAATGTATTCTAGTTTCGATTGGACCTTGTATTTCTTGTGATATTAAACAAAAAGAAAGCTAAATTCTCTTACAAATATAATCATTATCCTGCAGATTTTACTGGTACGCATGAAACTCTACCTTGGACTGGATCGACAATGTAGAGACATGTCCTAAGTTTTCTTTTCTAAAACGTACCAGAACTGAAAATGTATCCTGTTTTTCAAAACAGATGCAGTATATTAATAAGCATAC
The DNA here is from genome assembly GCA_029339505.1 of Unio delphinus. Lineage (NCBI taxonomy): Eukaryota > Metazoa > Mollusca > Bivalvia > Unionida > Unionidae > Unio > Unio delphinus. The sequence goes on along the minus strand of JAQISU010000364.1, from coordinate 130,890 downwards.
TAATATCGTAACTTTTCCATGATTAGAAAAACAACAATGTAATACTAATGATGTCAGTCCGACTTATTTGAGTCAAAAACAGTATTTTTTATTATGTCTTAACGTTATCCAATGGGGCTAGCTGGAAATTATGTCAGAATGTGATCCAATTGGGCTAGCTCGAAATTATTTATCTTAACGTTATCAAATTGTGCTAGCTGGAAATTATTATGTATTAACGTTATCCAATGGGGCTAGCTGGACATTATTATATCTTAACGTTATCCAATGGGGCTAGCTGGAAGTATTCTGTCTTAACGTTATCCAGTTGGGCTAGCTGGAAATTAACCGAAGCATTTCATTACATAGATCAGACCTTAAGTAACAAATCTATCTTATCTAGATTTATTCTTTATAAAAAAGTTGAAAATGATATATAATTTCAACATACTGAGATTATTACATTTAGGAACACCATATATGGGTATTGTTAAGTTCTAACAAGCATCAAACGAGTTTAAGAGAGCTGATATATATCCCAAATAATCGGAAAACCTTTACAACGGAAATTAAATTAAATGGTATTTATTTGATCAATAACTATATAATTAAAAGTTATAGTAATATATAATAAAATGCTGGCAAATACTTTTGATACTTTGATATTTACATTTTTTACGCTCTGTATGTATTACTATGATAAGCCATATAACAGGTCTGTTGAATCAAGTACCACCAAGTGACGTCATTACATGAATTGTGATATTTGCAAGAAAAAAGTAAATAATTCTTATAAAAATATAATAAATAATATCTTTTTGCTTTATATTATTATTCAAACAAACACAAAAATAATGTGTGAGTGGAAACCGATATATACAGAGAGAACATGTAAATGCATGTATATTTCGGTGTTTTCAGTGTATTTCGGTTTTTCTAGGAACCGATTCTCATGTGCATCTTAAAATCACTTTTTCTGAGTAAAAATTTTCTCAGAAACTTCACATTTGAATGTTTTTTTCTCCAGTATGTATTCTCATGTGCTTCTTTAAATCCCGATTATGAGTTAACATTTTCTCACAAATGTCACATTTAAATGTTTTTTCTCCAGTATGTATTCTCCTGTGTATCTTAAAGTCACTTTTTCTGAGTAAACATTTTCTCACAAGCTTTACATTTAAATGGTGTTTCTCCAGTATGTATTCTCATGTGCTTCTTTAAATTGCCATGATGAGGAAACATTTTCTCACAGACTTCACATCTGAATAGTTTTTCTTCTGTATGTATTTTCATGTGCATCTTAAAGTCACTTTTTCTGAGTAAACATTTTCTCACAAGCTTTACATTTAAATGGTGTTTCTCCAGTATGTATTCTCATGTGCTTCTTTAAATTGCCATGATGAGGAAACATTTTCTCACAGACTTCACATCTGAATAGTTTTTCTTCTGTATGTATTCTCATGTGGATCTTTAAACGATCATTATGGATAAACATTTTCTCACAAACTTCATATTAAAATGGTTTTTCTCCAGTATGTATTTTCATATGCTTCTTTAAATCCCAATTCTGATGAAACATTTTCTCACAAACTTCACATTTGAATGTTTTTTCTCCAGTATGTATTCTCATGTGCTGCTTTAAAACACTTTTCCCAGGAAACATTTTCTCACAAACTTCACATTTGAATGTTTTTTCCCCACTATGTATTCTCATGTGTTGTTTTAAATTACCATACAGAGTAAACATTTTCTCACAAACTTCACATTTGAATGTTTTTTCTCCAGTATGTATTCTCATGTGCTGCTTTAAAACACTTTTCCCAGGAAACATTTTCTCACAAACTTCACATTTGAATGGTTTTTCTCCAGTATGTATTCCCATGTGCTGCTTTAAAACACTTTTCCCAGGAAACATTTTCTCACAAACTTCACATTTGAATGGTTTTTCTCCAGTATGTATTCTCATGTGGATATTTAAAATACTTTTCCCAGTAAACATTTTCTCACAAACTTCGCATTTAAATGGTTTTCCTCCAATATGTATTTTCATGTGCTTCTTTAAATCCCAATTCTGATGAAACATTTTCTCACAAACTTCACATTTGAATGGTGTTTCTCCAGTATGTATTCTCAAGTGTTGCTTTAAATGACCATACTGAGTAAACATTTTCTCACAAACGTCACATTTGAATGGTTTTTCTCCAGTATGTATTCTCATGTGCTGCTTTAAATTATCACTACTAAATGTTTTCTCACAAAGTTCACATTTGAACGGTTTTTCTCCAGTATGTATTCTCATGTGGATCTTTAAAACACTTTTCCCACTAAACATTTTCCCACAAACTTCACATTTGAATGGTTTTTCTCCAGCATGCAGTCTCATGTGTTGCTTTAAATTACCATTCTGAGTAAATATTTTGTCACAAACTTCACATTTGAATGGTTTTTCTCCAGTATGTATTCTCATGTGGTTGATGAAATTACAATTCTGACTAAACGTTTTCTCACAAAGTTCACATTTCAAAAGTTCACATTTCAGTGTTTTTTCCCCACTATGTATTCTCATGTGTAGCTTTAAAAGAACATACTGAGTAAACATTTTCCCACAAACTTCACATATAAATGGTTTTTCTCCAGTATGTAGTCTCATGTGTTGCTTTAAATGACCATTCCGAGTAAACATTTTGTCACAAACTTCACATTTGAATGGTTTTTCTCCAGTATGTATTCTCATGTGTAGCTTTAAACTACCATACGCGGTTAACATTTTCCCACAAACTTCACATTTGAATGGTTTTTCTCCAGCATGCAGTCTCATATGTTGCTTTAAATTACCATTCTGAGTAAACGTTTTGTCACAAACTTCACATTTGAATGGTTTTTCTCCAGTATGTATTCTCATGTGTAGCTTTAAACTACCATACGCGGTTAACATTTTCCCACAAACTTCACATTTGAATGGTTTTTCTCCAGCATGCAGTCTCATGTGTTGCTTTAAATTACCATTCTGAGTAAACGTTTTGTCACAAACTTCACATTTGAATGGTTTTTCTCCAGTATGTATTCTCATGTGCTGCTTTAAATTATCACTGGTAAACGTTTTCTCACAAAGTTCACATTTGAACGGTTTTTCTCCAGTATGTATTCTCATGTGGATCTTTAAAACACTTTTCCCAGTAAACATTTTCTCACAAACTTCACATTTGAATGTTGTTTTCTCCATTATGTATGCTGATGTGCATCTGTAAATCCCAATTCTGAGTAAACAGTTTCTCATGTGCTTCTTTAAATGACCATTATCCCTCCCTCATCGAGGTATATTACTCGACAAAAAATGTCTCAGAATGGAACGCACAAAATAATAATGTCAAAACTGCTAGGTATATTATTAAACATATCTCAATACAAGCACCGGACTAGACACCGGATTCTTATTGGCTCGTTCGCAGGAAGTAGGCTGGCATAGACGCTTACTAGCAAGCAGTTGAGGAAAAGAGATATAAAGAAGCGAGTAGGAGAGAAAATAACGACGTTAATTGTTTTTACTAAAGTCTTTCCAGTCCATATTATTTACTGATTCGCACCTTAACTTATCTATCGTTGTTGACTGTTATAATTGTGACCGAGAAAGGCCACACAAAAAAGAGCGGGTCTTTTTTAATCATAACAAAATACGGTTGGATGCATTTGTTTCACATGCACAGATTGTGACATTACAGCAGACAACATTCAATCAGATTGTATTGTATCACACCTTTAGGTCGATATCGTCAAAAAATATACTTTAACATAGATTTTGACCTGTGTATTTGGCGCATGTAAATATTGACATTTGAAAAGAATATAGATGTATTTAGGTTATATTGAAGTGTACTCAATATGGGACGTTTTCTTGTACATTATGATGTATTGATTGATTTCATGTTCCAGTTTCTTTATTCTAGGTACATAATGCTGGGTCAAAATTATCTATGTTTGATATTCGAGGCATTCTTTTCCATTTTATTGGCAAATTAGGTACATCTGTACTTTGACACTAAGGTGCTGGCATGGTCATAAGGAATAAATATTTTCTCTCATTAAACGCTACTATATCAGACCAAAATAGATTTTTACTCAAAGGCATTGAGTCATAATATTGATTTACTGCTCATCTTTCAAGACAGCATATAAAATATGTATTTATGCCTTCACCTTTATATACATTATATGGAAATAATTTTATATTTGGATTTTCTCATTTTTATTTAGTGTTGCATTCTGGGCATTATAATGTAACCCAGTGGTAATATATTTCCAAGCATGATGAAAATATATTCACATTTTAAATTGTTGATCTTGATTTATAAATATTGATTATTAATTTTTCTGATTGCTACCTAAGTATTTGTATGATTTCATACATGTTTGTTGCACACTTAATTAAGAATTTTGTTTCCTGAATTTGTAATATTTTACTTAATCAAACATTTTTTTACAGGTGCACTATGTATGCATTTAACAGTGTGAGGGCTTTGCATCAGCAGGATGCTGGAAATGTTGACTTTTGTAAAATGTTTCCATACACATACTTTAGATTGAACTGGTTTTCATTTCTTGGTCTATTAGACGTCAACTATGAAGATGGATTCATATGCATGAATGACATGTGTAGGTGAGTACCAAAGGTTTTAATATGGGATGGCTCCTCACTGGCTTACAGAAAAGTTCATGCTGCAGCCAATGATGATTACCTAGATAATAATGGGCCCATTTTATCTGGCAGATAAGTATGACATAGTTGGGGAAAACTTAAGTATCATTCTAATTCTTGTTGGGATGTATAATGTTGATCATTTTAAAACAAAACACCTAACAAATATCACAGACTCTTATTTATCTTATTTATAGTAGGTTGTTACAATAGTATTGAAAAGAAATAAAATATTGAAGAGGTATATTTATTATCATTCCTGTTATGCATTAATCTGTATACCCTACTTAGATCTCATTAGCTGCAGACATATGCTATTTATTAGCACTGTATAAATTGAGAACCATAGGTCAGTTTTTAGAATTTGGTTCTTGTAATACAAATGTTATATGTTTCATTACCTGCCCTGACCACCCCCTGGGTTTGAAGCATCTATATGTCCTTACTAAAATGTATTTTGCTACTACATATATGCACAATATAGCTATTAATATGAAAGTGCCATAACAAAAATACAACAGAACTATTTCCCCTCAGAATGTTATATATTGGAATGAGAAGGGTCTCAGACAAATCATATTCCAGATCCACAGAAAGTGCACAATTAATTTTTATTTGTTATTTTTAATTATCTGTGCACAAGTATTCAATTTTTATGACGTTATTTTAGCTTCCAGTTATGTTTATACATAAATGATTTAAATGTATGAAAGTTACAAATTATAAGTAGATATGTTCTTTTCTTTCCTGCAACATTTTTGAACTTAGTTATATGAGCTGCATAATATTTTGGGATCATTTTAACCCTTCATTTATTTAAAAGGATCTTTACTCATAAATTGGGTATAGGAATTTTTACATCTGGCTTGCATTACGTGGATCAATTATCTCCTGTCCAGCAAGCTTGCATGCTAACCAGATGTATATGTATTCTATTAGTGGACTAGGTCCTAATGCATATGCAAATTAAATGTCACAATGACAGATATTTATGCCATCTAGATATTTGAAGATGTGACATACATGTTTTTGTACCGATTTTACAGTTTAAACATACTAATTGTTTCATTGCCTCCATTTTTATCATCCTACTAGTCACAAGGATAGGGTATTCATTGACAGTAAACCAGCCCGTGAAATGCTTTTCAGCTATGTGAAAGGAAATTTTGAGGATTTTAATGCCATGAACTCCTTGCTTGTGAAACAACAACCCTCATTGCTTCCAGTCATGAAGTACTTTAGGCAAATATGATTGTTTAAGTAACTACTTAGCACAAACAATTTTGTAACATTTGCAACAATTCATTTAAAAAATTTGTTACATGTTCATGGCACCGATTTATATTCAAGGCACGGCACAAAATCATTCTTTCTGACTTTCTACATTTATTTTTTCATTTATATTGTGTCCAGAATTCTAAGTTATTGGATTCAATTTGAACTGATTGTGCCCTTATTCATAGAAAGTTTATCATATATGCCAGTTTTGCCATTTTATTTTATGTTTAGCATATATCCAGCAATTCACAGAAAATGAGGCTATGTACCCAGCTCTTCATAAATATTAGGTCTTTAGAAGCTAATATAAATTTATTTGTAATGCCACCACTGCATTGATCTATATCAATGAACAAAATTAGTATGACACTAGAAGTGATATATAATTTTCACTGGTTAGTGGTAAATGGATTTCATTTTGTTGACCCTGTCTGATTAAGAAGCGTGCTTTAATGACAAAATTTAAGTATGTATTAATATGTTTTGTTTATCAGTCAAATCTAAAGCAAAATGTCATCTTTCCATTTTTCCACAGGAAGCACTGATAAATGCCTAGAAGAATATTCAAAACTGATTAAGGTTCTGGCTAGCCCATCCCCTGTATGTGGCACTTTTCATTATACCTTCATTGATTTGTTAGAGAAAATATTGGAACAAGAAAAGATAACTTTGCCACAGATGAAGGTGCGCCAAGAACATTGTCCCGTGCTCTTTGATTTGCTGCAAACTATAGATGATGTTCCTTCATTCCTGAAAACAGCACTGAGGGAGGTAATCTGCAAGGTCAAGATAACTTTTGAAGGTCACAAGGGTCAAGATACAGGGCTACCAATTGAACCTGCATCCGGCGATGCCTTTTACCCTGATCTGCCAGAAGTGTCATGAAATCGACGGAGTCACCAAACATTCCATTCACATTCCTTAAAACAAGATTTGAAGGTTTTTAGCCTTTCTGATTATTTATTTTGATTTCAGTCTTTGATGTTTAAGAGGAAAATACTTTTCTTAATAGTGTTGGACTTTGTAGTGCATGTGTTGTATCTGAAAAATGTAATTTAAATTACATTGGTCATAATTAAAATTTATTACAATTGGACAAACGTATAAGTAAACAGGCTTTAATTATGTTGAACTTTCAATGTGCTTTAGTTTGTTTAAAAATATAATTCATTTATATGTGTGCTTACTTATGATAAGAAATTATGTCATCACAGTCACAAAGGTAAATTAAACAGTGAGAAATCATAATCATGGTGTTCTAGTTTTATTATTATTTTATGTTTTCATTTTGTTTCAGTTGCTCCAGAGGCAGTAATTTACGATAATGCCTGCAACTTGCATGCTTACTGTCTCAATAGAGATCCTGTTTTCTTTGCAAGGACACAGTTTGCAGTTGATGCTTTGCATTGGTTTAATCACACTGGTAATGCATTTCTACCTGTATGTTATTGCAATTGTATGTTCTTCATTCTGTTTTTGCTAATGTTTCATGATTTTTAAGGTTGGAAACTTTAAACTGAATCACTATAAGTATATGCATTTAGTGCTATTTTTAACAAAATTTTTTATTATTATGATATGGTATATGTTTGTACATATTCAGTTACATGACCTATTATGGGCAATGTATGTTTTTCAGTTGTTTTAAATAAAGTTATTCACGAGATGGTGTTGTTGCATATAAGAACTAGTTTCATACTTGCTTTAGTGCACACAATTGACACCAGAGTTTTTCAAAAGTTGGTAAGATTGCCATCATCTTCAAAATAAGTTGTATAACATTATATCTGCATGTCTCATTATTTTGTGTTAAAATCTTTTAAGTTTGCAACTACTGGTAACATATGAACTTTATTTATTTTTATTTTTTCACATCATGCTAGCAATATTGCAGTTATTTGCATGTTGTTGGGATATCCAGGTGAGCACTATCTTCATTATTCATTTTGTTACATATTCCAGTTAAAAAGTAATGTCCTCTGATTGATGGAAAATTCTGTCTTACCACTGAAAAAAACTTGTCGACTTTAAAGTTTTGTATTTCTAAGGTAATTATTTCCTGTTTACTACTTTCATTACATTTATATTTACTACCATATTTTAGTTTTATTGATCAATTATTATTTTATATGAACATTTTTGTTTCTTATATTTCAAAAGGCTAGAGATTTATTTGTACATTTCAGGCTGCTCCATGGGATATGAATCAAAACTTTATCCCATGTTCAAAGGTGTCAACATCCAGATTGTGGAACAAAATAAAGAAAAAGTTGAAGTCCTCGCCAAAACATATTACATGACTCCACACAATTTTCATGCGAGCTTGCGTTTCTTTCTATGGAACTGCAACAGGGAAATGAAAGCTCACAATTAATTTTTGTTAAATGTTTAATGCTAGAATCACATGATTATGCTGAATGTGTTTGTTTGTTTGATTAGGATTTTTAACGTAGCTTTAACAATTTTTCAGTCATATCGCTGCGATGTCTGCAGTGAGGCAGTTTATAGTGATATCTAGCACTGAGGCATCATGCCGCAGACATGTAGCATGATGTCCCACCCAGTCACATTATCCTGACACCAGGCAGAAAAGTCCTAACACTAACCTCTTAATGCGGAGCGTCAAGCGAGGCGGCTGTTAGTACCATTTGTGTAAGTCTTTGGTATGACTCGGCCGGGGATCGAACCCACGTTCTCCCGTTTCCGCGGCGAACGCTCTAACCACTAGGCCACCGGAGCGGTTATACTGAATGTGAATTAAATTATAACGTAAACACAAACTTCAGTACACAAAACTTAATTTTATCTTTTTCATATTTTGTAAGTTGTTCAAACAGTATGCAATAGTGACATTTTCAATGATCATAATCTTTCAAAAGATTATTATTTAATGTGTACGGAGAAATGTTTAGCTCAGGAACATGTACTGATTTGTATTTCAATATTCTTCCTATTTCACAAATTAGGGTAAATTCTTTTGGCATTATATAGAAGAAAAAAAAGATGTGATTCATATGAAAGCCATCATTGCTGGAGAGATGTGTATAATGGCAGTCTTTTCCTATGGTTACTCCGGAATGTGCATGTGGTCAGTTTCATCTGTTCTAACATAATTTTTTTTCTTAGACTTTTATGCTTGTATAGTCGTTAGCATGAAATTGAATGTAGTAGAATTCCAATAATAAACATATAAGTGCTCTATATTTCCTTTGCCTTTCATAGTTGTCAGGGTAATTATGTCAAATCTAGTCATTGTACAGGGCACATGCTGTCCCTTCCTTGTGATTTTCCAGATTAATTTATCTACATTGAGTAAATGTGACAAATGGTTTTAATGATATCAGTATTTCAGTAGACTACAAGTTTGTTTATTATCGTGATTGCCTTTTGAACTCTGTGTTATTCCCCTTTCAAGCTGTATTGATGTTTTGTATTTAATAAATACTTTATTACGCCTTCTGCAGTTATTCTTCAATAACAAATAATATTACATGGTGGCAACAGTAAAAACGCAGGATTGAAATTATCAAAGTGGAAAATGGCTTCATTTCAATTTACAAATTGTCTTCGTTCAACCTGACAGAGGAACAGCGAAAGAAGTGGAAGCCTGTGACAGATAGATTCATGCAATCTTTCATTCCAGTGAGTAATGTAATTATTGAAAGAGCAAAATTTAATCAAAGAAAACAGGAAGAGAGAAACAATGAACAGTTTTGTTACAGCTATCTGTGTGTTATCAGATAATTGTAATTTCGGGCCACTAGATGATGAAATAATCAGAGATCGACTTATAGTTGGACTGCGAGATTCAAAACTGTCGGAGCAATTGCATCTAGATGCGAATCTAACCCTAGAATCTGCTCTTAGTCAAGCTCGAAAAAATGAAGCTGTGAAAAAGCAACAAACAACGATACGAGCAAGTGGAGATCGAATGACTGAAATGGATGCAGTAAAATCGTCTTCACTGAAATATTGGAAACAAAAACATAAAACGCCAAATGTTCAACGAAATAATGTCAACAGACAAGGAAGCATGAAATGTGGAAAGAATGAAAATGATTCTCGAGTTCAATGTCCAGCAAAAAAAGTGAAGACAACATTATTTGCACAATTTAACAAATAATTTAATTTCCTAGAACAACAAGGTAAAAATGAGAAAAATAACTTATGTTTTAAGAATAAAAAAGCAAACAATCCAAGAATAACCCAAGAATAAAAATAGAAGTCCTAGCAATAAATTGTTCTAATGAAGTTGAGTTCGATTCCCGATGAAAATCCCAAATAGAAGGCGATGACGTATGCTATAGTCAGTGTAATTGTCCAAGAATAAATTCCGATCACAAGCATTTCCATGGATACATAATCTCAGAATCCAAATAATTTGAAGAAAATATGAAATTATACTCTTACTGGTCACAACCAAACAACACTATGATATCTTAGTGTTTAAAAGCCCAACTAAAATAATATCTCAAAACATCAATATTAAATATGGTACTGAACTAAACGGGCACCCACATGAGGGTTTTCCTACCGGTAAAAGCAGAATATCGAAATAATTATTACATGTTTCGAGAACAACGCAGAAGCTATTTACATGTTAAAGGTCACGTACACCCACTGTAGCCTCGATTTCACTTTATGAATCACACACAAGGAAAGAATTCCCAAAAATATTTTTTTTTACTGTTTACTTAAAATGCATGAATTAAGGTCAGAAACTTAGTTTTAGATACAAAGTTCTAATATTAGGTTTTCGAAAAACTGAACTGAATTTCCCGAATATGTATGGAATAAATAAATTTAAAAAGTAAAACTAACAAACGAAAAAGTAAATTAAATCAAATATAAATTAAATCCAATATGCATAGGTTGTGTGCCACCAGTACATATACTCATATGCCATCAGCGTATAATGTTGGTGACCCGTATTATTAGTTGTACCTTTTATTCTTTTTTTCCCTCCTCATTTGGAAAATATTCATACCAATATTATCATGTGTTTAGTGGTGAAATTACAGTGATTAGTATATATGTATATACACACCCACACACGTGTGTGTGTGTGTGTATGTGTCAGATACGATGTACACATGTCTATTTAAAAAAATCTTTTTCTGTAGTGTGTGAATTCTTCTTGTAGGTCACATGTCCTACATTTCCTGTTTATTATCGTAGACATTTGACCTGTGTGTCATACAGCTTAAATATGTGTTTTGTAAATTTTGGACGCGGTATGCTGAATACTACATTGAAATAGAAACCCCGAGTGGCCGAGTGATCCAAAAGCGCTCTCCGTTACGGATTACTGCCGTCTCACCTCTGTCTGCGTGGGTTCGAGTCTCAGATTCGGCCAATGTGGATATATGAGAAAGCTTTGCAGTAGATTTTCGTGGGTCGGTGGTTCCTTCCGGGGGGTATCCCGGATTCTTCCTTCACCAGTAATACTGGGACCCATGCATAGCCTATCGTGCGCTGAAAAATGACGTTAAACCCTACAACTAATACAACAACATTGAACTCACTGCCGACAATATTTCAATAAGTAACTGTGACCTACATTTCATATTTGACTGCACGTTAGGTCACTTTCTCACGAATTCATAGTGTTATGTGTCTTTATCTTTGATTTCACTTTAGGTCACTTTATAACGAATTCATACAGTGTTATGTGTCTTGATGTGGATGCTTTGATCTTTGTATATTTCATAATTTGAAATGTAGGCTAATGTGACCAACATTTCATATTTGAATGTCTTTACTCAAAGATGTTCACTTATCATTTTCTACAAAGTTTATATTGACTCTTTAGATTATCTTGTGTAGTATTAATTCATATCCACAATTAGGGAGTTGCTTGTTTAGGTAAATGTGGAAAAGTGTATCGGTCAGATTTCTTGTGTTGTGTCATGGCATCATCTGAATTCAACAGCTAGTTGGCATTACATGTACCTTTATTGTGTTCAGTTAGGTCTAGCAGTCTAGTTTTGATGCATGAAACCACGTAACCTTTATATAGTTATACCTATATACAACACAATATCTCAGCATTAAATCTGGCATCATGTCTATCATCTCATCGTCCGAGCTTTTAAAAAAAACCTGTGATATAAAAGACCTAAACAAGAAATAAAAGTAAAACTTAATTTACAAATATATATTATTCTGGTGTATATATATATATATTAACTCGTTGTACATAGTTTGATCTCATTTTTGTAATTTTTATTCATGTCTGTAAACTGTAGTAATTTCTCATTATCGTTAGTTAGATTGTGTCTTCGTGACTAGGGTCTATTTTTAAAATATTAAGAGCGTAAATTTGCATAGGCTCCATAAATAGGTGCTGAAGTGTGTTCATAATTACTAGTAAAAATCTTAATAGAAAGCCGTATTAATCACTTTGGGTTCATGTCTCATTGGGTCGGTACTGTCACCCGATTAGAAATTGTTTAAAATATGAGTAATAAGATGTGTCACGTGGTGTATGTTCTGATATACTAAAGGTGTATGTAAAGAGAGAACTGAGCATCATATTCATTCTGATTTTAGAGTCATGCATATTTCTTGTGTTCCTGTTGTACGTATGCGGACTTATTTTATGTTGTACTTATATATTATGCGAGAGTTAAAATATTTCGGACTGTTAAGTGGAAATAGAGACTGCTTATCAATTTGAAAATAATATTATTCTGGTACTGTTAAGTGGAAATAGAGAGTGCTTATCAATTTGACGATAATATTATTCTGGTACTGTTAAGTGGAAATAGAGAGTGCTTATCAATTTGACGATAATATTATTCTGGTACTGTTAAGTGGAAATAGAGAATGCTTATCAATTTGACGATAATATTATTCTGGTACTGTTAAGTAGAAATAGAGAGTGCTTATCAATTTGACGATAATATTATTCTGGTACTGTTAAGTGGAAATAGAGAGTGCTTATCAATTTGACGATAATATTATTCTGGTACTGTTAAGCGGAAATAGAGAGTGCTTATCAATTTGACGATAATATTATTCTGGTACTGTTAAGTGGAAATAGAGAGTGCTTATCAATTTGACGATAATATTATTCTGGTACTGTTAAGTGGAAATGGAGAGTGCTTATCAATTTGACGATAATATTATTCTGGTACTGTTAAGTAGAAATATAGAGTGCTTATCAATTTGACGATGATATTATTCTGGTACTGTTAAGTGGAAATAGTACTTATCAATTTGACGATAATATTATTATGGTACTGTTGTGAATTATTCAGAAAAGCTCTAATTAATCCATTTTGACAAAGTCACGATTCTCTATTCAATCCATTTTGACAAAGTCACGATTCGTAGCAAAATAACGCATTTATGGTTTTAGGACTTCCATTGAACTTTATCAGGATTATTTTTGGATTCACTTTATAATACTGATAGTTCCTTTCATGTTGTCGAGTATAATATTGAAAATTCAATTATTTGAAAAGTGATTAGAAAAACGTGTTAGTTTTGTTTATTTCTGTTACATAGCTCGTGGACTATATAGTCATACCAAAAGTGAATACGAAAATGCTAATAAATCAAATAGTTTACATCCTTCTGTGATTGATCTTATTAAAAATAAACTGTTCAGCAGAATAAGATATTTTGCTTAGACTTGATGACGGAAACAATATTTTCTTGTTTGATTGAGGTAATAAAATTTAGTTTTCATTTTTCTTGGTTTTTTAATTTAAATTTAACTAAATTCTAAAGGATTGTTGATATATTGAACTTGGAGTTGAAATGAACAATATTGATTTGGGTGTAGGGGTCACTGTGAGTAAAAGGTTGTTGTGAGTAAAAGAAACAATGTTTATTTTTTCACACAATAACTCCAGTTCTTAAGCATCTATAGTTGCCAGATTTGACGGATTGCTTGAACATGGAGTAAACAAAAACAGCCAATTGAAGAATATATCTTTAACTCAAACTGGCCATCTCTAAATAGTTCCGTATGAGTGACATATCTTCAAAATATAGAATATAACATGATTCCCCTCAACATGACAACAACAAGAATAACCATTATAATGATTGTTAAATTCTCATTTATATTAGTATTTTGTCATATGTCATTATGCATTCATACAGCCTTTGATGATCAGATGACACTGAGTAGACAAACATTTATTTTAACTATTGTGAAAATATTGTCTTAAAATAAGTATAAAAGAGTGACAACACAAAGCAAAAATTAAAAAAGGACTATTGTAAATTAAATCCATAATAGTCTTTAAAATTAGTAATATTAAAGAGTGACAACACAAAGCGAAAATTCAAAAAGGACTTAGGGTATTGTAAATTAAATTCATAATAGTCCACACAGTTATATCACACGTCCTTATAGACAAAGCTCTTGAGTTAATACAAATGAAATCAAACTGTGTCGATGTGTCTGTTGGGATGAAAATATTAATGTACCTCAAGTGTGATAATATGCCAACTGTTAAACAAAACTAATATAACCAATTTTTTTGTTTCGTCGTACATGAGTTACCTAGGGTGAATAAGTGCTTTTTTCAAGGTAAGCGACATGTAACGATTTGCATGTGCCTGACTACGAATCACTTGAAGTCAGGAACATTAGAATCACGGGGTGCACGGGAATTTTGCCGTGAATTCTGCTCACCTATTTGAGGATATATAAGTCAGAATAATTCTGATAAGATTACGAGTCCAAAAGTATCTTATCAAAGGAGAGATAGCTCGTCATTCTTTCTCAAGCCAAAGGGGTGAGTGTTAAATTTATATTTCGTTTTATTGTGAATTCTATTCAGTTTATCATTTCATGTAATGATGCCTTTATTACAATGCAGATTTAAAACGTTGAATATTTGGAATAACTAGTCACTATTAGACTTAAAATGCAATAGCGTAGTCTAAGTTTTAGATTGTTTTAGAAACAACTATTATTAGTTTGGTTTCTTTATTGTAGCTGAATTGTAGCTGAACGTCTCTGGATGTCTCTGAATTGTAGCTGAACGTCTCTGACCGTCTCTGAATGTCTCTGAATTGTAACTGAATGTGATTGATTGTGCCTTGATTATGCTGTTTAATTGTGCGATCAAATTGAGGTATCTAACTGTCTGTATGTCGGATTGTCTGTCCGTCTACATCTGTCGTGATGTGTAACTATCCGTAAATCTAGAAGTCTAAATGTCCGAGTGTCGGAACTGTCTAGAGGTGTAAACATCCGGGGCGGCATCTAAGTGTTTGGGACCGATGGTTCTAGCAGATGCTGTATGCTGTCTGTACGTATAACTGTAGTGGATCCGTGAAGGGCAAGTGGGCGATAAAAGTATTGGGTCAACCCTAGGTATTCGGAGAAGCTGGGCGGCGATTCAGCAGTTGGTGAATCGTACGGCTGTACAGGGTCGAGACGCATAAGTGTGTTTCAATTGTAGTTACAATTGAATACATTGTTATATTTACACATATTTACTTTGAATCACAGTAGTATTTCAAGGGATTACATGAATCTCAATAACAGTTAGCAACTTGATAAAGTACATGTAGATGTTTGTACTTGTTGTCGCAATCCATACGTGCGATAGTATAGTTTGATGTTTGTATTTGTTATCGCAATTTATACTTGCGTTAATATAACTTTTGCAAAGGTTCCATTTTATAATAAACATTTGTGTAGTCCAGGAAGTTCCTTGGATCTGTGTTTAGTCCAGGAGATTCCTTGGATCTGTGTTTATTTTTTGTATTAATATTTAATTTATTTTTGAATTGTGAATGGTTGTGGGGTGTGAATGTGTGTTGAATGAATGAGTTATTGTGTTGATACATCATTATTTTTCATTAATAATTTATTTCATAAATTTACATTATCTTTCACATATTGTGTATGTGTTGTTCATTTAATCCACGATCCACTCGGTAACAATTCTGTTACAGAAAATACTCCATTCAATTGAATGAAATTTCCCATTCTATGTTGTACACGAGAGGCAGAGGGAAATACCCTAGTGCAGTTGGTCTCGAGTCTTTGGGAGACAAGCAAAATAGAGAGCGGAGGCAGAAGTTAGACGGATTGGAGGGAAACTGGAGTACCAGTCCAGAGGTATACAGATGAGTAGGAATACAGGACAAGAAGAAAATCTATCACACTAAGTCAGATGATGAAATCGGCCGTCACTTCATCGAGTGAAACACGAGTGATAGGGCTTTAAATTTGAATTATGTTTGATAAATAACTATCTGTTATTGAATGATATTAAATTGTTGTTTATTTGAATTTCACATTTGTGTACTCAATGATTAAACTGTTGGTATCCCTGACTGGGAGCATGCAGCCTTGCATCTCTCTATCAGTTTCTCACAAAAACTAGCCAGAGTGGGTCTTCTGTAATAATATTAAAATATATTTGGAGCACCCGGCCCGAACCTAGTCCACGAGACACCTCTACACAGCTGTATTATTCCGTCTAAATAACGAGAAACCACCCACACCCCCAATCCATCTCCGAACTTAGCAGGAACAAAACAAAAGTGTGACACTTTATTAACTTAACAGAATGAAGAGAACATACAGCCATTGACTCAGATGAAATAATTTACCGCCACAAAGCGATAATGTATTGTGGAGACAAAAATTAGTAAAGGCAGAGTCTATGGAGAGGCCATTTAAGGGGTTTGGATTTATTTGTAATCTCGAAGTAAAGAGCAGTTTTATTGTGATAATCTAAATGTTTAAAGGGTTTATGTGGCTCACTTTGAACAATGTTATGGCCTTCTCGAAAACTTTAAGTAATTCCTCTGAATGAGCCACGACCTTCTTAAGCATTGTGTGTGTTGATGTTAACCTTGCTTAAAAACAAAAGATCGATACTTCTATATAACATACCTAATAAGTCCTTATTCTGGTAGAGCTGCCCTGAATATATTACCTTTAAAACACTTTGCACTTGGCAGTGGACTGGTATTCAGTTCGTAAAATGCTTGGTGGCAATCATCCCATATAGATTCTGGATAGAAACGCACAACAGGATTCGTACAGTTGATAATGTGATAAATGGAGAAAATGAATGGCTACTTTGCAGCAGACAAACGCTCTTACTTGGAAATTGCTGATGTTAAGTTGGAATTAAGTACATGTAATAAAGAAACAAGTCTTTATTGTCTATTTATAACTTCATGCACATCCAATTTAACCATTATAATCGACACATATGAGCACCAAGATACTGTCCGTAAAGATATCAGTCGCACACGTTATTATTGCCTCGTAAACAAAGGCACACTGACTATCAGCAGTTGTGACTACGTTTTGATACTACGCCAAAACGGTGACTTGAATTTAATAATAGAAACGATGGATGCAAACCTTGTGAGATTTGAATTACTAAAGTCAAATAAATAAACTTCAAGATATTTATGCAAACATGGGAGCTCTGAAATACTAAAGTCAAATAAGTAAACTGAAGAACCAAATTGCAAACATGGTTGTTTTTAAGTATTGAAATCAAATAAGTAAACTAAAAGACATAAGTGCAAAATTTAAGTTTCTTGATGACATTTGGATCCTTGTTCAATTTTCCCTCTAGCTATGAATAATGCGGATTAACCAACTGCATTTGCTTGAACTAACCACATGAACGAGTACATACATTGCAATTTGATACACATGAAAGCCAATGAAGTGATAGTTTGCACCAAAACAGGGAGATATATAAGGTAAGGTATTTGTGACCTAGCTCAAATCAGACATGTAATGGGAACTGTATGTATGTAGCTCGTTCAGGTAGGATGTATTCTGAGGAATATTTCTAAATTATGCAAGTATCAGTCTTTATATTATTATGCATATTCTCATTACCTGTGTTCAAATTGAGGATTGGGGATTATAGACTGGTCAATATATTAAGCATGCATGAATCTAGCTATAGTGATACGTATTAATATTGACTGTTTTTACAATGTGGAAATAGTATTATATCGATTTTTTTTGCAGGTAACATTCTAACTACATATATAAGCATTCATATTGCCAATATTCATGGAAAAAAGGGGATTAATTTCTAGTTAGTATTTTGTTAAATAATCTGTCCAATTAGATGAATACATAATCATATTCACCGTGTTAAAAGTAGGTATTCATATCTAATTAATATATAAACTGCTAATGAAATGGAATTATTTTGGAAGGTATTTATTACCCGATATTGACCCAAATAATGAGATAGTTCAGTGAAGACTATATTGACAGGTGACATGTTTGAGCTCTGATGAATTAAAGTCAAACGCATAGTTTACTTAAGATGTGATACAGATAAATATTAAAGTTTTAATTCAGTTCTGAAACCGATGTACATCATGATTGATTTTAAATTTGAAACAAGTGCGTATCTTAGATGACAAAGATCAATAAGCTTCCAGTTGTTTACGTAATGACTTAAGTATAGGGCCGTAGTGAATCTACTAATCACGCTAGTGCTCATGTTTGTACAAATACCAATACTTTTTAAGGTTAAAATATTTTGGGACAAAATGGAGTGAAAAGAGTAAAGAGTTAAATTTTGCATATTTCTACTAGTATCATATTGCTTTACTCCAATTTGAAAAAAGTAGATGCCGAGTATTACATATAGGAAAATATTGGACTGAACAATAAAGATCTTTAAAGCCATTGATCGATAAAGAAGTACTGTTTTAACTTCTGGGAATATTGAATGTCATCCGTTGTACAATTTCGGTTGCTTCAAGTCTTTATAACTTGTAAAATAAATTCATTAAAACCCCCATGACGTTAAATCTCATTAAATAATCGCAAGTATATCGTACATCATAATTACAACTGTATTACTCGTGAAATGTCAAGTATATCAATTATACAACTGAATTACTCATGAAACGTGTCGTGCTACAGTCTTGGGACTTTATTACTTATGAAACGTGTCGTGTATCAGACCTAGAACTTTATTTCTCATGATACGTGTAATACACCAAAATTACAAGCACAGTGTTCATGAACTGCCATACATCAGACATACAACTTTATTAATCATAAAATGTGTTGTACGTCAGAAATAGAAACGTTTTACTCGTGAAATGTGTCGTACGTCAGTGTTACTACTGTACAACTCATGTAACGTGTCATGCATCAGACCTAAAACTAGAGAATTACAACTTTATTCGTGTAGTCATGTAGTTCAAAATGATAACCTATATAAGGTAAACAACTACTTAATAAGTCAGATACATAGGTCTCTACAGCGTTGGTTTTCACCGATCACTGCCATCTCACTTCTGGCTTCGTGGGTTCGAGTAGGTTTGTGATCGTTTCGAACCCATTAGAAATTGGTCGTTTCGTATTCAACGTGATGGTAGCTTCCTAACCACGGTGGTTGTAAATTTGTACACATTATTGCACACTGTCAAAATTATCGTATTGTTACATATACTGCTTTCTAATTATTACCCTTCCGTCCTCTGTCTAACAAACTGTCCCTACCTCGCCATGTATAGCCTATCTGTTCTGTATAGAAGCGTCAAACCCAAATCAGCATTTTCACATGATTTTTCTATCATGGGAAGAGGTCTATCGTAATTCTATAAATGTCCAATTTGAGCCATCGAGAATAATAAATATAGAGAATGCAGATGCCGATGATGGAAGCATTAAACTTAAAATATCCCAGTTTTGTTATTTTTCGCAAAACTAAGATAACTAAATACGTCCATTCAGTTAAGCCATTTCAATGCATTATTAAAGAATGCATGCTTCTGATGGATTATGGACTTTTCGCCCCATGGACGTTTCGGCCCGGGACATTTCGCCCCACGTCAATGGAAATATCGGACATTTATAGAAATTCATCAGCAATACACCATTGTCTTTATTTTAATTTAGGGGCCTACCGTTAAGATTTCATACCCAATAATCCCATCTCTCTCTCTCTCTCTCTCTCTCTCTCTCTCTCTCTCTCTCTCTCTCTCTCTCTTACTTTTCAATTACATTCAGCGTGCCGTTAAATCAGACAATATTTTCCCCTTTTTCTTCATTTATGTAATAAGACTGAACAGAAAATTAATATATCGTTTACAGTGATAGTTTTCTATACTGCAGTACTTTTATTTTCGATGTTACACAAACTGATGAAGACCGCTTCAATGGCCTAGTGGTTAGAGCGTCCACCGCGGAAGCGCGAGGTCGTGGGTTCGATCCCCGGCCGACTCGTACCAAAAGTGTGTATTGTGGCAGTTTATAGTGATTCTAGTGTTGGGGCATCATGCCGCAGACATGTAGCATGATGCCCCACCCGGTCACATTATTCTGACACTAGACCGACCAGTCCTAACACTAATGCTGAGCGTTAAAGGAGGCAGCTGTTTGTACCATTTTGTATAGGTCTTTGGTTATAACACGGCCGTGGATAGAACCAACGACCTCCCACATCATAGGTGGACGCCCTAGCCACTAGGCCACAGGATCGATCCACCATAAATATGACGTTTTAAACACACGATATCCTATTTGTTCTTGTATCTTTTCCACATAATAGCTTATTTCTTTTAAAATGTTAAACTTTACTATTTTTTTCATGAT
This sequence comes from Unio delphinus, assembly GCA_029339505.1. Taxonomy (NCBI): domain Eukaryota; kingdom Metazoa; phylum Mollusca; class Bivalvia; order Unionida; family Unionidae; genus Unio; species Unio delphinus. The sequence continues at coordinate 110,362 of JAQISU010000364.1, read as the reverse complement.
CGGGATTTGTAACGTGGCTTTAACAATTTTTCACTCATATCGCTCAGATGTACGTCTAAGAAGACCATACATATAGCTTGTTATACCTGTAAATAGAAACATTGTCTTCAGATCATTCAGTTCATTCCATCAAAGTTTTGTGATCCAGTCAGTAATTTTAAATATGTCGGAACCTGTCAGAAAATGATGGAAACATATAAGCAATAACTAGAAAAGCATAAAAGTTCTACTATATCGAATATGGTATTTTTACACATAAAAACATATGGAATCACCCGTACGATTCAAATAAAAAATCACATTCACCTTGCCGAAATATCCTCTTCATCGATCGAAATCGATATTGAATTCCTTGTGCTCTCCATCTACCCACGTTCTATATCAATATTCAGTTCAAATCTGGAAGACGTATTTGGCGCTTAAGTCCATTTCGACATTGTGGCCATCTGTCTGTAAACAGTATTAATATCAGAACATTATAAAAGTGCATATAAGAACGTTAATGCGTTACATCTAAAATCAAAAGGAGTTAGTCGACCAGAATGGAATGTCGTGTGGCCCAAGAAAAACGACATATTTAATACGATAAACATTATTTTCTTCTTTTTTTTAAATCATTGGAAGTATTCAGACCTAATTTTTTGTTTGTATGCCACGCCTTGTTCACAACTGTTATTGCACCGTATCTTAAGTTCATCGAATGCAAATGGGAAGCAGCTACTTTAGAATGTCTACATTCTTAAAATATTTTGTTTGTAATGAAATCTTACCTCAGGTTTTTAATTTCACATGTAACACACAAACTGAAAAGATATTGTTTACGTCTAAGAAGACCATACATACAGCTTGTTATACCTTTAAATAGGAATCTTTTCTTCAGACTATTCAGTTCATTCCATCGATGTTTTGTGATAAAATTTAGTTTGAAAGACGTTTGATATACAGAGACACGAACAATATCATGCGAGAAATCGACACTAGATACACAAAATTATTATTTAAAAAATTCATTTATTTTGTTATGCCCGTTCAAATGCGGAATGATCGTAATATGAAGTAGAAATAAATAAATAAACATGTCTCTACATTGTCGATCAAGTCCAAGGTAGAGTTTCATTCGTACCAGTAAAATCTGCAGGATAATGATTATATTTGTAAGGAAATTTAGCTTCCTTTTTGTTTAAAATCACAAGAAATACAAGGTCCAACCGAAACTAGAATACATTGTATTTCAACTCTCAAAATCTCAAACACCTTAAATGTCTATTATTGACCAGCGATTCAACCGAAGACAATGACGTAGTCCTGTCCTGATATTTCCATTAAATCATGCAATGCGACAAATGTATATTGACTGCTGTGTAATGTTTCCAAGGGGAATGTGTGTACAATTGTATGTTTTCACCTATTATGCATATCTTCTCTAGGATAACACGATATACTCTAAAGGTTAGATTCAGGTAACATGATACGCCAGTGGTTAGACATGATCCATCCTACTGTTTAGACATAGCTAATATGATCCACCTTTACTGGTAGACAGAGATAACATGATCCGCTCATATAGTTCGGTACACTGAAGTGTCATTTATAAGTAACGTTTTAAAATTGTATGTTTTATTTCACCTCGATAACATCACAAACGGAAATTAAACTGTTTAAATAAGAATGAAACAAACAATGTCTGCAGTGTGTTAGTTTATAATGATGTAGGTTTTAATGCCATTTTCAGCATAATATAGGTTATACATGTCGGCCGGTATAAATGATAGATTAATAACCCAGGAAGACCCTTGAAAGAACCGTCTACCCACAATAAGCTACTGACAAGCTTTCTCACATACACATTATGGCCGAGTCCTAGACTCAAACACACTCAGACAGTGTCCGTGACATGGGCAATATAACTGTGTTTACAGTGTCTACGACATGGGATTTAGAACTGCTGCGTATCCAGTGTCCGTCATATCAGCATTAGAACAGTACATACAGTGTCCATGACATGGGATTTAGAACTGTGTAGTCAGTGTCCATGACATGGGATTTAGAACTTATGTATTCAGTGTCCGTCATATCAGCATTATAACAGTACATATAGTGTCCATGACATGGGATTTAGAACTGTGTTTTCAGTGTCCGTCATATCTACATTAGAACTGTACATACAGTGTCCATGACATGGGATTTAGAACTGTGTATTCAGTGTCCGTCATATCGGCATTAGAACTGTACATACAGTGTCCATGACATGGGATTTGGAACTGCGTATTCAGTGTTCATGACATGTGCATTAGAAAAATGCGTTCAGTGTCCTTGACATGGGATGTAAAAACGCACATGCCTTGTCCATAACATGTTGTGTCGAACAGTGCAAAATGTGTCTGTGTCATGTGCATTGGAAATTTGCATACAGTGTTCGTGACATGTGCATTGGAACTGTGCATACAGTGTCCGTGACATGGGATTTAGAGCTATGTATTTAGTATTTATTTGGGCATCAAAACAGTGTATAAAGTGTCTTTGACGTTTACATTGGAACTGCGCATACACTGTATGTGATTTGGGCTTTATAACCGTGTATATAGTGTCCGTGACAGCCAGCCATTTACCTAAATCTGTCACAAACACACACACACACACACACACACACACACACCTGAATATGTCATGCAACCCTCATCCTTTTGCTTTATATCACTCATTCAATTGCATGCAGATAAAATGCTTAAATTCATGCCTGGTAAAATATTCATGGACTTTTTAAAATTTATTTTGCACCATTAGTATTTCCCCATCCCATAATACACACGTTATGATGTTTAATTGTACAATATTGTTTTACCGGATAGTCCTAACAGCTATGTATGTATGTATGTATGTATGTATGTATGTATGTATGTATGTATGTATGTATGTATGTATGTATGTATGTATGTATGTTATGTATCCATGCATGCATGAATAGGTTTATAGATTGGGGGGGGGGGGAATGTTTTTGATAAAATCATACACTTTGTCAGGTTTCAGTATAAATAATAATTGTAAAATATATTTATTTCACATTACAGATATTAGAGTCAACAATACCTATGGAATAAAATAAATCTTGCTGTAAACATTTTATAGCTATTTATACAAGGTCAAAAGGTATAATTTAGAGTAATGTATATATTCGCTGAAACGTTGATTCCAACTTAAAACCCCACAGACCTGATCTACAATCACATGAATCTAATTAGTTTGTTGGGAGTAATCAATATAACAAACACCATAGACACCGATCTACGATCACACGGATCTAATTAGTTTGTTGGCTAGGAGTAATTAGTAGAAAAAAAACATAGACACCGATCTACGATCACATGGATCTAATTATTTTGTTTGCTAGGAGTAAATAATATTAAAAAACCCCAATATATACCCAGATCGGTCAGCTTTTTATGCAACAACACTTTTTGTTTTATTTTGCCTTGTAGGAGGTATATATGGTAATATAAAGTTTTGATTTGATCTTAAATGTGGTAGGGGCAAATATTGTTATATGTGTCCATCCATATGTTTGTCCACTTTTGAATTTATTTTAAAATCAAATATTATATGCTGTGGTCATATATTATATGAACACATATTTATTAATTTTTCCCCATTGAAAATTGAAAGAGATTAGAATGAAGTAGTTGTAATGTCATTGCATGCCCATGGCAACCCAGATGAGCTTAAATAATACTTTACTAATGACTTCATTATTATTATTATCTTCAACATTATCAATAGAGTATTTACTCAATCTATCCCCACCAGGTGACCAACCGAGCCTCATAAAATTTATCTTTGTCCTGCACTATATGATAAATTATCTTTTCGTTCTTGTTTAATGCTTCCTCGAGTTGGAGATAATTTCATTAATTTATCATGATCTGAATACGTAAAAAATATCATAACCATCTTTTGAGCCCTTTTGTTAAATAAATCTTTATGATGCATATATATATATATATATATATATATATATATATATATATATATATATATATATATATATATATATATATATTATACGGACGTTTTCAATCGGTATCTTGAAATTATAAGTTCGCTATTGATTCTAAACTGTTGCAAGAGATGTAGTTACTGCCAGTCGATGTATGTCGTCCAGGTGAATGATGGCAGTTAGTATGACATACTAAAAGTCTCTTTCCCAGATCATAAAGTATGTTCTGAAAGCATTATACGTTCCACCTTCCTTTTGCAGTTGACATGAACCATACGTAAGACTGAATTTTAATTTTCAAGTTCAATAATCACATCCTTCGAAACTTTCTCAGTTATTAAAATTTAATATTTCTCCGCCCGTGTGACTCTGACACATTATCTATCAATATTATCACACTATAATGAATTAGACGACTAACGAATCTAGGAAGCAAATAGAAGAGCACATTTGTAAAGATTAGAAGTTGATGAAAAAGTGCGTGCGCTTAAATTCATGTATCAAGTCAACGATAAAAGCTACGCTATCTTGAATTATACTAACCTATTTTCCAACAATAATCCGAGCCAAACTTAAACGATTTTTTGTACAAGTACAAGAGATGTTAAATTCTGCACTGGATTGATTTAGCACGTCAAAATTATACATACGTTCTTTAAGTTCTACTTTCTTTCGAGGAAATGAAGGGAAAGGAAAAACAACTGGATACATCCTTATGCAACAGGATGCGTATGCGAATATTGTGAGGACAAGGTCATGCAGAGTAGAAGGATAACGGATGAATTTGTCGATAGTTTAAAAGACTGCTCCGATTATTATTTTCAATTAGGCAACTGATGTAGCATCATCTGCAACTTTTACAAACTTTGTTAGGAATCTTTACGATAATATAATTGTTGGACGCATTGCTCCCGTCACCAACAGTGAGACATATTTCTCGCCACTCACGATTGAGACAGAAACTATTTAGACGGGAATTACTCACTAATAATTATAAAGTGTAACCTGATTTAGTCTGACAGATAATGTACCGTTGTAACCTGATTTAGTCTGACAGATAATGTACCTTTGTAACCTGATTTAGTCTGACAGATAATGTACCGTTGTAACCTGATTTAGTTTGACAGATAATGTACCGTTGTAACTTGATTTAGTCTGACAGATAATGTACCGTTGAAGTTATTGTTTGACATTTAGTAGCATGAACTATTATAATCCTTTATATACAGTTGCTATGGATACCAGTGGAGAAAAGCATATCCGCCAAATAGATGGTGTATACATTATCACTTTTCTAGGTCAGCACATATACAGCTAAACTACAAAATTCGTTGTCACTTCATACTCAGCACACGTACAGTTAAACTACAACACCTAATTTAATTTGCAATGCAATACACAGTTGTCTCAAAACGCAAATACCTGTCTCGCACGTAGAGCATCAGTTTTATAAGCAACTTACACTTTACATTTAGTCAAAATAAGTTGGGTATATTGGTATCTGGTTTCAGTTTACTACACGCCATCGGTACTCTCCACTAAATTTACTGCAGTACACAATTAGATATATAATTGGGACCCTGCTTTAATGCCTCAAGTCAAAATACATCGAAAGTCACCCAACACCGAACATAGCAGGATCACAACATATGATACCTGACACTTTATTTAGTGACAATTTAAACTAACTCAGCATACGTTAAATACGTCATAAATCGACAATATATTATACAGACAAAGGTAGTCAAGGCTTCTAGTTTGTATAATGATCACAGTATGTATTGTTTATTATTCTCAACGACAATTAGCCACCAAGACGTTCTCAGTTCTTTTGGATTACAGTCTGTTGGTAAAGTTTGATAATAATCTATTGCACTCGTCCAACATTTCACTGGTCTGTGTTGTCGAAATGTGCCCTGATTTCTACTACGGCAGACTCAAAAACAGTGCCATCTTAAAGTATTTGATTACTTTTGGGGGCGGGGAGTGGGAGAATTCCGATGTGAGGAGTATTACTATTTCATAATCTCTGTGTTAAAATTATTCAGTCTGGACAATAGTTTGGCTTTTGTTTTAAAATTGCATTTAACTGATATCACTGAAACGAGTTCCTTCCTTATTAATCACTGTATATAGACTAAAAATCAATTCCTTCTTAACGACTTTAATTGAGAAGTGCTTATAATGCATTATGTATTGTATATTATTCACAACAAAAATCAGCCACCTAGACGTTATCAGTTCTTTTGAAATACAGTCTATTGGTAAAGTTTGAAAATAATCTTTTGCACTAGTCCAATATTTCTCTGTCTGCCTTAAAGAAAATTAACCGATTCCGACTAGGGCAGAGTCTAAGAAGAGGCAATCTTAAAGGATTTAATTGTAATGTAATCCTGATGTGAGGAGCATATTTATTTATTAATCTCTGTGTTAAAATGTTTCATCAGGCTCAGTCTGATTAAAAACTGCTTTTAACTGATATCTTTGAGAAACTAGTTTCGTCCATATTAATCATTGTATGCGAATATGTTAACCTTGTATAAAAACAAAAGATCAATTTCTTCTTAACGACTTTAATTGAGATGCCCTTATAATGGTACATTTGTCCTGAATGTAATATCTGTTATAACTGCATCTAGCAGTAGAATTGTTTTTCAATTTGTAAAACACCTAGTAGAAACCATCAATTATACATTATGGATGGATGCACAAAAATGATTTATATGAAGATGCGTGAAGATGAATGCCTACTTAATAATGGTGAAAACCCGCATCCTGGGGAATTGCTGATGTTTACTTGTGAATAAAGTATAACACAAACAGGTTTCTATTGTCGGTTTATACTTTCATGCAATAACCTTTATCACCACCACCACCACCATCATTATCATCACCACCCGTCACTAATACGACACTCTAAGTAAAGGTATCAGTCACTAATGCTGTTATTGCCTTGATAATAACGGCTCGCTGACCATAGTTCTTGTGACAGTGCTTTCTGATCATACACCAAAAGAGGACAGCGGCAGTAGTAGTTGTTATTGTTTGCTTTTATTGTTTTTATGGTGGTAGAAGTTTTGGATGGAGGAAGAGGTGATGGAAAATGAGAAGAACGTAGTAGTTGTATCTGCTTGGCTGACAAATATATATAAAAAAATGCATGCAAGTACTTACGTTCCTGAAGTAAAATAAATGAACTAAATAAAGGAGTGCAGGATTGAGACTACTAAAGTCAAATACATAAACATTTACGTAACTATGGAAGCTTTGGATTACTGAAGTAAAATAAATAAACTGAGAGACATCATTGCAAACATAGCGTATTTGAATTAATGAAATCAAATAAACTAAAATATATCAATGCAAAGATCGTAGTTGTATTATAACCGTTATAAAATAGTACAAACAGCTGCACTCAGCATTAAGATGTCAGCGTTGCAACTGGTCGGCTTAGTGTAAGGATAATGTGAATGGTATAGACATCATGCTACATGTCTGCGGCATGATGCCCCAGCACTAGACAGCACCATCAATTGTCACACTGCGCACATTGTAGCGATATGAATGAACAATTGTGAAAGATACATTAAAAATCGAAACCACACACACACACATATACACACACACAAACACACACATACACACACACACTTTCTGTACATTAACTGTCTGCATTTGCTTCAACAAGCGAGGTACACCTATCGCAACATTTGATCCTCTAAAAGGCCATGAAAAAAGAGTTTGCATTGACGCTATGAGACATGTAAGGTAAACTATTCGTAACCTAGTTGAAATCAGACAAATAAGGTAACTTGAGCGTTACGTAGCTCATTGTTATACGCTTCTGAAATCATATACATTGATTGGTTGGTTTGTTAAAAGCAATCAGATTTGGCGGGGAAGGACAGTACACACCAGACTGTAACAGGATTTACCCCAGAGAAGGCAAGACTTATTAGTACCTGGTGTATAATTCAGGATGGTTATATTTTGAGGAGTTCTTTTTAAAATTATGTAAGTAGCAGTCTTTATGTAATTATACAAAGACACAAATTACAGATTAACATTGCATGTGCTAACATTGAGGTGGGGGATTACTACCTGATAAATATATATGGTATGTATCAGTTTAGATACAGTGATACTCATTCCCATTATCTGTGTTTACAATGTGGAAGTATTGTCAGGTTATTTTATTTTTGCATGCATCTAACTACAGAAGATGAGATTACGTTCGAGTCAATATATTGTTCAAATTTCAGTTCAGTTACAAAAATGCAACATCATATTCCCCGTATTGAAACATAAAACAAAACAAGATTTCAGATCTAATTAGAAATGACTTTACTTTGGAAGGTATTTATTATATGGCATTGGCTCAACTGCATAACATGGTTCGGTTCAGAATTTATATAGACACATGACATGATAGAGTTCTGACTTGATACAGTTGAACAACATGGTTTACTTAGCCGTTAAACAGACTCATATTTTGTTTGAGTTGAGACTTGACATAGATCGACATTTTACAGTCGTTTATGTAATGACTTGAGTGTAGGACTTAATGAATCTACTAAGCACACTTGTGTTCATATTTATAAAACTACCAATACATTGTTTAGCTTTCAATAGTTGACATGTTCCTTGTATTTATGCAGTAATAATTAACAAGGCTGAACAAGTTTGTTTTTAACTAACTCCTTATATATATATATATATATATATATATATATATATATATATATATATATATATATATATATATATATATATATATATATATATATATATATATATCGAGAGAGAGAGAGAGAGAGAGAGAGAGATGAGATGAGAGAGAGACCTTAACTTGGCACTGCATTTTACATATATTTAATTGAGTTTTTTTTTAAAAATCTGACATGTTTATTTGTTTTTCAATACTTGAGGAACATTGTTGGTGATTGGTTCTTACCAGTAAACATGATTTCCCCAGCATAGAATGGTAACATTACAATCCAATGAGTACCTTAGACAGATCTTAGTACAAAATCTAGCACAATAATGGTTTCTTGATGAAAAGTACTAATAACATTATTTCAAATCCTATATTCTATAGTGTTTTTAAAAACATGAATAACACACATACTGGCTTAGCAAAATAAGCACAGTTATTTAGGAAAACATTAATCAGAATTAATAAAGGCATGCATGTTTTAGGATTTTTTAAGAATAAGATCAGTAATCAGTACAGTCTTAAGAAATTAATGATGGTGAAATTATGCGAATGGCCTTGTCAGTCAGTTTTGAAGCAGTATGTACCTCTGCAACTTTTCATTAGTTTTGAGGAGGACATGTCACCCTTTTGGTAATCTTCCCACACCAAAAATATTATCGCATGCATTGTTTATATGTTTGTCCCTGGTATATGTTCAGTGGGTTGTATTTTGTTTTATACCAACTGGACATTGGAAGGTAGATTGTTATACCCCTGTTTGCAACAATGCTTCATCTTTTAATCGAAGTCATATTTTGTTTCGTTTTATACAAATGATATAACCGCCATATATTTTCATTTCATGTAAGCGCAATTAGTACGATTGTATATGCCAGCGCGTTCTCGGTGAAATATACAAAGATAATCATTGTCACCAAGGCAATGCCTGAAATCAAATATTTGGATACATAACAGTATGAAATAAGTAGGAAATATCATTTTACTATGATCTTGGAGGTTATATTTCTAATTCGATGTGTGCAATAAACGACTGAACGAGAAAACCATAGCATTAGATACGAATCTATCATAGCACTGTGTACGTACGACTCACGTTTGTATGAAAAAAAATGGGTACAACACAACTTGGACTCGAAATGCTTTGCTTCGTTTGAGTCTCTCGGTATTATGAGAAAACTTACTAGGAGGCTCCCGCAGGTCGTTGGTTCTTATAAGTGTTTTCCTTGGATCTTCATCTACCAATAATACTGATCGCCATGAATTACCTATCTAGTCTGAGAAATAGCGTCCAACTCAAAACTCCATTTTCCCTTTCAATTTTTATCCGTGGTAGGGGTCTATCGTTATTCTGTAAATGCCCAATTTTAAGCATCTAGAATAATATACATGGAGGATGTAGATGCCGAAGATGGAATCATTAAACCTTAAAATGCCTTACATATTTTTCCCCAAGAAAATTAAGATAAATAAAAAATAAAAAATAAAAAATAAATAAATAAATGAATTAAAAAAATAAATAAATACGTCCATTCAGTAGATAGATAGTTGGATTATAGTGATACCGCCCACGAAGGGTCATGTGATCACTGGTTTAAACCATCATTTTTTAATGGTGGTCGGTTTCCCGTGGGGAAGGAATGGTGCCACATCCCCACGGGATTTTAACGCACATAGTGCGCTATTTAACTGGCCGTCATTTCATGCCACTAAAAAGGGCTAATGACATGAATGTAAGGCCCTGGGTGAGTGGGTATAGACCCAACACACACTCAACCCTATCAACCAATCGGTGAGTTTGTTACAAATGGAGGTGCAATGGCACCAATTAGCGAGAGAAAAATAGTCTTCTCATATCGCTATGTTGATGGGCTCTGGACGAGGAAAAGGAGGAAATGGTCAAGGAGGTTGGCCAGCCGATGTCGTAGATTGATGTCGTTTATGCCCTGGAACCCCCTAGCCATACTTATTTAAAATTCAGTCCAGTTTTACTAATGGACAAAATAAAACCAATAACGTGTCAGCCACCTATGCAATTGAGTCTAATTCTATATAGTTGTAGAATTTTCCTAACACTTAACATACCAATATTACTAGTACATAGTGTACATATTGTAAGGCCATTACAATTTTGAAGCTAAAATGTCTATGCTACATAAATAGTTGAGTCACTGTTAGGTTGGTATAGATTGTAAATTTTGGGGCGGTGTTTCAAAAAGATCGTATTATATTTTTCTTAAAAGCTTGTACAAAGAGAGTTTTCTTGGCTTTTGAGATCTCTATTACAAAATAAATGGCAGTGATTGAAGCCCTTATAAGTGCTGTTATGCAAATGGGTAGAAGGTGCCCCTTCTGTCCTCTATCTCTGCAATGAAGGCAGCTGTTCTTTCTTCTTCCCTCGTTACTCTTGGGAAGTAAACCCCGTGATGGGAGGCAATGTGCTGCGCAGCATCGTAGAGGTGGTGAAGTTGTCTGTCTTCAAAAATTTCAAAGAAATAGCTCGTCATTAGTTTGAGGGCGTAGGCCCATTGGTTCGTCCTTGGCGGCGATGTTTGCAATGACCTGAATCCTATATAGGTTATTGCGTTCAGGAAATTCCCTGCTTTCTTTATGTCCTCAAGTAGTTTAGCAAGCCCCAGGTTATTGCACAATTTTCCCATGATTTGGTCCTTAGCCCCTTTTTTCATTCTGACGACCTTTACTGGTGATTTGAATGACTCCTCCTCCTGTGGCGAGTGCGAGGCAGCCTCCAACTTCTTATCCAAGTTTACTGTCGAACTTGGTGACTGCGTAGGGATAGGTGCAGTAGGTGTACTGGTCTTTACTACCTTCCCTTTAGTTGCATTTGCCTTTTTTGGTGGTGGGGGAGGTGGTGGTGGTGTAGGTTGGAGCTCAGGAATCGGTAAAGTGGCCACGTCCACAACCCCCGTCATACAATGAGCATCGAATTCTTGAGATAGCGCTGCTATCTGGTCACGTAGTAGTTGCAATGCATCCTCCTGTACAGGCGCCTCCATTACTGGTGCTTGAAGGGCAGGTTCCACGTTGACTGTAGGTGGTTGGGGTGGGGTGCTGCTGGCAGGTCGCTGCTGCTTTTTCCATCCATTTCTCCTGTACTTCGAATTCCCTTTTTTTCCAACATTTTCTTCTTTGTCCCAGACAAGAAGAAGTCTTGTCCTCTTGTCGGCCGCTCTGAGGCTCCAATTTGTAGCCTCTGTAAGCCGTACACCAACAATGGCGCGAAGGGCTTGTGCTGGTATGACTTCCACCGCTAGCGTACTCAGTAATGACATGTTGTTTGTTGCTCGTTCGCTGCAGACTGATGTCCATTCAGTTAAACCGTATCCACGAATTATAAAATAAAGCATGGTTCTGATGTATGATTCGATACGAATTTGATATCTTTTGAATATGATTGCTAGTGACTTGAAATCTGAAAGTGTGAAATGCATCATCGGAAAAAGGATCTAATTAAGCTTGCAATTTTATTATATCAATTTATTTCTCCTCATAAATTGATCCTATTAATTGTCAGATCTTTCTTGCATTAAGTCTCTCACTATGATAGCTAATATCAGCATGGACAGGGATTACTTCCTGTGCTGACATTTTAATTGTATGCCTACATTTTATATTAGTATCTTATATAATTTCTTTTTTGTTCACTATACTTTTAAGATTTTCCTCTAGTTGTAGGATGGACGTTTTTAGACTGTATTTTTACATCTGCCAATATGTATAGTTATGTTTATTTACCATCTTATTACAATACTGCATATAGTGTTTATATTACACACGCTGTCATTCCTAGTTGTGTCTCTCTAACTTTAAATTTTCTCTTAGCAAATGATATATATTTTTTTAACATAACATACTGGTTAAAGCTTGCACATATTAATATATACAATATGGCGCAATGACCATTCCAAGTTGGTTATTATCAAGAATTTAGATGAAATAGATTACTGTTACATCAAGGCAATTGACGGCGTCGTGATATGCGCGGTAATAAAGGTTGTCGTGGTATACATGGATTAGTTAATATATGAGGTAATCTAAGGAACTGAACAACCGATCCAGCCTGTCGAGTCTCGAGAGCAACTTAGGATATACGGGTTTACGCTTGCGATAACGTCACCATCACGTTGCAAATTAGGTATCAGGTGAATTGAAAAGCCAAATATTTTTAAAGGTTGAAAACAAGTAAAAAAACAAGTGATAAATGTACTTAGCTATTAATCTCTCTCTCTCTCTCTCTCTCTCTCTCTCTCTCTCTCTCTCTCTCTCTCTCTCTCTCTCTCTCTCTCTGGCCTTTATATATTTATACACAATGCGGAGAAATATGCTGACAAGATAATTCCTTGGTACATCAAATGGTCGAAATGACAACATTACTGATCAATGACATCAGTGACATTGTTTAGTCCGCATGACAAAATTACTTATTAAAGACCTCTTTGGCATTGTTTGGTCCGAATCGTACGATTTTATTTTAATAAGCCTTTGCAGGCCATGGAGGAGTTTGGTAGAAAATCCAATTTGTATCGAGAAAACAACGAACGTCCTTTAATTAAGGAAAGTGATATTTGTAAAGTTAAGAAAAATACTCCATTCTAAATGCATATAAAAATGTGATTTCTAAATATCAACATGAAGACTCGCTCCATGACGTTTTTTGAACTTGTAACCCAGAACAACCTATTTAATATTTAATTTTAGAATCAGAAAAATAAATATATTAATTAAACGTTAGAAATGTTTCCCTTAGAACAATACTGCATCTTAGTCCATGTTTATAATCATGCAATTTCTCCTACACATACTTTATCATCTGCTATCTAACTTGTCAACTTGCCGTTCGAACAGATTCTCAAGTCTGTCTCTAGTATATTTTTCCCGATAAACGAGGCGATGTAAACATTACATCCTATTTATTTTTGTTTCTTTTCAACATAGTAGCTTATTTGTTTGCAGAATTTTGAATGATTTTGTTTACCAATTTATTTTTACAATCTCGTTATTGTTGGTTTAATAACTATTGGCATTTATTGGCCTTGTTACTTTAAATTTTCTAATTTAACTATAAACCTAATCTATCTCTTCGGCTGAAAAGAAGACCAAAAGTAATGCATTTCATTTACATAGCCCGATGTATAAACATTACATCTTTTCATAGGCATGTGTATAAAAGGCCGACATATCACGAATCATAAAGACAAAGGGGTGGTAACCCGTATTTCCTAAATTCTGAATATTTTGTACAGACTATTCTTGTGACACGTGCCGCTTTTTCAAATCGTAAGCATTGTAGTTTTTTAGTTTTCGTTTGCTTTCGTTCGTCACTATTGGTGACGGAAAACTTACATGAGGAGAACACCCCGAGATACATAGAAAATTACTGAAGTATACCACTTAATATCTTTTTGGACTCTTCTCTGAAGATCCTTAGCCAACAAATACTGCGAAATTCACCATGAAATACACATGAAAAAACAGAATATGCGTGATACATTATCTATCTCGTTAGCAGAATGAGACAATATAACCTAAGATGAAATATTTTACTGGTATTGCACGATAATATTTCAATGAACAAGCTGAATCAAGGTTTATGTAATACACTATTGGTGAGGTTCGATGTATGTCAATCGTGTTAGACGACAATTATCCACCCAAACGTTCTTTGTTCTTTTCAATCCATGCGTTCGTCTATTGTCCTGCTTTCATATTTCAAAAACCATGTAATATCTTTGATTTAATTTATTGTTTATCGCAATGTGAACAGCAGTTGTATGTCTTCAATACAGGCCTCGGGTGTCGGAGTGGTTCGGTGCGCTTGCTTTTACAGATCATCAACAATAAACCTCTGTCCGCGAGAGTTCGAGTCTCCAGTTCAGCCAGCATGGGTCATATATAGCCTATACTATGCTGAAACATAGCGTCAAACCATAAACAGCAAAACATGTTTCAAGTACATGTTAGCAAACGTTACTCTGACTTTGTTTGAATAATATTATTCATGTAGACTTTGTCAAAATATTACTTTTATTCGAGTCATTTCATATGAGCCCCGTCCAAATCAATAACTGTATTTGATTATATTGATCTTGTACAAATGCAAACTATCCATTAGTTCTAAAGGAATTAGCTACGTAGTCTATATACTATTACATTTGCGATAAATAATGTTCTTACACTTTACATAAATTGTAAAATGTTGTTCTATTTGTAAAGCACATTGTGACAAACATCGATTGTACATTTTGGAATGATGCAGAATAAATGATTTATACGGCTAGTACGATGCAAAATGCACGAAGAGTAGTGTCAGTAATAGTTATTGTTGTTATAACGATGGAGGTTTTGGAAGGAGAAGGAAGGAAGAAAAAGGTGAGAAAAATAATTTCAACCGACTCTGATGGATAGACGGAAAGAAAGATAGGTACAAATACTGGGGTTACTGAAGTCAAATAAATAACTGAAAGACATGTATGTTAACTTTGATGTTTTGCGGTGACAACTGAGCCATTATTCATTCTTCACAGTTATCCTATTTTCTATACATTATCTGCTTGGAATTGCTTGAACAAACCACATGAAAGAGGTATATATATTGGAAGAGAAACATAATTTAGGCGGGTCATATGACATATTCATGTGTTGGCTGTTTTCTTTATAGCAACGTGATTTTGCACACATAGGGAGCGTAGAAAGAATGAATGGTCTAAATTATGGAAGGTTAGATTTGAGAGATTTTGATAAAGATTTTAAGCATCAGTCTTATTGAAATAATTATAATATTACGCAAATACACATTTGTATTGTCCTTCTTTTGGGATATGACCTAGTCAACGTATTGAGCAGATATCGATCTAACACATATATGTGTTTACAATTACCATAATTCCTAACTAATCACTGTATAAAGTGGTACTGTAATTGCAGTACTGTCTAAGTAAGTTGTTTTATGGCAATGGCACACATGATGTTGGAGTTCAGAAGAACGTGAGTGAAGGACCGTGTCTGATAGACACTCAGGTGAATATATTTGCTGAGAAAAACAATATTTTAAGGAATTTAATTTTTTGGGATGGGGGAACAAGGACAAAAAGAGTAAGGGATCCCTCCATATATACAGCATGAGAATATAGCCTCTACGTTTCGTACATTCAGCAACATACACGTAGGTATGCTCTTTTAATTGTCCATAATCAAGGACGTCCAATTTCTGAATGAAATAAGTTATGCATCAAAATTGATCGGGTCCTGCTCGTAAGTGAACCCTCTAGATATATTGACAAACAGAACTAAGGACGACGGGTGACAGAAGCACGGCCAATGTGGATATTCTTTACCGAATTGTTTGCAAAGCATGTGTATACTGTGTTTTTAACTGTACATATATTCTAGACTTATTTGGAACAATGTTGGCTTGACATTTATTGCCACTATATAGCAAAAGATAGGATATACATGGGAATGCACTGTTGTTCTTTTTTCAAAGTGTGATCGATTTTTAAATCAAAAAAAGATGGGACTGGTTTGATGTTCAATGTCTTTTTGATGCTATTCCTTCTATGTTATAGAGACTTTATACTGGAGTGTTGACTTCCTGGTCCTGAACGAAAACGGCTCCGCTTGCACATAGAAAATGGCCAACACAGAAGCCGTCTTAAAACTCTTGCTATTGCCACTGCTGCTTTACACTCCTGTGGCTATCGACTGGTCTAAGGGGTTCGTATTTATAGATAACTCGAATCTAACCTCTGTTTGCGTGGATTCGATTTTTTGATAGGACAACATGGGTACGTAAGAAGGCTTGCCTGTACCTTCCCTTTGAGTTGGTTGTCTTCTTAGGTTATTCCTCAACTAAATATACCGGCCTCCATGTATAGCCTAGCATGTGCTTACGAATAAGAGCGTAAGACTCACAAGGCGACAAACTCCTCTTGAACAGGTGGTTTTATCCACGGTGTGAATTTTATCATGCGACTACTTATGATTTATATTTGATATTTAAGAAATGGTATCTAACTTCTAATATGACCGACACAATTATCATGTTAAACGTTTTGATATGGTCACTCCTTCCAAATTAACATGGGATTTTCACTAAAATATATCTTACAATATACATTTATACCTGAATAAAAATGGTGGTAATCTGTCATCGTTACTCCTTCAGAACGAAATTACATTTGGAACACTTTGCATCTAGCAGTAGACTGGCATTCAGTTCGTTAAACGCATGATGACAATCATCTCATACACATTCTGGATAGAAGCGTACAACAGGACTCATACAGAAGAAATTGTGATATCGGGAGAAAACGACTGACTACTTTGCAGCAGACGTACTTGGAAATTTCATGCACAGCCATTTTAACAACCACCACCTTATAATCAACAAATATCAACACCACGATAATATCTGTAAATATCAATCGCCAACGCTAGTATTGCCTCGAAAACAAAAGCACACTGACCATTAGTATTTGTGACTATTTTTTGATAATACGCCAAAACGTTGACATGAATTTAATAATAGAAAGTTTTGCGTAACTAAAGTCAACTAAATAATCTGAAGAACAAAATTGCAAACATGGGTGTTTTTAATTATTGAAATCAGTAAACTAAAAGACATAGGTACAAAATTGAAGTGTTGTCATAATATTTGGATCCTTGTTCATTTTTCCCTCTGATTCTGAATAATGCGCATTAACCAACTGTATTTGCTTGAACCAACCACATGAACGGGTACATACATTGCAACATTTGATACTCATATAAGGCCATGTATTAACAGTTTGTACCAAATCAAGGAGACATGTAATGTAACGTTTGTGTGACCTAGCTCAAATCAGACAGGTAATGTAATCTGTACGTAACCTAGCTCGTTGTTATACGCTTCTGAAATACTTGAGACGGATTGGCTGGTTTGTTTATAGCAATGAGATTTGGCGGGGAAGGACAGGACACAACTGGCAGCAACAGGATTTAGGCAAGTGAAGCCAAGGTTGTTTAGTATATGATGTGTAATTCAGGTGGGTTGTTTTCTGTTGAATTTTTGTAAATTATGCAAGTATCAGTCTTTATATTTTTCTTACAACTACGCAAAAGGTATATTCACATTACCTGTGTTCAAAATGAGGGTTGAGGATTACAATCTGATCAATATATTAAGCATGTATCAATCTAACTAAAGAAAGACATATTCATATTACCTGTTTGTACGATGTGGAAGTATTATCAGGTCGATTTGTTGTTGTTGCAGATAACATTCTAACTACAGAAATAAGCATTCATATTCCCAGTGTTCATGGGAAGAGGGTGTTATTTCTAGTAGTATATTATTCAATTTTATAAGTTCCATTAGATGACTACATCATCATTTCATCAACCGCTCAGGTGGCCTAGTGGTTAGAGCGTCCGCCGCGGAAGCGGGAGGTCGTGGGTTTGATTCCAGGCCGAGTTATACCAAAAGACCTACAAAAATGGTACTAACAGCTGCCTCGCTTGGCGCTCAGCATTAAGAGGTTAGTATTAGGACTGGTCGGCCTGGTGTCAGGATAATGTGACTGAGTGGGACATCATGCTACATGTCTGCGGCATGATGCCCCAGTGCTAGACACCACTATAAACTGTCTCACTGCAGACTGCAGACATCGTAGCGATATGACTGAAAAATTGTATAAGCTACGTTCAAAATCCTAATCAAACAAACAAAGTTTCATCATGTTAAAAGGCAGGAATTCATATCCAGATAATATATAAACTGCTACTGAAATAACGTTATTTTAGAAGGTATTTATTAACCGAATTTGACCCGAATGAATCAGATACAGGTGAAAAGCATATTTGATTGCAGATGTGATAAAGATGCATTTCATGGTTTAATTCAGATCTGAAACAGATGTACATCATGATTGATTTTAAATTTTGAAACAGGTAGATATATTAGTTGACAAAGATCAATAAACGTCCAGTTGTTTACGTAATGACTTGAGTATAGGGCCGTAGTGAATCTACTAAGCACGCTGGTGCTCATGTTTGTAGACCAATACATTTTAAGGTTTAAATATTTTGGGACAAAATGGAGTCAAAAAAGTAATCCGGCCTGTCGTGTCTCGAGAGCAACAGGTGAAATATAAAAATGCCAATCATTTTAAAGGTTTAACACAAGTATCCAAACTCCAAGTAATTCTAAATACTTAGCTAATCTGTCTGTCTGTCTGTCTGTCTGTCTGTCTCTGTCTCTGTCTCTCTCTCTCTCTCTCTCCTTGTGATCTTTATGTATGTATACAATCCGGGACATATATCAACAAGGTAGATCCTTGGTACATCAAATGTTCCGCATGACAACAGTACTGATCAATGACATCCCAACCATTGTTTGGTCCACATGACAACATTACTGATTAAAGACATCCAAGGCGTTGTTTGGTCCACATCGTACGATTTTATTTCAATAAGCTTTTGCAAGTCATGCGAGACAGCCATATAACTTTAGATACACATACTTACTCTATGATATATACAGATTTCTCGAAAAGGACATCCCTCTTGTCACGCTGAGCGCGTATTTTACGAGCTACTTACACTTTCCAGTTTCAGTGAGTTATGCATATTAACATTTAATTCGTGTGTAGCACGTGAATAGGTACATGTAATTACCACCATATCGGCCTATTATGCGAATCGTAAAATCCTGCGCTACGTCATTTCTTTAAACATTGGATCACATGGAGGGAGGGGGTTAGAAAATAAATTGTATCAAGATAAAACGATCGTTATTTAGCTTAAGAAATTGATATTAATAAATTGCACAATGTAATCACATATTTCCACTCTAAATGTCAACATGAAGACCCAGTCAATTATCTTCTTGAACTTGTAACCAAATGAATTTATTTATCTTTATAATAATAATAATAAAAACTATTAATGTTTCCCTTACAACAATATTGCATCTAAGTCCAAGTTGCTATTTTGCAAATTCTCACATACCTGCTTTATCGGCTGATATCTAATTTGTCAACTTGCTGCTGCTTGAACAGATTCTTAAGTTTGTCACTATATTATCTACTAATTTTCTCCATAAACGAGGCGATGAAAACATGACATCTTATGTATTATTGTTCATTTTCAACATAGTAGCTTATTTGTTTTCAAAATGTTGAACTTTCTACCCATTTATTTTTTACATGATTGTTTTTTCGTGCTTAATATACTATACCATTTTTAGTGGCATTGTTACTTTGAATCATGTACAACCAGCTATAAAACCTGACCTGGTTTCTCGGCTGAAATGCTGACAGAAAATGTTCAAAGTAGTGCGTTTCATATCCATAGCCGATGCAAAAACTTTGCATATTTTTAAAGGCATGCGCAGAATAGGCCGACATATCGCGAGTCGTCAAAACCCAAGGGGTGGTATCCCGTGTTTCCAAAATTATAATTTTCAACAGACTCTTCTGGAGATAAGTGCTGCTTTTTCGAATAGTAATCATTGGAGTATTTTATTTTTCGTCAAAATTTCGTCGAATTCGATGTACGTTTTGAGTCAATATTGGTGACGGAAACCTTTCATGCGATGAAAAGCCCGACAGCGCAGAAAACCCCGGATAAGCAGTCTGGTGCATTACATTTGTTGAAATGAAAAAGATATTTTTAAGGAATTTAATTTTAGGTGATATGGGAGCAAGGAGAAACAGTGTAAGTGACCGCTCCATAAATACCAGTCTGACAATAAAGCCTGTTGTTTTACTAACACATCTCAATGAAATAAGTTATACACCAAGATTGATCGGGTCCTGATCATAAAAGAACCCTCAAGATTTATTGACAAACCGCACGAAGGACGACGAACGACAGACGCAATGATTTAACATGAACTTAGCTGATTTCCACTAGATAGACTAAGACAAATGCGTGAGCACTCTCTTCCGCGTTATTATTCAAAGTTGCAGTATACTGTGTTTTTAAGTGTACATGTGCCTTGTATATATTCTAGACGTATTTGGGATGATGTTGGCTTGATGTTCATTGTCACCATATAACACAAAAACATCGGTAAAATGTACCGAACCGCGGGAAGTTACTGGCAGTTTTTTCGCACATCCATATTAGCGACACCGACACCTACGCATACAAATATGAGATGGTGGTGATCTATAAAGACGAGAGCTATTGGCTTCTCAT
Source organism: Unio delphinus (assembly GCA_029339505.1). Taxonomy (NCBI): domain Eukaryota; kingdom Metazoa; phylum Mollusca; class Bivalvia; order Unionida; family Unionidae; genus Unio; species Unio delphinus. The sequence continues at coordinate 89,456 of JAQISU010000364.1, read as the reverse complement.
CAACTCTGGAACCCTATAGGTTTGGTATTCTATAATACTAAATATTAGTTTATTCCTAAGACATTGGTCTTTTATAGACAAGCTGATTTCCTTTCGATACTTTCCAACTTTAACAGTAGATATTCGTTGATTTCGACTGAACCTTTGCTGTCTATCTTTTGCAGACAGGGCCTAACTGACATCGTCACTGAATTTGGTTAACAACTCACTTCACCTAGACTAAATATGTTTGCATCGACATTCCACTGAAACGACACGATGGCCACTGCACGATCACAAGAAGCTACTTGCAGAATAGTGGAAGATAGTATTCTAGAACTAGAAACGAAAGGTATGTAATAGATAAGTAATATATAAAAACCTTGATGATAATTACTAACACATCAATGAGAATACATAGTATTCAAAAATATACTAAACACACTAGGTGGAAATTACATCAACGTTTCAATAAGCCTAAATTTAAATAACATACTTCAGTCTGGTTTGTTACTTAAAATCTAATATAGGCAGTGAAATCTTTCAGCAAATTTCCATATGGGGTGCATGGGAAAACAATATCCGTTGACAAAAGTGGTCCGACTGTGTGGATGAATGGAAAATGATCTTACATTTAGCATAATAACATTTAATATATGATTACTGTTTTAACTGTCTTATATTATGATTCCTAAAAAGTGCCACACGTAGTTAAAAAACAAAAAAATCTTATTTATCTCTACTAAGTCGGATTTTTATTATCAGTAGTATTTACAGTTTGTGCTGCTAATGATAATAATGTTACAGTTTTAGTTTGCCCCTTTAGTATGCTGTTTTAGTTAAGATACATTTTCAATGATGCTATTTTAAGAAGGGTAAAGATAAAACAATTTCTACATTGTCGACTAAGGCAGATTTCCATTTGCACAAATACATTCGGCACGATTATATTTGTGTCGAAATCAATCTTGCTTTCTTTTGTTTAGCATCACCATACATGCAACAGTAAAGCCAAACCAGTCAAGTATTCACCTTATTCAGCTTTCAAAAATAGAATACAGGGGTCGTAGTCCCATGTTGTCATTTTTCCATTCCATCATACAACGCCCCAATTGGGATTTGTTTCTGTGACGTGTTATGCAATACGTTTATTGGCTGCTGTAACCAATTTTCATGATGAACGTATGCACCTTTATATAAATTCATTTATTATGCACATAATATCATAAATCCTAATGGTTAGACATATCTACCTGAATGATTAGACACGGATAACATCATCCATCCTAATGGTTAGATTCAGATAACAAGGTCGACTCTAATGGTTAGCCTCATTGAAGTGGCATTTAGAATCAACCTTTAACCACAATATCTTTAATAACAACACCCATTGAAATTAAACAGATTGTACAATATAACGAAACATAAAAACGAAGGTGTTCACATAATAATAAAAACAAATATACTTACATGTGTCTTTCCAATCCTACTAGAGATTATACAATAGGGACAAAACTAAATTTTAAAATAAGTAAAATTATCAAAATAGCTAAGAAAATAATCGCAAGTCAGGCACATATTGCGACGATGGAGACTCAAAAAGTTTTTTAGCGCCCCAGGAGGTCTGATAGCAGAGGCGACCGCCCTTCCCACCCCCGCCCTTAGTACGCTACCAGTGTTATATGTTGTTTCCAAAAATGAGTGAACATTAATATGCCTTGATCAAAAAGACCGTGTTGTATGATATTTCTAAATGTGTAATTTTAAACAGGAGAGAGAATTACAGTGCGCGCTGTTTTAAGTACTGTGTTATCTGATCGTTTCAAACAGGAGTAAATAGTTCTGTGTGCTCTGCTTAAAAGATCGTGCTGACTGGTGTTTCCAAATATGAGTGAAAATTATTTTGTTCCCTGTTTTAAAGATTGTGTTGTCTAATATTTCTATATAAAAAAGTAGTAAATATTATACTGTGGTCTGTTTTAGTGACAATTTTGTTTGATGTTAATACAAATAGTGAGGGGAAAAAACTGGAAGTCTGATGTTTCTAAATATGAGTGACATTTACCGTGTTCCCTGTTTCAAGGACCTTGTCGGACGTTTCTAAACATGAACGATACTTACTCTGTGTCCTGTTTCGAAGATTGTTGTGTAATGTGTCTAGTACTTAGTAACACTTGTATTGTGTCCTGCTTAAAAAACTGTTGTCTATAGTTTAATGCATAATAAGGAATGTGCTGTCTGACGTTTCTAAAAATGAGTGAAAATTATCGTGTGCCTGTTTTAAAGACCGTATCAGCTTATGTTCATGCGACGTTGAGTGCAGGAAAAATGAGTGTTGTGTACAGTTTTTTCTTTGAACATTATGAACTGTAGTCACCATAGAAGCCATCTAAAGACTATTGCTATTGCCTCTACTGCTTTATACGGCCTATGTTGGTCGAGTGGTCTAAGGCGCTCGTATGTATAGATAATTCAAATCTAACCTCTGTTCGCGTGTAATCGATTTTTCGATAGGCCAAAATGGGTACATGAGAAGGTTTGCCCGTACCTTCCCGTTGGGTTGATTGTCCTTTACTTGGTCTTCTTTGGTTATTCCTCCACTAAATATACCGACCACCATGTATAGCCTAGCATGTGCTTAAGAAAATGTGCGTAAAACTCAGAAGACGATAAACTCATCTTTAACAGGTGGTTTTACCCACAGTGGGATTTTTATCATCCGACTTCTTAGGATGTATATTTTATATTTAAGAAATGGTGCCAATCTAACGTCTAATATGACCGCCACAATTATCATGTTGAACAATTTGTTATGGTCACTCCTTCTTAATGACCATGGGATTTTCACTAAAATATATCTTACAATATACATTTATACCTGAATACAAATGGTGGTAATCTGTCATCGTTACTCCTTCAGAACGAAAACTCATATCAACTTGGGTTTCTACCAGACGAACTCTTACGTTATCACGTTTCCAATTTGACATCCATTATGTCCAACATATCAGCTAACTAAAATACATTTTAGTATGATGCAATAGCATGAGACACCGTTGCATTTAAATGAGATAATATAGTATGGAACAATGTAGCAATAAACTGAGATGCAATGCAATGGTGTACTGTAGTATTCAGCAGAGATGCACACCGTAACATTCAACTGAGATTCAATAGCCTGCTATTTTGTAGCATTCAACCGAGATTAATCATGTCACAACGTAGCATACAATTCAGTTGCAATAGCATGGCACACTGTAGCATTCAAATAAGATGCAATGTCATGGCCCACTGTATAATTCGTTGAGATGCAGTGACATGGCACACTGTATAATTCATTGAGATGCTATGGCATGATACACTGTAGAATTCAATGAGCTCCACTATCACGGCACACTGAAGAATTCAATGAGATGCAATATCATGGCACACTGTAGAGTCCAATGAGATGCAATATTATGGCACACTGTATAATTCAATGAGATGCAATGGCATGGCACACTGTACAATTCTATGAGATGCAATATCATGGTACACTATAGAATTCAATGAGATGCAATATCATGGTACACTATAGAATTCAATGAGATGCAATACCATGGTACACTGTACAATTCAATGAGATGCAATAGCATGGCACACTGTACAATTCAATGAGATGAACTGGCTTGGCACACTGTATAATTCAATGAGATGCAATATCATGGCATACTGTAGAATTCAATGAGATACAATATCATGGTACACTGTAGAATTCAGCAGAGATGCAATGGCATGGCACACGGTATAATTCAATGAGATGCAATATCATGGCACACTGTATAATTCAATGAGATGCAATATCATGGCACACTTTAGAATGCATTGAGATGCAATATCATGGTACACTTTAGAATTCAATGATATACAATATTATGGCACAATGTAGAATGCAATGAGATACAATATCATGGTACACTGTATAATTCAATGAGATACAATATCATGGTATACTGTAGAATTCAATGAGATGCAATATCATGGTACACTGTAGAATTCAATATATACAATATCATGGCACACTGTAGAATTCAATGAGATGCAATATCATGGTACACTGTAGAATTCAATGATATACAATATCATGGCACACTGTAGAATTCAACGAGATGCAATGGCATGACACACTATAATTCTACGAGCTGCAATATCATTGTACACTATAACAATAATACGTCTTTACAAATTAAAGAGTACAAACATTAAACCTCAATAATCGTTTCACAAATCCCTCCCTACTGGGGTCAGCATATGAAATCTGCGTTTCAATATATTGAATGTTTATCTCGTTAGATTATGTTGAAGTATAAAAGAGCATTGCAACTTTGAACAAAACTGCAGAGCATCGTAAGTTACATCGACTGCTGCAGAAGATAACCTCGGATATGAACCCCTGCGATTGATTACGCCACAAGAAATTTTCCAACGATAAAATAAAAATTAGAGAAATAATATCATATAATGAACAATGAATCCATCGCCGAATTGAAAAACGAACTCGATCGTATACGACAGTATCATCATAGTAAATTATTTACCAGTGATTACGTCGACGTTGAATACTCAAAAATAACTTCAGCGCGACGGTTAAATTTTCCCAAGTAAAAATCTGAATATCGCGTAACAAAAATCGTCCTTCGGGAGCGAAATCGTATCATTTATGAAAATGGAAAATCGAAGATTTTTAACGCGGAGAATTTTCCCGAAGACGAATTCATTCGCGTGTCGGCGTTGCTAAGAAAGATTTTAAAAACCGTCGGTGAAATATTCAACGAAGAGCCGTTGATAGAATCCACGAGGAAATAATTCCAAAAAGATATATTTGTGGAGAAATTCTAAAGAACTTTCATCGTAAAACTATTTTCATTTAAGAAAAGTTCTCGATGTTCTTTTGATTGGTATCTCTATAATATCATCAAATTTACCATCGCGGAAAGCTTTATCTAATTCCGCCCTATCGTACATTTATTTTTTGTCTTCTCGTGGAGATTTGTATTATACTCGGTGATATCATTATAGTATTTCATTAGCCGTTCATTATTTCTTGCTGCTTTTTAATTTTAGCTGACTATGTATCATTTGTTTTATTTTAACTCGTAAAGTTCCGTAATGATTTTTTCCATAATGTTTTTTTCTTCGTTGTATTTGGTCATGATATCTTCGTTGACAGCTCTAAGTTGACTCCCTTCCATAGTTAAGTTTGCGATCTTTTCTCGTAGTTTAGAATTCTCTTCGCGTAGTTCTCGTTATTTTTCACGCTGTTGTTTTATCGCAGCGCGATACTCCTCGACGGATCCACTCGTTGTAGCTGACATTGGTTCCTTTGACCATATTTTATACAACCACGATAATCCAATTTTGTGTTCGTGGGATACTTCACGATGACGTTTAACTCCTCTCAACAGCATGTTTTTTTCGTCGTCGGCGGTAAGATAAGTTGGCGATCTCATATATCAATAGTAGATTTTTTTTGCCAAAAAATATATACTCGAAAACATTGATCGAAAATAATAAACGAGTTTCACGGGAATAAAAAAAAATATGATCGAAAATTATATTCGGAAATCACACGTACAAGTAAAATTTACAGGATTTTTCAAAAATTTAATTTTCCGTGTTCAATATTTCTTATAGGCGATCAACGGTCATACACGAGTACATATAATTCATTATCTGTTTGCGATTACAACTAATCATTGTTATGGGATCACGTTGAAATTGTTTTATCTGATGATCCGTCAGCAGAAAATCTTCATCGACGAATCTATCCACGTAGAATTCAAAGTTACCTACGATCGTTTCAGAGAATGATTTTCTAATAGCATCCTCTAGTTTATCCTTGTCTTAGACGAAGACTTGTGCGTGAGTGTACATTATTGTAATTGTTGTAATTCAATTCGAAGAATTTCAATTTGAGAAATATCGAAGAATTTTCATTTGCGATGAAAGTGGAAATTCTTTGAAGTTCAATGACGAGAATCCCTTTGAAATCCTTCGAATTTACGATTGCACATCGAGGGTGATTTGTAATGCATCACGTGACAAATCAATGAAGTTAAATTCATGATCGACCCGTTTGAAATTCATACTTGCTGTTGAACAATTACTCGTTTCCATGTATACCAAATTAATCAGATTATATATAATCAACCCCCTCCCCCCGGGGAAACATTCGGGGTAAACGTATACAGGATGTAACCCTAATTCGCCTGATCCGACGATGATAAATTAATGATATAACTTTTTATCACGGCATCGCAAATAAGATCTATTACGACTACCGCTTTTACGTCGGCGTTATTCTGTAATAGATGTCTACCTGTTCCATCGGGAGCTGATGAAAGACCAAACTAAACCCGTACAGTACAACACTCAGGAACTATATGGTCAAGTCAGGGACAGAATTAATAATAAATGGCATCAACAATGGGAAAACTCCACAAAGGGTAGACATCTATGCCAACTACAAAAGAGGTCACTAAAACCCAACGTTTACCAAAAAGCCTGGCAGCCATTGATATTAAAATCATCAACAGAATCAGAACAGGTAAAACACTACTAAATGGCAGCTTTATGAAACATATAAGTACAGGACCCACGCCGGATAAATGTCCACACTGTCCAGAAACTGAAACATTGGAACATGTATTCAACATATGTCACAAATACCATCGACAACGTACCGTCCTCCAACTACAACAAAGAAAACTTGACTCAGTTACATCATTCCCCCAAATTCTAGATAAAAGGTATAACAAAAACGTAAATACTACCTATATAAATATACTTAATTACCTAAAATCAATAGACATAAAACACAAAATATAAATATCAAAACCATCAAATAAATAAATAAACATAAACATAGCCATGGAGTTAATATTCATATTCAAGGGGCCAGAGCAGATAATAACACCGATAGCTCAAAAGCAGACCCACGTAATAATGCCTTGAATAAACAGACAAAAAATAAATATCGGTTAAAGGGGCCAGAGCGGATAGTAATACTGCTAGCTTAAAAAAGCAGAACAGCTTAACAAAACCCTAAAATAAATATATATAATAAAAGAGAAAAGGGGAAAGGAAGGGAAAGGGGGGATAATATAAACATTGTAATGCGAGGAGAAAAGGAAGAAAGGAAGAAAAGGGAGAAAGGGAAGAAGGAGAAGGGGGTAAAAGAGAACATTACACTAAGTAGTGGCACAATGTAGGTACAGTAAAACCAGTCAACCGACAAGTGGCAAGATAAATACAAGTGTGATGAGAACACCGGGATAACACGAACCAACCGACAAGAAAAAGTAAAAAAAAGGGAAAAGAATGAGGGAAGAGGGAAAATTAAGAAAGAAAGAGGGAAGAAGGGAGTAGGAAGAAAGTGGGAAAGAGAAAAGGGAAAAGAAGAGAAAAGAAGAAAAAACAAATGAAATAACACCAAACACACCCACTCCAACTAAAAAAAAATATTTTTTTATTTTTTGATTTTTTTTCCCCAGGGTTCTCATTTGGTACGAGAACCCTTTTTGAACAATCTCTATCTCGAAATCTAACTTGATCAATTTTGACCACCGCTCAAATTAACCAGCTAAAATACCTAACAGTGGCTACACTCATTTATGTCGCTAAGACATTTTAGCAATTCAATTTGTTAAGGACCTACAACATGTACACTATGCACTAGAAATATTTATTAATAGGAAAGATGAAAAATTCTATACTATTTGGATTTGATATAATTGCACAGGTGGCTTACACATTATTGGTATTTTTTTCTCTCCATAGTAAAACTGGACTAGATTAGAAATAAGGGCGTTTCAAGCGTAAATAAGAGCAACATCCAGGAGTGTGGAGAAACATAAATACGCTAACCTGATTGTCAACGAAAACATGGCTGATCCATTGGACTTTATCTACTTTTACGTAACACGGGTTCTGACTAGATGTTGGAAATCTTGATTTCTAGCTCGGCCTATTCTCAACTGATGTAAAGTACAACTAAACTATTTGGCAATTCACTAATTACACAGATACTTAATACTTCATTTTAGAAGTAATAAGATATCAAACCGACTGGATTATGTCTTTAACTAGAGTGAAACAATTGACAAACTAGCCTTCCTAAACCGGGCGCCTTCCTGCTTTGCCGTGACCCGATGTTACTCTAAGGAGAGACTGCCATTTAACGCGGCTGCCGGGGAGACTGCGACAACACAGCCTAGTGTAGTCAAAGTTACATTTGGTCCCGATCAATCAAATAGCCCGACCCTTGGGCATTAACTGGTCGCGAAAGCACATAGTTGCGCATGCGACCTTAATTTATATTTTTTTAAAAATCGGGAGCTTTATCGTTTCGGAGAACATCGATGTGAGGGATCGATTTAACCCAAAGCTCGTGTATCCGAAGGAAATATTCATCGATGAGTTTATTAATCGATTTTTTTTCAATTCGCTATATCCCGGAAATTTATAATCGGGGAGTGTATCATTGGTCAGATCAATCATTGTTAAAAACATTTGTTTTTCGGGACCGCTATCATCAATTATTATCTTAAGTAATCTCGCATTGAGATACTCCATATCGGTTGTAATTTTATTTTAGCGTTTGAATGCGTTGAATAACCTCCTCGTGAAGAGGGATTGCGTTAACACGAATATATTGTTGAAAAAGATCTCATAGTTGTTGTAATTTTCTTTGATACAATTGTTTGATATTACTAAAAAATACCGCGCAACTGATTTAATGTAAATCCTACCTCAAGAAGATCAAAACGCCATACTATATTTCCGTATGTCAATTTTTTGTAGCTCCCTGATACATCCTAAACATCATATTGGTATTTCAAATCTGGCTCGGTTTTTAAAAGATGAAAATTATTATAATACCCATAATCTAAGTCAGGCTCGGGCTTTGTAGTTTACGTTGAATACACGATATTTTGTATAGTTATTATGGAAATTGTTCCCGCGTTGGTTGTCGCTGTGGCTACACAGATTAGAATAACGACCGGGGCGATCATTATCACCAAAGAAATTACTATCCCTGTTCCGGTGACTACACCTTAAACAGAGTACACGGTTACATCAATGGCGATAATCCTTCGTCGATATTTTTTGATATTTTTGTTTGATATTCCTCGGTGAGCGACTTAAGTTTATTTTGTAGGTGTAACACCTGATTGTATCGATTGTGTTGAGATGATGTCTCCGACATTGTTATTAAACAAGAGACGATTTCAATTAACTTCTTTACTCAAATATTTTTAAGCGTGGTTATCATCCTCGGAAAATCATCTTTGATGGCCTCGTGAGTTTTCTTGATCTCATCGATGGATGCTTTTATATCCGGGAGTTTCACATCAATGCTATCTACAGGGCCACCAAAGAATTTATTAATGATGTTTTTACGACAATTTATAAATTGTTTTACGTGATCTTCATATGTGGATTGAAGCGTTGCTAGTTCATCAATAGCGGTTTTTACATCGACGATATTCAGTGTGATATCCGGTAGTATTTTCTTCCTAGGAATCTCATAAACTCGATATTAAAATCGAATTGATCTTGATAAAAATCTATTATACGCGATAATATGAGTATCATATTCTTCACGTATGTTTTTTTATATATCGTCAACAGCGATTTTTACATCGGCGAGTTTCGGCGTGGTCACAGGTGGAATCCCAAAGAAATTGTAAATGGGAAGTTGAAATTCGGTAATGGATTTTTGTAAACCCGCAAATTGATTTATATGAGCGTCATACTTTTTATTGAGTGTTTTTAACGGTTCCGCCGATGACATAAACTTATCACCGAGCACTGTTAATCTGTCTGTGATCGCTTTTGATACTAGTCTGTTTACTCGTTCGAGCGAAACACCAACGGGTTTTGGTGGGCGCGGTAATGATCTTCCCCAAAAATCTACCATGTTGTATTATATGATCTCCTTTTTTAAAGCTGGTATAATCGTGTACATCCTTATGAGGTAGATGAGGAGATGTTGATATCGCCGTTAATACATTAATGACTTCTCGGCCGCATATCAGAGGATCAGTTAATATCTGCTTGGGAAACGTTGAATGCCAAACAGGTATTTTCAATTGAGTTACATATTTAAGAAATTCATGTGGCGGTGCTAACCCATACGAGTCAAAATAAATAATACATCGTGGATGTATCGCATAAGCTACCAAATGAGTTCCAGGTTCGGTGTTATCATCGAGATTAATTATACCCGTTTCTGGGATACGTGGTTGATTTGGTAATTGATCTCTCATGAAAACACCTCTGAAATGTTTCACCGGAGAGCTTTTTTTTTTACCGCGTTGATTAAAATCAAAATTTGACCTTGAAACGTCGGTGTTAATGTCCGATGGGAATGAATCTGGTGAATCGGATGCCTGGTACTCGGAAGCCTTTTCCCTTTTTTTGTATCCTTGTCCGGTTACATTATTTCAACATCAGCATCATCATCAGCAGCTGTCACTTTCTTTGGCCGTCTTACTACAAACTGATTATGATCAGCATTGTCAGTGATATCCTTCGCGAACATCATTGAGTGACCAGCAGATCGGATAAAGTCATCAGATTCTAGTCCTAGTATCATGGTTGCGACATCAACGTCGTTATCGATGGATTCTATCCTATTAGAATTAATCAAATACTGCGCGCTGCTAAATAACGCCATTATACCATTGTTGACGAATCCTATTGCTCTCGTTGAAAGATTATCATACTGAGTATTTTCCCAATCATTTCTTACTAGTTGTCCCTCCACATCGAGGAAAGCTTCACACGGCAAAAAGTATTTATTAGTATCGAAGATCAATTCGTGATATAGCATTGGGATCTATCGCGTTGTACCAGAAAATTGAAAATCGCGTGGAGAATCATATCGCGATATTATTATTATATACCCGCTGATCTAAATCATAATCTTCTAAGACAAGAACCAGCGATCAAATTAGCAACAATAGTTATTTTGGAATCATCATCTGATTGTGCCAACGGGGCTAATTTTTGAGCTACTATATCATTTATCACTTTACTCTCATATTTTTTTTTATCCTTGGCGATATAATCAGATTGTTTATAATTTATTCTGTAATTGAAACGAGAAAAGAAAAAATTACCCAAAACTGTCATATCATTGAATCTCATATTTTTTATTTCATCAAGTTTACCAAGAAGAAATGTATCGTTATCTTTTTATCAGGGATGACGCTGCATATTTCAGTGTTAGCAATCTTGCTATTAGAACTGATCTTGTTTATTTCAATCTTAAAATCTTGTTATCACAGTTGACGTTGAATATTTCAGTTTTAGCAATCTTGATATAGGGGTTGACTGCTTATTTCCATCTCAACAATCTTGTTATCAGTATTGACGCTGCTTATTTCAATCTTAACAAGCTTGATATCGGGGTTAACGCTGCTTATTTCAATCTTAACAATCTTGATATCGGGGAGGATGATGTTTACTTCAATCCTAGCAATCTTACTATCAGCGATGACGCGGCATATTTCAGTATTAGCAATCTTGATATCGGGGTTGACTCTACTTAATTCAATTTCAACAATCTTGATATCGGGGAGGAGGATGTTTATTTCAATATTAGCAATCTTTCTTTCAGGGCAGCTCCCTAAAAATCGAGATGGAAGTCTTGCATGTGTTTCTCAATCAATCCCTTCCTATCCATTCCAATCTTGTAACACCGCTAGCCGTGACCAAACTCTTATTCCATCTAAATTCTTGTGACACAACTGGCCTTGACCAAACTCTTATCCCAACCAAACTGTTGTAACACAACTGGCCTGGACCAAACTATTATTCCATCCAAACTGTTGTAACACAGGTAGCTTTGACCAAACTAGTGTCCCATCCAAACTGTTGTAACACATCTAGCCTTGAGCAAACTCGTATCCCACCAAACTTTTTTTAACACAGGTAGCATTGACCAAACTCTTATTCCATCCAAACTCTTTGTAGCACAGGTAGCATTGACCAAATTATTATTCCATCCAAACGCTTGTAACACAACTGGCCTTGATGAAACTCGTGTCCCATCCAAACGGTTGTAACACAGCCTTATTCCATCCAAACTCTTTGTAACACAGGTAGCTTTGACCAAACTCTTATTCCATCCAATCTTGTAACACAACTAATCTTGACGAACCTCTTATCCAATCCAAACCTGCAAGCAAATACACAGTATCAATTGCTAAATTTGAATATAAATGACAATATAGTTTGTAGACATTATTATAATGTCCATGATATTTCACGCTATTATCTACATAATGCAAAATGATGATTAGTTTTTATATCTAGGTACTAGAGTCTTTTTGGTAAAAATGAGTGGTCAATACTGAATTGTCGCTATGTTGACGTGATATTGTATGGATTGATGGTTTGTTTTTGTCTTGCATTTGAAAAATATGTGATTCAGAAATGTCTATGATACTAACGGGACTTTCACGACTTTTAAAAAATGGTTCTCTAGAAAATCGCGTCTTTATCAAAGGAGTGATCTTTGATTCGAGCCTATTTTGAGTAGAGAATTTCCAGACCACTACATAAATGCACTTTAAATTTACCTATTGATTAAACCTCATGTCGAAACAAAACAAAACAAAACAAAAGTAGCACGTATTACTCAAAAATCTTAACGGACAATCAATTTTCTACATTTTCCTTTTCACTCCATACTTAATATCCCGTGGAACTCTGGGTGACGACAAATATTTAGAGGAATATATTTTGGAATTGCAATCTTCACAGAGGCTCCAGATTCCATCCGTTCAATATCCAAATAAAAATGAGGTCGTGTAGCACATTTAAATCAAAGGAACTGTCAATGTGCTCTTTGCATACAAAACCACTATGGTTACATATGTTAGCAATTTAATCGGCGTAGCTATCATTTCTAAATTAGGTGTAAATATCAAAGTTCCATATGTCATTCATACTGAAAATACTTTTTTTTATAAAATAAATAATGCTGAATGTAAGAAAAATTAAACTTCCAATTAAATTGTGGAATCATTAATATGTTTCAATTTGTGATAATATTATCAAAATATTTACATAATTATAAAAAAAATTACAAGTATATGTAATGACTGGTAAGTGAAAGTAAATGGCAGAGAAACTATTAGCACAAGGAAATGAGAAGAAAACAAAACTTTTCCAATTATTTCCAACGACACCATATGTTTTAATAATTAATAAGATGATTCTAGTTTTTAAGTCAATATAGAAGCAAAAGAGAGAAAATTTATATTTTGTTGGAAAATAATCAAAATCGGGAAAAGTTTATTGGACAGAAAAATCACCAGTACGAAACAACGTAATGAGTTCTGTAGCCACATACATTAGTCCATTTTCCTACATTTGACATATCAGGGAAAGTTTACGCACAAAATGTTGGCAAGTTTAAACCGTAATAAAACCTTTCGCAATCCATTGACAATAACCTCTGTGAAAATTTCGGATCTCAGAAAAGAATTTCTAAAGGCTACTCTTTCTTTCTGGAGACTATGGAAATGAGTTTAAGCACCGAACATTTATTATTATTATTTTAGGCTTAAATAACCACTATCGGTATGTGCATATTGATTTCGCATTATATACCCGAACTCCCACCACCATCCTCTCTTTAACTATTTCATGAATTTAGGATTCAATAACAAGCGGCTTACTGACGTAGAGACGAAGATCAATCAAAATACATCAATGGTTTGGTTTACTTATATCTGACGTGCCTTATAGCAATAAAACAGAAATTCAACCCAAACCATGTATTTAGCAATACGTGCCGATGGTTTTGTTAACAGAAAGTGTACTGGCGTTTACTTCGCTACATAATATCATTTTCCAGAGAATAACAAATAAACTTAAATAAATAAGAGGAACATTTCTTTTCAAGCATATTTGGATATTTAAAACAAAGAAAGCATGAATCATGCCGTCTGTTCACAAGTTATACCTTTAAACACGTTCCAACTGCATAATAAATACCATCTCAGTCAATAGAAAAAACTCTCTCCCTTCCCAAAAATAAAAAGGAAAGACTGGAAGGATACGACTAACCGTTAACAACAACAACATCTGCAATAAAAACAACTGAAAATATCGCCCTTAGTATCATCACAACAACACAGAACTAACGATCATCGTAAATGACTGTGATAACAACCATGATGATGATAGTAATCATTCGGTGGCAAAGATAATATGTCGTACCGCTTGTTACGATCATGTTGATAAATACCTTGATGATGTTGAAAATGGCGTTGATGATGCCACTTATTTAAATGACACCAACCATTATTATGGTACTCACACATAAATTTTATTTTTAAAAACAAATTTAAAAAATGTTTTTGTTAAAATGTACAGTCCAACCGATGAATAAACAGTCACTGTTAAGTTACACCCAACAACCTCGTGACCATGGCCTTGGAGTGTACTGAGAATAACAACAACAGTAAAACGCTGCTAGACAAAATCACTTCTTTGATAAATGCTGCACTCAGTTTTGAGCTTTAAATCGCGTTTAGTACATACCGTGGTGTCTTTTGAAATAAATGGAAGATTTGTCAAACTACGTTTGTTGAATAAGTAATGAATTCTTTTCTTGCGGCGATATAACACAGGCCTTTAGACGTTATAAGGTCGAACGCTAATACGTCACTATATACAGATGACGTCATAAAGAAGCCAGAAAACAGAATGGTCCCCTATCGTACATTTACATTACTGGTACCAATGAAACGAAATCGTGACCTTTACTAATTCACAACGGTCACGGACACTGTAACTAATGTAAGCAAAATGGCCGATGTGTTCATTGCTATGCAATTTTCTATGTACTGATTTAAATCAAATATAATATTTTATTGGAAAAAAAAATGATAACTCTAAATGTACTGTTGCACAGTTCAATGTTTTAATTGCTTTACTAAGGGAATGTGTTTTAAAAGGCATGCAGCTCTGGAACACTTGACACAAGAAATGGCGTTATGGATGGAAATAAAATGATTGTGATAATTATCTAATGACAAGAGCTCTCTAACACACTGGAAAAGATAGACAAGCATGTCGCATGAAAATGTGGACCCTAGTGATAATGCAAATACATTATCTGTGATGGGGGAAGGATATTACAGTGTATTGTATTCTCTATTCAAACAGTTTAATTTATATTATCTGTGAGAAGTGTGTGTGTGTGTGTGTGGGGGGGGGGTGCATACTGTAACAGGACTCTATAAAAACACAGTCACAGAGTTATATTCCCTGTGAAGAGTAAAGCATATCACAGTGGAACAGCAATCTGTTTAAACAGTCACGGAGGTATGAGAAGTCAATCCCTGTTTGATTTTAGGAAACGCAGACATATGTACAATTATATTTCATTGGGGAGGGGGGAGGCATGAGTGGCTGAGTGGTCTGACATGCTCTGTTACTGATCACGTCCAAGTCATATGGACAACGTTCGTTTGCATATCAGGGCCCGGCGACGTGGAACGAATTGCCCATTGAAATTAGACACAAAGACACAGTACAGTGGTCCCGTTTAAGACTGCTCTCAAGACTCACTTGTTTCGACTTCAGGGACAAACTTAGCGACCATGATTTGTATCTTATATATTTTCAGCATGTTTTTATGTTTTCCAATTTCATTGTTTTTGGCATTTGTTGTGTAGTGTAGTCATATCATTATTGATGGTGTAAAGCGCTTAGAGCTTTTAAAGATTAGGCGCTATACAAAGTCCTCATTATTATTATTATTATTATTATTTCTCTGTGTGGGTTCGAGTCTAAGATTCGGCGAAAGTAGTTATGTGAAAAAGCTTGCCAGTAGCTTCTCGTGGGTCATGGTTCTTTCTAGGGGGTTTCCCCGGTTTCTTCCTCCACCAATAATACTGACAGCCATGTATAGCCTATCGTGTGCTGAAAAATAGCGTTAAACCCTACAACAACAACATATTCCACGGGAAGGTGGAACACATTACAATAAATCAGCACTCTATACAAACCATGGAAAATCACATAGGAATTAAAAGTCAATACAAGATTAAATTAATATAAACAGGTGTTGAGTCAAAATATCATGTTATGAAGTTTTGTTTCGAAAATAGGGACACACTGATATAATGGCATGAATGCTAACCTGATCCTCAATTTATTATAGACATGTCTACTAAGTTTTGATTGTCTACTTCAAGTGATTTTTGCTTACTCTTCTTTACAAGGTTTGTGTCAAATGATTTCAGATCCCAAATGTTTACAAATGTGTAACCATTGAAAAGTACCAAAACTTCATGAAAGTCTAATCAGGTTATTAAATGTAATAACAAAAGTCAAATCGAGCTATGTCAATATAATAATGAAAGTGTAATAGAGTTATTTCATTATAATAACGAAAGTCTAATCGGGTTATTTCACTATAATAATGAAAATCTAATCACGTTATTTCAACATAATAATGAAAGTCTAATCGGGTTATTTCAATATAATAATGAAAGTGTAATCAAGTTATTTCAATATAATAATGAAAGTCTAATCGAGTTATTTCAATATATTAATTAAAGACTAACTGGGTTATTTCAGTATATGAATAATATGGATATCAATACAAGTTCCTCAATGTCTATGTATCATTTTGGACTGGCAAGTTATCAATTATAATTACTTTTAACAAGCATGTTACATATTTCCTGAAATCGGAAGGTGATGATTGTAATTATAGTATTTAAGCAAATTTCTTTATTTTGAAGGGTTTGGGAAAAACAATCTATTAAATAGTCCAAGAATAAATTTTAAAAAATTAATTTACAAAAGTAGCATGCTACTATATTTAGATTAAAGCTGCCAATGCAATTTTATTTAGCACGTTATCTGGAACTCTACAATACTTTTAGAACAGTATGGATTTTGGTGTGGGTCTTAAGATTGTGCTATTCTGTGCTAAAATATGTGGAAATTTAATTCAATGCAGTATACATATATCTTTAAATTTCCTTTAATGTGATGTGGTTGTGGTGAATTTAATGTCAGAAAAATGAAAATGAAACTTCTTTAAGCCCCTCTGGA
Organism: Unio delphinus; assembly: GCA_029339505.1. Classification (NCBI taxonomy): domain Eukaryota; kingdom Metazoa; phylum Mollusca; class Bivalvia; order Unionida; family Unionidae; genus Unio; species Unio delphinus. Next base: position 72,347 of record JAQISU010000364.1, on the reverse strand, counting down.
ATACAATCTAACACATTCACAGTACAACATTGGCATGGGCTGTACTTGTGTATAGAAAATATGGTCTACTTCTCCTAAATCTATTTCTACCATAAACAGAGAGTATGGCTTACTTCTACTAGATCTATGTCTACCACAAATAGAGAGTATGGTTTACTTCTTAATCAGTATATACTGTAATAGAGAATATTTCTTACTTCATAGTACTTTGCCATTTAAGACTATTTCCATATAAAGAAACATATTAGCCAAAAATAATCTTTTCTCTAGATAGTAGCTTCAAGATTCAAGAGTCATATTGTTGGTCAAAAAAAACATTATATGGGTTTCTCAAGATATAACTCCGCTGTCAAACAATCACTAGCATTTTTATGATCGAAGTTAAATCTGCATCTACTCAAGGCCTTTCACCAAATTGTTGGACATGCTCAACACTATTCCCTGTCCTCAAAATATGTAAATTTCACTATGATTGGTTTGGTCCTTGTATCTAGCAGGGTAGTCTATTAGTCAATTACAAAGCACATATTTTCAACGTATTCATACACTAGATAGATTGACTTCACAAAGAAAGATCGAATAACTTTGTAAAATAAATATATTCTCTAAGCACTGGGGAGGTCCTTCTTACAATAAAATATTCACCTTTCCGCTTTGTTTCTTTAATTTCAATAGCCGTTCTTAAAGTTTAGCTATTTGTCTGCGGCTTGCATTTCGTCCAAGTGATCAATGATTTGCTCTCAATGTTCCTCTCAAACAGATATTTATTTTCTCTCTAGCTCTCTTATAGTTTCACACTAAAACTGCATGTTCTACCTCATTAATTCAATATTATCAAGTCATCAATATTGGAAGTTACTCTGACAAACTCTAGTTCAACTTTTATATTAGCAGATTCTCGAATTCTCGATTATTCCAATGATATTTTCAAATTTTGATTTCTTTGTGAGGAGGGACGATTATTCTCAACAAGCATATCTCTCTCTCTCTCTCTCTCTCTCTCTCTCTCTCTCTCTCTCTCTCTCATACACACGACTATGTCCAAATTAAATTCACATTCCCCATTGGTGACCTCCGAAGTCTCGCTCTCGGTTGACCCACTTGCCATAGAAGGATATTTATTATTATAACCACATTCATGAACTATCTATGCGCAAGTCGTACATGACTGGCTATTATTGTACTGCCTCTGCTTGACATGGCTCAAGCTTACATTGGCATGTAAAATGTTACACCCACACAATCTCCATCGATCAGCTGATCAGCACAGGGATAAAAACCTAAATGATTTTCACTAGCCAACAGTAAAATGGTATCATATTATAGCCGTATCAATAATTATCTTGCAAATCTACTAGATTTGGTGTGGCTGTACCCTTCTCGAAAGCATTTATCATCACGTTCAAACCGAAGACACTGGATGTCAACTAAATTTGGTTACCCCAAGTTAGCACCTTCGAACAAACCGGAAGTCATTAGTTTGGTTCTTGGTTATTGATTTTGTATATTAGGAGGTCTCGAGGTTACAACTGAAAGCGGATTTGTGTATTAATACGCCAAGACTCTGTATTATATTCCGAATGAGTGTTAGAAACAAGTTCACACCAGCGTTCGATTCAGTAGCAGACGACATGAACAGGAGAGTGCAGACGTTTACATGGAGAAAGGATTTTCACTGAAATTATCAGGGTAGTGCATATATGAAGTTTTGAATTGCAGATGCAAACTACTGGACGATGATATATCTGTATTGTTTATACATTTTTAAAAATATTTTTTATTGTATAAGGTACTGTAAGCATGCTTGTTTCCGTTAGTAAAATGAAGAACTCTGCAACATTCACTCATCTTCTAATTTATACACAGTATAAATTGTGCATAGATTTTAGAAGGAGAGGGGTGTTTTCAGTAACTGTCTTTTTACTGAGAGAAATGAGTACTCGTACCGACTACTGATTGTGTAGACTTTAATGTCTGTCTCCAGAGTCCATCCATTCCCGTTTGTGCTGCCCCTATATTGTAACTTTTAAAATCATTTATGTTTTCAAAAGGAATCTTTTATTCATAGAATTAGAAAAACGAATTTACTTTGAATATCTTACCATGTGCGTCATCTGATTTTTGTTTTTTTTTACTTGAATTAACGTTATGTGTCTAATTAATGTTTACTTAAATTATGTAACATTGTTATGTTCATTTAACTTTTTCATTTTCACCTTGCAATTATATGAGAAGTAGGTAGTTAGTTATAAGGAACGAAAATCGATCGTTTTTAACAAATGACTCACGAGCTTGATCCAAGCTAAAAATAAACACCAGGGTCTCTATTGATTGCATATATTAATTTGTATTTTCATGCACTGTAGTCGTATAAATGGTTATATGGCTGGGATCTCAATAATTTCAAGTTCTTAAGTATGGTCCAAAAAGTTCATTAGAGTTGTTTTTTTCTCTCAAACCTAAAAAAGAAGAAATATACTTAAATACTATCATTTAAATACTATAATTACAATCATCACCTTCCGATTTTAGGAAATATGTAACATACTTATTAAAAGTAATTCCTGTGTTGATAATAAGTTGCATACATTAGCTAGTTTGTCTTTTCGTGCAAGCAATTGTTTATATGGGTATAGAGTGATACTCTCAAAAGTTTCAAAATTGTTATACACTGGTAGAGATTAAATGCCTTGTAAGTGTCAGTTATGTGTAAATTTCTCTTTGCATGTCCAGAATGACTGTTGTGGCTGTTGGTGATCTCAATAATTTGTATGATGTGACCCGGGGGATACGTTTTTTGGAGGGCGGGGATAGACATCGGGCTATCACCTCACATAGTTTGTATTAATATTTGGTCCACAGATCTTATATAGCAATTCCCGTTAGTTACTTAAAATTAATGTAAAATCACTGCTACTTTATTCTGAGCAATTTAGTTTTATTATTTTTTAAACGTATTAGTTTACAGTAATAGTAATAGTTGCAAAACAGTACAAAGTAGCATCTATACTATACAAGAAAATAATATTTTAATACTATTTTATTTTTATTAGTTGAAGTTAAAATGACAGACGGTAATTATCAGGACGTACATGAAACTTACGTGAAATCTCAGCTCATATTTTAGCCCTACTTTATTCTGACTAACGTTTATCATTTTCGACTCGAACGTATTGTTTATAGTTCGTTCTACATATCATAGCTAAATTTTCCTATTTTTATCTTTGTAAATATTCAGGTCATCGTCATTTAATGTAGCAAAAATAATAAAAAATACGTAATTCTTTTTAAAAACTTCGTGTGACATTTATTAGGTATTTTGTGGAACGAACTATAATAGTAATAATAATACAAACAATACGACTATTACGATAATGGCGTAGGTGTGTAAAATTACGACTGTATAATATTGTTTTAGGTCAGAAATAGATATATAGATGTATTTACATTTGTATGGCAGTGTTTACTAAAAGTATATATGTCTATATTTTATGACACAATGTCATTGATTTAGGTCAGAAATTGATATATAGGTGTATTCACGTATTTTTTGTCATTGTTTGCTAAAAGTATATATGTCTGTATTTTGTGTATGCCATATCCTAATATAAGTAATTTTTTATCCACAGCCGGATATGGCGTTGTGCTGATGGACGAGAAATTAATAACCGTAGAGAGTAATCTAAAGGTTTACAATCGTCATGATGGCAAACTGATTACATCACACAGACTGGAGGACTATCCCTTTGATGTCTGTCTTATTAGCAGGACAGAAGTCGCTGTGAGTCTGTGGAACGGTACGGTTGAAATCGTATCTTTGAAATCGATAGATGACGTAAAACGGGTCAAAACTTTAAAGACAGGATTTCGATGCTATTCATTGGCAAAATGGAATTCAGACAAACTCGTTGTCAGCGGTGAGAAATACGACGGCATGTTGTGTTGGAGAATTTTATCGATTACAGATGGACGTCTGGACTCAACAGATGACATCTGTAAAGGGATTCTGACTCGCATGGCCGTCAATGATAACAACGTGTACATCTCGTGTGATACTGATGACTCCATTACTAAAGGTGTTTATGCATATGATATTTTAAAACACACACAAAAGTTTCTGTATCAACACCAGGAATTAAAAATACCGGGGTCAATAATGGCTGACAGGGATTGTGTGTACGTGTGTGACATGTTCTCTAACAGAATTCATCAGCTGACAGACAGCGGTCAGCTAGTGACCATACACACAGTGTCATCAAGACTGTATAGAATATTCTATGATGACCAGCAAGGATTACTTTACACCACAAGCATTGGAAGTAATGTGATAACTGTTTACAAAATGGAGTCTTTACATCAACCAGGTAATTTTATTTTATTTTATATCACACCACAAAGAAAACTTCATTTATTTACATTTCATAATTCACCTTTTTGCCCCAAAATATGATATATGAACATTATAGTAATAACGTTATTGTAAAATAAATATGTATAATACATTTAAAATAAAAATAAAGTTGAATAAATATTTTTTTATTATCCTGGGAGTCTGAAAATGTCAGTTTTGTCCAGCATGGTCATATTGATAATTTATAATATAAATACAATATTTTTTTATTTTATAATTTATTACAAATTGCATTATAGTCATTTGTATTCATTAATGATTATTAAGTCGTCTCCACGTTGGTTGTCACTTCATAATTTTCATATAAAAATATTAAATCTGTATCGACTATCACAATGGCTGCTTGTCTACAAAACTCGCATCATCACCAGCTCAGGGCAATGCACATATGTCCCCCACAAGGTGGCGCTTTCATTGCTAAATATTTGCACGTGACATGCACGTGACCAGATCTCGCTCAGGGGTTGGCAGCGTCTTAAATTCCCACGTATATTGTGCTGATAACATTCATGTTTATGGAGCGGTTCTTTTATGATTTTTCAAGTTGGATTTATCAACGAAGAAAACTCAAATCTGATAACAAGATAGCTGGACAGTTAAGTTTAAAATGATAAATACCATTTTGGATATTCCATGATATGTTCTACAATGCGCGCTATATTTACTACTATTTGTTCATGTTTTCGTTGAATGGTCCAATGTTCCTATATTGTTAACCGAAACAGACCAGGATGAAAAAGCTTGATGAATTAATATGGTGAACTAATTACAGAAATACTATTGTAATATAATATTGTAAAATAACGGTCGACATTTTTCTTAAATAAAAAAGTTGGATTTTACATGTATAAATTACATGGGAATTACTTAAATTTGCAACATCAATTTCAAATAAATTATTAATGTTTGCATTACAAATTCTTTGTTAATTCTTGTTGCTATTATAGCTCATTCAAATATAAGCTAATAGTTTTTTTTTATGGTGATGACAGTTTTGTACATGATTAATCCATGTAGGAACATTTTTGTATCTGCAGGCAAGGGTTCATATTGTTTACAATTTGCCCATAAATAAAAAATGCAATTTTAAAATAGTATGACATAAGTTAATATGTCCATCTTTTATAAACACTTAGTAAGTGTAGAGCAGTATCTTATTAGTACCTGTTGAGTCTGCTATAGATCAGTAGATCTCTGTTTTAATCTTTTTTGATATTTAAAAGTTGTGGATTAAAATTTATTTGCACAATTGGACACACATAAATTATGTATCTTGAGTTTTTTTTAGCAAAAGATGTGTTAATGTTGCAGACATGGCTAACCATGATATAGCTTCATCAGTCCGGTTTACCTATCAAAAGTTTCAGGTTCTTATTTGTCTTTAGAAATTTGCATCATTGTTGATAATATACATGTATATCTACATAACGAATCCATTATATGAACAGGTGTTACAATAGAAATTTTGAATATGGATGACAGATCCATCCAACTTTTTGAAGAGGCTCTAAAAGACGGAAAGGAAACTGTGCATAGCATACGTATTATGGTTGTCGGACACATGGGTGTAGGCAAGACGACCCTAGTCAAACGTCTTCTTGGAGAGGAGGTAAACATTTCCGAGAGACATAGTACAGAGGGCATAGATGTCTATGTCAATTGCTGTGATGTTTCTTTGTCAACCCATGAATGAACAAGGCGAACAAAAAGGTATGTGGGCATGCATACTCCTTAATGATGTAGCTTTCTGTATTTATGCAAATGCCAGAAGGTGAAAAGTATCACGTTGAACTGTTTTCTGTCTATCCAGCGCTATTTCACTTCTTCACAATAACATAGTTTTCCACTATCTAATGTTACCAAATTTTATAAGTAGTTAGCATTTTTAATAAGGAAGAGACGTTCATGTATCAATTTCTTGTTTAGAATCAGGCAGCATGGTCACAGTGCTAATAAATGAAATTTTACACGCAGTATGATGTACTTAATGATGACAGATTTTCAAGATGTACTTGAAGTAACTATTCCACCTCATTCACTACTTTCACATATACATAACAAGGTGGAATTTTTACGTCTTGATATTTAACATTTACTACGAGTATTTGGTATCTTAGCACATTGTGTATGTTGTGTATAATTATTGTACTTTTAATATTTGCTTGTTTCCTCCTTCATGTACTTGCACAAATATATATACTGCTTGCATCCTGTATGCACCTTTTGGCTTTTAGTCACCCTCTGTTGTATGCTAACCTGCTTTGTAACATAGCTCCATGGTGAGTGGCATTTGTAGTAACACCATATAAGCCATTAACCAGGCAGCCTTAGTAGAATTGCCTGGGGGTTCAGGTTAGAAGGACTGTATGTGCTCATTTTTGTGCCCATATATGTGTGTATGTGTTTGGGTTATCATTCTTAACCATGCCTATAAACAAAATACAGTTGGTAGTCAATTAGCCCAGGATAGTAAATTGTCTTTCTGTTAATTTTCATAATTTCACTAGTCTAATGGCTGGTTAATCTTGTTATGTGTTAAATTGTTTTGTGACAAGGATTCATTAAGAATAAGCAGGATGAGTAAATTTTTGAATCTACTAGTAATTCTGGCTACAAAGAAATTTGTTAAATCCTCAGCCTGTGGCTAACCTAAAGACCAAATACTATTATTTAATTATTATTATTATTATTATTATTATTATTATTATTATTATTATTATTATTAAAAGTATTATTATTAATAGAGGGCTCAGAGATTATATTTGCCGTCAAATCTAGAATATCCTTCCTCAACCAGATTTCTCTGTCCACAACTTTTATAGTACTATTAGTATTGTACACCATTAAAAATGAACTTCTCATTTGAGGAAAGAAAAACATGGATGAGGGCATTTGTTTGAATACTGTTACGTGCTTAGGCTCGAATAAACAGTAACATAGAAAGAGTGCAAATAGAAGCTTATAAAACTTAATAAACAATTTATTGAGTACAAATATTTTTTCAGAAAAGAAAAATAAACTTACTGTTTTAAGAATCAATTCCAAATTAATCCAAAATAATTCAAAATATAATCTACTTGAGAAATTGCAAACGTCCTGTTAATAAAATGTCCAAATAATTCGAAGTTCGAATTCCAGCGAAGTGTCCAATAGGGAAGACGATGTCTCTTGATGAAGTCAGTTCTTGTTAATGAAAATCTATGAGCGCATATTCTTTCCCAGATAAATAACAAAATAATTCCTATTGATCAAAATGAATTGACACAATTTCTAGTACACTGTAATTATAAATAACTAAACAAAGACACACACAACTTTATATTCTAAAAGCCCAAACTTCTACTGAATAACTGTTTTTACGTAAACAAAAAAGGGGTCATGAACTTCTAGAATCTCTCAGAATAATTTTACGTTCAAGAAATCACGTAAATGACCCAACTAAATTAGAAAGATGTTTATATTTTACTCCATTTTGTTTTGGATCCAACCAATCATTTTAAAAGCTTGTTTAGAACTCTGAAAACAAGTCAGAAATGAGGTCAACACCTGGTGTTTATCCTGTAAGGTACAGGTCCCCCCCTTAATGAACGAATCTTAAAACTTAAAATGCCAAATTTAAATCTAGCAAACAAATAAAAGTAAAACTAAATATAAATGTCTTATATCAAATATACGTAACAATACAAAAATACACCAAGTACAGAAATATGTATAGTATTGGTGTGCTCTTTCTCGTAGTAGCAAAGCTATTATATAGTCAGCTGTCATACAAGAGTTTGACAACACAAATTTCTTGGAGATTGAACATCAGGGAAATATTGGATTCACTGTCTACTCGCACCATATCCATAAGATCTAAATCCAAAAGTTTTTTTTTTGGGGGGGGATCATGTTGTGATGTAGGCATCCTCTATATCATGTCTTTACCAGGACACCGTGTAAAAAAATACATTTTTCATTGTTTTGTCTTTTGTATTTATTTGAAGTTGCTTGACTCCATTTTTAATGGGTTATCCTGGGTGGGCATTCATTGTAGCCTTTGTAACTTTGACGTGAAATTTCTTTTCAAAGTGCGCAACTGTGATTTCTATTGGGATTTATAGGGTAAATCTTATATATGTAGTTCTTCTGTTTTCGTCTCGTTTTTTCTCATGATGGGTGCTGGTTTTTTAGCTATAGCTATTTCTCCTATTGATAATTTCCCATGTTGTATTATAGTTGCATTTACTACAGGCCTCAATATGCATGTATAGTCTCTGCTTCCTTTCCAATTGAACCCTTCTGCTAATTTGGTAAAGTTTCTGTTTCTTACTACATCTAATGCAACCATTGCCAATGACATTGTAGGTCATATTTCTGTTGGCGTTGCAGACAGACAGGTCACTCTCCCATATCCCTTTTTTACATCAACATTGTAAAACTGGCCCCTCGCTTGTCTCTATTCTTTTAGTGTCAAAGTACTTTTCCAGCTCTGACAATTGTCTATTTTTGCACCATTATCCTTCTGCACGTACAGCACGTGTATCACAAATTGCAATTTTTCCAAAGCTATATTTCAATATTATATATGTATTAGCTTTCTTTTCTGTCACTGCATATTTGCACAGATTGCTTTACTGCTTTCAAACTTTTTAGTCTTGTTCATACATGGCCTTAAAGAGGATAAACATACAAAACTGAAGACTTTTTATATAATTTGGCATTATTTGATATATGGTCCATTTTATGAAAATTTGTACCTTTCATTCTTACTCGTTGTGAAGAAATTTATGAAAACCAATCACATCTCCGTATCCATCTTTAACAAAACAATGTGCTCCCCCACCCAAATAGCAAATGTGATGTCATTTGAGACAATATGTACACACCGGTGTTGTGTTGATAATGAATTATGGAGAATTTGCCCCATAAAGAACTCATTCTGGGGGGAAAGATACTTTAGACTAATTCTGAGATTTCAACACATGGTTGTTAAATGATACTTGAACTACATAAAAAGTATAATTGATTCCTTCTGAGGAAATGTAGTCTCTACTGAGATTAACATCGTTTAGTTTATTTCTTCTTATTTGTTAGTGTTCATAATTTTATTATTTCTAAATAAAATAAACTATTTAAAGTTGAACGAGAAGTTTAAAAAATAAATATTTAACTTCTAAATTGTCGATGCCAAATAATCAGGGTTATGCTGTTTTATTATATCTAACAAGCAAAATTTTGTTACCTTAAATACATATTTGAACTGCTAGACGAACAGGGAACATGAGAAAATCATCTTAAGCAACAAATTTAAATGTCACGTTTAAATCATGGAGAAAAATGAATATAATATATAATATTTCACATGGTCCGAATCAGATAATGGAAGTTTGGAGAATCAGCCAGATATCTGGGCCGAATCAGTCAGCAATTTGTATCGAATCAGCCTGGTATGAATTTGAGAGTAATTACCACGTTCTGGTGAGTTCTCCCAGGGTGAGTTTTAAAAGGGGCGACTTCTCCATACATGGTTCCATCCCCATATGTTGGCCATTTTGTGCGAGAGGATTCGTATTCCTAGTCTGTTCTACAATTTGTACTTCAATTCGTCTGTATCGACTTGGTATGGTAACTCACTGATATGGACCTCCACCGATTTAGGTCCTATCTGTCTCTTGAAGGGGGGGGGGGCAGCAGTCACGTCTGCTTTTTGCCCTTTTACTGTTATGGTTCCAGGTGTTAGCAGCGGGGTTTCAACCCTACTGCGTTTTGTAGACTCGCTATTTTTGTCATATTTACTCCCATAACCTGTAATGTGGCCAGGATCTCCACTTCGCGTGGAGCTTTCTCCGCCCTCCCGAAATCAATCAGTTGGCATCCTGCCTGGTTGTTCATGTGGTCCACCTGATATGAATACATCCGCATTGCTGAGTGGAAATTTTTAGTGTTTTATAACCAAATGGATTGTAGTGTGGGAAAATGTAAAAGGGGTATAAAGTTAAAAGTGGTGCAAAAAAACCTAACAGTTACCAGTGTCAGGTTTCAAATTAGCAACAAGTGAAACATTAGTTCACCAAAATGACTTAGTGTTGTAAATATTATACTACTGATGTACCATACCATGGTCCAATTGGGTTTTACGAACAATAAGAGATTCTATATTAGACTTTTTTGGTAGTACACAGTAATCATGGATAAGGAAGACATGAAGATATCCCTTTGATTACACTTTTTAATGTTGAAAAACTGATGTCCACTTGATATGAATACATCCACATTGTTGAGTTTAAATATTTAGTGTTTTTTATAACCATAGGGATTGTAGTTCGGGAAAAGTTAAAGGGGTATAAAGTTAAAAGATGTGCAGGAAAACTAAAATATACCAGTATCAGGTTTCAAATTAGCAATAAATGAAATGGTAGTTCACCAAAATGACATGTTGTAGTAAATATTATACTACTGAGGTCCCTCATCCTGATCCCATCATTTTATATGGACAATAAGAGATCCCATGTCAGACTTGTTTGGTAGTACAACGTGGTCGTGGATAACAAAGACATAAATACATATCTTTGAAAAGCAGAGACAGTGTGTCACAGTATTGGCTTTTTAGTATTGGTTAAGATGTCGCAGATGACCCATATAGGTCTGGTGAGGTCTTGGATTTAAGTTTTGGTATAAAAAATCGATGTATACTGTAAAAGCAGCACTGGTATATGTGTCCAGCATTTGTATCTTCAAAACCAATACATAAATCTATATGCACTTTGTTTAGACTGTTTTCTTTGAAAACAATTCTATGACTTTGTTCATGATTTTTTCATTATTTTGAAATTCTCTACTAGAACACCTGTATTCCATGTGCTTATCATACCTCACCTTTTCTACATCCAAGAGATTAGTCTTACCTGACTAATATCATTTTGCCAAGTTTATGTAGCATCTCAGAAAGAAGCGCAAGTTAGTCTATATGTGTATGAAACAGTAGAGTTTGTGTCAGTGGTCATAAAAAGTATATGTCTGGTTCCAGTAACCCAGTTTACCCAATTTAGATAGTCTTGACCTTATAACAAGTTTTCATCTATAAACACAGCCATGCCCTGTGTTTCACATCGAGACAAGTGACTTTAGAATGGAAACTGTGATGGGATGTAACATAATATTGATAAATAATACAGACTTTAACTACCCTCTTGTTTCCATGGCATTACAAGAACCACAAATTTTTGTAATTTAGAATAATTTACATTTTCATCGCCATTTAGATTTTGGAATGCAAATCAGAATTTAATTATATGTCTTGCTTCTTTTATTTGCAGATGCAGAACAGGATTATCGACTTCAGCGTATTGCCAAAGTCCTGAATGAGCAACACTCAGTGAAGGGCAAGGTCAGTGATGAATTAGTCCTAATCCCTTTAGAAGAAGACAGAACTGAGAGTCTTGAAGATAGTCATGCTGTTGTTAAAGACCAGAATGCAGAAGTACTACACCATCATTCTTCTGAGCAGGACATTGGCCAAGATCTTTCATCTGCCACTAATCAGCAAGAAGAATCCACTGCTCATCAGCAAAAAGAATCCACTGCTCATCAACAAGAAGAATCCACTGCTCATAAACAAGAAGAATCGACTGCTTATCAACAAGAAAAATCCTCTTCAGCTGTAGTTCAGAAGAAGCCTACCCAGTCTAAAACAAACACGATGGCTATGATAAAATTGTTGAAAGAAAATGTTAATAAAATAGAAGGTACTGGCGAAAACTCACTTCTGACAATTTGGGACTTTACAGGCCAGTATGCATTCTACACAACACACCAGACATTCCTGACAAGAAGAGCGATATATCTTTTGGTTTCTGATGTTAGTGAACAGGTCACTGATCTTGTAGCTGATGATTGTTATTTTGATAGCAAAGGGATGTTGAAGTTCCAAGTGCATGGTAAGTTTTGACCTACTACTTTACTGCCAAAATGAAATACATGAACTCATTGTTCATATTTACTTTCGACAGTAGTACAGTCAGAGCACAGATTTATACCACACTGGAAGGGAGAGATCATATAAATAAAGGGATATCTTTTAGAAACACGTTGACTTGCCTGAATTGACTGAACCATGAATAATTGATCTAATAGTCAGTACTAAGAAATGCAGGTCATGGCCAAGAAAGAAATATTATAATCATTGTATCTCTGAACAATGAAATCAGTTCTATGTTGCATACCTCACATATACTTCGTGTATGTCTAACAGTTAAGATAAGGAAGAGTCTTGTTGATTGTAAAGTCAAAAGGTCAAAGATTGCAGTTACTGTGACAAAGATATGACAGAAATGGTTTCTGAGCAACGTTCATTTTACAATGCAGACTTGGACCAAGCTTTGTGGATTGCATGCGATTAGGATACGAAGAAAACCTAAAAATATTAGGGTTTAACAAAATCAAAGCTTAAAGTGATTATTACTGTAAAAAAGAAAATGGATTTTCTACCGAAATTTCATTTACTTAAACAAACAGCTATTGTTTTTTAGGACAAGCAATTAACATGTTATTCAAATTATTATTTATTGTGTATGATTTATTTTCAGAGCTAGTTGAGGTTTGGCTAAACTCAATACATTCGTGTGCATCATCTCCTGAAGCTGTCAGCCCCCCAGTGATTTTGGTTGGAACACATGTGGATATAGTTTCACAGGTACAATTAAAACCAGTAATATCAATGTTACAAATTTTTCTTTTCGGTCTCTTTAGCTCTGCATCTTGTTGACCAGAAGACCTTATGGGATGGCTTGTTGTCCATTGTCCATCTCTAAGTTTGTTATCGTTGTTCCTGAGCTACATGGAGGATTCTAAAACATAAACATTCATACCATGGACTAGTTTTTCTTAAATTCTGCTCCTAACACATCCAGTATGACTGCCACATTTGCCATCCTGAATTTTTTTTTATTGCTAGTTCTCTTGATAGGATGTTCATATCATCATGATGTTGCAGCTAAACAAATTTCGGATATTCAGTATGGCTACCACTGTACAGGGGTCTCATACATACTTAATTATGCATATTTGGATGCAAATATGTAATCTAGGATGCAGGAAATCACCCATGCAGGAGTCCTCCATAGTATCATACGAATGAAAATAGCTGGGCAGCAAATTCAAAGATAAGCTAGTCCTACTTCAACAATCGCTTGAATGAGAATATGTTTATTAATTTATCTATTTAGCTGTGCTGATATTTACCATGACAGAAGTCAGTGGTTAAAATACCCTCAGATATGCATGTTCTATTTATAAGAGTACATAAAAAGAACATGTTGCAATAGCTGGGCGGCAAGTTTAAAGACTTCACCTGGCAGCTTGAGTCAGAAAATGTGCTGAAATGTACAATGACTGAATTCAGAGACAGAAAGCTACAGAGAAGTACAGTTTGGATGGAATAGTAGCCAAGTTTAAGAAAGTGGGTGATGCCTGGCTTAGTGTTTTGGAAAAGGACTATTCCTTGGATTGACAAAAGTCTGTCTCAACCCAAAGGACAACAAGAGTTGTACTGCTGTCATGCTTTCTGCTCATCTAAGGTCACCAATACAGGTGGAAAAACATTCCGAATTCAATTGATGAAAATAAAGTTCTGCATTTCTTACCAATTGAAAAGCGGCAATTGTCAACAGAATATTATATTCAAAATAATACTAAGTTTGGACAAAAGGTGATATTGCCACTATTTTTCCACGACTTGAGATTAGGTGGCCTATTCTGCGCATGGCTTTGAAAAAATGTAGTGTTTATTCATCATGCTATGGAAATTAAATACATTACTTTAGACTTTCAGCCAAAACTTTAATTGTCAACCAAAAAATGACACATGATTCAATGTTTACAGAAATGATGTATCTTCGTGCAGATGCACCAGATGTGCAGACTATACTGACACAGGTGTGCATGTCAGTGTTATCAATACTGTGGAAATTAAACTCAATGACACCCAACAGTTCTTATAATCTGCAAAGTTCAACATCGTCTGGGAGGGTACTGCAAATTTTGCTGATTGGACTTACTAAAATGGTAGTCCTAGACTACTAGTTTTAAAACCCTAATGAGAGATATTACTGTAGATATCTTTTAAATTTTGTTACCAAAATCTTGTGAAAGGAAAGTCACATGAAAATATACATTTTACCAAAATTATTTGTATGATGTCTAGGTGGTCCTAAATGTAATAGTTCAGCTCAGACATCCATAATGGTTTCTATGGCAGTCATCTTGAACATATGTTTGCTTTAATAATCATCTTAACTAGATATAGGAGTCACAGATAATGTGACACAAGGTATTGTTGCTTATCAAATCAGGCGAAGGAATTATCATTCACCTGGGAAACCCAGCCACCATTCCATGGAAGATTACCTGCGGTAAATGTCTTATGCTCAGAATTGTTTCCTTCTATTACACATTCTCTTAAACTTAATGTGAGCAGGGAGCATATATGAAGGAGAAAGCAATTTTTTAAGTAAATTATTTCTCTGAGAATATTTACCCAAATTACTTAAATATCTTTGCAACCATCAAGTCATGCAAGCTTCATTGTTTTTTTGTTGTTGTTGTTGTCATTAAGCTTAAACACTAGTGAAACTTGGAGGTGGCATAATAGCATAAGTATAATGTGAATAGGTGTGACATGAAGCTACATCTCTAAGGCATGATTTCCCAATGCTGGACATCACCATAAACTGCCACATTGTATACATCATAGCAATATGACTGAAAATAATGAAATTCATGAAGCTGTATGGAACAAAGTTAAAAAGACAAAGCAGAGGTATTGGTCTCTGCTCATCTTATACTCAGGATTGACTATATGGATGAAGGATGGAATATTTACCAAATTTTCTCATTCATCTTATACTCTGCAATGCTGGCAAATACAAAAGATCCTCTTGCTGTGTAGGGCAACCAGGTAAGTACTTCAATTACTGAGAACATTTATTATATATTAAAAAAAACTTAACAAAATGTGTTTGGAAAGATGAAAAGGTCCATACACAAGTAACATATGAAATACTTTTGTTAGAGTACAACTAATGTTTCAAAAGTGGATGGCTGCAAACTGCTCTAGCAAATTTTACTATGATTTGAACTGTTGTATTTATTTTATGCATTGGAGTTTCACTAGTCTTGTTCAATTTCTTCTTGAATAGAAAGTATCACCAACAAAAGGTAAAGCATCAGAGACACAGAATGCAATATCTGAAGCAGTAGAATTTAAGCTGTCTACTACATCATCACCTGCTGCCACTTCTGCCAATGAACAACCCAGAACCTCGACTATCTTTGGGGCTGTGAATACGTTTGTTCAACCACAGAAAACATCAGATATATTAGAAGTGACTCCTGTCCCAAGCATGGCAGGTAGGCCCTGAAAGCTATGAATAATTATTTACAGCAGGAGAAATATATCTTTCCACTGATCACTCTTTCCTGTGGTTAAATAGATGTTATTTATTTCATTTATTTCAATCAAACTTGAGACAATGCCATCATAAAATGGGTAGCCGATTAAGAATATAAATTTCTACAATGATTCTGTTTAGGGAACCACTTAAACGTTGCTGTTGAAAACCAGGTAATCAACAAATACTGATGTGACTTATAAAACAATTCTGTTTTTGTTATGTGGCTGTTAAAGATAGGTGATCACTTAATGCAGACTCGACTTGTACTATAATTTTCTTTAAGATTCTGGTATTCTCTTTCAGACTCAAATACATCATATTTTGTATTGGTGAAGTGGATACTGTGATAGATTTTTATTTTACATATCATTTCATTATTCAACAAAAAATATATGACAATTGCAAGATTTTTAAATATTTATGATAATCAATATATTATGGCGCGGGTCAGCTTGTCAAAGGAAAATGAAGATATAAATAGTGCATAGAGGTGTGTCTAACCTACGCTTGCTGATTATTTAATAGAACAGCATGATTGACATGTGGCAATTGATCAGTCTACTTAGAGGTTTGTCATCAAGTTCTTGCACACACATTCATCTGATGGTTCGGTTGGTCCTAAATTAAAATACTGCCAATTGGATATCTGATATGTCTGGTATGGCAGCAATGGGTCTAGGAAATTACCCCACCCCACCCCTCGCCGGTATATTACCCCCCTCCCATTACCCACCTATCAATTATCCCCCCTGTATATTACCCCCTGCCATTACCCCCCCCCCCCCCCGCCGTCTATTACTATATGACATATAATTGTTATATCCCAAGAATAGATAACAAATTTCAAAAGAATTTATTTTAAATTTTATATTAGTAAATGTATCTCAGCCTTGAAAACATATATTTGTCCTGGAATATTCAACAGTAAAATAATCATATTATAATGTTATATTACCACAAAATATTTTGTAGTTACATGATTACAGATGAATGTTATGTGCAATCCCTCGCAAGTATTCTATGTGCTCTCTATTAGCAAAGTCATTAACAATGTTCATAATATGAGCATGGCAGTCACTATATTTCTTTCCAGTTTGTTGCGCTGGATGCCCTCCAAGCTGCTGAGAAATTATCACGTTCATTAATGATTGCTCTCTTTGAATGATTGTGAAAAAGCGCCAAATGTTTGGATGGTCAGCAGCAACGTCAGCTTGCATTTTTCGATGCCAACCTTCAACGCTGTTGTTAGTCCGAGGTAATTCATTTTGAACACGGCTGTGTACATTCCAAACTTGAGGAACAAAGACAGGATTAGCTCGGCTTCGACGCCTTCTTCTGCCATTGTAGTTATCTTCAAAATAATCTAACAATTGATTCATGTCGTCATCTTCTGTAAGTTCTTGAAGTTCTTCGAAAATATGCACAGTGTAAGAAAGCGGCACAAAATACAAAGCAGCTACCATTCTAACTGACATTGCAAATTCTGAATCATCTTGATATCTTTCCTGAGATCCAAGGGCTTGTACTTTTCGGTATATGCTCTGAGAAAAATGACGACGAACATGTTGTATAGGAACCATTTGTACTGATGCTCCTTCACTTAGATTCTGCATTTACCGGCCAATAATCTGTTGAGGTGTTTCTTCTGTTTCCACTGCTCTATTTGTAATGGTTTGTCTAACTTGCAGAACTTATCATCGTGCTGAATCTGATGCATGTGTATGTTCATGCAAAGATCCTACTACAACATTATTTATAACTTTGATCTTTGCTTTACATTCAGATACTCCTATTAAATTTCCTCGTCGCTTTTCACATTCGTAACTGATTACACCTGCCGCTAAATCTTTCCGCTTTACTTAGACATATCCATTGTGCAGAATGTTTTGCTTTCCATGTATACTTTGAACTTTATCCATGTTGAAAATATTTCGCGCGTAGAAATAATTTTTGCTTGAAGTATATTCAATGAGGTGAAGCCAATACCCTTAATTATAAAACATTTCTGCTCGAAGTTTATTCAGTGAGGTGAAGCCAACACAATGGTATAGATGGAGCATAAATTAAACTGCTAAAATCAGTTTTATTGTTGTGAAGCCAATGCTCTAATCAGATTGTGTTTGTGTATACTTAATTAGAAACCATTTCTGCTCGAATATTATTCAGTGAGCTGAAGACAAAACAATAGTATAGATTGAGCACGGATCATAAAATTGTGTTTGTGTACACTTTATTTAAATTCGTCTTATTTGATTTAGTTCGATTTTGTAAATGTCAAAATGTGCTAATGGAAAGGGTTAATATGTATGTGTGTGTATGGGGGGTAATTGATAGGGGTAATGGCAGGGGGGTAATATACCGGGGGGAGGGTAAACTACAGGGGGTAAATGACAAGGGGGTAATGTCCTGCTCCTGGCAGTAATATTGACAATGGCATTATATCTACATATCCTAACAGAAAATTCGTATTGATATGGGTTTTCAGCAACGGACATCTCATGATACCTGTTTGGTCCTAATTGAAGGGTCCTGATCTGACATTGAATATGGCCACCGCAAGAGCCATCTTGAAAATATTATCCCTGTTCCTCTTGAATTATTAACAGTGGGATTTTAATCAGAGGATTTTTCACAATATCTTTTAATCTAGTTTGTCGTAAATGAAAAAAAAAATGCACCGCTCTTCAGTCTAATGTGACCCAACATAACAGCTGTCTTTGTTATTGCTACTTCCCCAAAATGGAAAGTCATAGTGACACAGGGTTTTCAGTATCATCTTTTTGAATGTTTCAAGTTGGTCCTGAATGAAATTAGCACCGATTTGAGATCAGTATGGTCACCACACTGGTCATCTTTTAAATCTTTTCATTGCCTCTCTTTCTAAATATATGGTCACGTTTACATTCGAGTTTTCAGTAGAAGACTTCTTACACGGTCTGTTTGATCCTAAACGAGCATGGCGCCAACCTGATTCTAATATAGCTGTTAGTGACCATCTTGAGACTCTTGTTTATGCCACTTCATCTGAATGGTCATATATGTTCGAGTTTTACAGCATTAATTTGTTTGCCAAAATTAAACTGGTGCTTATCTGATGTCCAGTATGGCCACAATGATGGCCATCTTGGAACCTGTGCTATTTTGAAATCTGGTATTCATCAGAAGAGTTCTAATGGTGTGTAGATTGACATGGGGCATTCATCAGAAGAGTTCTAATGGTGTCTGATAGATGGAATTACCGTATGCTTATAGTGAACTATGACCATTTCCTCCTCTTTGTACTTATTACCCCGTTTTTTATAACAAGTGGACCCCTTCCCCCACAGTTAAAATCCTGACTGTATCTCTGATCTGAAAGTACTTAAGTTGGAGCCGGAGAAGAAATTGTATAAGCAAAAGGGCAGTGCTTTTTGTAGATATCGTTTTCCTTTCATATTACATTTATTTATTTATGTATTGTTTTTGTATTTATTTCTTTTTCTTAAATTAAATACTGAAGCAGAACACTTGATTCCATGAGGTTTTACTGGGAACTGGTCATTGATAAGTCATTACATGAATAGCTGTTAAACTTGATTCGATTGTCAAGCAAGCCAGAGATGCAGTTTAGAAAAATAAAGAAGCACAGATGGATGGATGGATGGATGGATGGACGGACGGACGGACGGACGGACAGACAGACAGACAGACAGATAGATAGATAGATAGATAGATAGATAGATAGATAGATAGATAGATATACAGACAGATATATAGATAACTAGATAGGTATATAGATAAATAGGTAGATAACCTTGTAAAATGCAATTGTATTATTTAGTAGAATGTATTGCTAGTAAATGGATAACTTACTATTTGTTCTAAATAAATCCAATAAAATTCATTATGTTTGATATTTTCAATCCATTAATATTATCAGTCCATGAATGCAAATATTTGGCACATACAGGTATAAAAATAGTATAGTATCATCCAGTTCACAAAATCATATATTAGGTTAATTCCAAACATATTACAATCAACTAGTTAAGTTAGATTTCTGTAAATCAACGTGTCATTCAAATAATCATCAGACTATTGTCATGTTCGTCTTGTGATATAGTAATCATATTGGCATTCATTTGCATGCTTGTACATCACTCTGTTGTCAACTTGGTTAGTAACCTGAAAAAGCAATCATCTTGGCATCCATGTGCTAGTTGGTACATTGATTTAAGCCACCAAAAATGTAATGTCATTTTTAAAAAATACTTCATGAATATGGTCTGGTACAAGTACAGTTTGCCTTCGAGTCATATTGCTTGGTTCTGGAGACATTTTGATGTGTTAAACACTTTTTATCAAACCTAATACAAGTTAGCTGAAAGCTTGGTGGGAATCTCTACATGGTAGCCATTGTCAGCTTGTGTTTTACAAAGGCATGATTCAGTCATTTAATACAAATTCATACTGCATCTACATGGAGAAATTTGTATAGTGGTGAAACCTAATGAAGGCAGGATCACTATATGTCCCGCTTTGATAAAATCAAATTTGTTTAGAGGTGAAAACTAAACAAGTCAGGATATTATATGTATCCTTTTCACTTTGACAAAATATAGCTTCACAAATTAGATGATTTGTAATAATAGATCTTGGGTTGCAGTAAGCAATTCCTTTTGCAGGTGCCCATGCTGTCCCTGCTGATGACCATCTCAAGAAACACAAAAGGTGGAGTTGGTTACCAGGGAGAAAAAAGAAGAAAGCAAAAAGAACTGTAATATCTGCTCCATCAAATGAAGAACCTTTCGGAGTGTCTGCTCCATCAAATGAAGAACCTGTCGGAGCGTCTGCTCCATCAAAAAAAGAACCTGTCGGAGTGTCTGCTCCATCAAATAAAGAACCTGTCAGAGTGTCTGCACCATCAAATGAAGAACCTGTCGGAGTGTCTGCTCCATCAAATGAAGAACCTGTCGGAGTGTCTGCTCCATCAAATGAAGAACCTGTCAGAGAAACAGCTATGGCTGTAGATGCAGAAAAGGTAAGATTTAAATCACAGGACAATTGTGGTTTTCCATGGGTTGAAGGTTCTTACTGGGGTTTTCCTGGGTTCTTTTGTCATGTATATATTATCATGCACTGAAAAACTGCATTAAAACCAAAATGAAGATTTTGTCAAGGCTTGAAGAGTGTAGGGAAAGATATATCAATTTTCGTCTTTGTATTATTAATTGTTATGGACTGCAACAGTTCCAAACCACTTGATGGATGACTAGAAAATAACAATAATAAGGCTTTGTTATAAAAATAAAAAAATTGGTAGTATTATTTGTATTAATTTTCTATGCAAGATACCAATCCAATTGTAAATTTTCACATTTTATCATCACAAACTTTCCATTTACAACACAGTTGAGATATACAATACTTGAAATAGATCATGCTGTTATAATATTCAATGTTACAAATGGATTGTTTATATATTGAAAGTCTGATATTATAATCCTCTTCTGAAAACCTCCATTTGTGTTATTGTTGAAAAGGCAAGTTTGTCTGTTGATTATGAGTTTGTGTGATAAGAAATTTGGCTGTTGTAATAGGAGCTAGCATCCATATCAGTGTTTACTGACTTTATATCTAAAGAACGAGAAGGAATTTTCATCTTGAGATCTTGCTGTTCCAGAATTAGTATGATCACTCTCAGCTATTAAATTTTCCCACCAGGTCCGTCATTTTTAAAATCTCTTAATAACCCTGCCAATTTGGGATAATTGTACTGAAACTTTTCAGGAGCATACACCCTTAGGTCTAAAATATGTTAACATGGCCATGTATACATCTTTATTCATCTTATATTAAATAATATTTATTATTCTCAAATTTTATACTACTTCACTTGAACCAAGATTATATAATAATTGTTGTCTGGACATTAACTCATCAACAACCTTACAGATAAAACTGTTGATCACTTTAGACTTTTACAGTGGTGGATAGGTTGTATACCACCACATTATTATTGACTCACTTTGTTCACAAACAAATGGCTTTAAGAAATTAGTGGCATTTTACTATGGCATTATTAGAAGCTTAAAAATGGTACATAATGAAATTATAAACTGCTGGAAAAAGTTGCCATCTTGTATGTGGTTTTATTATAATCATGAATTACATCACATTAAACAATGCAGTATTTCTGTTTCTGAGGTTCATTTTATCTCTTTAATCATGGATAATTTAGCTGTCAAATTCAAACTTCCATAAATAGAATAAATTTGCAACATTATGATTGACACTGTCTTACATCATGATTATCCCCTACATACGTACACAATAGTGGAAAGTGACTGATTTTTCTCATGATTACCCCTCACTATCAATCCACAGTAGTCGATATAGTGATGATGAATTGTCTTATGAATATTCCCACATCCCTATAAACAAAAGAGTAGAAAGAGTGACAGTGATTTATATCATGATTATCCCCACTGTTCATCCACTATAATAGTGAATATAGTGACAATGATTATTCCCCACTATTCAGCCACAGTAGTGGATATAGAGTGAATAATTATAGAGACAATTTGTCTCATAAATTATCCCCCACTGTAATAACACAATAGTAGATATAGTGACAGTTATTTATATCATGATTATCCCCCACTATCCATCCACTATAGTGGATATAGTGACAATCATTTGTCTCATGATTAACCTCACATTCGTCCACAAGAGTTGATATAGTGACAATGATTTTCTCAGGATTATCCCCAAATCCCTCCACAAGAGTTTACACATTGATAGTGATTTATCTCATGATTATCCCCCACTCTCATCCACAAAAGTGGATATAGTTATTTGTCACATAATTATTCCCACATCACTCCACAAGAGTCGACCGAGTGACTGTGATTTATCTCATAATTGTCCCTACTGTCCACCCACAATAGTGGATATAGTGACAATGATTTGTCTCCTGATTATCCCCACATCCCTGAACCGGAGCGGATATAGTGACAGTGATTTTTCTCATGATTAGCCCTCACTGTCTATTCACAATAGTGGAAACAGTGACAATGATTTGCCCCATTATAATTCCCTGCTGTCCCACAAAAATAGTGGATACAGTGACAATGATTTTTCTCATGATTATCTCCCACTGTCACATTGCTATTACATGGTATGAACAAGATCTAACTAAATGCCACAAGCCAAATTACTATATATGGCATGAATAACACCTAACCAGACGACACAAGCTAAATGGTTCTGTAGGGTATGACTAAGAGCCAACCAAATGACATGAGCCAAGCTGCTATACAGGTTACAAATAAAACCCAACCAAATCAAATGACACAAGCCAAATAGCTGTACTGTACCATCTTCCCTTAAGATAAAATCTAATTAATAGTAACTTCCTCTGACACTTTTCTTTATTATGACACTTGATTTTATTCTGAATCTGCATTTCTGGAGTTAAAATGTTTTTGAATATATGTACCATTGCTAGTTGAGCAGTTTTGTCCTACATTATGTTTATGACATCAAATAATAAATTCTTATAATGTTATATTTGCTAATAGATTCCAATATTTTATTAGCAATAATACATTTTTATAGTTTTCATGTAACAATAAATTCTTATAGTTTGTTGATTGAATAAGTTTATTTCATATGTCACCCAAGTTCTGAACTTAGTATTATAATAGCAGTCATATGTCTTCAGTAACTCAACTATTCAACAGGACTAGATTCAGTCATAATATCAATAACGTGTTGCTTGTAACTGATCTGTGAAACAGGACAAAATTCAGCCATTTTAATAACAATTATGTGTCCACTGTAACTCAACTATTTTATTGGACTAAATTCAGTCAGACTAAAGTGGTTTTGGATATTCAATTGCATACATTAAGAGAAGTTATAATTAAGCATGTGCAAATAGGTAGTGTGTGTGAATGTTTGAGAGAGAATATAGACTGAATTAAGATGATTACACACACACAACATTTAAATTAGTAAAATAGACATCCACATGAATTAGTATAATGATATTGGAAGATTGATACATGAATATCTGTCATGGTTATTAGCTAATTTGTCCACATGGTCAATTTAACCTATGATATGAAGCTGTTTTTGCCATTCATCAAACTTTATCAATAGGCATATATTATACAAACCTTATAATGACCTTTATCATGGATAAAAATTTCTATTTTTTTATTTGTTAATCTATGAAAGCTAGGTGAAGATTATTAGGCCTTCTTTGGTGTCTAGCTTTGCTATAAGTAAAGGTGACCTAATTCATGTTTTGCATTTTGCACATTATTATAAATGATTTCTGTTAAAATGTATTTCTTTATATCTGAAATACAATTTATACTAATGATTGGTTACAAATTAATATTTCAGACAAGGAGGATAATGGTTCAGATTAGTTATTAAAGTTAGTCATATAACCAAAACATAAATCATACTGGTAATTATTATAAAAATGGTCTTTATTAAGCCAAGTCACATAGCTACTTGACTTGTAGACTGGTTATTATTATTAAATGGCATTCATATAACCCAAACTTATAGCTAGCCTGCATGTAGACTGGTTATTATTACTATTAAGATGGCCTTCATATAACCATACCATATAGTTAGTTGGCATGTAGACAGATTTACAGAGAAATCAGTCAAGGTTGTTGTATTGTATAATTTTAAAATGAGAATATTTTGAAATTTAATTACCTCACATTTAATTTAAGATGCACTAAATGAGTGAATGAGGAAACTCAAGTGTAATATAATTTACAAGAAAATAACTTTAAAGAAAGATAGTTTGCATGATTGTTTACTGCCTTGTTGATAAATCAAAGACAAGTACTATTGCCTGGCTCAAAGCACAATATTTATGAATATTCATGTAAATTCTAAGCAGTCAGTGAAAAATAATTTGCATTTGCTTTTATTAACCTTTTGGCATTCTGCATTTTCTTTATAGGACAAAAGTCATGAGATCTGTAAGAGATACTTTAGAGATATCCGTTCGTATCTAAAAGACAAACCTATCAGATTTCATTTGATAGATGAAGACTTTGCCATTGACAACACTGCTGCAGACAGCAAATTGGAGGATTTGAAGAGGAAAATTGTTGAAGTAGCATCACAGCAGCCATACTGGGGGGAGAAGATCCCAGCACGGTGGCTCCTCCTGGAACAAGAGTTGATGAGGCGTAAGGCTGCTGGATTGAAGGTTTGTATTTACACCACACAATTTTAAACTTTGTAAAGTTTTAAACATGGCCATGATTATTGTCTGCCAAAATCTTGCTTGCAATCTTATATTTGAATTTTTTAATTGTGCCCAAAGGAATTGAAGTGCAAAAAAAATGTTAAAGATGTGTAAAGTTGAATAGGCAGAAAATAAATGAGTAAACAATTACCATTATAAGGTTACAAAATAGGAGTAATAAGTGAGGAGAAGGAATTTGAAAAACATCAGGGACAATCAAAAAGATACGTTTGTGTGACTAAGAAAATCAATGCCAAATCTGGGTAACTGGGTCAAATTGTCAGCATCATGACAAATCTTAGTAAGTGGATTATATTCTGTGGGGCCTGTTTTTTCATTGTTTAAGTGGTTGCCAAGAAAATCATACCTGTTTGTAAGGAAAGTTGGAATAAATGTTTTTTCAAATTCCTTGTTCCCACTTGTTGAAGACTAGTAAATTAAATAATATTTATTTTGATGAATTTACCAATAGGAAGATCTCTAGTTATCATATGTCTATTGAAGGCTCCAAACTCTATGAACTTTAAAGTGTAAACAAACACTGAATCAATCAAGACGTGCGTCAGATGCTAATGAAGACACTGTTAATTTACTTAGTTAGAAGGACATAGCGGAATTAGACATTGTCTGACCTCGGGAGCTGGTGAAAGAGATTGTATGAAATTGTGTGCAATACAAATAATGACACAAGTCAATTTAATATGATTTTGTTTTTGATTTTAGGCTAATGGAAATTAAAAATTACATTGTGGAGTTGATTTGAGTCGGGGCTTGTGACATTCTTTTAAGTTACCAGCCCAGGGCCAGTGTCTAAAAGAAAAGGTCCGCTAGCTCTGATACTCTTCTAGCTGTTGATGGATGCAGGATTTATGATACATGTCTAAGGTAATCAAACTGACAGTGTACAGCTCACATGGATATTGGCATGGTCAAATTTGAATGCCTGTACCTACTTGAATATTGGTATTGTCAAGGTCAAAGTAAGAAATGTGTGTGTGTATAATATATACTTTTTAAAAACAACATATGGCAACATTTACATTTTATTTTACAATTTCAACAATTCAATCCAACAGAAGTACTTGCCATCTTTTAATTACAGGTGATTTCTCGTGAAGATGTGCAGAAAATTAACAAGGAAGGAACTGTCCAAATAGAAAAAAGTGAAGAACTGGATCTGTTTCTTAGATATTTGCACGAAACTGGCACAATTATCTACTTCAGGTAAGTTACTGTGTACCAGTAAATTGGTTACATTCTTGTGTTGTGCATGGTGTCAGTCTGTCAAAGAGTACCATTACATTGTAGCTTTATACCAGCACAAAAAGTAAAATTCAGCCATTGAGATGCTATGCAGTTTAGTATAACATCATCACAATCCAGTCTCGATATGTTTGAGCAAGTTTAGGGGTGAAAAAGATGTACAAAAAAAAGATTAAATCAGTCAGGATAAAATCCTGAAAATAAATCTCATATTTTTTTTAAACATCACACTTGATAAAAATCTAAGCCCTTCTCAGTGGCAACATGCATCTTTTAGGGTCACAATCCAGTCGTAAAGGTTGACACCGTTAGTCATCTCTAACTGTATGACATAAAGTTTGATTCCATTATTCATCTCTTACTGTGTGGCATATAACGGTTGACTCCATTTGTCATCTCTTACTGTGTGGCATAAAGGCTGATTCGATTAGTCATCTCTAACTTGTTGACATAAATATTGATTTCATTAGTCATCTCTAACTGTATGACATCAAGGTTGACTCTCGTACTGTATAACATTAGAGTTAACTCCATTAATCATTTGTTACTGTATGACATTAAGGTTGACTCCATTAGTCATCTATTACTGTATGACATAAAGGTTGACTCCATTAGTCATCTCTTACTGTGTGACATAGAGGGTGATTCCATTACCCATCTCTTACTGTGTGAGATAAAGGAAGATGCATCAGACCTAATCTACATCCTCAAGCCAACAAGGTGGATGGGGAGTGGGCAGACACACTGAGATCGCAATCAAACTCACAAGTAATTCTGCATTTGACATTGTACAACTAATTTAATTTGTATATGTAAGCTAATCAAGACAACAATTTGGGCACTTATTTTTATATTTGTATAGCTTGGTCTAAGTACATTATAAAAATGTAGATTGGTCTAGCTTGCTGAAATACCAATATGCAGTATAAATTGGTCTGGCTGGACCTAATCACTCAATTCGACACTCTATCAAAAGTCTTTTTGAAATCTATGAACACAGGACACATGTCTTGTTGATGTTGATTTATGGACTATAGTCAACCCATAGACCTGGCACACATATTAAGCACATTGTGAACAAGTTTCCATATTGAGTATTGTTAACTCTCCTGGCCACAAGACCAAGTCAACTTATGTGATGGCCATGAAATCATAACGCGGCATGTATTTTCTCAAGAACAAGTCAGCTTATAATTGTGGCCCTACAGTGAAGGCATACATAATTCATTTACACATGCACATGTAAGCTTTTTACAAGGGTCTATATCCATTACGTATCATGCGCTGCCACAAGGTCAGGTTACGCGTATGACATAGCCCTGCATTGTGAATTCATAACCGTTGCTCATTATACTTATTGAAAACAACTGAACACATTTTGAAGCAAATGTGACACAGATTATTATGGCATAAATGGCTTTCAAATGTTTATAAACAATGCTGCTCGGTAATCCAATATAATATATTTCCATCACTATGGAGAATACTAGTAACTCTTTGAGTAACTTAAATAAAAAAGCTGAACAAACTTCTATCAAGTTTGGTTTAAATTATCCAGATGGGAAGATCTTTGCATAATTGATACCTATCTCCATTCAAAAATATGGTCCCCATTACTAAAACGAATGAAATCCGATGATATCAAATATGGTTAATGTTGCTAGATATTGAAAAACAATTAAATGACTTTCTTATACTTTAGTACAGCATTTGATACAAAAATGGCAGAAAATATCTGAGATGAGTACATTTTAATTTAAGTTTTAACTGAAATTATCAATCAGATACAGACACCATTAAAAGCATACAGTACTTTCCAGTTTTCCTATCAAAGCAATTTTAAAAAAATAGATAATTTAGCAAAATAATACACTTTAGGAATTCAGTTCAGTAATCTGTGATATAAAGTTGAAGATGTATACAAGACAACAAGTATGACAATTAGCATGATTAACAGTTCTTAGATAAAATAAATTGTGGATCAACTTAGTTTTGGAAAACAATGGAGTTTGTGCAGTCTGTTAACACAGGAAGTGTATGCTGTTTTCGCATGAAATGTGAGTAGGAAACACATTTTGGGGACTGTTTCTTAATACATCGTAATACATCTACTTCAAAGCAATATTCCATGAGACAAATTGCAAGTTGTGTTTGAAAAACAGTGTTCCAATGATTAGTTTGCTGGTGCATGAGCAGAAGATGAAAAAGTTTAATTTTTGTTGTTGTGCTTAACAGTTCCATAATTTTCATATGGAGAAGACTTTTATTTAAAATGTCCTCCTTAACCTACTTTTTGCTCAGGTTCACCTGTCTGTGTGTAGTTCAGACCAGTCTGCCATAGATCTGAGGCCATAAAGTCTAATATCTGGACACAAAATTGGATTCCGACCATAGGCGAATTTTAGGTGGAAAAAAAACTGCTCCAACAAATTAGGTTTTTCCCTCTGTATTTTGTAGTGCAACTAAACTTTCCAGATTATTTGGTATATTTATAGAGCTAAATCTGTCTACCTTTATATATTACTACCCACTTTAGTGCATCATGCATGACCTTGATGCTACAGACCTTGGAAGTAGGCAACTACATCATTCCCTGTAAACTCGGCGATAGGGGTTAATATGTTAAATGTAATTTAGAAACTAAATTCCCATTATTGTACTTTGATGTACACCATTGTTTATATTTCCCACCACAAACGGACCTAAGCCAAAGAACACCTTATGATGATGTTGACATATGCCCAAGTTATTATTTGTTGTTACTTGGGATGAAATTGGAGTTATTACAAGTGTATGCATTGTTTTATGGTATTTCATATATTATATGCCCGTGGTCTCAATTATGGTTAATGATTGACATTTTTAGCGTTTAAGAAAATAACTATTACTAAATATATTTAACCCAAAATGCTTCCAGATCTGATTACTATGATTAGTCCAAACATACCGACATATCCAATGTTTGGGGATCCTGACCCTCAGAGTTTTCCAACCATGCAAACAATTAATGACCAGAAACAAATGAATAAATTCCTGATTGTTGTGACCAGATTGCATTTGATCACATTTGCATTCAAATAGTAATAAATATCACATTCATTAAGATGCTTACCCTTTGTTCTGATATTATAAGCACCTAGTACATCTAGACCAGAAGGACATGAGCAACTACATTTGCATACTGTTTGATTAATTTTAGTCAGTTCAAATTGACAGCAATATATAGCAGTCAACTACTGGAGGGTGTATATGTAATTTTTATCTAACATCATGTTGGTGAGTAGTATAATACTTATAAATTATTTTCACAGAGGAGGTAAATTATGTTATGCAACCACGGTTCTCTTTCAATACAACGATTGGCTTGGTGACTGTTCAGTCAGCTACAAATTATTTAAGTGATTATATGGAGGGTTTTATCGAACCTTTGAATAATATTATGTTGTTGTTTTCGGTGTTTTCTGGCACCATGCAACCATGGTTCACTTTCAGTAAATGAAGTGGGAAGATGATTGCTTTGGTTGGGTACTTTCTAGCATCACAACACAAGTAGTTTATTTAGCAGTATATTGCTCAGGCAGTTGGGGTTAAAGCCATGACCATGCGCACATCATGGCTGCTGACCCAAACTGATCCAGTGGTTTGATTTGAACCTGCACGTTGTCTGACTCTAGTCCATCAGGATAATACTGGTTGTATGACGTTTGTACAAAAATAGCAATTATATATATATATATATATATATATATATATATATATATATATATATATATATATATATATATATATATATATATATATATGATCATGGAGAGGACATTAATAACATCATAATAATAGAGAACATAATAACAATGTTCTCTAAGATTTACTTTCACCTGTAGAGGTTGAATTTATCTATGAATTTGAACAACAGAGATAAGTGATATCAGACCTACTTTTGATTCCTGTTTGGTTTATTATGACTGTGATTCAAAATGAAATGGCAACAAAGATGCCCATTTTACCAAATTCGTAAAGTGTGCGCATTCTGTGATATTAAGGTGATAATTCTGTGATGTTAATGTGATAATACATGAAGCCACAGTAATACTAAAACGAGTAGTTCAAATTGTTTTTTATTGGTTTCTAGGACGTCCAAATATCCTTTCATGAATGAAAACTGATGATGTCATTTGCAGCTTCTCACATGAGACTTATATTGTTTTTAAAGTATGTTGTAATGCAGTTGGTTTAATGGAGAAGTGGCATTTTTCTAATACATAAATAATGAGTGAGCATTTTAGTATGACACCAATACTGATTGGTTAGAGACAGCAGAGCATATTATGCTATGCTGTGATATCTTCTTTAAGGAAAAAGCCTATTGATTATGAGGTCAATAGGTAAAGGTTAGTATGGTTAATAGAATAAAAATGATTTCTGCACAATACTAATTATTCAACATTATTCACCTGAATCAAATTTCATGGCTGGCTTGCTTTTAATGTAAGGGACAAGTCTGTCTGTTTTGGGACCATAGTTCAGATGTAAATATCAATAACAAAGAGTAGAAGTTGCTTTGGACATAAATCACAGTTTTGTTGTAGTTATAGGGTTTAACGTCATTTTTCAGTACAGGACATGGCAACTAGTTTTAGAACACAAGAACACCCCGGAGAGAACAACCGATCCAATAAAAGCTACTGGCAAGCTTTCTCACATACCCGCATTGGCTGAGCCCAAGACTTGAACCTATGAAAACAGGTGAGATGGGAGTGATCCATAATGGTGAGCGTTTTAGACACCTTGACCAATCATGGGCCCCTTGAGTTATGTACATAGAAGACTATTAAACATGGTGCAGGTATATCATATTCCATTCATTGTGCTCTAGCTTTTGTGTCATAAGTAGTTTAGTACTACATGGTATTACGTGTTTGGAGGTATCCATCATTAGAAATTCATTTTCTCAAATTATAACGATGTAAAGTGACATGCACTATTGGGTATTTTCCTTCAGATGTACAGAAGAAAAAATACAATACAATATTAACAGATTTATTAAATTGACCAGAATAAATATCAAGTGAGCTTGACAGATGTGAAGTTTAGATTTAAATATGTGTGTGTACAGTATGTAGTGGTATAGTGATCATTTTCTTTTTGGTATTGCTTCTAAAACAATGACAAGGAGAAAGAAAAGGCTAAAGTCAAGACCAGATCAGGTGACCTATGCATGAATCTTTGATTATACAACATCAAACAATTGTTACTGATTCCAAATTTATTGAAATACTGCTACTTTTCAGCATTGAAATTTTGAGAGAGAACATTATGTTGGATCCAACATGGTTGATTGATGCTTTGAAGACCCTAATCAATGCTCAGCCTGACTTACCAGATGCTCCTGCTGACAATGTTGTCTCACAGAAATGGTCTGACTTCAAAGGGAAAGGAATCCTTAGTTTAGAACTTATCAGTTTGTACATGTCTTACTTTTGTTGCCTGTTTTCAAAGTTAAGTTTTTTTCCCCCACTTTTTGATTTTTCAAATTTATTTATTCGTTTTTCATTCTTTTTGTAAATATGTCCTCATTATCTTGGACCTTATATTACCTACACCTGTCTTACCTTTTGGTACCAGTATCCAAATATGTCTTCTCGACCTGCACCAATAAAGTTTGGAGTGATAAAATGTTTGCCAGTCCATTTATATATTTATTTCTCAATTCATTTTTTAATACATCATCAATATCTTGGACATTACATTATGTTATCTACACTGAGGAAAATGGCTAGTCCTTTTCACAAGAGGAGTACAATGATAAGGATTAATTAATTTGTTACACTTCCATTATGTTTGTGTACTTAATTATAACTTCTAGCTATTATGCAGACCAGAATATAAAAATAGGGTCTTTTCCTGTAGGAAAATAAGGCATACCAGAGGGAGAAATGGCACGTCCCATTGGCGCTTCCACATTGGGGCAAGTGGGCAGGGTCGACTGTCACCTCCCCCAATTTATCTGGCCTCTTTTCTTTTAATTGCTGCTAATTAAACTCCCCAAGGGATAGCTTTTTATCAATTCCAATTAGTAGAGGTTATCATTTATACATTCTACGTGTAACAGGCATAGACTGCAAGGTTATTGGGTTTTTTAAATTTGTGTTATCAAAGCATGACCGTGTCAGAGGTTTAGAATTATATTTTTAGCAAAGCTTCCATTTTATTAAAAGTCAGATCTCAATTACAAATGGTAATTAGGACAATGGTGACTTGATTTAGAATGTGATCTTGAACTCATTTCATCAGCATGATCAGGTGTTATGTAGATCATAAAATGTACACTAAAGACATTATAATATTCATTTCATCAGCATGATCAGGTGTTATGTAGGTCATAAAATGTACACTAAAGACATTATAATATTCATTTTATCAGCATGATCAGGTGTTATGTAGATCATAAAATGTACACTAAAGACATTATAATATTCATTTCATCAGCATGATCAGGTGTTATGTAGATCATAAAATGTACACTAAAGACATTATAATATTCATTTCATCAGCATGATCAGGTGTTATGTAGATCATAAAATGTACACTAAAGACATTATAATATTCATTTCATCAGCATGATCAGGTGTTATGTAGATCATAAAATGTACACTAAAGACATTATAATATTCATTTCATCAGCATGATCAGGTGTTATGTAGATCATAAAATGTCCACTAAAGACATTATAATATTCATTTCATCAGCATGATCAGGTGTTATGTAGGTCATAAAATGTACACTAAAGACATTATAATATTCATTTCATCAGCATGATCAGGTGTTATGTAGGTCATAAAATGTACACTAAAGACATTATAATATTCATTTCATCAGCATAATTTAGGTGTTATGTAGATCATAAAATGTACACTAAAGACATTATAATATTCATTTCATCAGCATGATCAGGTGTTATGTAGATCATAAAATGTACACTAAAGACATTATAATATTCATTTCATCAGCATGATCAGGTGTTATGTAGATCATAAAATGTACACTAAAGACATTATAATATTCATTTCATCAGCATGATCAGGTGTTATGTAGATCATAAAATGTACACTAAAGACATTATAATATTCATTTCATCAGCATGATCAGGTGTTATGTAGATCATAAAATGTACACTAAAGACATTATAATATTCATTTCATCAGCATGATCAGGTGTTATGTAGATCATAAAATGTCCACTAAAGACATTATAATATTCATTTCATCAGCATGATCAGGTGTTATGTAGGTCATAAAATGTACACTAAAGACATTATAATATTCATTTCATCAGCATGATCAGGTGTTATGTAGGTCATAAAATGTACACTAAAGACATTATAATATTCATTTCATCAGCATGATCAGGTGTTATGTAGATCATAAAATGTCCACTAAAGACATTATAATATTCATTTCATCAGCATGATCAGGTGTTATGTAGGTCATAAAATGTACACTAAAGACATTATAATATTCATTTCATCAGCATGATCAGGTGTTATGTAGGTCATAAAATGTACACTAAAGACATTATAATATTCATTTCATCAGCATGATCAGGTGTTATGTAGATCATAAAATGTACACTAAAGACATTATAATATTCATTTCATCAGCATGATCAGGTGTTATGTAGGTCATAAAATGTACACTAAAGACATTATAATATTCATTTCATCAGCATGATCAGGTGTTATGTAGATCATAAAATGTACACTAAAGACATTATAATACTCATTTCATCAGCATAATCAGGTGTTATGTAGGTCATAAAATGTACACTAAAGACATTATAATATTCATTTCATCAGCATGATCAGGTGTTATGTAGGTCATAAAATGTACACTAAAGACATTATAATATTCATTTCATCAGCATGATCAGGTGTTATGTAGGTCATAAAATGTACACTAAAGACATTATAATACTCATTTCATCAGCATAATCAGGTGTTATGTAGGTCATAAAATGTACACTAAAGACATTATAATATTCATTTCATCAGCATGATCAGGTGTTATGTAGATCATAAAATGTACACTAAAGACATTATAATATTCATTTCATCAGCATGATCAGGTGTTATGTAGATCATAAAATGTACACTAAAGACATTATAATATTCATTTCATCAGCATGATCAGGTGTTATTTAGGTCATAAAATGTACACTAAAGACATTATAATATTCATTTCATCAGCATGATCAGGTGTTATGTAGATCATAAAATGTACACTAAAGACATTATAATATTCATTTCATCAGCATGATCAGGTGTTATTTAGGTCATAAAATGTACACTAAAGACATTATAATATTCATTTCATCAGCATGATCAGGTGTTATGTAGGTCATAAAATGTACACTAAAGACATTATAATATTCATTTCATCAGCATGATCAGGTGTTATTTAGGTCATAAAATGTACACTAAAGACATTATAATATTCAGTGCTTTAAATCTAAATGTTTCCAATGGATCTCAATAACAAAAAGTTCAGTCAAATTAATGGGTGTTTTTTGGGTTCCAAAATGATCAATTTTGGAATGCAGGTAGTCTTCCTTAGCAACTAAAGTCATTTTAATGGTGGACATCACAAATTGATATTCACTATGTTATCATGATGTTTATTTTTAGCTTTTCAAATGCTCATGAAATTAAAATCACAACTTATTTTTTAAACTCAGATTTGAAACAAAACAAGTTTAGAATGACCTCTTTATGACAAATTACCTGATTCTCTGTGAAGACATTAAAGGTAATCATTAAAATGATGGTCATATATATATGACAAGTAATTATGTCATTTATGTCAGTGTAAAAACAAGATTTGTAATATAAAATTGAAATGAACTCACATTTTTATTTTTTTGTCTGTTAGTTTTAATGGTTTGTTAATGATACTTTCATTGGTATTGAAATTAAATGCAGCAACTGCACTCCCAAATTTGTGAAACTAGATTTGTTTTTGGTGCCTTTAAATAAATATGGTTTCAAAAGAAGATTTATGATGCGAAATTTTCCAATATATAACATGAATGAATCAACTTAATGAATTTTGGGGTTTTATTGCTGGCTTTAATGGTTTCTTGAACATAAATTGTATTCATACTTGAATGAAATCGCCTTCTATATGAATGTTTATAAAATAATTTAGTATTAAAACGTTTCTACTGGATCTCAAATGCATTCCTTTTCTTTCACAGATGCTCTCTGGACAAAGGAGAAGTATCCAGAACTGCATGCTCACAAAGATCACATGTTGTTGATCATGGAGCAGTTAAACATTATTGCCAAACCAAGGGCATTCAGTGAGATTGGCGAGAAGGTCAGTTAATATAATTGCTCTACTTTTCTTCTAATTTCGTTTCTTTGTGTGCAAAGTTTTCATTTGTGACAGCATTAAATATTAAATATGTAATGACATCTGAATACAAATACTGCAGTTATATAAATAAATATCTTAAACTATGTTTTGTAACATTAGCAGCAAATTTCAAAGCATGTAAGTACAAAGTTCCCAGTTTTACTATACATTACTGGCCTATCTATTTATAAATACATCTGCTTTCATGTTTTCAATCTTCTAAACTAACAAAAGCATTCACTGTTACCTCTTTGTCGAATTTATCACATTCAGAATTTTACTACAAATGTAGAGACTGCTCCGGTGGCCTTGTGGTTAGAGCAGCAGCCCCGGAAGCGGGAGGTCATTGATTCGATCATCGGCTGAGTCATACCAAAGACTTACATAAATGGTACTTGACGCTCAGCATTAAGTGGTTAGTGTTAGGATTGGTCGGCCTGGTGCCAGATTAATGTGACAGGGTGGGACATCATGCTACATGTCTGCTGCAAGATGTCCTAGTACTAGACATCACTATAAAATGCCTTACTGCAGACATTGTAGCGATATCACTGAAAAATTGTTGAAAGCTACGTTCAAGATCCTTATCAAACGAACAAACAAACAAATAAAAGTAGAAAAGGCATATAGCTAATTTCATATCAGTCTATCCATGCTTTTGTTTGTACATTTGTCATTCCTTTGCTCTATAGATCCTTACATTATAGAGTAAATTTCATGTTTTAGTCAGTTGTGGAAAAGCTATAAAGCTAATTCCATGTCAGTCTATCCATGCTTTTGTTGATAGATTTGTCACTTTTGTTACTTGTTATTTCTTTCCTCTATACATGTACATCCTTACATTATAAAAAAAATTCATGTTACAGTTATGGAAGGAGCAAATAGGTCATTTCATGTCTATCCATGAGTTGCATGGATAGTTGTCATGTTACAGTCAGTCCCTGTTACTCCTTTGTTGATGATCAGGTCATGCAGTGTTGTGTGAAACTGAAAAGCAATTTATATGGCAATAGCTCATTATAATTTATGATATTGTTTTAGTCTTTTGAAGAATATTTTGGATAATAATAATAATAATAATAATAATAATAATAATAATGATAATAATAATAATAATTTTTTACAATTTATTTGTAACTATTTGGTTAACTTTTTTAAAGAATTTTAACATTTTTACATCCTTTTCTTCCTAGAGCATCAGGTTTACTCTTATCTTGGACATGATTTTTCTCCATTTTAAAGTGGAACTCTGCTATTCTCCTGACCTGAATCCGGATTTTTCTTGATCTAGTTCATTTTTTTTTCATCTCTGATCTATTTGCTTTTTAAGAAACTGGTCTGTCAAGTCCTTTCCCACAATGATTGTTCCATATATTAGTTAGCACAAGAGTCTCTTAAAGACTATTCTTATTGGATGCCATATTTGTTTGGCCCACTATTTGAATCTAAGCTTTTTTCTTTGGTTATGCTACTTGAGAAATAAATACAGCAATGTTTCTGTACAGGATTTAAACAAAATGTTAGCTTAATTATGGCATTATCAGATGTATTTTTGTATACATTTAATATAAATCTGGCATAAAGGACTTGTATAACCAGATTTAGTAGAATTCAGACATATAGGGCTTTTGTAACCAAGTTTCATATAATTATGTCATCATATATTAACCATTACTACTCAAATAAAAGAAACATTTTCACTGTATATTTATTAATAAAATCTAAAGAATTTTAACAATTTTCACACACAGCATCCTAGCAAAAATATATTTCATTTGTGGGCAAATCTATCATGATCTGAAATCAAATTCAGTGATGGAACAGACATTATAGAAACTGAGAAACAGTTGCTTTCATTAATCATAGCATGTACTATCAACAGGATTGAAATAAGTGTAAGCATGTAAAGCATCCTACAGATCCAGATGTTTTGGTGAACTGCTTTTGTCTTTTACTGTTATATAGATGTCGTGTAACTTGAGCCATTTCAATTTTGCTTGGAAGTCTTTATGATTTGCACAAGTTATGCTGATTAGCTTTCTGATATTCCTGTCAGTATTAAAAATAGAAATTAAAACATTCACAACTTTTTTATTAAACAAAATCTCTGAACAGAATTTAACCAACATTCATAAAAAGCAGAATGGCTTAGAAATCTTTCAGTATTGGTCACATGATACTAATGTTCCATCAAATATGGATGACGATACAAAAACTATACAAACTTTGAAAGAATTGCTTTGGCACAGATGTATCGGATGAAACTGTACAAGCATCCCTCTGACCCAGATTTTCTGCCACCAGCTCTTGTATCTTACTGAACACACGAGTGATCTTAGACACATATTAACTGTGCTCTGTTTTGAAAGCCAGTATATTGAAAAAGGTTGGACGAATGATTAGCTCTGCTAGTTGTAGATCAGAATAGCTTATCGAATTAGCTACTGTCTGTCATCCATACATGTGCCATTGGCACAAGTTTGTTATCAATAACTCCTACTACTAGGATAATTGCCATCACACTTTTCACACATATCTATTCCTTGGTCTAGTTTGTCTTAAATTAAAATGGCATTGGTCAGACCAACAATATTGCCATCATGGCAGTCATCTGTGTCAATACAAACAGTATCATGATACAGTATACACTATGATAGCATAATGCACAAGGTACTTGTACCCTGTATCAATACATATGATACACAATGTGCCAATGGCTCATTTACTCTATTTCTTATTCTATCTCTTTCAATGTATGTGTGTATATATATATATTTTCTTCTTCAGATCGAGAGCTATTTCCTTGCACCATGTATGCTCCGTCAAGAATCTCCAAGAGCAATTATCTCCCCTGAAGAAGATCCACTGTTGGTTAGCACACCTGTCCTGTGCTGTGTCTTTAAAGGAAAGTTTTTGCCACCTCCCATCTTCCACAGGCTTATTGCTGCCTGTATAACCCGCTGGCCTGTCGCCAAGAAGAAGGATACATCAGAAAATCTCATTTTCTGTGGTTGCTGCATTTTCAACCTTGACCTTTTCCACAGATTAACTTTGCACTGTAAGAACCATATTGTTTTTGCAAGAATAACAAGGTTGGTGATTGATGAAGTCAAAACCCCTGATGCAAAGCTGTGTACCAGAGTTAGAAAGTTCATTACGCTGAATCTCTCAAAGATTACCTCTTACCTCGGCCAGAATTTAACATATGAATTGTGTACTTGGTGGTCACAATCCCACGTTTTCTCCGAAGATGGCAGTGCACCACCATTTCAGATGTGGTGTGCAGATGAGGTGAGTTGTTGTTCAATATTACCATATATGTCTGTGCAAATAATGTTTTTCATTCAGTTTGCATTAGCACAAGATTGTTATTGCTGCTTGTTCTAAACTTCCAGGAGTATTGCCACTAAACTTTTTAAACACATTCCCCCCGAGATCTTATTGGTGGACATCTTGAAAATATTGTTACTGGAACTCCTTCTGTAATGATATTTGTATATCACAGAAGGAAAAGCTCTATGCCATTGTGTAAAAATACCTTGTCACATTGGTTGTATATTACAGAAAGAATTTCTTGATACCCATCTTTTGCCCTTAATGCCTTGTCACATTGGTTACTTGTTCTATGTCATTGTTTGCCTTTTAAAGTTTACTGCTCAGTCACAATAGCCAATATTTTATTTGTAGGATTGCTTTTGTCTCAATTTATTTCTGCATGATAATCGATGTTTGCAAGGGCCACTGGAGACTCAATGGTCTTGTTAACATGTTGCTCAATGGCAAATACTGTACATGTAGTTTTGAAGATTTTGTATGTATGGTGAATGAATATTTAGTATGCGGTATTACCTATTCCCATCTGCTTTTGTTTCTTCCCAGTGATTCTGCATTCCATGCAAAAATGATCCATAATTTAAGAAAAAAAAACAAACTGACAAAGATTTTAATAAGTGCTCATCTTAACAGAAATCTTTAAATATATTGGAATGGATTTTCATTGTAACACTAACAGTTAGGTGTTGAAATATATTGGAATGGATTTTCATTGTAACACTAACACTTAGGTGTTGAAATATATTGGAATGGATTTTCATTGTAACACTAACACTTAGGTGTTGAAATATATTGGAATGGATTTTCATTGTAACACTAACACTTAGGTGTTGAAATATATTGGAGAGGATTTTCATTGCAACACTAACACTTAGGTGTTGAAATATATTGGAATGGATTTTCATTGTAACACTAACAGTTAGGTGCATGTTTATTGACGTGTTTATTAATTTTGAAAATGCTTATGACCTACAATCAGAACTAGGACACTTAAATTTGACAAAGTTTCCACCTTAGATTTGAGTCTGTATGCATGACCATATATAACTGTAAAGTGTGCATATTTGACAACAGTTAAAGAGAACTTTTCTGACAATAGCTTGATAATCCTGAAGACATAATGTACCTTACAGTCAGGTCAGAGGTTTCATCATTAATATTTGCAAATTACTCTGTGTTTGTTTACCCTTTTGATCTTGATGTTCATAGATATTTGTGCTAAGGCTTTATTTAAAATAT
The DNA here is from genome assembly GCA_029339505.1 of Unio delphinus. Classification (NCBI taxonomy): domain Eukaryota; kingdom Metazoa; phylum Mollusca; class Bivalvia; order Unionida; family Unionidae; genus Unio; species Unio delphinus. The sequence continues at coordinate 31,991 of JAQISU010000364.1, read as the reverse complement.
TGTAATTTTTTTTATAATTCCAAGATCGTCTTGATCAATTTTCTTTGCAAACATTGTTGTGATGAATGGAAACTTTGCTTGAAATGAAAGCTCAACTATTTTCCCATGCATTGGCGTTCATATGTTTTACTATAATGCTGTAATTGTCAGGTCAACATGCTAGCCCAGACGTTCTTGTTTTACCAAACTCAGTTTGTGTTAAATTGAGAATGTGTTCTTTTATCTTTAGTCCTTAGTCTATATATTTCATTAAATATTACTAATGAAAATATTTTGTACACCTGTTGTTGATGTGATGATAGTATAAACCTCTTAGTCATTGATAAAAAGGATGTTGTAATAATGTTAGCTTTCCTTCTTCTTTAGGGACATGATTCCGATGCACATATAATGCCAGAACATATGAATCACGCTCGTCTATGCGTTGCTCTTGTGACTGTTTGTACAAATGCCTTAAGAGAAATCCTCCTCACCCATGTTCCTGAACCACACACAAACATATACCAGGCGATTCGGGCCAACAAAGCTGACTTGACCAAAAAAACACAGACCAGACGAGGACAATGGAAGAATGCTCTTCTTCTTCCCGATCAGTGTCAGGTGGTCTTCCCAGATCCCTTTGGTCGGTATGTTGCAAGTTTGGACCAATTTGACATATCTTTGTTGTATATTCTGATCAGACATGTCAGCACAGTTTCTGCTTCATTGATGGATTGGGGAATGGATCCTATAGAACAACCATTCAGGGACAGATGTCTAGGAGCTAGTGTGGAACGAATTCGTTTATATAGGAATAAGATCAGTCATTCCATGGATGGAACGATTAACCAACAGGACCTTGATGATTACTGGAACAAAATTGATTGTGCTTGATGACATTGAACAAGCACTTGGTAGACAGGGATTTAGGGCACAGTTAGAGAAGCAAAGGAGACAGGTGATCTCTGTCTACGAAGCCTGTTAATTACAAGAGAAGATCATGAAGCATAGTAAAGAGATACACGTAAGTATACCACAGACAACATATGATATAATTTTGTTTAAAGACAGCATATAGTTACCATCTTCTTTAACTTGGTCCATGTGTGGGTCTGATTTGGACTTTTACCATAGCTGTAACAATATTTCAGTCATATCATTATGTCTACAGTTTGGCAGTTTAAAGTGATGTCTAGCAATAGGGCATCATGCTGCACACATGTACACATCCATGCACACGTACACACACACACACACACACACACACACACAAACACACACATATATATATTAGGGTGGCCCTTAAACATTGAAAAAACATTTTTTTTTATTTCTCTAGCATCTGAACCCTCAGAGTGGTTCCATTTATTGTAGAAACAGATGAGAAAAAATATTATGAAAATATATTAATATTTAGGGGTGGCTCAAGCACATCAAAGTTTACCATGAGAGTCTGAAAATCGTCATTTAGTCATTAAAACGAACAACACAGAGTTTACTGTTTGTCAATCAATGTTGACGTTTTGCATCTGGAAATTGTTTCCGGTTCTGCTCTATTACGTGGAGAGCATACTGTAGCTAGTCTTCACATCTAAAGCGCCCTGACTGGACTGCATCTTGAATGAGGGCAACGCTCCGTGGTCATTTGGAACCGAAAGCGTCTTGACCATTGCCTCATCAGCTTTGAAGTCATCTCTACTGTTCCATGGCTCGGGATCTTCAGCTAAGAATCCAGAAGGCATGCCCAGAATTGTAAATAGTTTTCTGCTGAACTTTGTGACAAAATCTACGATTGTCTTCTGTTGCACGGCTGCCATGTCAATGCGTGCCCATTTTGATGGGTCCAGTTCTCCATCCTTTCCTTCCGACCCTCCGACAAGTGCTTGCTTTGTGGCAATATCTAGTTCTGGATCAAAGAGTCTGAGCAGTATTAAATCTTCCGAGAGGTACCACAGATGCCCAGCCATCTTACATGACGTTTCGACACTAATGGCACGATCTGGATATGAATGGAGCAGCTGCAGGAGTTGGAGGTCATTTCTGGCTGCAGTATGAGCAACAGGTGCCTAGTACCAAAACTTGATATAAATGTTTGCAAGAAATATGTTCAAACGTAGAAGCCCTTGAGATTCTCGGGTTGTCAGCTTGAACTGGGACCGGAAAAGCCATACCTTGATGCTGTAGATGGCTTTTGCCATCCAGCGTGCTTGATGCAATGGACCAGGGCTTCTGAACGTCATCTTGTCCGAAAACTTTTTCCCTAAGAAGACGAGCATTAGTTGCAACAGCTCACGATAGTCATCTCTAGGTTGATTATCTTCAAGTTGTCGTTCGCAGAATGCAATGACTTCGACTTGAACATCTGCAAGCTCGGTATATGCATAATCATCTGAAAAGGCGTCACTAAATCCGTCTTGTTCTATGCTTGACCACTGTTGTTTAAAACGCTTGAATATGAGAATTTCTGGTGCCTTGTTGGGTCCCATACATATTCCATATGCAGCACCCAGAACCAGTTCCATTATATGATGCCGACAAGCAAAGTGCAGAAGAGACCGTCCCATTAACTGCTCGAGAATGATGTAAGCACCTAACAGTCTACCAGTATTGGAGCTCGTGGTGTGGAAGCACATGCCCTGAACCAAACTGGTAAGTTTCCATTCACATATGGCATTGTAAACTGCCTCTTTCTCAGCTTTTCCAGTTCCTGCAGGTATCTTTAGAATTTGTAAAAGCTTCTTCTCCCCCATTGTCGAAACCAGAATTGGTAGCCTGTTCACCATTTCTATACCAGTTAAGTTAGGCATTAGCTTGCCATCCCAATGGACAGTTAAAGCTGTGGTTCGTTTGAATGCTTCCTTAATGCCAGCAGCTGCTGCTTTACGGTGTTTTTGGCGTTCACGCTGTATGGTCGTCCTGTTTAGAGCAAGCTGCTCTGGGTCTTGTCCGATAGCCCTCATTGATTCAAAAATGACCATCATGGCAGCCCTGTCACTCAACAGATTTCTATCGAGCATTGCTGCCAGAGGGGCTGATATTACCTGCTTTTTACCTCGTTTTCGTGGTGGAGGAGCAGCCGCACTTGTGCTGGGGATTGGATCTTGGTCGTCAGACTCAGATGATGTTTCCATGTCCGAATTATTGCTACTGCTGTCCAGCTTAACCACTTGGGACAACAACTCCTTTTCAAGTTCAGAACGTTTTCGTCTTCTTTGCAATGTCTCCACTTTTTCCTTCTGCAGTTCTTGTTGTTTGAGCAGCACATTGTCCACACCCGCCATGCATCCAGGCCGTCCCTTCTTCCGCTGACATTCCATGAATAATTTGTCCTCTTCATTCTCTATGAGTTGCATTGCATCAGCGTGTGGAATATCAAACAGTTCTTTGATCATTTCTGTAAACATGACTTCATTTGCTTGCTGAGTCTGTGTCTTACGGTTCTTGCTCTTCTTCAGACCTTTCCACTGGTAGAATAGTTCTTCAAGTTTTTTGATTGAATCTTGTCGATGCTTGACTGGAATTCTTGCACGGAACCAAATATCTTCCACTCGTATTATGCTGTTGTTTGCTACTGTTCGGACTTCCTCTTTAAGAACATTGTGACGATGCAAGAAATAGCTGAGAACTTGCTCTGCTGAGGGCAGTTTACTACCTTCTATCCCATCTGCACTGGTAACAAGATAATCTTGTGAGCGTGTTGTCACTTGTGTGGCTGCTGTCACTGCTGCTGCCATTGTTAACAGGTAAGTATCAACCAAAACCGGAACAATTATACTCTATTTAACACTCAACAGTCCACAGTCCACAGTCCAGAGTTCACAAAATTCCCACTTTAACCTTTCAAGTCCAACAACTATTGCAAAAGCTTACAGAATTGCAGATTTGTTACTTTTTTAACTGAAAATTTAACAGTCAACACTCAACATCTGAATTTCCTGAAAACATAAAAGTAAACAACTGAACAATAAAACTTGCAAAATTGCAAAGAATATTTAATAATAACAAGTCATTAGTCAATAAATAAGTAAGTAAGGAAAAAAATTAAATTTATACTGTGGTTCTACATTCTACAATCTATATTACAAACAGTACAATATGAACATTATGAACGTGATTACCACAAATTTCAGTGTCATTGAGCTACCTCTAAACCTTGTTCAATTTTGCAGATTTGTTGCATACTGTGTTTTTTTTATCTTTTAGAACAAAATGTGAGGTCCAGAAATATATAATTCAAAACTTGATTTCTAAGGGCCACCCTAATATATATATATATATATATATATATATATATATATATATATATATATATATATATATATATATATATATATATATATATATATATATATCTATATATATATATATATCTATATATATATATATATATATATATATATATATATATATATATATATATATATATATATATACAGAATTTATTAACATAAGCGTGGAAAACTAGATAAAAAACCTATCTTTCCATACATCATATAAAATTTTGTTTTAATTACACACTTGTAAATTACATTGTAGCCAGATGCATTTGCTTTGGTAATATTAAAGATAATGCTCCTTTTATGCTACTAAATTCTTGCAGTTAATGAGAATTGTTTAAAACAAATTTCAACTATAGCAAGAACTGCATGCTTTTTTCTTTCAGATTTGACATGTCAGAAGTTACTACCCTTGTGAAAGAAGAATGCTTGGCTGGATCCAGTGCACCGATAGAAATGTCATCGGAATACATGATCTCATGCCAAATGTCTCTACTGCATGTGTGGCCATAGTTTATATCTGGCACCATGCCAAGGGTCACCACTGTATGTTGCCATGATTACGACCCAGCATGATACACAATTCCATTCCAAGAGTTACTACTGGATGTGTGCATAATTCAGACCCAGCATGAAACACAATTCCATTCCAAGAGTTACTACTGGATGTGTGCATAATTCAGACCCAGCATGATACACAATTCCATTCCAAGAGTTACTACTGGATGTGTGCATAATTCAGACCCAGCATGATACACAATTCCATTCCAAGAGTTACTACTGGATGTGTGCATAATTCGGACCCAGCATGATACACAATTCCATTCCAAGAGTTACTACTGGATGTGTGCATAATTCGGACTCAGCATGATACACAATTCCATTTCAAGAGTTACTACTGGATGTGTGCATAATTCAGACTCAGCATGATACACAATTCCATTCCAAGAGTTACTACTGGATGTGTGCATAATTCAGACCCAGCATGATGCACAATTCCATTCCAAGAGTTACTACTGGATGTGTATAATTCAGACCCAGCATGATACACAATTCCATTCCAAGAGTTACTACTGGATGTGTACATAATTCAGACCCAGCATGATGCACAATTCCATTCCAAGAGTTACTACTGGATGTGTACATAATTCAGACCCAGCATGATGCACAATTCCATTCCAAGAGTTACTACTGGATGTGTGCATAATTCGGACTCAGCATGATACACAATTCCATTCCAAGAGTTACTACTGGATGTGTGCATAATTCAGACCCTGCATGATGCACAATTCCATTCCTAGAGTTACTACTGGATGTGTGCATAATTCGGACCCAGCATGATGCACAATTCCATTCCAAGAGTCACTACTGGATGTGTACATAATTCAGACCCAGCATGATGCACAATTCCATTCCAAGAGTTACTACTGGATGTGTACATAATTCAGACCCAGCATGAGACACAATTCCATTCCAAGAGTCACTACTGGATGTGTGCATAATTCAGACCCAGCATCTAGAATTGAGAAATACATTATGTGGTTAAATGAGTTGTCATTTGAAGTGTAAGCAGAAACATAAAACAGTTATAGCGTTATCTCTGGATATAGTTGTCATTGGTATGTGTAAGCAGAAACAAAAATAGTTGCTGTGTCGTCTATGGATATAATTGTCAGTTGTATGTGTAAGCAAAAACAGAAAACAACTGTAGTGTTGTCTATGGATATAGTTGTCATTTTGATTTGTAAGCAGAAACACAAATTATAGTGTTGACTTTTGGAGTTATATGAATTATTGTTTGCATGTGTAAGCAGAAACACAAAACAGTTAATAGCATTGACTATGGCATGGTTGTCATTTGGATGTGTAAGTTGAAATATTGCACACATGTTTAGTGTTGTGGAGATAATTACTGTTTTTTAATTGGTATAATGGTAGTACTTTAATTTTATTTATACTTTGTTTCTAAAATATTAAGGAATGTAGATTTAACATTTTTATTAGTTTTAAATTCCTGAATATTCTATATTAATGAGGCTCAAAGCCCACTCAACTTATTTATGACTGCTGCTGTAGCAGCATTGCATATATTCTGTGATGTCATTTTGTTGCTGAATGACTCCTACAGTAATCACATTTAGGTGTACATGGTAATTATGATGGCCAAGTGATAGATGACACATTGATGGCTTTCATGGAACTAGGCAGCCAGGAAATCTCAGAAGAGACCTCAAGCAACAAAGCAAGATGTGTATACCGAATTGAATTTAAGAGGGTGTGATCAAACTTTAAAAAAAAGTAAACATTTATATACCAGAACAGCGAATGAGACAGTCTTCATCAATAATCTAGTGATGGGTTTCTTTTTCCTATTGTCAGTTAACACAAGTTTTTTTTGTCACTTCGCCTTCTATGAAATAATTACAATGAAACGTTACAGAAACTCTTGCAAAAAATTCTTATTAAATTATTATGGTATTTTGTTGCTTACTATTTCGATGGAGTCATGCTTTTCAGCTCTTTTTGTCTCATTAAATATATTGTTGCATGTCCATTTTTTTCCTATTCCTACCTGCATTACTTAGCATCCCAATCCACGGAGTTGAATATAATGTTTCCCTTGATGGCTGCCAAGATAGTCATCAGACTACACCACTCCTGAGTCAAGTCATACCAATGACTTATAAAAATGGTACTAACAGCTGCCACTCTATATGCTCAGCATTATGAGGTTAGTATTAGAACTGGTTAGTCTGTTGTCAGGATATTCTCATTGGGTGGAATAACATACTACATACTACCTGTCTACATCATGATGACCCAATGCTATACATCACTATAAACTTCTGCATTGCACACCACCATAGCAATATGACTGAAAAATTCTTAAAGCAACATTAAAAATCAAAAGTACACAAATACACTGCAATACAAACATCTCGTCTCAAGACAGAATTTGAAATAAAAAGGAGATAATCTGTAAGAGTTACTTCCCTTTTTATAGTGTATAGAAAGACTTCATGTCAATGGGAGAGCTTTAATCTGGAGGGAGTAAAAGTAATTCCCTAATTAATATGATGAATGGGGGAAAACATAATTTACTATACAATGTCTTATTTATCCACACTACAATAATTCTTTAATTGGTATTCATTTTGACAGAAATGAATAATATATTTTAGGTTTATATGTATATTCATATTAGCACCCCACAGTTCTAGAAGAGTATGGAGCTGTGCTCTGAAGTAGTCTGTCAGGTAACAACAAGTGTCCAGGATAGAGAGACTCACTCATTAATGGAAATCTCTGTTGAATGTTGCCCGTGATTCTGGTATATTGGGTTTCCACATGTTCTTTCATCTTGTTCATTCAGATGGCTTTCTTCTGCTCAGCTAATTTACACATTTTACCAACCTTTATATGACTGGGTAGAGTAATTGGAGTAACAGAATTTTATAGTAATTTCTTTCTCTAACAATACTTACCAATCACATTTTTACAAGTTGCCCATAACTATCCACACAGTGTGATTATCCTGTCTCAGATAATGCTCAATTTAAAACTGTTCATATCTTCTACATGAAGTTTTACCTAGCTATGTAAGGGGAGGTAATTTGTAAACGTTGGTTCCCTTTCTCCATACACTTATAGACTTTTGAAGCCAATGGGAAAGCTGCATCTGGAGGTAGTGAAAGTAATTTCATAATATCAATGTGATTGGATTAGTATTTTCAGAGAAACATAATTGACTGTAAAATTTCTTATTTTCCCAAACCAGAATAACCCTTTATGTGTGATATTTGTGTTGTCAGATTTGTGAAACCTACTTAGGTGTTTTGCATAATCATATTGGCATCCTTCACTTTCAGAAGAGTATGGATCTGTTCTCCGAGGTAGTCAGTCAGATATTTGACAAAGCGTTGCACTGTGGCACTTATAGCCGTTGTCTTTTCCACTCTTATGCCACATACAATTCATCATTTTCTTTCTGCTGGCTTCTTTGTTCTTGAAATTGCAGCCGTTGTCACTCTCATACCTTTAGCAAATTCAGTCCTGTTCATGTTCTTGGTTTATTCCTAAGGTTGATGAGCAAAAGGCATGTTTTAGCAGGAAAGAAAAGAATATTTAGAACAAGGTAGGGGCAAGAACGCATCCCTGGTTGACTCCACTACATCGTTCAAAATCCTCTCACTCTTGTGTTTTTATGGAATGACTAGATCATGCTGAGGAGCATTGGGACATCCGATCTGTTCTAGCAGCTTAGACAGTATGTTTGTGCGAACAAGTTTGAAAGCCTGTGTTGCGTAGCTGGGTTATTTCAATCACTAATGTTGCCCTTGTTGTTTGTAGAGAGAGATAATATTAGTGTCATTCAAATATTTTCATTCTTTCACCCTCTATCCAGCCTAGTAAGGACACTCATGGAGGTATTTGAGTCGGATAGATTTCTCACACTTTATGGCTGCTGGTGTGCCATCTTTTCTACTAGACTTTTCCATTCTCTGGAGTCTATGCTATCCGTGGTCTTGCAGAATTCATCAACAGTTTGTTCATCATTGACTTTGGCAAATTTAGGTAAGCTGGTATTGAGGGCTGTATATTTTCCTGCAAGTACAGCTTAGAGTAATGTTCTAGTCAACACTCCATTTGCTTCTCGTGATCATTTATAGTCATCATTGTAATTGATTTTAGAAGGGGCTGTCATGTATGAATAGGACCTTTCACTTTTTTTTTATCCCATTGTACATAATTTTGATGTTTCCTGTATCTGGATATTATGTCATAGTTGTAGTCATTAGTTATTGATAAAGCATTTTGCAGTGTGTTGAATATTGCTTCTGACAGCTTTAATTGCTTGTAAAGTTTTCTGATTTAGGGAATACTTGTAGCTGATAAGGGTAATAATTTGGCCACCATGATTGGTATGATTTCAAATTCAGCTTGCTTACAATAAATCATTGGTCTACTTCAGTCTTTGGCCAACAATTCATAGGGCTATGCTGTAGATAACATTCTTCAGAAGCTCTTGCTTTTGATGGGCACTCATGTTGGGGCTGCTGGAGTAGACAGCCTGTTTCAGATTATCAGCAAACAGTTGTGACTTCAGCTTTGGTGATGACATTGATACATTGACTCCCTTATGTTTCAAACAGTGCAATTTCTTTGATGTGTGATCTTACTGCATACCATGCCGCGGTCCGTGCAATGGTAGTTGTAAGAGATGAGAATGATACTCAGGCTGGTGCACCTGGTAATGATAAAGCTGGTTTGTGTGGCCAGATGTGAATATATCCAGGATACATTATGTTGAGGCTTTGTCTGTAAGTACACATTTCTCATGCTAGGAATAAAGTTCAAGTAGTATCTACCCATATCTGATCATCTTCTCAGTGCCAGGATTTAATGTGCTGGACACATGGACAATGAATAATGACCAGCTCTTAATCGTCCATTAAAATCTCATAACAGGTACAGGTGCAGAGATGCTCGCAGGATGCATGATCATGTGATTCATGCAAAATGTTTACAAATTAGTGCACTGTGAGAACAAATAAATTTCATGCCGAGCATATGAAAATGTTTTCTGCACAGGATATACCTTTTTTGAGTCATTCACCCTTTCAGTGCTAATAAAAATGGTATAAATATTGAAGAACTTGTTGCAACATGTAGTTTATGTTTACATTTCTAGTTTCTTCACTTTGACATGAATGGTTGTTAAACTAAATTGATCAACATAGTGGGGTCTGGAACAAGCATTGTGTGGTTGCTTGTACCTTGCATCAAGGAAGTTTTACAACTGTGTGTTTATAATATAGGCTATCAAGCAGAACCAAAATGGTTGAATTCTATTATTGGTCAACTTTAGATGACAAGTTTGTTAGGAAATAGTGGCTGATCATAATCAAAATACCCGTTTGAACAAGTAGACGGCATTGATGTTGCTTTCTAATCTTAATACAGCATTATTGAATATGAAATCTAGCATGGTACTATAAAAGTCAGTAGAGTGCTAATTCAAGAAAGTTAAATTTTGCAGAGCATGTGTTAGTGAAACATCTTTTTTCGGAGCCGATTTATCCAAAACACAGTACATGTACCTGTGATCTGTCAGATCAGTACATAATGATATTCATACACAGATAAGAAAATAATTAGTTTGAAAAACAATGAATAATGCTTATCCAACAAGAAGCAACATATGTTTTTAAAACATTTAATCTCAGTAGGGATCTTACAGAATGAAAAAGGAAGAAAAAGAGATGAATATTAAAGTGTTATGTAAATATTGAACTATGATCATTTTCTCTCTTCCCTCATTTTTGCTCTACTCCCACATTATTTGTATGGGGTATGCCTCATATAAAGTCATCGCATGATCTCTACAGGTGTCCATGTTTTGGGATTCTATTGATGGTGGACAACTGGTGGACAAGTAACATGTTGGGTCATGCATACTTACATTGTGTATGAGACACTCGGTAATGAGTGCAATACCAGAATTCTGTCTGAACCACTTGTGTGTAGGTTTATCATCCCCAAGAGTGTGTTGTTCACTGCAAGTCCTATTCTCTGAGCCATCTGTGCTTTTTCTTTGCTAGAAGAAGGTGTAGCATTTCTACATAAGTGATCCAGTCAATGTGAGGCATGTTTCTTGAATATTTGCAATGTTATTGTGAAGGCTTAACTCAACATGATCACGGCAGTTTTATGTGTGTCATTGATCAGCTGAAAGTCTTCAGACGATCCAGTTGTCATGTCCATGACAATCCATCTTCCTAATCTTAGGGCCGGTTTCTTCTATTTATTCATCATTTTCTTTTTTCTTCTTTTTATTCATGATTGTTTTGTATCAGGTGTTGTGATTTCAATCCAATTGTCTAGTATAGCCTCTATTCAACAATCACTCATTGATCTGTTGTGATATGGTAGTACAACCCCTTATTTGTCTAGGAACTGACAGAAGATGTCCATTAAAATGAGATAAACTCACCCCTCATGCCCATTCTCTATGCCAATCAAGTTCAAGCTATAACTGTTTACTACTGCTTTCAGTGTTGTGTCAGTTCTCTAAAATGAGGCTGGAGTGATTTAACCAGAATGCATGCTTCAGCAGACTAATATGGTGTCAAATCATTAGGACCCTCTCTCAGCAGTGTGGGTTTAGTCCAATGGAATGTGGAAATCATTACAGTTTGAAACAAGTGCAAATAACTGGATGATGTATATAATGACACCATGCTCTCTTAATGGCTGCACTTCATATAATGTTGTCCAATATTGATTATCTCCCTTGTTTATTTGTATACTTTGTATATTTTTATGATAGATTTTAATTATGTTTGTATCACAAGGCCAAGTGAGTTTATGTTATGGTCCTGAATCTGTTGTCGATATGTCTCAAATTCTTTGTTATGTGTACAATCTCAAGTATTTTCTTTATTTGTTTTACATTTAATTTAATTATACAAAGATAGTATATGTGTATCAAACTGTCATAAATCATTGAGTTGAATGATACTGAGAATTTATTCTCAAAAGAGAATACAGATGGGTCATGCAATCATGATTCACTTTAGGTAAAGCGCGCGAGATAAGCGTGTTTATAAAATCTTATTCTCACCAACCAATCCATGTATTTCTTTATTATGAAACTGGAACCACTCATATTGTGTTCTGTCTAATAAACATTGTGGTGACTATCTGTTGAAAACATTATTTCCACTCCACAATTTCACTATGTATTTGAATTTTGCTTTCACATATTTATATTTGTCAGTCACATTCATTTTGGACTGATACAGAATGAAAATAAAATTATCTGGTAAGCATATAGCACTACTCCATGTTATAGTTCTTACAATTGTATTGAGAATGAGCGGTTCCATTGTATATGGTTACACATCAACAATGTCAGATAGATTTTCTACTATCTTCTGGTAATTAATCTATGTTAGATCCCCATTCCATATGGTTACACTGCACTAATGTCAGCTAGATTTGCGACTATCTTCTGGTAATTAATCTATGTTAAATCCCCATTCCAAATGGTTACACTGCATTAATATCAGGTGGATTTCCTAATTTGTGATAAGTTATCCATTAGAGATACCATTCTATATTGTTACACAGCATTAATATTAGTTGACTTCTCTACTATGTTTTGGTCATTTATCCATGAGAGATACCATTCTATATGGTTACACATCATTAATATTAGTTGAATTCTCTACTATGTTTTGGTCATTTATCCATGAGAGATACCATTCTATATGGTTGCACAGCATTAATATTAGTTGAATTCTCTACTATGTTTTGGTCATTTATCCATGAGAGATACCATTCAATACGGTTACACAGCATTAATATTAGTTGAATTCTCTACTATGTTTTGGTCATTTATCCATGATAAATACCATTCTATATGGTTGCACAGCATTAATATTAGTTGAATTCTCTACTATGTTTTGGTCATTTATCCATGAGAGATACCATTCTATATGGTTATACAGCATTAATATTAGTTGAATTCTCTACTATGTTTTGGTCATTTATCCATGAGAAATACCATTCTATATGGTTGCACAGCATTAATATTAGAGAGATGCCATTCAATATATTTATTCAGGACTATCAGTTGGATTTTCTACTACATATAAATTTAGTAATTTATCCGTTTGCGATCACATTCCATATGGGCGCCGTTTCTACCACTTATTTCTGCATTCAGTGAGAGATTATGAAAAAAGTGAACAACTGTCAGGAGATTACAGTACTCTTATAGGATAAAAGTGCATTATAGCAGCAGAGAGAGTGAATCGGACAACTTTTAACCAAAAAAAAAATAAAATAAAGTCTCCATTTGCCAAACAGAGACTTAGTGATTTTTGTCTGAAACACGATCTTGCAGGGGTCTTCGAAATGAATAAAAACTCACCCCGTTGATTTCAACCGAATATTTTGTCAAGTCCGACACGATATCGCGTCCGAGGGTCTGCTAAATTTATCGTCACAAGTCCGTTTGGTATTGACTGAGCGTGACTAAAGAAATTTCTAAATTGATTATGATTCATATCACCGCTGCACCAGGTCTGATGAATATTTCTAAGAGTATGAGTATCAACTCCGTTAAATACACACAATAAATTGCAATTATCGCGAATCAATTTTCGTACTTGTGTGTATCATTGAGTGACATATATCACATCAGTGCTTTTATGCCGGCCTCTGGAAAATATCCTGACAGGGTTTTTTTGATTATCTAACATGATATCGTCATATACGACTAAATTGTTAATACTTCCATCAGTAGCATCAATGCTCGGTGCTTCCTTTATATCGGTTATAAACTCAATAATATCATCATCGATTTGAAATTCTTTTGCTTTCTCGTTAAAATCCTTTAGCACTTCATAGCATCGCTGATCGTCTACACTCGGGGCTATTAAATACAATTTGTTCCATTTCATCCATCTCGTTATCAAATTAAGTAGCAGTTGTGTTTTACCACTTCCAGGTGGTCCGATTATAATCATTCTAATTGAATTCGGCAACATTTCATGGTGTTTAATAGGTTTCCGTCGTCGGGTAGCTGAATAATCAATTATATTCATGCTGTTATATATAAATTATGGATCTATATTGTGTGAAGTGTAAAAAACGTACTGGCACAGACTTGACGACGATTACAACTAAAAATAACCGATCAGCGCTTTCTGGTAAATGCGTACAATGTAGTACAAAGAAATTTAGATTTGTTTCCCTTGATAAACACAAGGAACCTTTAAAAAAAAACGAGAAGGTGATATCGCAGCCAAGCTAACTAAACTCCCTGGAACCCCATGGGCAAAATATCCAGGAGAAAAACACCTTCCAGGGTATAGTTATTTTGGACCGGGAACAAGACTTGATATCAGACTCAATAATCATAACCAACCCAAACCCGTTGAAGAACCAATAAACGCCATTGATAAGGCGTGTCACGTTCATGATGTTGCTTATAAAAGCAGCAATTTGCAAAACAGGCATCTAGCAGATGTGAAATTTATTCATGCGTTAAATGCTATTCCTGATAAATCCTTCAAAGAAAATTTGGCTTCCTTTTTGATAAAATCGGCTATGAAAAGTAAATTAATGTTAGGTGCTGGTAATTAATAACAACATGGAATCTATTTATTATTCTCCGAAAGGATACTGGAGAGGCAAGGCAGTAATCAATAAACTCGATAGCGCTGCAAAAGTGAAAAAAACCACTGCGGCTCATTGGTTATCCAAACAGGCACTATGGCAGATTTATCTACCACCGCCTAAACAAATTAATTACTCGCATTTTGATGTGACTGTCCCTGATGAAGTTCATCAAGCTGATATATTATTTCTGCCACATGATGGTGGTCACAAATACGCGTTAACTGTAGTTGATGTTGCAAGTCGATACAATGAAGCAGAACCGTTAAAAATAAAATCATCACCTGAAGTGGCTTCTGCATTTGAAAAGATTTATCGAAGGGGTCCTCTGCACTGGCCAAATCTGTTATAAGTTGATCCTGGCAAGGAATTTCAGGGTGCAGTGTTATCAATAATGAAACATCATAATGTCACCATCAGACGGGGGCATACTGCGTTACATCGCGATCAGGCAATTGTAGAACGATTTAATAAAACCCTTGCTGAGCGGTTATTTGGATATCAATACGCAAAAGAATTCATCGAAGAAAAAAGATCCCGTGAATGGGTTAAAATATTACCAACTGTGATTGCAGCACTGAATAATGAGATTACTAGAACAATTAATTTGAAACCTATCAACGCTATTAAAAAGATGTCTATACCCGTACAACCACAAAAAAATTTCAAAGAACCAATTCTTGGTAGTAATATCACTGTTAGGTATTTATACGAACCAGGAGAGCTTGAAAGTGGCAGAAAAAGGGCTACTGATCCTATTTAGAGTGTTACTGCACGCAATATATCTAGTATAACACGATCTAGCGTTTCTACACCAGCAATCTATAAACTGGATTCAACTGCCCCTCAACGAGGATTTACTCGACAGCAATTACAAGTGATACCCGAGGATACTCAATTACCACCGCGGGGTCTTAATTAGGATTTTCAAAGACAACTCTTCGAAGTTGATTTATTCTTCGTACTCTGTTTACTGCAAGATAGACTAAATTTGACCATTCGATGCGATTATCTACTATCCAAACAATTGTATCCGATACTGTCAATCCCTGTGAAGAATGTATTGTTGCTGCGTATCCAAGCGTCCATGGGGATTTATTAGCACGCAATGAATCTTCGACGACGCTGATATCAACCAGCAAAACATCATTTAATACGAGAATTTGTTTTCTTGACTCTGTCAAGCCTGAAATATCAACTTCAATGTTCTGTTTTCGTGTATCCGATGGCCTATAACATAACGGTACCGGAAGTGTTGCAAATTTGTTTTATGCGTTTCAAATAACTTCATCTGAAGTGTGTCTCTGACTATTTTTCTACTTGCAATTATCAAATCATTTGGTCTCCATGTTTCCCAGAAATCATTCATTGGAGTTTCTGAAATTATTTCACGCGCTATTTCACATTGGATTCTATCCGGTTGTAATCTAATTAGCGCTTTGAATTCTCGTAATTGTTCATCAAGTGATCTATAATCAGTACTAATTTCTTCATAATAGTCTACAAAACCCTTTAGCCATTCATGTGGGGATGCACCGACAAATGGTGGTGGTTGGCCGTGATCACCGGACATGACGACTTTTGTATTTTTCAATAACAACCAATAAGAAATATTTGTAATACATCTAATGACACTGTGCATATTTCATCCCAAATGATGATTTCAGGAATAAATTTTTCGCCCATACGCTCAGGAGTCAACTTATCTCCTTTCCATCGAAAAAAACTGTGCTAAGTACAGGCATTTACCTCTCGCTGTATCATCTCTCTTGCAAGTCTGTGAGTTGGTGTTAGCACAATCATCTTTGGATTGTTTGGATTGGAAACGCGGAATAATTCAATTGCACGAGTTGTTTTTCCTGACCCACCACAGCCGTTTAAATAAACTGTTTTATATCTACAGATTGGATCAGAAATCGGTGGTGCATTAGAAAATTCTGATTGAATCTCAAAGAGATTCCGATAATTATTTTCAATCGTAACATCTGCTGATTGAATATAATCATGAAGCATTTCTCGCTTAATTCTCCATGATCCCCAATTCTCGTTGACAGTAGCTTTGCTACTGCTTATAAAATCAGCCATATCGCTTTTTATGTAAAATGAATCAGTGGCGACTCTAACTGCGGTGTTAGGAAATTGTATTTATCATTGAAAATAAATTGATAGAAGCATAACCGAGCATAGAAGCTCTCAAATGTGTATACTGCGGATTGGATCCATCGTTGTAAGTAACAATTGTACCCAATTTGGTTTCATCGGACAGAAATGCGTCTTTACGATTGACATATAGGCCTTTATTCGTTAGATCCGCGATTACAAAATCGTATTCAGCATTGTCTATAATCAATCGTGAAGAATATCTTGTATTGTCGTATTTACCACCCTGAGTAAATTTACCGATTATTCTTCGTCCAAGATCTTTTGCTTCGTTGTTTCTGATTTCAAATAACTGTTTGGACCATTCCATGATTTGTTGTTCATTAAAATCAGGAAATTGTTTTCGCTGTTCGCTAATTATTTTTTCTAGATCAGGTTGTGGTAACCAGACTGAAGCATTAACAACTAGATTGGCTCGTGAACGATTAGATGCAATTAAGAGATTTATACCAATTCGCGACTCTGTAAGGAATAAATTGCAACAAAGACAGAGTTTACAAACTGATTTTGCTGCGAGGTCTGAAGAATTGTTTAAACCAATAACTACAACAACGAAACAGATAGTGTCAACAATCTCTGAACAAGGAAAAAAACAAGAAAAAACTTTTCTCCCTGTGTTAGAAAAAATAGGAAAAAGAACTAAACAAACTAAAAAACCATTAAAAACACTTCCTCAGGATATATCAGAACGACAATTTAAAGAACAACAACGACTAGTTAGTGGAATACCTAAATCAAAGAAATTAGCGGATCAATTTACCGATAAAGCTAAACAACTAATTCTCAATTTGAAGGAGGGCAATTTAAGTGAATTTGCTGCTAACAGCTATGATTCACAAGAGAAGTTTTTCACGGACAATTATACGGATTATAGAATGTCACATAATGAATGGGCTGATATAGTGTATGAAATAAATACCGGGAGTATAGATAGAAGGAAGACGAAATATCGAGAATTCAAGAGAAATTTTGATTATCATTTACAACAAGAAAGAAAACGCCAAACAAAACAAGAAAAACTTGATGATGATGATAAACTGGATGAAGCAACTGGTTATAGCGGGAAGGGATTAAGAGATTCCAGTGGGACCCCAAGTGGGGTATTTCCTGGTAGTGTTATCAATGATATATCACGATTAGATGTTCTAATCGGAGGGTTCCGAGCTGGAAATAACTCACCGGAAATAATTAATGAAGCAGCTGATATCTGTAGACGGTTATTTCAAGGTGGTATCATGGATATCAAAACATATCGAGGTTTCATTAGCGGCTTAGTGGAAAATGGGTATCATAGTGACTGAAAACGAATTGAAAAATTGTTTTACAATTGAAATTTACGATTTTTAATAATGATCATACACTACAATCATGATAAACCAGCCAGTGTCTATGTAGTTAATTCACGATTGCCTGTTTATAGAGCATATTACGGAGATGGTTTCGGTGATACCATTTTAGGATTATTTTCAAGAATGGCCCAAAAAGTGATGCCGTTAGCTAAACAACTAGGAATGAAAGCCATTGATGTTATTCGTGATAAGGGTATTAGTACTGTTGGAGATCTTGCCGGGAAGGCGTTTTCAGCCGCGAAGAATAAATTAACAGCGCTAGTTAGACGAAAAAAGAAACCGTTACCATCTACTGCAGTTATGCCTGCAAGTGTTAGTAAAATAATAAATAACGCAGTAGATGAAAAACTAGAGTCATTGATGACCCCCGACCAAAGCAACATCGCAAATACGATAGCAGGAAGTGGCTTACGACCACGACGGTGAAAATCGTTTACGATGAAATGGAAAATCGTTTACTATTTCACGATTTAGATCAATGGATATATAATAAAATGTTCAAAAGGTCACCTGATCCAGCGTTTGATATAGACGCCCCAGTCCCCAAGGATGATTCTGTACGCGATTATCAATATTACGCCTATCATGCAATAGACTCAAATAGTCGATCAAGAATTGAACTTCAAGTTCATGATACCAGTAAATATTTTCTACCCGCTGAAGCGTTTATTGAAGTAGAAGGAGAACTTGTAACAGCTGCTGATACTCCTGCTGTACCAGCACAGTATCCAGTTGGTACTCATGTCGGGTTTGTCAATAATGGTATCATGGCGCTATTTGAGAGTGCAAGATACCTCATTGATGGAAAAGAAATTGAGTCGATAGATCGCGATGTTGATGTGGCTACAACAATAATCGGGTTAGCAAGATATTCTGATTATTATACAAGATCAGCAGGACCTTCTGTGATGTTTGCAAAAGATGTTAAAAATACCGCTGGAAGAAATCAATTTAATATAATGCTGGTGCTGCTAATGTTGATGTTGAAAATATGATTATAAACAACGATCCTAATTTGAATCTAGGAGCTGCGACACGTATATCAATGTTGGAAGGGCGGCGTAAATTATTTTCATGCGCGATTCCACTGCATCATATTTTTGGATTCTGTAGAAATGTTCGAAAAGTTATTTATGGAGCGAAGCATACAGTAGCACTCGTGCGAAAGAGTGATGATAATGACGCAATTTGGAGGATTCCCGCAGACAATGCAAATCCCAATGCTGATGCCGTTAAAGTCATTTTAACAAAAATATCATTGTGGATGCCAGTGTTGACTCCATCAATCACCGCAGGAGAACGATTACTATCATTTATGGACCAAGGAGGAAAATCATTACTAAGTTGGCTAACGGTAAGTACAGATGTTAAACAATCAAATATTAACGGGTTATTCACGTGGAATATAGCATCAAAACAAGGTGTTGCTGCGCCACGTCATATATTTATTGCGTTACAGGATAAAACACGAGTTGGCAATCACTCTCCAGCTATATGATATTTGATCCATTAGGTGTTAAAGACGTCTCACTGAGAATAAACGGCCAGCAGGAACCATCCGAAGATGTACAGCTTAATTACGGTCAAAATCATATTGCAAGCGTGTATCACAGGTTGTTGTCGTTTATGACACGCGATCAAAATGTCGATACTGGTCTGCAAATATCACAATATGATTTTAAGAATTTATATCCGATCTATTATTTTTCGTAGAAACATCTTGATTTGACAAGACAGTCCGTCGTTGATATACACTTTAGAGCTAATTTGCTTCGTGGTGTCACAGAATTAGGCAAAAATTAAATTTATTTTCTTCTTGATTTACAAACTAATCTCACTATTTTCTTTGTTTCGTCGTACATGCATTACCTGGGGTGAATAGGTGGTTTTCTCCAAGGTAAGCGTCGTGTAACGATTTGCATATGCCTGATTTTTATTTACATGAAATCCGGAACATTAGTTTCACGTGGTGCACGGTAATATTGCTGTGATTTATGCTCACCTATTTGAGGGTATATAAGGCAGAATATTTATGATCAATTTTACGGGACCTAAAGTATCTAATCACAGGATAGATAAGCTCGTCTTTCAATCTCCAGCCAAAGGGGTGAGTGTTAAATTTATATTTCGTTTTATTGTGAATTTTATTCAGTTTTTTATTTCATATAATCATGCCTTTATTGCAATGCAGATTTTAAACGTGGAATATTTGGAATTACTAGTCACTATTAGACTTTAAATGCATTAGCGTAATCTAAGGTTTAGATTATTTTTTTGAGACAACTATTATTAGTCTGGTTTCTTTATTGTAGCTGA
This sequence comes from Unio delphinus, assembly GCA_029339505.1. Lineage (NCBI taxonomy): Eukaryota > Metazoa > Mollusca > Bivalvia > Unionida > Unionidae > Unio > Unio delphinus. The sequence goes on along the minus strand of JAQISU010000364.1, from coordinate 11,722 downwards.
TAACGTCTGATAGCGCATCTAATAAAATCGTTGATAACGCATCTGATAACGCATCTGATAGCGCATCTGATAACGTTTGATAACGCATCTGATAACGCATCTGAAAACATCTCTGATAACGTCGGCTGATAACATCTCTCATATCGTAGCTGAAATTGTTGCTGATTTATTGTGCAATCGAATTGAAGTATCTGACTGTCTGTCTGTCGAACTGTCTGTTCGTCTACATCTGTCGTGACGTGTAAATATCCGGAAATCTAGAAGTCCTAGTGTCGGAGCTGTCTAAAGTTGTAAACATCCGGGGCGACATCTAGGGTATTGAGGAACGTTGGTTCTAGTAGATTTTGTATGCTGTCTGTACGTATAACTGTGGTGGATCCGTGAAGGGCAAACGGCCGATAAAAGTATTGGTCAACCCTAGGTCTTCGGGGAAACTGGGCGGCGATTCAACTGTTAGTGAATCGTACGGTTATACAGGGTCGAGACACATATGTGTGTTGCAATTGTAATACAATTGAATACATTGTTGTATTTACATGGTTATTTCAGATCACAATAGCATTTCAAGGCATTGCATGATTCTCAATAAAAGCTAGCAACTTGATTAAATACATGCATATGTTCGTGCTAGGTGTCGCAATCCATACGTGCGATAGTATAGTTTGATTTGTCATCATAATTTATACTTGCGGTAATATAACTTTCGTAAAGGTTCCTTGGATCTGTGTATAGTCCAAGAGATCCCTTTATATCTGAGTTTTATTTTGTATTGATATTTCATTTATTCATGTATTGTGAATGCTTGTGAGTGTAATTGTGGGTTGAGCGCATGAATTATTGTGTTGATACATCATTATTTTTCATTAATAATTTATTTCATAAATTTATATTTTCTTTCACATATTGTGTTTGTGTTGATCATTTAATCCACCATCCTCTCGGTAACATTTCTGTTACAATGGTGTCAGAAGTGGGATCGTTGGATTAAGTGAACTGTCAATCATTTTTGTGAAAGTAAACATTTAATGTTTATATTTGAGCGTGACCTTCTTGACAAGTTGGGGTTTATTTTTGTTTAGTTTATCTAGGTCCGTGTGTCCAGTATAAACGTGTTTAAAGTATTGGTTTGGTTACCTTTGTATATTCATATTACAATTGTCATTATCATCACATCCCTTAAGGACTTGGTTGCCTTAGGCAAAGAATTTGAATATGAAGGTGAAAGCTTAAGGAAATTTATTCAAGAAGAACAAGCCCGGGAAAGGGAAGAAAGGGCAAGGGCAAGGGAAATAGAAAAGGAAGAAAGGGTAAGGGCAAGGGAATTAGAAAGGGAATTAGAAAGGGAAAAGGGGGAAGCCGAAGAAAGGAAATGGGCCTTTGAGAAGGAAAAGATAGAATTAGAGAAGCAGGCCGAAAATGACTGGATAGGATGGGAAAGGGAAGCGGATGAAAGGCGAATAGAGTTAGAAAAAAAAGCAAAGCAACGGGAACATGAGCGTAAGGTAGAATTAGCAGCATCTGGAAGAGAACACGATTCTGCCACTAACAAATGAAGGGGCCCCAAATTACCTCCCTTTGACGATGAAAAAGATAATATGGATAGTTATCTTCATCGGTTTGAGCGGTATGCCGAAAACCAGAAATGGAGTCAAAATGACTGGGCATTGCATCTTAGTGCGCTATTAAAAGGTAAAGCACTGGATGTATACTCGCGACTTCCGAGAGACGATGTGTTTAAGTACGACGTCCTGAAGGAAGCACTTCTCAAAATGTACGAGCTCACTGAACAGGGTTTTCGTAAAAAGTTCAGGTATAGCAAGCCCGATAAGGGAGAAACCTTTGGTCAGTTCACCGTTAGAATTGCGAACTATTTTGAGCGGTGGATTGAATGCGGCAAAGCGGTGAAAACATTTGAAGGGTTGACTGATTTCTTGCTCAGAGATCAATTATTTAATACAGTTGGGCGAGAATTAGATCAATTTCTGAAGGAGAAAGTCTTCACAAACGTAAAAAATATGGCTAAGCAAGCCGATTTATTTGCCGAAGCTCATGGGGGAACCCAGAACGTGGTTTTAAAAGATTTTAAGTCTGGAAACCAGTCTGCGATACCTATGCCTAGGGAGCTTGTAAAATCAGCTGAGGTAAATAGGTCAGTTAGGAATCCAGTTATTCAGCGTGTGCAATGTTTCTTGTGTAATGCATGGGGTCATGTTCAAAAAGACTGTCCTAAAAGAAAGGGACTTGTACATAAGGTAGCAGTGGCTATACAAAGTAAAGGTATATCTGATAACATCGTACAGATAGAACCTTGTATTCATTCGCTTGGCACGTGTCTATTTCCTGAGGCGTGTGTACCAACCGCGAGAGGGTTTGTCAACGGTCGAGATGTCGTAGTATTACGTGACACTGGTTGCACGGGCGTAGTGATCAAACGTAGTCTCGTGCAGGATAACCAAATGCTCGGGTGGGAGTCCCCATGTATGTTACTTGATCAGACGATCGGTCGCATTCCCGTAGCAAGGATCACAGTAAAAACACCTTTCCTAACGGGAACTGTTGATGCCCTTTGTATGAAAAACCCTATTTACGATCTGACGATCGGTAATGTTGAAGGTTCCCGTCTTCCAACCATGGCCGATTTTAAAATACCTTTGGCTCAGGCAGTCGAAACGCGAGCGCAAACACGGCGAGAGAAAACCGCGTTTCATAAATTAATAGTCCCTGAAGCGATCTCCGGAATTTCGCGTGATGATTTCAAACAAGAGCAAGAACGTGATGAATCCATCAGAACAATTGTTGAGAAAATCACGTCCGGCACGATTAAACACTGCAAGCGTGGGGGTAGCTCGAGATTCGTACGCAAGAACGGATTAATTCATAGGGATTTTAGCGCTCGGGAGGGTAAGAAGTATTGGCAAGTGGTCGTACCCCAGAGATATAGATTTCAAGTACTTAGGGTGGCGCATGAGTCAAGCATGGCAGGACACCTAGGTAAGGCTAAGACCACTAGCAGGGTAGTCGCTGAATTCTACTGGCCCGGTGTTAATGGCGATGTCACTCGGTTCTGTAGGTCGTGCGACGTATGTCAGAAAACCGTCTGTAAGGGAAGGGTCACAAGGGTGCCCTTAGGACAGATGCCATTAATAGATACACCGTTTAAAAGAGTGGCAGTAGATATTGTAGGACCAATACACCCAGTTACCGAAAGAAAGAATCGGTATATTCTTACTCTGGTAGACTACGCGACCAGATACCCCGAAGCCGTAGAGTTACCAACTATTGAAACGGAAAGGGTAGTTGAATCATTAGTTGATATCTTCAGTAGGGTAGGGGTGCCAGAAGAAATCCTCACTGATTGTGGTGCCCAATTCACCTATGACTTCATGGGTGAAATAAGTAGGCTGTTATCCATCAAACAGCTAAACACTACCCCATACCATCCGATGTGCAATGGACTGGTAGAGAAGTTTAATGGTACCCTGAAAAGCATGCTGCGAAAGATGTGCGCGGAACGTCCGCAAGACTGGGACCGTTATTTGAACGCTGTTCTGTTCGCGTACCGTGAAGTACCGCAGGAAAGTTTAGGGTTTTCACCCTTCGAACTGTTGTACGGTAGGTCAGTTCGAGGCCCGATGCGGATACTACGCGAACTATGGACTGGTGATGTCGCTAACGAGGAAATAAAAACAACTTACCAGTACGTGTTAGATCTAAGAAATAAACTTGAGAATACATGCCAGATGGCACGTGACGAATTAATTAAATCGGGGCGTAGATATGCCAAGTGTTACAACCGCAGAGCGCGAAATAGGAAATTTCTTGTGGGAGATCAGGTTCTATTGCTTCTTCCAACGAGTTCAATTAAGTTATTAGTCCAGTGGAAAGGTCCCTATGAAGTTAAAGAGGTAAAAGGTGACATGGACTATAAAATTGACATGGACGGGGATTTAAAAACATTCCATGCTAACATGCTCAAGTTGTATATCAAGAGACAGAGCGACAATGTTGAAAAGGGGGTCTTAAATGTCGTTTGTACGGCAGTCGTAGACGATGATGAAGCTGATTCGAATATCGAGAGTTCCCTTGAATGTCCCTTGGGAGTTGCGGGGGAAGGGATAGATAAAGTCGATGTGAATGCGGAGTTGACGAAAGACCAGCGTCAACAGATTAATTCGCTCTTGGCTAAACACTCTTATGTATTCACAGACAGACCAGTTTGTACAACTTTGTTGGACCTCAAAATTAAACTAAATACGTCTGACCCTATTCGAATCAAGGGATATCCGGTGCCATACAACGCATGTGAAGCTGTAGACGAAGAGGTGGGTAAAATGTTGGATCTGGGGGTGATTGAACCCTCCAACTCGCCATTTTCTTCTCCAGTAGTGCTAGTCAGGAAAAAGGACGGGACGAACCGATTCTGTATCGATTTTCGGCAGTTGAATAAAATCACTGTGTTTGATGCAGAACCAATGCCAGATATGTAGGGTCTATTTGCAAAGCTGTCGGGAAACCGATGGATTTCCAAACTGGATCTGTCCAAGGGATATTGGCAGGTTCCCATTGTCCCTGAGTCCCGACCTTTGACAGCATTTGCGACCCAGAAAGGATTGTACCAATTCAAAGTGATGCCATTCGGGTTAGTTGGAGCCAGCGCCACCTGTTGTCGTTTGATGCGTAAGTTGCTTAAAGGTTTAGCAAACGTTGATAGCTTTGTAGACGACATATTCGTGTACACGAATACTTGGAGTGAGCACGTGTCCGTCCTGAGCGAGCTCTTCAATAGACTCCGCAAAGCGAACCTTACAGTGAGACCCACTAAATGCAGTATTGGTTATACAGATTTAGATTGTTTGGATCATAGGGTCAGCGGTATGGGTCAGTTAAAACCTCATCCCAAGCAAGTTGAAGCAATTAGAGACGCACCAAAGCCAACCAACGAAACGCAGGTAAGATCATTTCTAGGTCTAGTGGGTTTTTATAGAAAGTTTATACCGAACTTTGCAGCCATTGCTAGCCCGCTGTCTGATTTGACTAAGAAGGGGCAACCAAATAAAGTTGAATGGGGACCGCCACAAGATAAAGCATTTTTTGCTCTGAAAGAGAAACTGGTTAGTGCACCTATAGTAAAATTGCCAGATGTCAGCAAACCTTTTATTCTAAGAACAGATGCTTCTGAAACTGGGTTGGGGGCAGTTTTACTGCAAGAGCAATACGACAGTAAGTTACCCGTAGCTTACTCGAGTAGGAAATTGCTACCCGGGGAGAATAATTATTCCGTCATAGAAAAGGAATGTTTGGCCGTAGTATGGGGAATTGGGAAGTATCACACATATCTATTTGGGAGAGATTTCGTTCTCGAGACTGATCACCAACCCCTACTGTATTTAAACAAGGCCAAGGTTGCCAACGCTCGGTTGATGCGTGGGCGCTAACACTACAACCTTATCGTTTCCGTGTAGAAGCAATAAGGGGAGTTGAAAATGTAGGTGCAGACTACTTGAGTAGGGCATGATGGGAAATTTGTATGAATTTTCCCAGTAATAAATCCAGATTGTAGTATAACCAGTGTAAATGTTGTAAGATATCATCAGTAGTTATTTTTCTTCTATTCTGTGTTAGTTTTAAAAATGTGTACATTTTTATTCTTATGGGGAGGTATTGTCACAGAATTATACTCTCACAGAATTATACTCTCCCAAATCCAAAATGGAAAAGAAAAAGTAATTGGCTACTTTAGTTAATGTTTCTCAAAAACTGAAAGAAAATATTGTGTCACAAGTTGTGAACTTCTTGCAGTGGTAAATGCAGTCAAACATTTTCATCACTATCTCTATGGAAAACAGTTCACAGTGAGGACTGATCATGGCAGTCTGAAATGGCTGATAAATTTCAAAATGGTAGAAGGTCAGTAAGCTAGGTGGTTGACTTTTCTGGCTACCTTTGATTTTGAGATTATACACAGAGCTGGCAGATTACACTCTAATGCAGATGCTTTATTAAGGCGTCCATGTGTAGAAATGAACTGTACTTATTGTGAAAGAGTTGAAAATCATGCTGAAAGAGAATCAGATAAAGAACTGGTAGCTTGTATTTCTAAGCTCCTAAATCAAATAGGTTCTGTGTCTATTCCATAACATGTAAATTTAAAGAACAAAGAGACCAATATAGAGTTATATAAAAGTGATATTTTCATATAACTCATCACAAGATTTGTACTTTGCCTATTCCCCATAGAACCAATATATATTATTTGCTTCATTCTGACTATGTGTTCTGTGGTATTTAGATACTCTTTTAATGACAATACTCTAGTGAGAAATCTGTCAGAGATTCCACATGGTGAAAAACCAAGTGTATTGAGAGAAAACTGTACTCACATGGAGGGTGAAAGTGATAAACTCTGTTATGTTACAAAAGAGGTTAGGAAGAAACTCCCATCTCCTGACAGTAGCATTAGTACAGAGACAAATTGTAATTATCAATCAAAAGATGACATGGACAACTTGGATATGTCCAAATTACCCCATTTACAAAATGATGATACAGTTCTGAAAGTGGTGAAGGGGATGGTGACAAGTAAAAATAAATATGAATGGTCAGATATTTCACATTACTGTCCTGAAATAAAATACTATTGGAAACAGGTTGATTCTTTTGTAGTAGAAAATGATATCCTGTATAGGAAATGGGAGAGTGATGATGGAATGACATTCACCATGCAAATTGTTGTCCCAGAAAGCTTAAAAAGCTGCATACTTACACAGTTACATAACAGTGTCACAGCTGCACCCTTAGGTTTGCAAAGACTCTGCAGAAAGTGCAACAGAGATTCTTTTGGTATGGGCTGAATAAAGATGTTGAAAATTGGTGCAAGAAATGTGATGTGTGTGCCAGCAGAAAAACTTCCCTTAGAAAACCAAAAGTACCCATGAAAACCTACAATGTAGGTACTCCTATGGAAAGGGTGGCTATTGATTTTATTGGTCCACTTCCCAGAACCAAACAGGGAAATAAATACATAATGGTCATAGGAGACTATTTTACCAAATGGACAGAGGCATACCCTGTAGAAAAGATTGATGCTAAAACCACAGCAAAAGAACTGATTGATAATTTTATCACAAGATTTGGAATTCCTCTTCTTATTCACACAGATCATGGAAAAAAACTTTTAATCAGAACTTTTCAAAGAGATCTGTATAATATTAGGAATTGAGAAAACACGAACTTCTATTGCCAGACCTCAAAGTGATGGCATGATAGAGAGAGCTAACATAACTATTTATAACATGATTTCAGCATTTGTGTCCTCATCTCAAGATAATTGGGATGAAATTTTACCTTTGGTCATGATTTCGTTCAGATCATCTGTACATGAATCAACTGGAATAACTCCCAGCATGATGACATTTGGTAGAGAAATAGTTCTTCTCATTCACATGGTACTTGGAAAACCTGAAATAAATGAGACTGATAATGAACAAAGATATAGAACAGAATATGCAGATAATCTGGAATATAAGATTAAAAATATACACGAGTTTGCAAGAAAAAGAATGAATTTGTCTAGCAAATGTATGAAAAGAAACAATGACACAAAAATAAATTTTAATAAATATAAAGAAGTTGATTCTGTTTGGTATTACAATCCAATCAGAAAAATTGGGTTAAGTCAAAAATTACAACGACCATGGAAAGGTCCCTATCAAATCCTGAATAAAGTTAATGATGTATTGTATAGAATAAAAGGAGAGCCTAAACAAAAACCGAAAGTGGTCCACCATGACAAATTAAGGCTATATGAAGGTGCAAATATACCTCAATGGTTTACCAGTGGTTTTAGAGAATAATGACAGCTCTGATCTGATTAACCTAAATGTGGGGGGAACAATATTTTTAACAACAAGAACAACTCTGAACAAAATAGAAAATACAAGATTAGCAGATATAGACACTAGGAAGTGAGGAAATCAGAATCCAATATTTTTTTGACAGAGATCCAACTCATTTTAGGGTAATATTAAACTATATGAGAGATGCACCAGAATTTCCAATAGGTCTACTCCCAAAAGGGACTCAAGACTTATTTGAGATACTATTAGAGGCAAGATTCTATAACATTAAGGGACTTGTTCAGTTGGTGGAGAAAAGATTAGAAAACTTAAGAGAATAGACTCTAGAAGGTGGGGGTAGTGCTATGCCGTTACTTCATGTATCTTTCGATCAGCTGATTCTAGCGACTGCACGTTGTTGTGGTCGAGCGTAGCCATTTTGAGATGTCCCCTCGTACATCGATATGCTCGTTACCCATTCGCGTATTTTGTACAACAATACAATATTTTAATATTAAAGTACCTGCACAGACATTCGAAGATGAGAATAATATATTCCGATAGATTTGTCATGACTGATTATATTGTCTTACATTATGTTAAATTAGGAGAATTCAAACACGGAGTTGTGTGTACTTCTGTCGTGACGTCATGTCCCGCCCGCATGGTCGATTTGGATTGGCCGATCGATTGCAATCCATGCTTTGTTACAGAATATTTACACGTGCCAAATGTGTATATAAACTTGTATATAACTTGTATATAAGGAGCGCCGCTGCTCCAAATCGGTACCAGATAGGGTTAGGGCAGATAGGAGTAGAAAGGAAAAGGCAGAAAACAGGTAGAAAAATAACTGGTGAAGCTTGATAGCTAGAATAAGGATTAGTAAATCAACAGAGAAAATGCGAGAGGTAATTGTTTAAAGAGAAAAGATTTATTGTATGAAATTTAGAAACGTAATTTGGAACTCAGATTTTAAAATACAAGTTTTCATAAGCAGACGAAATTTCTACACCCGAATTTCAGAACCCAAAGTAGGATTCTGAAATTCAGATCTTATAAATTTAAAAGAATATAAAATGTCCACTAAATAATTTTAACACTCAGGCTTGGTTTTAGTAATTTATGAAGTGTTTTTATATAATAGAGATAAGTCCACTATGGTTCTATTTACTGATATATTTCACTACGTACAATTTGAATATGTAATCTGGTAAAAAGGATGTAATTTGTTTAACAAATGAAAAATGATTGAATAAATATGTCCTGAATTTTGTTAATCTTTCGATATTGTTGTTTTATCTCTAATGCTAGAGTCAGACGAACCCTTGTAGCTTCAGGGTCTGAAAATGATAGCTCAAACCCCGGAATAATTTTCCAGACCCCT